>OY755253.1:55394968-56120670 GCA_963576725.1 Azorinus chamasolen | reverse complement strand
TGCTCGACCAAGATGCGTATAACATGAAAAAAGTTAACCTTTTACTCCGTAAATATGACTTTCTACACCTTTGCAGACAGAGTAAACCCAAATCAGACATTTTCTATATGGTTTGTTTTGTTTGCTTATACATGTACAGTAAAAACCTCTCTATAACGACCACTAAATTGTGTTAACTAGTTGGTATTTAGAACAGGTGGCTGCTTAAAGCAAGGTGAAAGTAAAACAGAACGCTCCCATAGGAGCGTTCTGTTTTACTTTCACCTTGCTTTTAAGCAGCCACCTGCCTTTAACACAAAATAATTGATGTAACTTAATGGTCGTTATAGAGAGGTTATACATGTATATACATCTGATTCTGTCAAACGTTCCTGTGTTCATGTTCATTAAAAACAATCCAATCAATATTTATGACGTCATTATTTCTTACATAAATATTCCTGGGGTAAAGGGTTAACCCATTCCCCCATAGTGACGCCTCCATGAACGTTTTGAAACTATTGTGATAAATTAAAGACCTATGATATCATAGGTCTTTGGATAAATAGAGCATTTGCTCCATATAAGCAAATGCTCTATTTATCACAATGTTTTCAAAATTACTTAATATTAAAAGTTTCCTTTTCTCTAGTAAATGTTCCTTTTCGGTAGATTTATTCAAAGAGGTTTGGTCTATAAATAACCTATGAGGTTAATCAATATTCGTCATAGTAAAGGGTTTATACATAAAACAAAAAATTCTTGTGGACAAAAGTATTGCACAAAAGACCAGAAACAAGATTCATTAGGATCTTTATTATAGATAAAAACATATCAGCAACACCCTGACATTGTACCATGCTTTTCAACCAGTGTAGACCAATATTAGTTACCATGGTAACATCATACAAATATGGCACAAACTTTAAATATGGCACAAAAATATCCAGTAAAATCTCTATAATGGACATTCAGAAATAGTCCAAATCTTGATCATTAACCCTTAATACTCCATGAATATTCATGTAAGAAATCATGCCATCATGAATATTAATTAGATGAATTTTTTTTTAAAAATGGTACATGAACACAGGCAGTATTGGCCTGGGTAGAGTCAGATCTATATTTTGTTATAAGCAAACAGAGCAGACCCTGATCAGATGGCTCCTACAGGAGCCATCTGATCTGGGTCTACTCTGTTTGCAAATGTGTAAAATGGTGTAAATGGTTAACACTTCACATGATTGAGACACTTTTTTACACCATTGCAGACAATGTAGACCCAGACCAGACTGCTGTTTCAGTACAGGAGCCATCTGATCAGGCTCTGCTCTGTTTGTTTATAGATCCTGCCTATTTTATTATACAGTAAAACCTCGATTATTCGAATTTTCGTTATAAACGAATTTAGACCCTTTAGGCAGGTGGCTGCTTAATGCATGATGAAAGTCATGCAGAAAGCTCCTAGAGGAGCTTTCTGCATGACTTTCACCATGCATTAAGCTGCCACCTGTCTTAAAGATTGATAATAATACGTATTTTAGTGTTCGGATAATCGAGGTTTTACTGTATATAAAGGTTCCTGTGCTCACATTATAAAGAATTCAGGCAATTAATGCTAACGATGTCAGTATAAAAAAAAACACTATCTATTATATGAATATTCATGAGGTAAAGGGTTCTTGCATGTGGTAGCTTAATGCAGGATGAAAGTTAAGATTATGTTTGTTCATTAACCCTTGATGCACCTTTCCACACCTCGTGCAAACAGAATAGACCAAGATCAGACAGCTCCTTTAGGAGCTGATCAAAGTCTGTTTTCTAATGAAATTATATAGACCTAATTCTGCACTTTCTGCTGAAGCCAAAACGCCGTTTTCATAATTATACAATTACATAGATTCAGCTGATAAATATTCATGATGTCATTATTTCTTATATGAATATTCATTGAGTAAAGGGTTATGTGTCCTAGATCTATTTAATTTCGTAAGAAAACAGAGCAGACCCATATCAGATGGCTCCTATAGGAGCCATCTGATCTGGGTCTACTCTGTTTGCAAAAGCGTGAAAATGTGTTTACGTGTATATAAAGGATAGGGTTAACAAGAGACCCAGAGAAAGAATAAGTTAGTGATCGCCGAAGAGTTCTACTGTAAGTGGTCTTGAAAGTTACGGGTAAAAGACCTGGAACTACACTACTGATATTAAAAACAAGAATCACCAGCAGACATTGTTTTGTAACCGACACATCTAACAAATATCAAAACATCTAAATTTAACTCATCATGAAGCCAGTGTCCAAAAAAGAATATTCTAAAAATTAAGCATTATAATGAAAGATGATTAAAAATTTGACACAAAGAAAATACAGAATATAAAATAAAAACTTGTTTTAACCCTTTCCACCATATAAACGCTTTTTTGTGCCTTTGCAATGATGAGATGGCACCTGTATATAGATGATCTGATTCTACAGTTCTTGCAAAGGCTAAACATTTCTATGTTCATTATGTAAATATAAAAAGTCATCTAATTAATATTCATGATTTCAGTTTATTTCCTGCATGAATATTCATGAGACAAAGGGTTAAAACAAAAGAAATAAAATCAGGCATGAAAGAGTGTAATCAAAGTAAAAAACGGTTTTCAATAAAAACTAAAATGAATACAAATTGAGAAAAAAACATTGCTGTACAAACTGAGGTAGGGTTTGGGATGAAATAAGAGCCATATGAACATGTCACATATCAAAAACAAGAGTGACGAAGAGCTATGGATAAAGGTGAGTACATGTGTACCTAAATACAAAAATTGTCTTTTCGTCAACAAACCCTATACTGTGACCACTCTTTAGAATCGTCTCTACGAGACGATTCTAAAGAGTGGTCAGAGTATAGAGCTTGGTAGAGAAATAAAGGATTTATTCTTGAAAATATTTAAATTTACGCATCTTATCTGGATCTTTGTTAACAGACTAGGGATAATTACCCCCTAATAAATAAGAAATTGCTTTAACTGTTGAATATTCATGTAAGAAATAGTAACATCATGAATATTTATTAGCTGATATATTATACTTTTTGTAAATTTTTCAAGGGTTTTTTCTACTTGAACAAAAACTGTAGTGTAAGATACTGCATCATGCCATAAGCAATCAGGGATGATGCTGATGAGCCATTTTAAAAAACAAAATTCATGATGTCATGATTTGTTAAAAAAAACAAATTCATGATGTCATAATTTCTTACATGAATATTCATTGAGTAAAATCTCTACTGTGACCTTGACTTTGAATATATCATCCAAGGTCATACAAAATTACGTGAAACACCTTTAGTTTATTATCAAAATTTGTATAAAGTTATAAATTATGAAAATCAGACAAAGCATGGTAGAATTATTTCACAGAAATGAAATTCCTATGACAGAGCCACGGGTAAAGAGTAAAATGGTCATTTTCCCACCAAACCTGTTAAAACCACTCTTTAGAATTCTCTCAGAGACAATTCTAAAGTATTAAAGAGTGGTCACACAACATAAAAAGTACCTAGTTATAGTCTATTTTCAGTCCAAAGGACTGCTTAACATGGGTTTGGTGGCTAAATAAAGGAGCTATTCTTAAAACAGGTTTTAACCCTTTCCTCCATAAATACTCGCTTTCTATCCCTTTGAAAACAGTAGATCCAGATCAGACGGCTCCTAGAGGAGCTTTCTACATGACTTTCACCCTGCATTAGCAACTTACTCCATAAATACACATTTGCAAACAGAGTAGACCCAGATCAGACAGCTCCTACAGGAGCCATCAGATCTGGATCTGCTCTGTTTGCTTATGATATAATATAGATATGAGTCTGCAGTTTCTACCATGGCCAAAAATTCCAGTGTCCATGTGCTATTATAGCAAATAAATTTAATTAATATTCATAATGTCATTATATCTTTATACATGAATATTCATGGAGGAAAGGATTCATTTACACATATGACCTATTTCTCTGACATTATAACACAACAAATCCTCCAGATATATTCAAGAGTATTGACATTTCATTGGCAGCATTCATCACCTAATGCCCAGCAATTAACAAATACAAAATTATCTCTTTCGTTGCCAACTTTTGTCATCTGCTACAATTTTCAGATTTCATTTTTTCTTATTTTTGTTTCATAAAAATTGTAACAGTAACAAACAGTTTGGATCCAGATGAGATCGTCTAATCTGGATCCAAACTGTTTACATAGGTAATGACAGAATCTGATGCGACATCGGCAGAGAACGAGTTAAGGACAGGGAAGAATAGCAAACTGTTTAGATTGCTGCTTAAAGGTACTGTGCAAAAAAATATAATAATAAACAACAAATTCATACATTACAGTCATGTACTCACATATCACACATATATTTTCACCGGTTATAATCATCCAACATAAATTTCAACAATAAATGACTTAACTCCCATGAAGATTCTTGCAAGACATTATGACATCATTAATATTAAATAGAGTAATTATTACAATAGCACAGGGACAGAGGAAATTTTGGTGATGACAGAAACTGTAGAATCAGATCTACATGTATATTACATCATCTGATCTGGGTCTACTCTGTTTGCAGATGCATGAAAAGGAGGAAAAGAGTTAACCCTTTCCGCCATTAATATGCCTTTCTACGCCTCTGTCAAAGTCACTTTATGAAACCATTGTCACAAATAGAGCATTTGCTCCTATAGGAGCAAATCGAGGGCTTGGTGCAAAACTATTCTAACTCCTTCACTTTGTGAAGGAGTTAGAATAGTTTTGCACCAAGCCCTCGAAATGCTCTATTTATCACAATGGTTTCAAACTACAAAATTCTAAAATTTTCCTTATTTCTAGTTAATGCTCCTTTTCGGTAGATTTATTCAAAGTGGTTGGATCTAAAAATAGCCTCTATTTATCACAATGGTTTCACAAAGTGAGTTTTACAGAGTCGTCAAAAGCCGTCACTATGAGGGAATGGGTTAACTAGAGCATTTTTTGTCTATGGCAGAAACTGAAGAATCAGACCCATTTTATACTTTTTTAAAGATATTTCTTGTTTATACCATAAATATACCCTGATTTCAAGGCACATAGAGGAGCTGTCTGATCTGTGTCTACTCTGTTTGCAAAGATGTTGAAAGACATTTTTATGAGGTAAACAATTAATCTTCTGCCTGATAGAGACACCCCTGATGTCTTTGCAAACAGAGTAGACCCAGATCAAATGGCTCCTATATGACCCACTTAACCCATTCCCTCATAGTGACGACTAAGGACTTTTGATGACTCTGTAGAGGTCACTGTGTGAAACCATTGTGATAAATAGAGCATTTGCTCCTTTGGACAGTTTTTACCAGTACCGAAACTTCATGAGTAAATATGCCTCTATAAAATCAGCTTAAAAATATTCATGATGTCATTATTTCTTACATGAATATTCAACAGGGAAAAGGATAAAAAGAAGAATCTTACAAGAACCTTACAACCCACCACTAACAAGCATGGTAAAAACATTGGACAAACAGCTTATTAAATTAACCGTAACTGGCTTTAACATTGGATTATCGTCTGCTAACTGTGTAGGTCAAGATCCGCCACCAGCATTATGAATTCACAGTAAATGTACAGTAAAACCCCTCTAAACCGAACGTTAAATTTAGTATAAATATCAGTCTCGGAGACTAGGTGGCAGCTTAATGCAGGGTGAAAGTCATACAGAAAGCTTATTTTTCACCTTCCGTTAAGCAGCCATCTACCTAAAAGTATCAACAATCTTCTCTATTAGAATTTCGGTTTTGACGGGTTTTATTGTATATCAAATGCAGCAGCAATCTAGATATGGGTCTACCTTGTTTGCAATTATCAAATTGCTGATTTATCCCGTTATGCCAGCCACTTGAAATAAATACTCTTAATAATGCCAGTGAAATGTATCAGTATTTTTATTGTAACTCTTTAACCCATTACCTCATAGGCTATTTTTATATTCAACCTCTTTGAATAAATCTACCGAAAAGGAGCATTAACTAGAGAAAAGGGAAAAAAATAGTATTTTTTTGGGAAACCATTGTGATAAATAGAGCATTTGCTCCTATAGGAGCAAATGCTCTATTTATCACAATGGTTTCAACAGGTGACAATATGAGGAAGTGGGTTAACCACTAAAATCTGCCAAAGTCACCAGAAAGCGACTCACAAACTTTACTGCAATAAGCAAATTGTTGATTACATAAGCAAACAGTCTGGATCCAGATCAGACACAGTAACTCCGCATCAGGATCCAAATTGTATGACACACCATTTATGTTTTAGACAAGAAACTGAAGAAAAGTCCACCCTGAAACTTAAAGCAGACGACATTGTTTGCAGACGAAAATTATTTGGCTCCAACAGAGTCAACATGAGCAAATGCGCACTATATATAGGACATAAAATGGGGGAATGGATACGACCTTTTGTACATAAATATTCTACCAGAAAATAAATTTACAAAACTATGACGGTATATTATCCCTGATTAATTTCTTTGAGTTGGGTCATAATACATGAACAAAGGAATATCTAACACACATGACTGCCGTATATCATATAACAGTCCCTTCACAAGAATGAATGCATTCAAATATTGCAAACAATCTACTCATGGTCTACCCCATCACTTATTCTGAGTCACCCGTAGCTTTTTCTTTAGCTGATAGGACCCGAGTTGATCCTGCCTTCCATAGAACTAATTACCAATATATACACATCAATATAATATTTGAGATAATAAATATGTCATGAAGGCAGAGTTTAACTCAGAAATATTCCTGAAGAATTGGACTAATTGTTAAATTAGAGCAAGAACTCATCAAGTGTATACAAGTTATATAGACACTTACAGCATTCTTGCTCTAAGATGACAAACTTATCTAGGTCTACACCAGAGAAACAGATAAAGGTGCATACTCAAATACTAAAATCCTCATTTCTCCACCAAACCCTATGTTGTGACCACTCTTTAGAATCGTCTCTTTGAGACGATTCTAAAGAATGGTCACAACATAGGGTTTGTTGGAGAAATAGAAAAGTTTTTCTTGAAAATGTTTTAATTTACGCGTATTATCTGGATCTCTGTAATCTGTTTGAAATGTCTGACTGCCATTCTTTTCAGGGAACTGCTATTGAAACATAAATAAACATATGATTAGAAAAAGAAAAGAAAAGAAAGAAAAGTTTCGCATTTAATTTGGACAAAGTTGAGCCCGGTTTGTTATTTATTAACATATATTTAATAATAAAATAACTTCCATCGATTTTAAATCTACAATATATATCATATGTATGCACAGTGTAATTAAGCTCTCTATAATGACCAATTGGATGTATTTAAAAGCAGGTGGTAGCTAAATAAAGTACGAAAATAATGCAGAAAGCTCCTTATGGGAGCTTTCTGCTTAACTTCCTGCCAGCATTAAGCTACCACCTGACTTTTAAGGCCCTGAATAAAACATGAGATTAGTCGTTATAGACAGAATAACGTATTCTCCCTAACACGGTACTTACTGCCATCCTATCAGATATCCTTCAAACCAAACCGACCTTGACCCTTTACTCCATAGATACGCCTTTTAACCCTTTCCTTCAAGTAAACGAGTTTTCACACATTTGCAAACAGAGTAGACCCATATCAGACTGCTCCTATAGGAGCCGTCTGATCAGGGTCTGTTCTGTTTGCTATTGGAATTATAAAGATATGTTTCTTTACTTTCTAAAATGGCTACAATGTTCCACCTTCCATATTTCGTTGTAAATATTTTTCCATGAATATTCAGTAGGTATTCAATAGGTATGCAGTAGGTATTTAAATTTGGAATAAACGGTAGAACAGGGACAGGGTTAACATTTCCCCTGTTCTATATTTAGTCCAAATTTCGATACCTACTTAACCCTTCGCTTGCTATTCACGTCAATATACCTACCTGTAAATAGTGAAGACCCAGATGAGACAGCTCCTGCAGGAGCTGTCTCATCAGGGTCTGCACTATTTACAATATGATTGTGTAACCAGTGCACTCCACAGCATTGATTGCACAGCGCAATACTTGTACACAGTGAAGATATATGTAATTATACAACAGGGCATGGGTAAAGAAGGAGAAATGTATTTTAAATTCAGCAAGAGAAGGGTTAATATTTATGGACAAAGTAGCTATAACGAAATCTGGAAGGTGGAAAACTGTACAGCTGAAAAATTGGAAAATTTGAAAGTAAAGAAACAGATCTTCCAAATTCCATTAGCAAACAGAGCAGACCCTGATCAGATGGCTCCTATAGGAGTTGTCTGATCTGGATCCACTCTGTGTGCAAATGCATGAAAATACATTAATATGAAGGAAAGACGTTTATATGAGGGAAAGAGTCAAAGAGTTAAGATAACAAGATTAAAACTACATGTATCTCGCGGGAGTACCTGCTCTCAGCATAGCTAAAATACAAAACATGAAACAAACATAATATCATACTGCAGGGCTGAGGTATATATCTAAGGAACCAGGAATAGTCACTACCACAAATCCATAGCAACCCTTTAGTCTGCAGAGCCAATTCTCCATCTCAATCAATTCTTTATACAGTGGACCCCGTCTTAAGTGGCCATCATATAAGAGGTATAAATATGCATCTGTAAGGCATGTGGTAGCTTAATGCAGGTCAAAAGTAATGCAGAAAGCTCTCTGTATTACTTTTGCCCTGCATTAAGGAACAACTTGCTTTTTTAAGACTCCTATGTTAAATAGATGAATGGCTGCTAAAAGCAGATTCCACTGTCAGAGCTACAGATAAAGGTGCATACCCAAATACTAAAATTGTCATTTCTCCACCAAACGCTATACTGTGACCACTCTTTAGAATCGTCTCTTCGAGACGATTCTAAAGAGTGGTCACAGTATAGCATTTGGTGGAGAAATAAAGAAGTTATTCTTTAAAATGTTTTATTTTAAAATGTTTTATTTTACACACCTTATCTGGACTCCTATGCTGAAGTATGGTTTTTCAGTTCTTTTTGCGAACAATGACCCAAGTGACAAACAGTTTGGATCCTGATGAGACGCTGTTTCACTCAGCAACTCATCTGGATCCAAACTGTTAGTAAATTTGCTTTCAGCAAACCAAAGGTTACTCGTTTATAATCTATCCGGAGGCCACGGCTATCCATCTGAACTTCTTGAATTACTCAAAGTATTTTAACAGACAAATTTACGCAAATAGTGCAGATACAGATCAAACTGCTCCTCAGGATCTTCACCATTTGCTACTATCGTCAGTATAATTTAACCTTTTACTCCGTGAATATTCATGTAAGAAATAATGACATCATAAATATTTATGAGATTAATTTTTTTGTAATGGTACTTGAACACAGGAATATTTGGTTGTTGCAGAAATCCTGCAATCATTATACAAATATATTATATCATTAGCAAACAGAGCAGACCCTAACCAGACAGCTCCAATAGGAGCCAATCTTATCTGGGTCTACTCTGTTTGCAAAGGCCCAGAAAGGCGTTAACCCATTCCCTTATATTGACACTTATTCTTTCATGAATATTAATGAGGTAAAGGATCAACCAATCAGCATATACATTTACATGTACAGTAAAACCTCTCTATAACGACCACTAAATTACATCAAGTATTTTGTGTTAAAGGCAGGTGACTGCTTAAAGGAAGGTGAAAGTAAAACAGAACGCTCCTATAGGAGCGTTCTGTTTTTACTTTCACCTTCCTTTAAGCAGCCACCTGCCCTAAGGAACAACTAATTAACACAATTCAGTGGCCGTTATAGAGAGGTTTTACTGTAATATGAATAGTCAATATGGCTCGAATGGCGACAAATCGATACCACCTGTGTTATCACAATGACACTAACAAATCACAGAAACCTATCTATAGTAATCGTATACAGTAAAACCCGTCTAAACCGGAATTATAATAGTAAAGAAGAATTTAAATCTTTTTAGACAGGTGCCTTCTTAAGGCAGGTTGAAAGTCCCATAGGAGCTTTCTGCAGGACTTTCACCCAGCATTAAGGAGGATCAGTATTGATACAAATTTGAACGTCCGGTTTATAGAGGTTTTAATGTACCGGTATGTGTATTCAGTCTTACTTTCATGAACCGAACCATGAGAAAAAGGTCCCTTCGAGATTGACAAAGAACAATCGCCGCCTCACCGATCAGATGCACCATGGCTGATCAGAGTCTTCACCATTTGACACTAACATTAGAAACTAAAAGTATTTTTTTATTCAATCCTAACAAACAGTGTTGATCAGATGCCGCCACTCCTGTCCAACTGAGTTTATCGGGTTCTTCGCTCCTTGTATAGCCAGGAGATACCTTTTTCCCATTGTGCAGTTCATACAGTACAGGTATATCCATTTACGTGACCCTTAACCCCTTACTCTATGAATATTCAGGCAAGGAATTATGGCAAACTGAATATTCATGAGGTGAATTTTATAATGGCGAATGTTCACAGGAATATTTGGCCGTTACTGGAACAGAAAAATCAGTTCTATATTATTCCAACACAAACAGAGTAGACCAAGATCAGACGGCTCCTGTGGAGCCATCTGATCTGGGTCTACTCTGTTTGCAAAGGTGTTAAATGACATATTTATGGAGTAGAGGGTTAAACGATGGCACAGTTATCACAACTGAGTCAGACGAGCTCAGAGTCAGAAACCTTTCCATTCCTCAGACGAGCTCAAAGATTTCACATATCAGGTCATGTGTGCTTGAGAAGTCCTCTGAATGGTCAAACACGTTGGCCTTGAAGCTGGTACGGAATTCTTCAGTCACCTGGACAAGTTGTGGAATAAGAACAAGCAATCGTGGAAACAAATACCTGTCCTTTGGATGATTATGCTTGAGTTCGAGTCTCAGCGAGTTTAAAATTTCCATCTGAAGGTTCTCTACCTCATTTACGTTTGAAATTCCCGGAGATTCTGTTAAAATAAAGAAACAAATACAGTAAAACATCTCCATAGAAACCATGTAACAATAATTTAAAACATAGTCTTAAAAGGCTTGTGGTAGCTTAATCCCTTCCTTCATATAAAAGTCTTTTCATGCCTTTGCAAACAGAGCAAATCAAGATCAGACAGTTATCTGATCAGGGTCTGCCTTGTTTGCTTATGGAAATATATATACATGTATCTTATTCTGTTGTTTCTCGCAAAGCCGAAAAATTCTGTGTTCATATATGGCTCGAACAAATTGACCTGGACCCTGACCTACCTTATTTGCATAAATAAAAAATCTTAACATTGCACGGGTTTATCCTCGGCACCTGTCCCGGTAAGCAACTATGCATGGACACACGTCGTGATTGTATGGTTAACATATGAATGGGTTTATTTCAGCGAGAATAGACTTCACGATTTACCGGCGGAGTTTTATTTATACAGCGTCCAGGTGAGAGTCCAGGTCAAATTGTTCGAGCTATAGCATTATAAAAATTCAGGTGTAAAAATTATTAATGACACCATTATTTCTTACAGGAATATGCAACAGGTAGAATATGGTAGTACCAGCTTGGAATGGTCAGTGCCAGCTGTCACTGGGTCCACTAAATATGAATGGCTTAACATGTTAATCCACTCCCTGTTCTATATTTAGGCCAAATTTCAATACCTACTGAATATTCATTAACAAAATAGTTATAAAGAAATATGGAAGATGGAACATTGTAGACATTTTAGAAAGCAAAGAAACTGATCTATCAAATTCTATTAGCAAACAGAGCAGACCCTGATCAGACGGCTCCTCTAGGAGCCGTCTGATCTGGGTCTACTCTGTTTGCAAATGCGTGACAAACCGTGCAGATACTGATCCGAGGACGCCTCTACTAGCCCTCTGATCTGGGTCTACGAGACGATTCACAATATAGGGTTTGGTGGAGAAATGACGATATTTGTATCCGTCTTTATTCCGAGTACGTCTCTGTATCTATAACTCTGAGAGTAACAATATCACTTACTAATAATGATAACACTATCACTTACCAATAAGAATAACAACAGCACAGAATAAAGCCACCTCCACAAGCTTCAGCCGCATATCAGTGAATTTTTGTGATAATTTAAACATTCCCTCAAACAATTGCTGTGCCTCATAGCACTTAAAATGCCCTGTTGTACTTGTAACTGAGAAAGAGCTTTGCCGTCCCTCCATAACCAGAGTGGAATTATCATACAACACATAAGACTGAAATATAAAGAACAATCATGAATAAAAGTCACCATTTTCACACCATGAATATTCATGCAAGAAATAATGACATCACGAATATTAATTAGATGAACTGTCATAATGTCATTTTGAGGAAGGAATTTATTTACCATGGTAGAAATTGTAGAATCAGATCTATATATGTCAAAAAGCAAATAGAGAAGACCCTGATCAGACAGTTCTGTAGTTGTCTTATCTGGGTCTACTCTGTTTGCAAAGGAGCAAATGCTCTATTAATCACAATGGTTTCAAACTACAAAATCCTAAAACTTTCCTTTTCTCTAGTTAATGCTCCTTTTCGGTAGATTTATTCAAAGAGGTTGTATCTAAAAATAGCCTATGAGGTAATGGGGTAAAGTGGTTAGGAATAAGAATAAATGACTTACAAGGATGAGCGGTACACAAAAGCAGTTTTGTTTCAGCAATGTTATTCGATCCGACATGGCGAGGGACGAAATGTTTGGAATCTTTTTGGTGAACTTGACAGCGCCCTCTATGAGTGGGATCATCACTTCCTGAAAACACTGGAACATCTTATGTTCCTTGAAATCTTCGGCTGAGATCAGGTCTGCCGAGAAACGTAGCTCTGGTTCAATCTGAAAGTAATTTTGTTCTTGTTACTTATTATATTATACAGTAAAACCTCTCTATAACGGCCACTAAATCATGTTAATTAGTTGGTATTTAGGGCAGGTGGCTATAGGAGCGTTCTGTTTTACTTTCACCTTGCTTTAAGTAGCCACCTGCCTTTAACACAAAATAAAGTAAAACAGAACACTCCTATAGGAGCGTTCTGTTTTACTTTCACCTTGCTTTAAGCATGATAATGATGATAATTCATGTCTAATGAATAAGATTAAAAATTATGGCACAAAAACACAGGAATGTTTGACAATGGCAGAAACCTATTATATCATAAGCAAACAGAGCAGACCCTGATCAGATGGCCCCTAAAGGAGCTCTGTTTGTAATGGAATGAAAGGGGTTTATATCAGGGAAAAGGGTTAAACTTTCTACTGCATGAATAATTATTTGGTGATTTTTTATAATGGCACAAAATGGTGGTTTTTTTAGTGTTTTTTTTTTTATTTCTCTTCATTTGTTTAACCCTTTCCTCCATACGCCTTTCTACGCCTCTGTAAGAATCACGTTTTGAAACCATTGTGATAAATAGCAAATGCTCTATCTATCACAATGGTTTCAATACTACACAATTCTAACTTTTTCCTTTTCTCTAGTTAATACTCCTTTTCGGTAGATTTATTCAAAGAGGTAGGATCTAAAAATAGCCTATGGGGGAATGGGTTAAAAACAAACAAACAGACACAGTAACAAATAGTTTGGAACCAGATGAGATGCAGAATAACTGTGACTGTTTTGGGTTTTTTTTTTAAACATAAATGAAGAGAAATAAAAAATTACAGTCGACTACAATTTTTAAGTTTTCAAACATCAAATTTTGACGGCGAAAGTGTTACAGTAAAGGTAACTACTGGTATTTGGAATACCTTTACATGGACTGCAGTCTTTGGGGTATGACTGAGGTAGTTGGTGACGACTTTGCACTGAGAAAATGAGTCCTGGAACGCCCCTTTGATGCAGTCCGATAAAGACCGTAACTCCATGATCCTCGATGAACATGTCTGACTTAATTCCTCCTTGTCTGCCAATAACTTCTCCCTTTCCGCTTTAGGCATTCTGCCAAATCGCACAGCTTAAAATTGAAAACAGTCATAATATTATTTTAAGCATTGGATGGACATCGTATTGAATGATCTAATTTTGGATCAAACCTCTTTGAATAACTCTATTGAAAAGGAGCATTTACTAGAGAAAAGGAAAATTTTAGAACTGTGTAGTTTTTAAACCATTGTGATAAATAGAGCATTTGCTCCTATAGAGCAAATGCTCTATTTATCACAATGGTTTAAAAGTGACTTTTACTGAGACATTAAAAGACATCAATATGTCCAAACAATATGAATGCTTTAAAAAAAAGTAGGATATAGAAATAGCTGGTTACCATTTTGTGACATTCCTGCATTGAGACATTTCTGATATCGACAGTACTGACACTTGTTCCGAGTACCAGAGTCTATCCGACATTGAGCACTTTCTCTACATGGTTTGTACACCAAGTCTTTCTTCAACGTTCGTCTAAAAAATCCCTGAAACATACATGACACAACAATTAGTTGGGTAGACCTCATTGATTTCAACAATATTTTATTCAATAAAGAAACGGATTGGACAACAGGCATAGCCTATGTAAGTCCTCTCCAGACCTCATTGCTTTACCCATAAGCCTTTATTCCATAAATACACATTTCTACACCTCTGCAAACAGAGTAGACCCTGATAAGACAGTTCCTGTAGGAGCCATCTGGTCAGGGTATGTTTTGTTTTCCTTATGACATAATATAATAATAGATATGATTCTATAGTTTCTGTCATGGCAACGAATTCATGTATCCATGTTCTGTTATAACAATTAATCTAATTAATATTCACGATGCCATTATTTCTTACATGAATATTCATGGAGTAAAGAATATGTAGATGATTCATTTATATTATATCATTAGCAAACAGAGTAGACCCTGATCAGAAGGCTCCTACAGGAGCCATCTGATCTGGGTTTACTCTGTTTGCGTTGGCATAGAAAGGCAAATTTATGGAGTAAAGGTTAATTCTACACAATGATAAAGAATAAGTTAGAATCAGTCTGAATCACCCTCTTTGCTTTCGTACAAGTACATAAAAACCCACTTTAACCCTTTCCCTCATGTAAACGTGTTTTTACGCATTTGCAAACAGAATAGACCCAGATCAGACGGCTCCTAGAGGAGCTGTCTGATCAGGGTATGCTCTGTTTGCTAATAGAATTTGATAGATCTGTTTCTTTACTTTCTAAAATGGCTACAATGTATCACCTTCTATATTTCATTATAACTGTTTTGTAAATGAATATTCAATGGGTATTAAATTTGGACTAAACATAGAATAGGAAAAGGGTTAAAATGACCTAAAACAAATTTGTGGTGGGTGGGGTATAGATAACGGTCACGAGGGTTGTTGTGGGGTCAATGTCAACTGAAGCTTACCTTGCAACCTTCACAGGAATGGACTCCATAGTGATAGCCTGAAGCTCGATCCCCACAGATGCGACAGAGCACCTGAAGTTCAGTTGTGTACAGTGGTTTTGTGGACGAACATATAGACTAGATAAAAGAAAGGAAAACAATTGAAATATTTTTGTTAACATTTTACACCATGAATATTCATATAAGAAATCATGAATATTAATTAGATAAATTTTGTATAGCCCATGGAAACAGAATTTATATACCATGGCAGAAACTGTAGAATCGTACCTATGTTATACCAAAAGCAAACAAAGGCAGACCTTGATCAGACGGCTCCTACAGGAATCATCTGATCTGAGTCTTCTCTGTTTGCAAAGATGTAGAAAGCCATACCGGTGTTCATGGAACAGGATACTTGATTTTTTTATATAAACTGTAGAGTCAGGTCTATTATAATTTCATAAGCAAACAGAGCTGACCCAGATCAGACGGATCCTACAGGAGCCATAATGCTAACAAATTTGATATTACAAAACGAGAACTAGATTTCCATTTTTTTATGACTCATTCAAGTGTGAAACAGCTTAGATCCTGATGAGATGCTGAATTATTCAGCATCTTGTCTGGATCCGTGCTGTCTGCACATGGCAGTCAAGTGCCACTTAGCAAACTCAATCTCAAGCATCCGATTGGTCAGATTTTGAGCACACTCAAAATCTGACCTATGAGATACTGGTACTTGAAGTTGAACCCAAACTAAGATCCAGAGCTAATCAGTACCATTACCTTTGACTTTGTGGAAATTGAATCATACTGAGACAGGTCTTTGTACTGGTGTGAATCTGTCGAGGATAGCGAGGACGTGCTGGCCGTCTCGTCACTGCCTGCCGAGCGCTTGAGCCCACCATTGTACTGAAACGAACTCGAGTCTGCGAGCGCAGACAGCACCGTAGATACGGACGGATCATCCAGACTGGATACCTCTGACACACCATTGGAGCCAAGGCTATAAGCTACTGAATGAAATGAACAAGTGTTAGCCAGAGCTACAGATAAAGGTGCCTACTCAAATTCTAAAATCATCATTTCTACACCAAACCCTATGTTGTGACCACTCGTTAGAATCGTCTCGAAGCCAAACCCTATGTTGTGACCACTCTTTAGAATTGTCTCTTCGAGACAATTCTAAAGAGTGGTCACAACATAGGTTTTGGTGGAGAAATATAAAAGTTACTCTTTCCCTCATATAAACGTGTTTTCACGCGTTTGCAAACAGAGTAGACCCACATCAGATGGCTCTTATAGGAGCTGTCTGATCAGGGTCTGCTCTGTTTGCCAACGGAATTTAATAGACCTCTTTCTTTACTTTCCAAAATGGCTACAATGTTCCACCTTCCATACTTCATTATAATAATTTTGTCCAAGACTATTCAGTAGGTATCGAAATTTGGAATAAATATATTAAACTTGTAACATATTTAACCTTCAGCCTGCTGAGCAAATCATTTCTACAGAATTGTTCACCTACTACATTTTCAAAATTCAAGTTATAATATTTTTTTCTACCAAAACACAACCAAAGTGTCAAACAGTTTGGATCCTGATGAGACGCCAAGTTACTCGGCGTCTTATCTGGATCCAAACTGTTTGCATAGGTATTCACTCATCTGCCCAAAGCAACAGACATGCTACAATAAGAGTTTAACTTCGTACCTCTTTAGCATTGATCAGATTAATGCATTTAATTTTAATTTGTAAGCCGTATACCATATGTACTTTAAACAGTTTAGAACCAGATCAGGGGGAGGGGGTAGCCTATCATATTTTAATTTTTCCATCAGAAAATAGAGTAGACCCTTATCTGACGACTACAAAAAGAGCTGTCTGATCTGGGTCTTCTGTTTGGTGCCAAAATTCGTCTAAATGAGAGAAAGTGTTAAAAATTTCATTTCTTACCAGTATCTCCCTCGTACTGTTCATGTTTCTGTATCTGGTTCAGCAACTCGTATGACAGCGAGATCAGCTCCTCGGGGCAAAGGTCACTGTCGCTATGGCGGGCTCGCTTCCTGTCGTCGCCATGGCGACAAGTATCTGTGTAGTCTGACGAATGACATCTCTTCAGTGTAGGAGCAGCAAAAATGTCTGAAAGGGAAAAATGTCACGTTTTAACTCATTCCCTCATAGGCTAGTTTAGACCCATTATCTCATAGGTTATTTTTAGACCCATTACATCATAGGTTATTTTTAGATCCAACCTCTGAATAAATCTACTGAAAAGAATCAATTACTAGAAAGACCTGTGTAGTTTTGAAACCATTGTGATAAATAGAGCATTTGCTCCTATTGGAGCAAATGCTCTATTTATCACAATGGTTTCAAAAGATGACTTTTATAGAGGCGTAAAAGGGAGTCAATATGAGGAAACGGAGCTTACATAACAAGACAAAACGTTTATCAAAGTCTACCCCCGTCCCCTCTTAGCCTTCGTTTTATCCATTTTAGCCATAATAATGTTTTCTCCTTTCAGATAGACGTTACGCATGTGGGTAAGTGTGTATCGCTAGATATATGCATACGCCCCAGGCCCTGTATGTTCAGTGTCACTATTTCTTGTCTGAATACCCATGAATGGACCATAGCAACCAGTGAAAGACCATCATTTCTCCTCCAAACCCCATCTTGCAACGATTCTTTAGAATCATCTCGAAAAGACGACTCTAAAGAATGGTCACAACCACAGGGGACCGTCACAAGGAAGTATGAACCTCAACAGAAAAAAAATGTATGAACACTAGATATAGTCTATATATCTAGTGTTCATACACTTGTTTCTGTTTCAAGGTTCATACTTCCTTGTGACGGTTTCCTGTGGTCTATATATCTAGTGTTCATACATTTTTTCCTGTTGAGGTTCATACTTTATTGTGACGGTCCCCTGTGGTCACAACATAGGGGTTGGTGGAGAAATAAAGGAGTTATTCTTGAAAATGTTTTAATGTACGCATCTTATCTGGACTTTTGTCTATACCAATTAATGGCAAAGGCTATTACCAGCATATAGTTCTGTTTCAGGAACCCCTCATAATTATATACAAGAGGGCCAGAATGGCCCTGAAGCGCTCACCAGACAATCAGAGGAGAAGATTTTCAAAGTGTTCACTATATGTTTCTATAGAGAACTAGCCGACCCTGGGGCGGGCCAATTTTGCCCTAGGGAAATGATTTAGAAAAACTTGTAGGGGACCTGAACACGATGCTATGAGCCAAATATGAGAGCTGAGATTAACCTTCCAGTTTCAGAGAAGAAGTTTTTCAAAGTTTTCTCAATATGTTTCTATTGAAAACTGTCTACTACCCCTGTGGCAGGGCCAATTTTGACCCCAGGGTCATAATTTATAAAAAAAAATGTAGAGGACCTGAGCATGATGCTCTGTGCCAAATATGAAAGCTGAGAGCCTTCCAGTTTCAGAGAAGAAGATTTTCAAAGATTTCACTATTTGTTTCTATTGAAAACTGCCCACCCCTGGGGTGGGCCAATTTTGACCCAAGGGCCATACTTTATACATTTTTTGTAAAAGACCTGAACATGATGCTATGTGCCAAATATGAAAGCTGAGAACCATCCAGTTTCAGAGGAAAAGATTTTCAAGGATTTCACTATTTGTTTCTATTGAAAACCGGCCACCCCTGGGGCGGGGCCAATTTTGACCCCAGGGCCATAATTTATATAACTTTTGTAGAGGACCTGAACATGATGTTCTGTGCCAAATATGAAAGCTGAGAACCTTCCAGTTTCAGAGGAGAAGATTTTCAAAGATTTCACTATTTGTTTCTATTGAAAACTGCCCACCCCTGGGGCGGGGCCAATTTTGACCCCGGGGCCATACATAATATAACTTTTGTAGAGGACCTGAACATGATGCTATGTGCCAAATATGAAAGCTGAGAACCTTCGAGTTTCAGAGGAGAAGATTATCAAAGATTTCACTATTTGTTTCTTTTGAAACCTGCCCACCCCTGGGGCGGGGCCAATTTTGACCCTGGGGCCATAATTTATATAACTTTTGTAGAGGATCTGAACATGATGCTATGTGCCAAATATGAAAGCTGAGAGCCTTCCAGTTTCAGAGGAGAAGATTTTCAAAGATTTCACTATTTGTTTCTATTGAAAACTGCCCACCCCTGGGGCGGGGCCAATTTTGACCCAGGGGCCATAATTTATATAACTTTTGTAGAGGACCTGAACATGATGCTATGTGCCAAATATGAAAGCTGAGAGCCTTCCAGTTTCAGAGAAGAAGATTTTCAAAGTTTGCACTATATGATTCTATTGAAAACTGCCCACCCCTGGGGCGGGGCCAATTTTGACCCCAGGGCCATAATTTATATAACTTTTGTAGAGGACCTGAACATGATGCTATGTGCCAATTATGAAAGCTGAGAAGCTTCTGGTTTCAGAGGAGAAGATTTTCAAAGTTTTACTATATGTTTCTATTGAAAACAAGGCACCCCTGGGGCGGGGTCAATTTTGACCCCAGGGGCATAATTTATATAACTTTTGTAGAGGACCTGAATATGATGCTATGTGCCAAAGATGAAAGTTGAGATCCCTGTAGCTTCAGAGGAGAAGATTTTTAAAGGTTCAAATTGTTGACGACGGACGACGAACGACGGACGACGCACGACGCACGACGCACGCCGACGGACGACGGTCAACGGGCGATCACAATAGCTCACCCTGAGCACTTTGTGCTCTGGTGAGCTAAAAATATATATGTTCACAAAATTTCAATTTGTACGAGATTACTGGAAATAACATGTGGTAAACCCATTCTTTATATTGACGACTTTTGACGGCTCTGTATAGAAGTCACTTTGTGAAACCATTGTGATAAATAGAGCATTTGCTCCTAAAGGAGCAAATGCTCTATTTATCACAATGGTTTCACACTACAAAATTCGAAAAAAATCCTTTTCTCTTGTTACTGCTCCTTTTCGGTAGATTTATTCAAATAGGATGTTACTTGTATCTAAAAATAGCCTATGAGGTAATGGGTTAACACGATTGACCACAATATGTGTAGTCCTCATCGCACTGAATACCATCTACATGTACATGTATGTTGATTTTATGGAGGTGGTTTCCGACACCCCCATTATAATTATTCCAGCCATTTGTTTATGTTTAAAAAAAATGTTCTTAATTTCTTTTGTTTGATGTTCTACTACCATAACCTGGTAGGAGAAATAAGGAAAAAATAACAATGAAAAATATTTTTGCCACTTTGATCCCACCGTCCTCACAACCGAAGATATCTCGAGGGAAATTCACACATTAAAATTTTAGTATTTTAGTGCCATTTTCTTCTGGCATAGCAACATGATCGGTATTTTCATTAACTAGGTATGACTTTAGGTGGTATAAAATTAATACAGGACAAACACAAGGCCTATTATTGGGTTTTAAAGAAATCGTGGAGGGTGTTCAGGTGCGGATCCAGGATTTCATATTATGGGGATGAGGGGGCGTAGAAAAAGAACTTGGATGGGGGCGTAGATTTTTATGCTTGATGACATAACTAAATAGTGATTTTGTAATACATGTTGAAAAAGAGCTTAATTGGGTGATGGAAATAAAAACAAGAGCTGTCCGCTCCACTTTCTTTAGTGCTGGATAGTGTAGTGGAAGTCTAAGTCAGAAAGGGGAGATAACTATAGCAAAGTAATTTTAGGGTTATCTGCCCTTGTAAAATAAGTCCCCCTTGTAATAGTTAACATGTATACCAAAGTTGAACCAAATATCACTTTTTTCCTAGGTTTCCATAGACCTTATATAAGATAATCCACTAAATATCTCTTGTGAAGGAATTTGTTTGAGGTGGAGCCTTTTTTTCTTCTAGAATGACTGGCCTACATGGACAGTTTCTGAGACATTGACCTTAACATAAAACTTAACCAACAATGAAAATTCTAAGTCGGCTCCGTCCCCTCTAAATCCGAGCCTGTTGTAGGTAGTTGTCACCTGTCGATAATATCCTACATAGCTCTAATATAGATCTGATTTTGTAGCTTGTGCCAGCGCCAACTTGTCATGTATTGACATGTATACAATTACAAAAGTTGACATGTGTACTATTAGAAAAAACATCTAATCAATATCCGTAATGGCTTTATTTCTTACATGAATATTCATGAAGTAACGGGTAAACCCGATAATTAGACCAAAGTTAAATCTAGTTCTGTATGTTTATCTCACAAGTGACTGTTACGTCACAAAAGAAACTAAAAACTCTACCGTAGATAAACTCTGTGGATGCATTGTGCGTGTAAGTAAGTTCGGCTTCTAGCCGACGTCACGGCATGTACAAGGTCAGCACGTGACCTGGTTCGGCCAAAGTACTTTTGAAAACCTTTTGCGCGCTACGAGTGAACTCGTTATCTAGTAGATCTATATGCAAACAGTTTGTATCCAGATAAAACACCGGTCGCTAGGCATATCATTCGAATCCAGGCTGGGTGACATTGAAATGTGTATTTTTTTTAAGAAATGCAAGAAAATGTCAATGTTGAATTGTAACAGACGACAAAATTGTTACAGTGAAAAACCTCCCCCATTGTGGTCACCAAATAGACGATCGCTAAATCTATTTCATAAAGACAAGTAGATGATTAATGCAGAACGAAAGTTATGCAGAAAGCTCCTGTGGGAGCTTTCTGCATAACTTTCGTCCTGCATTAAGCCACCAGCCACCTGCTTTAAAGAGATCTAGATCTATGCTCATTCAAAAAGTTGTCGCTTTTAAGGGGTTTTACTGTATAAGCCTACTTTAACATAGATTGACAAATACAAGGTCACGTTGGGCCACTTGACACTGGTCACCATGACATTATCCACCACAGCTGCGAATGTGACATTGTTAGATAAAGAGGTCAACCCTGCGCCTGCTATAAATCCGGTGTCTGCGTAATCTTTAGTCTGTTATAATATTCACTTACGTCCAACTCGTTTTTAAAGCGTTGGAGAATCTGTCGACTTAACTTCAAACAGCTTAGATCAATTTGAGACGTCGAGTCACTCGGTGTTGCATCTGAATCTTAACTGTTTGCATGTGCCAGTTAGGAGACACTTTTAATTATTAATATTTAGCCTGCCAAATTACCGTATAGTCTGATTTGTTTTTCATTTTTTTTAACCCCCAACCCAATCTCGTAAATATTCATGTTAGAAATAATGACATAATGAATTAGATTATTATTCATAACAGCATATTAAGAATGTAATTTTGACCCAGTCAAATCTACATTATTCCATATACAAACAGAGCATACCCTTATCAACAAGAGTCATCTCATCTGGATCTACTCGGTTTGCAAACGCGGTAAAAAGGTGTATCTAAAGGGTTAATTAAAGGGCAAAGGGTTAATTAACATTTTGAATATTCATGCATGAAATAATGACATCATGAATATTTATTAGATCAACGTGCATTGATCTACTGTTATATGAACGTGTATTTTACCTGGACAGAAACTGCAGAATCAGATTTATATCATGCCATAGCAGACCCCGGTCAGTCAGCTTCTTCAGAAGCCGTCTGACCTGTGTCTACACTGATTGCAATTACGTGAAATGCGTCCCAAAGGCTTAGTTCATGTCGCATCTGTGATTACCTGATAACTCGACGTTTCATCAGGATCAAAACTATTAATAAGTTCTGTTTGTAATGGGTTGTTGTTGTTTTTTAAAAGGAAAACAACATAACATTAAACAAATGAAGCAGACAAGACTTTTGCAGTCGACAAAAATTTGCAGACGACAATATTTGGCAGCAAAAAGGTTCGATTTTTTTTTAACATGTTTTATTTTTAAAGCAGACGACAATTTGGAGCGTATTTCGATCAGCGTATATATATACATTTTGTAATTTTGTATCAGTCATGCATGAGGCTGAATTCATTCATCTGGATATTTTAAAACTTAACATCAATGCTCATGTTTTCTCTCATTTTTCTGTTTGATCTAATAATAATAAATATATCTAGTCTGGATCGATATAAATCATTGACCTAATAGTACTAGATCGCCACAGGGAGTTGCAAGCAATCGCAATAACACACATCGCCTTAGAATGAAGTCTGTGCGAGAAAATAGTTCGCCAGTCTCCGTAACTCAACACATAGTGCACAGACGATATGCAGCTTAAGCTGTAAACCCGTCAACAAATTTGGCTCCTCCCCGCCTGAATAATTAATCAAACATATTATATCAAAAGGATAGTGGTGTTTTTTTGTTGTTTTTTTAAAAAGTGCAGATTCTGATCAAAGGGCTCCCTAAGGAACCCTTTGATCTGGATCTACACTGTTTGTATATTTCGATTCCCCTTTTTTAAATATTGGTAAAAGTATAGCCAGCCCACCTACAACGGCAAATCTCTTCAACTACACAATAGTTTTGAGCTGCTCCCCAACATGACTCTTTTTCTACGACAGTACGGGAATGATAAAGGAAATCTATTTTTAGAACACAGGTTCAGTTGGCGGACAGCTATAGTCTATTCCAGGTAGTGCGGAAATCGAGTCCAGTGCGGTTTTTATGAACTTGTCCCCCTTGTGAAAAAAAAGTCTGTTGAAAATTGGATATGATGTAATCTTAAATACGGTCGATTCGATCAAGCTTCGATACATGGATCGACAAAATGTCAAACAGTTTGGATCCTGATGATACGCTGAGTTGCTCGGCGTCTCATTCGGATCCAAGCTGTTTGCAAATGCCCCGTCAAATCGTAGATGGCGAAGTGAGGGTTTTATTGAGATCAAGGGGAGTAACTCCCATGACTTTGCTCCAAGCCGCTTAGAAATCAATGTTGCACTCTGCAAACGCAGAACATGTTCTGAGTGCTAACCAAATTTGATACGGGTGTTACAAGTAAAAGCATGCATATAAAAAACGCTTAGCAAATAGTTTAGACTGTTAATAAACAGTTCAACTAAACGCAGATATACACCTAGATGCATCAACGGCAAAGCTTTTTTTTCTTTCTTCATATCTAGATCTTATTCTCGCAGGTATAAAAACTGCAAGCTTGCACGCTGTTGCAAGAGTTGCGTCATTAAGTTCCTTCCAATACTGATTGCAGAACGGAGAGCTGACATAATGTGTTGAGCGGTAAGCCACAGCAAAAAAAGAGCGAGAGAATCGGGAGATATCTCAGTATTTAAGTAAACCGTTCCCTCATACAAACGTATTTCTATGCATTTGCAGAATATAGTTCCAGATCAAACGACTCCTGTAGGAGCCGTCTGACCAGGGTCTGCTCTGTTTGCTTATGAAATTATAATAGATCTGACTAGTTTCTACCAATATAAAAGAAAAAATATATATCTTGTGTTCATAGATTCTACGTCTTTATATAAAAACAAATAGCTGATAAATATTCATATCATTATTTCTTAAATGAATATTTAACAGGAAAGGGTTTGCAGTAATATTAAGCATTCGCCCATTTATCCATTGATCTCATGCATATTTATTAAGAAAAAATGACTGCATGAATATTAATTAGCATATTTTTTTTAAATAATGGCTTTATGAACAAGGGGATACTCTACCATGGCACAAGCTGTAGAATCATTTACATGTATACATTATTTCATAAGCAACCAGTGCAGACCCTGATCAGACGGTTCTGGATGTCCTCTGTAAAGGCGTGAAAATGCTCATATATGAGCTTAACCCATTACTCCATAAATACGCTTTTCTACGCCTTTGCAAACAGAGTAGACTCAGATCAGACGGCTCCTATAGGAGCTGTGACAGCTGTCTGACCAGGGTCTGATCTGTTTTCTTATGGTATAATATAGATCCAATTCTAATTTCTGTCTGGGCCAAAACGTGTTGTGTATATGTCATTATAAAAATATAATCTAATTAGTATTCATGATGTGATAATTTCTTACATGAATATCCATGGAGTGGATGGTTTAACTGTTAAATCAAGACACAGCAGAGCACATTTTAAGCGGCCATCAATATGTACGGCAGATGATAGCTTAATGCAGGTCAAAAGTAATGCAGGAGCTTTCTGCATTACTTTTGCCTCGCATTAAGCAACCACCTGCTTTTTAACACTCCTATGTTCAACAAGAGCACCGCAAGCGGGTGCAAACGCTCGTCTGTCGTCATTGTCAAGATGAACATGCATATCAAAAATGAAGGTTGTAAATGAAAAGTTGAAGAAGTTATGGTCAGTGTAAATGAAAAATTATGGTCAATGTTAAGATTTCGGACGACGACGACAACCACGACGACAACGATGACGCGGACGCCGGGGTTACGACAACAGCTCGTGAATTCTTCGAAACAGACGAGCTAATAAAGGAATGACCGCTTAAGACAGGTTCTACTGTGTGTTTTAAAGATTTAGACAAAATGTACAGATACACTATAGACGGATATTCTGTTTTGTACAAAGGCCATAGATCAAACAGTACACACTGTGTATTACATTGTTAGCAACAGAAGGAATTCAAAATCATTTTTGAAAAATGGACTAATATATTCATGTAGATCTTACAAAGAAGCAGAGATAGTATATTCTTTTACTTGATTAATATTCATTAATCCATTACCTCATAGGCGGCTATATTTAGATACGATCTCTTTGAATAAATCTACCGAAAATGAACATTAACTAGAAAAGGATTTTTTTTTTAGAATTTTGTACTTTGAAACCGGTGATAAAAAGAGCATTTGCTCCTATAGGGGCAAATGCTCTGTTTATCACAATGGTTTCAAAAATTGACTTTACAGAGGCGTCAAAAGGAGTCAATATGAGGGAATGGATTAAGAGGTCCAGATAGTATGCGTTAATATTTAAACATTTTCAAGACTAGCTGCTTTACTAATTTCTCCACCGAATGACACTTTTGGGTACACACCTTTATAATTATTATGTAGCCCTGTGTCAGAAGTAATGACATCGTTAATATTTATTGGCTGATTTTTTACAATGATATATGAACATAGAATTATTTCGCCCAGAGCTACATATAAAGATGCGTACCCAGATACTAAAATCGTCATTTCCACACCATACCCTATACTGTGACCACTCTTTAGAATCGTCTCGAAGAGACGATTCTAAAGAGTGGTCACAGTATAGGGTTTGGTGGAGAAATAAAGGAGCTATTCTTGAAAATGTTTATATTTAGGCATCTTATCTGGACCTCTGATTTGGCCATAGCAGAAACTATAGAACCAGTTCTATATACATCGTACGTTCATAAGCACACAGAAAAGGTGCATTGTCATGCCTATTCAAACAGAGCAGACCCAGATCAGACAGCTCAGTCCTGTAGGGGACATCTGACCAGAATCTGATCATCTCTTGTGGCATGATTATGATTCTAAACTTAAAAGTATCTGCAATGATTAAAAATTAAATGTCTTTGTTCAATGGCCATTTTAAAAACAATTTTAACGGTCATCCATTACCTGATAGGCTAATTTTAGACCCAACATCTTTGAATAAAACTACCGAAACGGAGTATTTACTAGAGAAAAGGATTTTGTTTTGGCAAATGTAGTTTTGGAACTGTTGTGATAAATAAAGCGTTTGCTCCATTGGAGCAATGCTCTATATATCACAATGGTTTGGAGAGGTGACTTTTACAGAGGCATCATTATGATGGAATGGGTTAATTAATGGCTATTCATGAAATATTGCATAAATAATAAATATTCACAAGTTGACGGGTAAATTATAAATTGTCATAATTCATTTGAAAAGTATCCACATGTACTAACAAGAATGCCCACAACTTCGCTCACGGATACAATTTTCTGATCAACCCCTAGTTATATCATTATAGGATCATACAGAAGCCGCCTGATCTAGAGAGGATATGTCTCTGATCTGATCTGGATCTACTCTGTTTGACAAGACGCCACAAGTTGCCTCTTTGAGGTCAATGGTTAGAAATAGTACGAACGGACTATAACGGAGAAATCTGTCCTGAGCGTATTTTCTTGAAACTGACCATGGTAACCTGAGATAACCCCGGCCACTCTCTCCACTACCCTTATCTAGTCGGTCAGTAGACTGACCACCACTACAATAGACTATAAAACAGGTATAGAGTCGTTACTGGTCTGATCATATGATCTTGTGATTGATATTCGAATATGCAAAATTGACAGAAAATGATTTTTTGTATAATTTCTCTGACCGGAAAGCGGTAAAGAGATTAATTTCGTAACCTCGCAATTATTGCGGGGCGTGTCACTCGTGGTCAGTGTGAAACGGACTATATAGCGGTCATTGGCCCAATTACCTGAAAAGACCTTGGATATAGTCTATTCTATCATAACAAGGCCGTGGGTTTTGAAATGTCATCAACTTGGAAGAATCTTTTGTGCTCCTTTGCTCTACAGATATGAATATAAACTTCATTGCAAATAGAGTAGACCCATATCAGACGGCTCCTGCAGGAGCCGTCTGATCAGGGTCTGCCTATAGAATTACATATGATTCTAGTTTCTGCTATTGCCATTATGTCACGTGTTCATGTGCGATTATAAAAAAAATTGAATACATGTAAATAATATTCATGAAGTCATTATTTCTTATTTGAATATTCATGAAATAAATTGTTAAACTTTAAAACAAATTCGAGACAGTATCTGGGGAAAAAGGGGGTCTTGTTGCATAGCAAACAGTGTAGACCAAGACCAACTACTACGTCTCTAAGGTAACTTCTGATCGGGGTCTGCCCTGTTTGCTTGTGGAACTGCATGTATATTTATAGATACGGATTCCACTTTTTTTTGCCAAAACTTGTCTTGGTCAGATTCCATTTCGAATATTACCCCTTTACTCCATAAATGCGCCTTTCCACACTTTCGCAGACAGAGTAGACCCAGATCAGAGGCTCCTGTCCTGTTTGCTTATCATTCAATATAGATGTGATTCTACCGTTTCTGCCACGACCGAATATTAATGTGTCCATGTGCTTTCATTAATTTAATATTCATGACGTCATTAATTTAACATTCATGATGTCATTATTTCTTACTTGAATACGCATAGGATAAAAAGATTAGAATAGGCTTTTCTGTATTTTCTGCGCTTTTAGCAGACGACATTCTAAAGCCAAACCAGACGTCATTTTCTTGTTACCAATGGATACGGTCTCCTTTATCTATGCTTTTCCTGACCTGACTCGCACTTGCAAACAGCCTGGATCCAGATGAGACGCCGAGAAACTCGGCGTCTCATCAGGATCCAGGCTGTTTGACATTCGGCTAATAATTTCCCCAAACCCTGATCAAAAACGGAAGTAGTCAAAATTGCGCCAGATCCAATTTTTAGCAGACATTTTTTTTTCAAAACGGGGTGAATCTTCTGAAGGGTCCTCGCACTTTTAACATTGTCCAATAACTCACTGTTGATATATTGACTTCTGAAGACGCTTAGTTTTTAGTGTCGTCTGAGAACAATGTCGTCTGCTCCAGGTCTAAAACGAATTGTACTTTCATTTCTTCAAAGACCCACCAAACTGTGTCAATCCGTTTTGGATTCTGACAAGACGCGGAGTTCTTCGATGCCTTATTTGGATCTAAACTAGGCCTACTTAGAAGGACGTCAGAAAATCCAAATCTATAACGTGCTCAGATAGAATGAGGAATGAGAAGGGGGGGGGGGGGGTGAATGGACTCCACGGACATTGACTCGTCCTCTAAGAGATAAATCGAATTGATTACAGAACAGAACAGAACCATATTGAATTGTCCTTTACTCATGCAAGAAATAATAAGATAATAAGAACTATTAATGAACTGATTTTTTATTATACAATATTGAACAAAACAAGACTTTATCATCACAGAAATTGTATAATCAGATCTATATTATTATTATATAGTCAGCAAACAGAGCAGATCCTGATTTGACGGCTCCTATAGGAACCGTCTGATCTGGGTCTACTCTGTTTGCGGAGTAAAAGGATACTTGTGGTGACTGGCTGGACAACGGAACTGTCTTCTGTGACTTATAAATTTGCAAACATGCACGCGATCTCGCTGTGCAGCTGCAGTTTTAGATCCAGATAATTAACAATGACGTTATTTATTTATTGCTGCTGTTGTTTGTTGTAGTAGCTTTTTGTTGAAGGACGGTGGAGGCAGTAATTACTTGTTTTGATTTCGTTGTTTTTGTTTTCGTCTGCTGTTTTGGTTTTGTTGTTGTTGTTGTTGTTTTTTTTACTGTTTTACAGAGTAGACCATCTTTTTACGCCTCTGCAAACAGAGCAGACCTAGATCAAGACCAGACGGCTCCTACAGGAACCGTCAGATCAGGTCTGGTCTGTTTTGTTTATAAAATGATACAGATCCCATTTTACAATTTCTGACATGACCAAAAAAATCCTTGTTCCTATGCAAATATAAAATTAAACTAATTAATATTCATACATTTGTTATTTCTGAGATGAATATTCATGAGTTAACGTATAATGGACATGTGTAATATGTACTCGGATGTTCTATTTACACATACATGTATTCGTAGCTAATGTGTTCCAAGGCCAAGGACGAAGGTCACTGCACTCTTTCTATCCCTCCCCCCCCCCCCCCCCCCCCCTCCTCCAAACCAACATATTCTGCAGTTCGTGTCATTAGACATTTACCATATCTTCAGGTGTACAAAATCAACAACTGTCCGATTCTAAGTTCTTACGATTGTCAATATAAGATATATGGTACAACACTGTGAAAATGATCTTTTTCAGCGGACGACACTTCGGCAAATGTCCAGTTTCCCGGCCTTGGCAAATTTGATAAGCTCCGCCCATTGGCCTATTTCTGGGATAATATGAAGGTGATATAAACCACGTGTTTTTTCCTTTACTTTGCCGAGGGATGGGGCTACCCATTGTCTCTGATGTTACGAACTTTGAGTTTGATTATGAGTACATTCTCAATTATCTGATTGGTCAGATTTTGAGCATGCTCAAAATCTGACCAATCAAATGCTTGAGAATGAACTCGGACTCGAGCAAAATGTTTGTTAGACTCTTGAGTCTGACTCAGTAAGACTGCAATTCTAACATACCGGTATTGAGGGCTTCCTGTAACAGCCAAGAAATAAAACAAAAGCTCAGGTAATCGCGGATTCGTCCGACGAATAACGACAAACTAACATTCCGCTCGCTATGGATTGTCCTCTGATCAGTATCCAGACTGTGACGTTCCGGCGTTTTGTTCGTGATTGTCAAAACTACATGTAATTTAAACACTAACGGAGAAATTTGTAGCAGACGACAAAATATGCAGACGACAGCACTTAAATCGCGTGCAATCAAAGCGTGCAAGGTAATGAAAATTCATATAAGAAGAATGCCATAATGAATATTTATATTGTTACGTCGTGCCAGAACTATAGATTGGTTAAGAAAACAGGAGAGACCCTGATCCGACGACAATAGCATTCTGATCTAGGTCTACTCTGTTTGCAAAGATATCAACAGGCGTCTCTAAGAAACACACCATCAACTCTTTACTTGGCGGTGGTGCTTTTGACGTCATTGCAGAGTGGATCCAGATCAGACGACACAGTGTCTGCTCTGTCTACTCGTGGAATTCTATAGATATGATCCTACAGTTTCTGTCGTGGACCAAATTCAGGTAATAAATATTCATGATGTCATATTTCGTACATAAATATTCATTAGTTAGAGGGTAGCACGACCTGTTATTCGCATTTGCAAACAGTTTGGATCCAGATGAGACGCCGAGTAACTCGGCGTCTCATCAGGATCCAAACTGTTTGACATTCAGTCAACTGTTTCTCAAACACGTACATTGTATACAAAAAAGGATTTATTAAGTAAATACTGCAGAAGGTCAGAGTTTTGGCGGACTTAGTTTTATTCCCGGCACCATAAGGGTTATCACAACGGAAAGGTCGATGACCAGCAACCAGCAATCGGCTCTAGCTGGCCTTAAACGACCGCACGTGATAACGGCTTGCTCAAAATTGAGGACATTGACAGAACCGGGGGTCAGTAACCTGCCAGTGTTGCTGTGAGTACTCGCTTAAAGGCATACTTCGGAGTTTTACGCAATGAATTATATTCACGAAAACGTATACACATGCTAAAACATTAACATTACGTGATTATAAATTGTAATATAAGTACAGTAAAACTTCGATTATCCGAACACTAAAATACGTATTATTATCGATCTTAAAGACAGGTGGCAGCTTAATGCATGGTGAAAGCCATGCAGAAAGCTCCTCTAGGAGCTTTCTGCATGACTTTCACCATGCATTAAGCAGCCACCTGCCTAAAAGGGTCTAAATTCTTCTATACCGAAAATTCGGATAATCGAGGTTTTACTGTATCTACCAAAGGCCCATGTAAGATGAGTAAATTAACAATTTCCCTGTTGTATGTTTATTCTAAATTTCAATACCTACTGAATATTCATGGACAAAATAGTTATATAATGAAATATGGAAGGTGGAACATTGTAGCCATTTTAGAATGTAAGGAAACATATCTAACAGTCATTACGTCATCGAAACGACTCTTTACGTCAATGCCAACAGAGATGACTCAAGTAGGAACCGTCTGATCAGGGTCTACATTTTCTGCCGAATGTAAAATTCACGTGTTCAAATACAATGTACAGTAAATCCCCTCTTATGCGACCACTTAATGAATAAACATGGGTGTCTTTATAAGTAGGTGGTTGCTTAATGCAGGGCAAAAGTAATGCAGAAAGCTCCTCTAGGAGCTTTCTGCATTACTTTTGTCCTGCATTAAGCTACCACCTGCATCTAGCACCCATAATTAAACCTCTTTTAGGTCACATTAGCAGGGGTTTTACTGTACCAATACAAAATCTCAGCTAATTAACATTCATGACGTCATTATTTATTTTGATGAATATTCATTAGGTAAAGGATTTATACGTCAGTAACTTTAAGGATATATCCGATACGATTGTTATTGTAAGTGTACACCCACTTAGTGAATTATGAAGCAAAGTCTCGCAAAATCTCGAAGTCAGACAATAAATCGATAATATCTATTTTAAATTTTGAATAATTATCTGGTGTGTTGATTGGATTAAAATGTTCGCCAAACGCTTGATAAACACTGTTTATTATTCAAAATGTGATTAGTAAAAACACACGCATATCCGTCTGTAGCAGACGACAATTTTGAAGTACTAAATATTGTACCGGATCTTTTCGGTTCTCCACACTGTCGAAAAATAGTCCGCTCGAATCTGGATCTGGTTTCAATTTTGACCCTTTCCGTTTCGCTCAAACTTTTGGAGAAACTGCTGATCGAGTGTCAAACAGCTTGGATCCTGATGAGTCGCCGGGTAACTCGGCGTCTCATCTGGATCCAAGCTGTTTGCAAATACGATTCTGGTTGCGAACGGCGGAATAAGTGTAAAGTAACAAACGATTTCAATTGTAATGAATCATAAATGGGAAATGAAGATGTTATCACACGAATACAAGTGCTACAATAATACGGCTTTTAACCCCTTTTTTAACCCCTTTCTCATTAATATTCATATGAGAAATCATGCATGTATGAATATCAATAAGCACGAGCGTTCTACAATACTTTTGCCCTGCATTAACCCTTTCCCTCATATAAACGTGTTTTCACGCATTTGCAAACAGAGTAGACCCAGATCTGACGGCTCCTAGAGGAGCCGTCTGATCAGGGTCTGCTCTGTTTGCTAATACAATTTGATAGATCTGGTTCTTTAGTTTCCAAAATGGCTACAATACCCATCCTTCCTTATTTCATTATAACTATTTTGCCCATAAATATTCAGTAGGTATTGAAATTTGGAATAAACATAGAACAGGGAAAGGGTAACCATCTGCGTTTTAATTTGAGACTCGTATGTTCAATAAATAGCACAGGTTATCCTGTATACGGTACACTAGGACTTATTAAGGGTCATCAAAGTCTTCTATAAATCCTTTTCTCCACAGAAACGCATTTTGTCACATTTTGAAACAGAGTAGACCCAGATCAGATGACTTCTGTAGAAGCTGTTCGACCAGGGTCTGCGCTGTATGTTCAGGAAATAACATACATATCTTTCTGCAGTTTCTGTCTATTACCTTGTTTATGCTGACATTATATAACTTCAGCTAATTAATATTCAGTGTCACAGTATTATTTCTGACATGCGTATTCATTGAGTAAAAGGTTAACCCTTTCCCTCATATAAACGTGTTTTTCACGCATTTGCAAACAGAGTAGACCCAGATCAGACGGCTCCTAAAGGACCCGTCTGATCAGGGTCTGCTCTGTTTGCTAATAGACTTTGGTAGATCTGTTTCTTGGCTTTCTAAAATGTCTATTATGCAACACATTCCATTTTTCATTATAACTATTTTGTCCATGAATATTCAGTAGGTAGTTAAATTTGTAATAAACATAGAACAGGGAAAGGGTTAACAACGAAATCCTCATCATCACCGCAACAAAATCAATTTACCACCATCAAGAACCACAAAGAACCACTACAACATTCAACAACCACGAAGAACAACTACAACCATCACCAACCATAAAGAACAACTACAGCCACCAAGAACAAAAAAGAACCACTACAACCACCGTGAATCACTACTACCATTAACACCCTCCCAGAACCACTATCACCATAAACAACCACAAAGAACCACATAAAACCACTACAACCAGAGGCAAGAACCACAGCAATCATCAACAACCACAAAGAATCATTACAAACATCAACAACCACCAAGAACCACTATCACCATGAACAACAACTACCACCATCAACAACCACAAATAACCATTACAACCACCAATAACAAAAAAGAACCACTACAACCACCAAGAACCACTACCACCATTAACAGCCACCCAGAATCACTATCACCATAAACAAACACAAAGAACCACAAAAAACCACTACAACCATCAAGAACCACTACCATCATTAACGCCCACTGCCACTATCAACAACCACCCAGAACCACTATCACCATTAACAACCACAAAGAACCACATAAAATACCACAAAGAACCACATAAAACCACCACAACCACCAAGAAACACTGCCATCATCAACACCCACTGCCACCATCAACAACCACCCGAACCACTATCACCATCAACAACCACCAAGAACCATTACAACTATCATCAACATCAAATAGCTACTACCACCATTAACAACCACCACATCTATTAACAACCACTACTACCACCATTCACATCTACCACAACCATTAACAACCACTACTACATGTACCACCATTTACATCTACAACAACCATTAACAACCCCTACTACCAACAACAACCACCACAGCCATTAACCACCACCACTACCACCATTCACATCTACCACAACCACTAACAACCACTACTACCACCATTCACATCTACAACAACCATTAACAACCACTACTACATGTACCACCATTCACATCTACAACAACCATTAACAACCCCTACTACATGTACCACCATTCACATCTACAACAACCACTAACAACCCCTACTACATGTACCACCATTCACATCTACAACAACCATTAACAACCCCTACTACATGTACCACCATTCACATCTACAACAACCATTAACAACCCCTACTACATGTACCACCATTCACATCTACAACAACCATTAACAACCCCTACTACCAACAACAACCACCACAGCCATTAACCACCACCACTACCACCATTCACATCTACCACAACCACTAACAACCACTACTACCACCATTCACATCTACAACAACCATTAACAACCACTACTACATGTACCACCATTCACATCTACAACAACCATTAACAACCCCTACTACATGTACCACCATTCACATCTACAACAACCATTAACAACCCCTACTACATGTACCACCATTCACATCTACAACAACCATTAACAACCCCTACTACCAACAACAACCACCACAGCCATTAACCACCACCACTACCACCATTCACATCTACCACAACCACTAACAACCACTACTACCACCATTCACATCTACAACAACCATTAACAACCACTACTACATGTACCACCATTCACATCTACAACAACAATTAACAACCACTACTACATGTACCACCATTCACATCTACAACAACCATTAACAACCCCTACTACATGTACCACCATTCACATCTACAACCAACATTAACAACCCCTACTACATGTACCACCAACAACCACCACAACCACTAACAACCACTACTACCACCATTCACATCTACAACAACCATTAACAACCACTACTACCACCAACGACCACTACTACCACCATTCACATCTACAACAACCATTAACAACCACTACTACCAACAACAACCACCGCAGCCATTAACCACCACCACTACCACCATTCACATCTACCACAACCACTAACAACCACTACTACCACCATTCACATCTACAACAACCATTAACAACCACTACTACCACCAACAACCACCACAGCCATTAACCACCACCACTACCACCATTCACATCTACCACAACCACTAACAACCACTACTACCACCATTCACATCTACAACAACCATTAACAACCACTACTACATGTACCACCATTCACATCTACAACAACCATTAACAACCCCTACTACATGTACCACCATTCACATCTACAACAACCACTAACAACCCCTACTACATGTACCACCATTCACATCTACAACAACCATTAACAACCCCTACTACATGTACCACCATTCACATCTACAGCAACCATTAACAACCACTACTACCACCAACAACCACTACTATTACCATTAACAACCACCACAACCATTAACAACCACTACTACCAACAACAACAACCACAGCCATTAACCACCACCACTACCACCATTCACATCTACCACAACCATTAACAACCACTACTACCATGTAACGATCGCCAGGAACAACGACATCATCATCAACAACATCATCATCATCATCATCATTTTAGATTTCACTAGGACTCGGTGTCTCATTTTGATCAATAATATTTGCAAAATAATATAATAACATTACATCAGAAATTCTTCTCTCCCTTTCCAAATAATTCTTTCAAGATGAAATAAGTTTTGTTCAATGATTTGCATTCCGTTTTAAGTTTCTGGGTCGTCTCCTTGGTAACCGTAGTATTGTGTCACTTTTTACTGAGCGAAATTGGCAAAATGCACCGATGCAAAATGCAAGACGTTCCTCAGTGTTCCTGGATATCACAACAAATCTATGGCATCTGCGGATACCGACCTGAACGCGAGCGCATTGCTTGGTGTTTTTTGCCTGCAAAACGAGTTTTCTTTAGAAAGAAATTGATACAGTATTTCGTTGTCCTTGTCAAGGTTAGCAGGGAGGAAAACAGTTTAAAGAATGTTACTTTATTGTACTTAGAATTACGGTCGCACCGAAAACAAATACAAGATAAACAAAAACAAGATCACCAAACACAAATAAACAAAATCTTGCTAATTGGAACATTCAAACCTCGCCAATTCGAACACGCAATACTCGCTTATTCGAATACTCAATAATCGCTAGTTCGAACACCCAATCATAGCCAATAGTTTTATTATACGAATAATCCAGATCTTTCCCCCATATACACGCATTTTCACGCATTTACAAACAGAGCAGACCCGGATCAGATGGCTCCTATAGGAGGAGCCGTCTGATCTGGGTCTGCTCTGTTTGCATATGAATACGAAAATATAATAGATCTGACTCTTCCATTGTCTACCAATTCCAACCAGTCATGTATACCTGTGCCATAATAAAAAAAAATCAGCTAATACAAATTCATGACGCCATTATTCCTTACATGAATATTGAATAGGTAAAGGGTAAGGCAGGTGGTAGCTTAATGCAGGATTAATGATATGCAGAGAGCTTTCTGCATTACTTTCACAATGCATTAACCAGTCACCTGTCTAACATGTCCACTGTTTTGGGTTGTTTTTTCTAAAATTTGTAATTAGCGAGGCTTTACTAGTAAGTATTAAAATAATATGCTTGCACTACAATGGCAATTCAGTACACATGCACTGCTGTTTTTATTGCTGTTCTTGATGCAAGACAGGCCCCCTTCCCCCAATATAAAAAGGAATTCCTGATTTAATCCTTTCGCTGCCAAACTCTGTCGTCTGCTAACTTTGTCGTCTGCTACAAATTTTCATTCTTTTGATTTTCTTCATTTTTGTTTCAAAAACATAGCAACAGTAACAAACAATTTGGATCCTGATGAGACGCCGAGTTACTCGGCGTCTCATCTGGATCCAAACTGTTTGCATAGGTAATCACAGATCCGGTATTGGCAGCGAAAAGGGTTAAAAATAAAAAAAAAAAACCCATGAAGATTGGTGATGAATATTCAAGTAAGAAATAATGATATCATGAAGACTAACCCCTTGCACGTTCAATATTCATGAAAGAAATAATAACATCACGATTATCTGTTAGCTGATTTTTTTTTCATGTAAACCTTTCATGGGATTTTATTGACTTTGTCAAAACTTGTAGAATCAGATCTATATCATGCGACACGCAAACAGAGCAGACCCTGATCATATAGGAGCCGTTTGATCTGGGTCTGCTTTGTTTGCTAATAGAATTTGGTAGATCTGTTTCATTGCTTTCTAAAATGTCTATACTGTAACACCTTCCATATTTCTTTATAACTATTTTGTTAATGAATATTCAGTAGGTATTGAAATTAAGCTCAAAAACAGAACTCTGTTTGCAAATGTGCGAAAAAGCGTTTATACAAGGGAAAGTGTTTATTAGACTATTCTTTATTTTAAAGGTATATGAGCATATGACAGATCTGTATAATTCCATGAAAGCTAACAGAACACACCCTGATCAGACATGAGCCGTCTTATCTGGGTCTATTCTGTTTACTGGGGTCTCTAACAGGGTAAAGTGTTAATTAACCCTTCATTTGCTATTCACGTCAATATACCTACCTGTAAATAGCGAAGACCCAGATGAGACAGCTCCTGCAGGAGCTGTCTCATCACGGTCTGCACTATTTACAAGTTGATTGTGCAACCAGTGCACTCCACAGCAGTGATTGCACAGCGATATACTTGTACACAGCAAAGATATACTTATGTAATTATACAACAGGGCATGGGTAAAGAAGGAGAAATGTATTTTAAAATTCAGCAAGAGAATTGTTAACACATGATCTGGCTCTACTCTTTACTTGTTCAAACTTCATGTAAGAAATAATGACGTCATGAACATAAAATTTTATTAGCTAAATTCTAATACATTGTGTGTTCAAAATAACTTAAGAATTGGAATATATGTCACTTGAAACTAACTTAGTGCCAAAGCACGTTGTATGGGAAGAATTGTTTGTATCGAAAACAAAGACGAAATTTATCACATTGGAAACCAACGCTAATCAAGAGCCAAGCTGTTTGACACTCGGTCAATAGTTTCTTCAAAACGTAACTAACATAGGAACTTAAAATTTTAAAATTCAGTGAATAATGCAGATATTTGAGTGGACAACACTTTTTCACAGAAAGAGAATGTGTTAAATAAAAAAGGACACTGTTTTCCGAACAACGACGCAGACGGTAAATTTGAAGCAGACGACATTGCATGTTATTGATCAGACCAGACATTGACCAACACTTTAAATGCTGGAAACGAGTGAACTAGCTTTTGCAAACACTGTAGATCAGTGGGCTCCTAGACCAGCCCTCTAACCAGGGTCCGCACTGCTTATAATTCAAAATCCGCCAGTTAATTTAAACCTATTGCACTATATGGACTCTTCCGTTGTGGACCGGTTCACTTTGAAAGATCAGCATTGAAAGGGGATGTGTGTATAACGGCTACATTTTTTCAACTTTCCAGAACCGATAATCAGCAATATGAATCAACGCCAGACTAAAAGGGCATTGCTACTAGCCGGATAAGGTCCAGTTCTTGTAACAAAATAAAAGAGAAAAAAAGTTGTCAGACGATTCTTAGTAGACATCTAGTTAAAAAGTAGGTCAGCTTCTAAGTACAAATAGGTCAAGGGGGGGGGGGGTCTGGGTTCTTCATAAATTGCGATATTTCATGTAATTGTGTAAAACTGCTGTATGTCATATGAACTGCATGACTATTCATGGACCTATGTTTTCGTAATGTCCTGCGAATAAAATTCCCAATTATTAAAACGCAAATTTTCCCCAAAAATTGCCAAACAAAAGTCTATACTAACAGTCGTCTGTCTATACGAGGGGTAAGGTGAAAAATGAGGTCATCTGCTAAGTACTGGTAGGTCGATCTTCATAAAGTGCGAGATTTCCTGGAACTGCAGTGTGTTACTTGAATAATCGTTAGTTGCAAATGAATGACGTGATCCCATAAATCTAACATGACAGTATACGCAAACGCAGGTGTAGCGATTAATTACAGAAAAAATCTAATGTATTGACGTTTATGATCTGTCAAATACACAAAGATTACCAATTAGGCAACACCTTAGCCCTTTCGCTGCCAACTTTTGTCGTCTGCAAACTTTGTCGTCTGCTACAATTTTCAATTTTCATTTTTTTTCGTATTTTTGTTTCAAAAATTGTAACAGTAACAAACAGTTTGGATCCTGATGAGACGCCGAGTTACTCGGCGTCTCATCTGGATCCAAACTGTTTGCATAGGTAATCACAGATCCGGCATTGGCAGCGAAAGGGATAAGGAATGAAACTGGCAATGTTTCAATAATGCAGTACAGCAGATTATATACCTTGATAGAAAACACAGAGAAAGAAACTGCAAGCCTATGTCAAGGCAAGAAAAACGGTCATAGGTCTCAAACACGAAGAGAAAACAATCAAATACAGACTTATCGTTGCAACAGATAAATGTGCGAATCGTCATTTCTCCAACAAACCCTATGTTGTGACTGACAACTCTTTAGAATCGTCACAGCATAGGGTTTGGTGGAGAAATAAGGCGTTTCTATGATGGAAAGAGTTAAGTGTGATATTTTAACCCTTGGCACTCTTAACAGTTTTTGTTTGAAACAGACATTGCTTGCAACATTTCCGATAGCAAACATTTTAAACACATTTATCTTCAAAACAGATACTCACACTATGAAACATTTGGAGGTGACTGATCTAGATCAAAATTCAAAACTGTTTGAAAAGATTATCGAAAGACGCCATTACAGTGACAAACGGATGAAACAAAAATAATAATCTTCCGGTGACAGTCTTGGTACGGGTGCACTTGGCAAGGAGCCAACATGCCTCCAGAGGACAGCTTAGAATTTCAGTGTTATTATAGGATCTAAGTCGATAACACAGGTGTATTGGAAACCTTGGTTCTCGGTGGCCATTTGCGCAATAATTCTAAGAACATATGTTCTCGTCTAAAACCTATTATTTAAAACAGGGACTTTTATGTACATGTAGTTAAAACATTTCTGATGACCAGTGAAAACATCTCGCCATATCCGTAGGCGTTCGAATGATACTCGATCGGATCTCGTCTGAGAAAATAAGAATGTCGCCGTTTCCACTAAACAGCGGGAAACTCAGTACTCAATACATAGCTGTGATCTCGAGCGAGATCCTAGATTTTAACAAGTATTTGTCCACTTGACGTATTGAGGAATTTCGTTTTTACCCAAGAACATATTGCGTTCTCAGATGAGACATCAGGGAGCTAAGAAATATTGCGCAAACGAGGTGCCATATATAAAATGCCATTCATTGTTGAGGATTTCCGACCGTCTAGACAAAAATTGCTATGCGACCCAGAAGTCTGGATAAGGGGGCGTATAAAATGATATAATTCTATTACTTTTTTTTCGATTTTCTGTACATAGAACTAGGTTGACTAGGTCACCATACTTTGAACTGCATAGTCTGAGAAGACGATGAAGATTTACATGTCTGAACACAGTTCACAAATACAGTAAAATGTCGAGAACTCCAACCCTCAAACAAATATTATTACTGAACTTTAAAACAGGTGACAGCTTAATGCAGGGTGAAAGTCATACAGAAAGCTCCTCTTTGGAGCTTTATGCATGAATTTAACCTTGCATTAAGCAGTCACTTGCCTTTAAAACTCTCAATTCGTCTTTGCTAAAATTTGAATTAAGATGTTTTAACTGTATATCTAAAATGACATCATACAGAACCAGATTCAAAATAAGGTCATTGACTGAGAATACGATCGAAAATAATTATGACCCTGTAGACACACACGTATAAAACAACATCTGGGGATTTTCGTCTAGAAGACTCGCTTGCTGCGTAAGAAGGCGATGAAGAAAAAAGGAAGAGATGGGAAGATACACTCTTGGAGCGGACATGTTTGAGTTTTGCAACATCTCCGGGAGCAGTGGACAACTGGACAAAGTGGAAAGAGATTGTCATGAAGTCAGCCTAGATGCCTCCTACGACCGACTAGGTAACGGGAAAATTAACTGAAAAGCATTACCAATGTATTCAATAAGTACGCCTTTCTAAGGTCTCTCCATGACTTAAAAAGCCATATTGGCAGCCATATTGGAGGCCATCTTTGACAAGGCTAACATATTGTTGAACCTCAATATTTGCATGTTCAGAAAAGTTTTACAATATAGATCTAATGTGATTATAAAACTAATTTGCTTATGATAATCAAAGAAATAAATACCCGCAAAGGATTTTACCATAATACTGAATTTCAGGGGTAGACAACTTTAATCTTAATTTCTACCATACTGTTTACCTAAAATTGATCGCAATGCATGTTTCTGAACTTCTGAGTAAATGTACAATAACAACAAGCCCAAATCCTGTCATCTGCATCACAAACTGGTTAATAAAAGGTATTGAAATCACCTAAAAAGCCCATTTTCTACTAAACAGACATTCTGGTGGCCATCTTGGATTTCTATAAATACAAAGTTGTCTTAAAACCTATTCAAAATATGTGTTTAGGTCAATTACATTGATTATCACTCACTAAATACCAATTTTAGATCTCAAATGTGTGAACAAAATGTTTAGTAAAGAATTCAATTTTTGCTAGAAAATCCAAGGGCAGACAACTTCAACCTCAATCTACACCCCTTTTTACTACCTAAATCCTCGTCAGACGCATGTTTTTGAATTTCTTGGACAATTTCCTATAAGAAACAGTCAAAAGGTTGTATGATGCTTCCACAGCAAATAAACCTCCTAGACTTACAGGTTAAGATTCCCTTATCTGTAACACGTGTAATGTTGAACAATTTAGAACATATATGACGTCACGTCATATATGACGTCAAACCATGGAAACCGATGTTTACATGTCATTTAAACGGCGAAAATGCACGTTTTTGTTATGTCAGAAAAAGAATCTGATGCTCGTTGTCTTTTAAGATCACATGTTCCGAAACGCAACAAGAAAATGTTATTAAGCTCGCCAAGGCTCGCTTAATAACATTCTCTAAGGCTCGTTTAGAAACATGTGATCTTAAAAGACAACTCGCAACAGATCCTCTATGTCTCAATGTATCTTACCTTCACTGGGCGAATGCATGGGCCCCAGTGGATGAAAGCACTTCAAGTCTAGTTGGGGAAGTGTCAGTGTCGACATATGGAAGGTCAATAAGGTCCAGTTGTACAGCTGGGTGGGGGTTTGAGACACTCAACTTTCTTTACATTCTCAAACTATGCACCAATCTGAAAGAAAAACAAAACAAACTGAGAAACATTGATGTCCAAACATGGTCGCTAGTATGCAACCACTTGATAAATAAACCTTATGTTATGTGTTTTTAAAGGCTGTGGTCGCTTAATGTAGATCGAAAGCAATGCAGAAAACTCATACGGGAGCTTTCTGCGTCATCTTCGCTCGCCCTGCATTAAGCAACCACCTGTCTTAACGCTTTACTCCATAAATACGCCTTTCTGCACCTTTGAAAACAGAGCAGAACCTATATGAGCCGCCTGATCTGGGTCTGCTCTGTTTGCTTATGATGTGATATAAATATTATTCTACAGTTTCTGCCAAGGCGAAACATGCTGGCTCCCTGTGCTATTGAAACAATTAATCTAATTAATATTCATGATGCCATTATTTCTTAAATGAATATTTATGGAGTAAAGGATTACACCCATTAGTAGATGGTATTCGTTGCACACGCCATACCAAGTAGATGACACTTTCTCAGAAGACACAGTTCCCAGTTGACATTCTCTGCGTCAGATTTGGCAATTGTATTTTGACGTAACCCTTTATTCCATGAATATTTATATGTGAAATAATAACATCATGAATATTGATTATATGATTTTCATAATGAATGTGTAGGCTACACAGAAAAGTTTGGCCATTTCACAAACTGTAGAATCAGATCTATATTATATTCCAACAGCAAATGAACACGTGCCCTAATAAGACAGTCCATACAGTAGCCATCTGGTCCTGTGTCTACTCTGTTTGCCACACCATTAAACCAGTACCTCATTGGCTATTTTTAGACACAACCTCTTTGAAATAATCTACCGAAAATGAGCATTAAATAGAGTAAAGGAAAATTTTAGAATTTTGTAGTTTGAAACCATTGTGATTAATAGAGCATTTGCTCCTATGGGAGCAAATGCTCTGTTTATCACAATGGTTTCACAGAGTGACTTTTACAGAGGCGTCAAATGTCGTCAATATGACGATCTAGTCTATGAAGTAAAGGGTTACATTTAAACTCACACATATTACCTATAAACTCACACAGATGACCTATAAACTCACACAGATGACCTCAACTCACACAGATGACCTATAATTACATCGACGCTGAATCAAATGAATTATAAATTAGATTGACATGTAGATTGTATAGGGATGCACGTGTCTTTGAACCGTCAATCGAATTTTTGTTACTAAAATCGGATTGAGAAATGCTTTGTGTAGTACAGTAAACAATATCAGTAACGGTCTTTAACCCTTTCCTTCGTATAAACGTGTTTTCACGCATTTGCAAACAGAGTAGACCCATATCAGACGGCTCCTATAGGAGCCGTCTGATCAGGGTCTGCTCTGTTCGCTAGTGGGATTTAAAAGATCTGTTTCTTTACTTTCTAAAATTGCTACAATGTTCCACCTTCCATATTTCGTTATAACTATTTTTTCGATGAATATTCAGAAGGTATTGAAATCATGATTAAATATAGAACAGGGTCCATGCTTATAAAACCTTTAGTTGAGTCTGAGTTCGTTCTCAAGCTTTTGATTGGTCAGATTTGGCTCAAATCTGACCAATCAAAAGCTTGAGAACTCAAATCTGACCAATCAAAAGCTTGAGAACTCAAATCAAATGGTTATAAAGAGTTCTAATTCTGACAATTAATAGTACGTACGGAGAATGTCAACTACTTGGAATGGAGTGTGTGGAAAATGCCGTCTACTTGGAATGGAGTGTGCAGACTGCAGAGAATGTCAACAACTTAGACAGGAGAATACAGAAAATGTTATCTATAGTTGCAATGGCGTTTGCCAAGAATGTTATCGTTTTGTAATGGAGAATGTCACCTACATGGAATGGAGTGTGCAGAGAATACTAGATACCTGGAAGGGAGTGTGCAGAGAATGCCATCTACATGTGCAGAGAATGCCACCTTCATGGAATTGGATGTGCTGAGAATTGCCAACTGCTTAGAATGTTGTGTGCACAAATGCCATCTACATGCTGAATGACGTGTACAAAGAATGTCTTCTACTTGGAAAGAAATGTGCAAAGAATGTCATCTGCTTGTTATGGAGTAAGCCAAAAATGCTATCTACCTGTTCAATGGAGTGTGCAAAGAATGTTATTTACATGGAATGGATTGTGCAGAGGATGTAATCTATTTGGAATGGATTATTGGCAGTCACCTGTCTAGAACATTCTCAATTCTTCGGCTTCTTGGAATGGCATGTGCCAAGAATGTAAACTACATGTACTTAGAATGGAGTGTGCAGAGAATGCCATCTGCATGGAATATGCTAACAATGTCACCAAACACTTGTTGAACGGACTACGCATAGAATGTCATCTACATGGAATAGAGTGTGCCAATAATTTCAAACGATTGAAATGGAGACGAGTGTGCAGAGAATGTCATTTGTTTTGAATGGAATGTGCCAAGGATGGCATTTACTTTGAATGGAGTGTGCCAATAATTTCAACTGATCGAATTAGGGTGTGCAGAGAATGCCATCTACATGGAATAGAGTGTACCAATAATTTCAACTTATGCCAAGAACGTCATTTACATTGAATTGAGTATGTCGTACTGCCGCATACAAAAATGTCATTTGCTTATAACATCGTATATAAATACTGTCATATACATAGAATGCTGTGTGCAAAGAAAGCAATCTGCTTATAAAATCGTGTACAAATAATCACATCTAATTAAGCCGTGAATCAAGAAAGTCATCTACTTAGAAGTCATGTGTAAAAATGTCATATACTCAGAATGCCACGAAAAAAGGATGTCATCTACTTAGAATTTCGTGTATAGTTTAAATAATGTCATGAGGGGACCTAAGAATGTCACATACTAAGAAAACAAGTGCCAAGAATGTCATCTACTCAGATTGTCATCTACTTGGAATGTCATATACAAAAATACCATCTAGACTACTTTATAGAATGTCGTGTGCACAGAACGTTATCTATCTAGAACACCGTAGGCCAAGAATCTCGTCTTCTTGGTAAGTCTGCTACGTCATGTGTCTAGAGTCCAATTATACTGCGAATATTATTAGTATACAAATGTACGTATAATGCCACGAGACAAGACTTTTCTTTGCATTTTGATTTAGTGTCACATAGTACACTTCTTAGCCACAATATAAAATAAGTCACCCAGTGCAGACAAATTAACCAACATAAGACGTTTAGTATCCCTGAAAAGGGACATATATAAAACAGTGTAGACCCAGATCAGAGGGCCCCTATGAAAGCGTTTTTATCAGGGTCTGCACTATTTGCTTCACTAACCAATTACCAAATGTATTTACAAAATACCCCTCGAAATGAAAAAGAGATTCATTCAAGTTAAGAATTTAGACGAGTTCAATAAGAAACAAAGGTGAAAATGGGATAAATTATAAAACAATAATTTTTTTAGTCAGCCATGTGTGTCTGTTTACAGCTGCACAATTAACCTTTAGCCTGCTAAGCTAACTATTGTTAGTTAACATTTTCCCTCATAGGCTATTTTTAGACACAACCTCTTTCAATCAATCTACCGAAAATGAGCATTTACTAAAGAAAAGGAAATTTTTAGAATTGTGTAGTTTTTAAACCATTGTGATAAATAGAGCATTTGCTCCTATAGGAGCAAATGCTCTATTTATCACAATGGCTTGATAAAGTGACTTTTACAGAGGCGTAGAAAGGCGTATTTATCGAGGACAGGATTAATAATTTCCTTATTTATCCTGTTTAACCATTTCCCTGATTAACAGGGAAAGGAACCTTTCCCTGTTTAACCCTTTCCCTGTTTAACCGACTTCATTTGTCACGGTTGATTTATCTTGCATTACCTATCATCAACACGGTCAGATTATTAAACAGTTTGGTCCATGAGGAGACGCCGAGTTACTCGAGTTACTCGGCGTCTCATCTGGATCCAAACTGCTTCAATCATCCGCCCACAACGGCTAAGGGTTTATAATTTTTCTCCATGCCGAATCAGTATCAGAAACAGAGGTGTAGATAAAAAAATTCAGTAGATCTACATCTAAATATTTTTATTTATATTTCTACGCCAAACCCTACGTTACTGCTACTCATTAGACTCGCGTCGGAGAGCAGATTCTAATGAGTAGCCGCAAAATAGGGTTTGGTTGAGAAATAAGAGAGTTTGATAGATTAATGCACGCCTTGTCTATAATGCTGCAAAATATCTGACATCTTGTTCATCTCTTTCCCTCATATAAACGCTTTTCATGCCTTTAAAAACAGAGCAGACCCAGATCAGACGGCTCCTGAAGGAGCCGTCTGGTCAGGGTCTGCTCTGTTTCCTTATGACATGATATAGATATGATTCTACAAGTTTTGTCAAAGCAAATAGATCTAATTCGCTTGAGAAGTTTTACAATATAATCATTCAGCTAACAAATACATGTACCCATGATGTCATTATGGCTTACATGAATATATGCAATAGCGAAAGGGTTAAGCTTATTGAAATGACATTGAAGAAAAATCTCCTGAGAGAAATAAAGCAGATCACATATTTTTGTCAGAACACATTTCTGTAATTTGATTATTATATAATGCTTATACACACACACACTGGATTGTTTACCAAACTAATACCAAGTTTCAATTTAGCTGGGCTAAACTATCTCGCTACCATAACCTGTTCAGTACTGGTAACGAATTTGTGAATTATACAAACAGTTTGGATCCAGATGAGACGCCGAGTAACTCGGCGCTTCACCAGGATCCAAACTGTTTGACACCCTATAGATTATGTTTCTGTAAAAAAAAAATATGGAAGAAATCTCGTCTTTGAGATAAAAAAACAACAACAAAAACAACCCAACAACAACATGGACACTGGTTTTCTATACATAAAAAAAACATGACTGAATATACGTTAATCTGTAGCAAGCTGTTTATTTTAGTAAACGTGTCCGAACCTGTATTTGAAATAGTTGCTAGGATGATTCTACATGTACAAAAAATGTGTTTGCTGGTATGGCTTTTTATAAATTATTAAGCAAACAGTGTAGACTTTTATCAGGAACCCTCTACATTGTTTACATATGTTCCAGTGGTGGGGTTTTCACCAGTTTTGCGAAGTTGACTTATACCCCTGGAATTGGAAAATTTGTCTGATTTGGGATTGTTTTAGCTGTAAGAAGATTTCAACAAATTCCCTCCAACATAGTCCATTGCAAACACGACATGCACAGTCAGACCAAAACCTCTAAAATTAATAAACAAACAGCAGATCCAGATCAGACAGCTCCTGTACAGGAGCTGTCTGATCTGGGCCTGCTGTTTGTTTATGAATTTTAAAAGTTTTGGTGTGACTGAATTTTCTGGCTAAACACTTTTACCTCTGAATTTGGGAATTGTTCACTCAAAATTAGGAAAAACAACACTTTTTTTGCCACTGGGAACATAGCCCAATAACGGCTATAAAATCACTTGAAAAACACCCTGTGTTCGTATTTACCCACAATACCATAGATATAAATACGTCTTCAATGCCTTTGCAAACAGAGCAGACCCAGATCAGACGGCTCCTACAGAAGCCGTCTGATCAGGGTCTGCTCTGTTTTCTTATAAAAATAACATAGATCTTATTTCAAAGTTTATGATATGGTCAAATATCCGTTTAATACAATATGTCATTATGAAAATATGATCTCATCAATATTAAAATTCAGAGTAGATTTCTAATTAGATATAGATTCTATTTCTTATGTGAATATTCATGAGACAAAGGGTAAAGGACCCCTAGGCAAATTTTCGAACCAAAAGTAGAAGACCAAGAAATAGCTCTAAACGTCATCTTTAATTAGCTAATTAGATTATTTTTTATTGTCGTCTGCATCATTTTGTCGTCTGCCACAATGCAGTTTCAATGTTGCTTTATCTTCCACGCTTCCATGTATATAATCAGTGTTAAACAGATGAGGCTTCGAGCGTCTCGGCGTCTGATCTGGATCAACAGTGTTCGCCCATGTTATCAGAGATTCGCAGCTAACACGCAAAGAGTTTTACCTTTTCCCTCATACAGACGACTTTTGGCACCATTGCAAATATGGTAGACCCTGATCAGACAGCTCCTAAAGGGTCTGCTCTGTTTGCATATGAAATAATATAGATCGGATTCTACAGATTCTAGATCTACCAGTCCCCTTGTTCATGGTGCCAATATAAAATTTAGCACATTCATTATTCACCGCATGAATATTTATGAGAGAAAGCGTGAATTAGACCAAGCACTAAACAGCCTCACCTGGGAGATGTGTGTAAGCCTCACTTATAAACAAACCAACGGGTATTTTCAGAACTGTATCCCAATAATAAATAATTAAATCCAAATATTGGTAACGGGAAAAAAACAAACAAAACAGCCAGTGTCAATGAATTGAACTGATGAAAGCAACACTTCTTCTCTAGTTTGATCTATTGAGTAAAACTGATGTGGTACTGGTGATATCTTATCTAAAACAAAACCAATGTACATATGAAATCCTACAGGTGTCCGATCGGCCGTTGACCTGAGCCACAAGAAACTATCGCTACATGTATAAATGCCATGTATGATGTATGGATAATATAGTTACACACACTGCTCGCTATGTCCAACCACTGTCGCTTTCACAGCAGAAGATCGCATTTACAAAAAAATGCAAGACGCTACTTATAAAACACTGTTTTATTTTATCATCTGTCAATTTAATGAACGACTGGGAGCAAGAGATGATAGAAAAATAAATACCGTTTTTGTGTCGGAGCTGGTAAAGTCCCATCCGATTACACCAGAGTTTGCTCACACACCTACTATGTCATGCAGCCCGTGGCTAACTATGTATGAACAAGCCTACTGCTGATACAGACTATAGATACTAGGAAACTGGGTCAACTTAACCCCGCCCACTCATGAATATGAATCAATGGTGGATACGTACACATTATTTCAAGGTCATTATTGGCTGGTATATTCCCAATACCGCTAATTATGTGCGGGAAATAGCAGACGACTATAGAAGCGGTTATTTCGGTAAATTTATGAGACTTTTGGCCTCCAAGATAGTATTTAAAACACAATCATGAGTCGGTTGTGAGTAAAAGTATAGTTTCGTTAAAGGATGATGTTGACAGACCAGACAGAGGTATCTTAAAATCACATGCAAGAATGTTCGAACGAGTCTGTCCGGGTCAGATTGGTAGATCCAGTTCCTTTTCCCTGCGGTGCGGCGCACTTTGAACATGTTTTTTTTTCGTTTTTACAAACAAGCAGCCCTTATTCCAACCAAACGATTTTTGTTTTCAAATTGTTTTGAATAGAACAATTGAAGCGTTAGACTAATCGAGTCTGCATTTTTTCTCTTTTGGCATTGCTAGATCTACTTTTGTTTTCGAAGGAGCACCCACTCCCAGAATTTAATCCCTTTCACAGCACAGCTCAAGACGTCATTATAGATTGACGTCATTATATGTAGTGATTAGTGAATACACATTTGCAAACAGAGTAGACATGTATACCAGACTGCTCCTGTAGGATCAGGGTCTTCTCTGTCTGCTGACTGGATTATATACGATGTGCTTCTATAGTTTCTGTCTTCCTTATAGTATGTGATTTCATTTCTGATTTATGTTACTATTAACCCTTCTCTTGCTAAATTTTAAAACACATGTCTGCTTCTTTATCTATGCCCTGTTGTATAATTACATATATATTCACTGTGTACAAGTATTTTGCTGTGCAATCACTGCTGTGGAGTGCACCGGTTGCACAATCAACTTGTAAATAGTGCAGACCCTGATGAGACAGCTCCTGCAGGAGCTGTCTCATCTGGGTCTGCACTATTTACAGGTAGGAATATATATATTGACGCGAATAGCAAGCGAAGGGTTAAGCTACAGTATGACACCTGTGATCCCGGCAGATATCATACACTTGTAGGGACATCATCTATGTTGAGACATTTCTTGAGTTTGCAGGGTTCACATAGGTCTTATGTTTACTACTGTTTGTATCATGCTTTTTCTTTTTCGCTGTTAAATTGTTTATGCATCTCTTATGCTCGTATGGGCCATGAGTTTGAAATAAACTTGAAACTTGTCTTGGCAAAAAGACTGTATAAGAATAAAACTTCCGCTACACTAATGCATATCCATGATGACATTATTAATTTTCTTACATGAATATTCATCAGATAAAGGTTAAAATGGCATTAATTACGTGGATCTAAAGAGTTTACACAATAGCATCCCTTTCTCCATGAATATTTTCATGTAAGAAATAATGACATCATGAATATTAATATTGCTAAAATAATACGTGTACGGACACAGACACTTTTGGCCATGACAGAAACTGTAGAATCATATCTATATTATAGCATAAGCAAACAGAGCAAACCCTGATCAGACGACTCCTACAGGGGTCGCTTGATCTGGGTCTGCTCTATTTGCAATTTAAGCGTTAAAAGATAGGCCCTTATATCTAAATCATGGAGCAAGCGGTTAAGGGCATCATGTCATCCTAAGTTAACGGATTTTCCTCAGGCGACAGGTAGCACCTATGCAAACAGAACACGGGAAAGTTTAACCGTGGCAGAAACTAAAGAATCAGATTTATATAATCCCTTAAGTAAACAGACCCGACCCTGATCAGACGGCTCCTACAGGAACCGTCTGATCTGGGTCTTCTCTGTTTGCAAAGGCGTAGAAAGGGGTATTTGTTGAGTAAAGGGTTAATACTGTTTGACTATTGATATTTAAGGAAATCAACCCTGTCCCTCATACATACGTGCCTTTGCAACCAGGATAGACCCAGATCAGATTTCTCCTGATATTAAAATAATTGAACCATTTAAATTACGTATCGAGGGTTTATAGGTTAATAAAGAGAAAAAGCTATTGATACTATAGCTATTTCTTTAAACAGTTTGCATCCTGACCAGGTGCAGATCCAGGATTTCAGATGTGTGTGTGTGGGGGGGGGGGTGTTGAAGTTTTTTTGGAGGGGGGGGCGTAGATTTTTATGTTTGATGACATAAATAAATAGTGTGTTTGTAATACATGTTGAAAAAGAGCTGTGTTATAGGCAGGTGGCTGCTTAAAGCAAGGTGGAAGTAAAACAGTACGCTCCTATGGGAGCGTTCTGATTTAATTTCACCCTGCTTTAAGTAGCCACCTGCTCTAAATAACAACTAATTAACACACTTTAGTGGTCGTTATAGAGAGGTTTTACTGTATATAGATCTAAAATATTACTAAAAAGTGCTTTGGCAATTTATGGGGGAGGGGGCGTACTCCGGCTCCGCCCCCTCTAAATCCGCGCCTGCTGACGAGACGCCGAGTTACTCGGTATCTCCCACCATACATCAAGATCCGTACTATTTACAAATACCATCACTGTTTCGCCCCATTATAGTTTCGCCCCAAATATTGATTATACATGTAGTTACAATAGTCTTGAACTCGGACCTCGATACAGTAGAACATGTTTTAACTCATTCTCTCCACGCTATTTTTAGATACAACCTCTTTGAATAAATCTACCGAAAAGGAGCATTAACTATATAGAAAATGAGAATTTTAGAATTTTAGAATTGTGTAACTTTGAAACCTATGGAGCAAATGCTCTATTTATCACATGGTTTCAAAATGTGACTTTTATAGAGGCGAAAAACTGCGTCACTAGGGGTTAATGTGTTTAATTAAGCGACTATTAAAAAAGTGGTCTGACTATGGGCCTGTAAGCTTGTAAACACGGTAGCTTAATGCAGGTCAGAAGTAACGCAGAAATCTCCTATAGGAATATAAATATTACTTTTGCCCTGCATTAAACAACCACCTGCTGTTTTAAGACTCATGTGTTCATTAAATGAATGGTCGCTTAGGACACTTTCTACTTTGTAAATTTGAACAGTAATAACTTTTTTCTCTTAGATATTCATTTAACCCTCTACTCCATGAATACTCATGTAAGAAATAATGACATCATGATTATTAATTAGATAAATTTTTATAATGACATGTGAACAGAACTGAGTAGTCATGGCAGAAACTGTAAAATCATATCTATATTATTCCATAAACAAACAGAGCAGACCCTGATCGGACGGCTCTTATAGGAGCCATCTGATCTGGGTTTTCTTTGATCGCAAGGGCGTATTTATAAAGGCGTATTTCTGAAGTAAAGAGTTAAGAAATAATCACGTCATCAGTAATAATAAGTTTATTTCTAATAATAGTATGTGAACACAATAATTCGAGGGCTTGGTGCAAAACTATTCTAACTCCTTCACTTTGTGAAGGAGTTAGAATAGTTTTGCACCAATCCCTCGACATGTCATTAACGTCATGACAGAAACTGAAGAATTACACAAGCAAGCAGAATAGACCCCGATCAGACAGCTCCTACATGATCTGCGTCTACCCTGTTTGCAAAAGGTACCAAAGGTCGTCTTTATGAGGGAAAGTGCTAACCCTTTCCTCCATAGGCTATTTTTAGACCCATCCTCTTTGAATGAATCTACCCAAAAGGATCATTAACTAGAGAAAAGGAAAATTTTAGAATTTTGTTATTTGAAACCATTGTGATAAATAGAGCTCCTCTAGGAGCTTTCTGCGTGGCTTTCACCCTGTATTAATCATGATCATCTTTAAATTTTGGACCCAGTTGAGATTGGATTCATACCACTGATCGTTTTTAACCCATTGACTGTTATCAAGATGTAATCATGGTCTGCCCAAATTCTGGGTCCAATGTTATAAAACTTCTGAGTCTGAGTCTGAGATCATTCTCAAGTATCTGATTGGTCAGATTCTGAACAAGCTCAAAATCTCACCAATCAGCTGCTTGAGAATGATCTCAGACTCAAGCAAAACGCTTTATAACCTCGGAGCCTGATCTGGATCAATGTTTACTTTCGACCCGTTCAAACTTTTAACCCTTCGCTTGCTATTCACGTCAATATTATACCTACCTGTAAATAGTGAAGACCCAGATGAGACAGCTCCTGCAGGAGCTGTCTCATCAGGGTCTACACTATTTACAAGTTGATTGTGCAACCAGTGCACTCCACAGCAGTGATTGCACAGCGAAATACTTGTACACAGTGAAGATATATGTAATTATACAACAGGACATGGGTAAAGAAGGAGAAATGTATTTTAAAATTCAGCAAGAGAAGGGTTAAACTTCTGATTGTGTTACAACAGCCTCGTTCCAGACGCCTGACGTCTGATCTGGATCCAAACTGTTTTCGAATGTCAGTCAGTTCATTCTGTAAGCAACTTTGTAAACAGAGTAGACCAAGATCAGATGATGCAAATGAGTACGAACATGGAGAGGGACAGTTGTTATGATTACTGACATGATAGAATGAACTGTTCTAACGAGTAATAAATTTTATAGACGGTATCTAATGAGTAACAAAAGCATAGGAGGCATTGTTCTAATGAGTACCGACATGATAGGTTGGACTGTTCTAATGAGTACCGACATGATAGGTTGGACTGTTCTAACGAGTACCAACATGATAGGATGGATTGTTCCAATGAGCATTGACATGATAGGAGGCATTGTTCTAATGAGTACCGACATGATAGGTTGGACTGTTCTAACGAGTACCAACATGATAGGATGGATTGTTCCAATGAGCATTGACATGATAGGAGGGATTGTTCTAATGTGTACCAGCATGATAAGCGGGCTGTTCTCATGAATACCAACCTGATATAAGGGACGGTTCTAATGAGTACGGAGCCTACTCCATGCTCGGAGCGGTTCTAATGAGGAACGACCTACTCCATGCTCGGAGCGGTTCTAATGAGGACCAACATGGTAGGAGGGATGGTTCCAATGAGTACAAGGCCTATCCCATGCTCGGAGCGGTTCTAATGAGGACCAACATGATAGGAGGGATGGTTCCAATGAGTACAAGGCCTATCCCATGCTCGGAGCGGTTCTAATGAGGACCAACATGATAGGAGGGATGGTTCCAATGAGTACAAGGTCTATCCCATGCTCGGAGCGGTTCTAATGAGGACCAACATGATAGGAGGGATGGTTCCAATGAGTACAAGGCCTATCCCATGCTCGGAGCGGATCTAATGAGGACCGACCTGATAGGAGGGGTGGTTCTAATGAGTACCGTGCCTACCCCATGCTCGGGGTGGTTCTAATGAGCACCAACATGATAACAGGTATAGTTCTATGGGTGATAACATTATAGGAGTAACGGAGTACAGAAATGACACAGAGGGACTGTTGCAATGAGTACCAACAGGACGTTGAAAATGTTTGATTCTTTGATTGGCTAGTGGAGTATTTATTATCACGTATGATAAACGTTTTGATCCAAATGAGACACCGAGTAATTCGGCTTTTCATCAGGATCCAAGCTATCATTGGAGTCTCTGTTTGTAATTTGAAGCAAAAATGAAGCAAAAAAAAGAGTTAATCATTTACTTGGTGAATGCCCCTTTCCCTTTACGAAACAGAAAATACCCATTTTATCTGATATCGGTCTGTTCTGTTTGTTTATATCTTGCAGGTCTTATTCTTTACTGTTTGCCATATCAACGAGTGTTTTATTCATTTAACATTTTAAAACCTGAATATTCATGTAAGAAATAATGACACCATGAATATTAATTAGATAAATTGTTATAACAGCACATGGACACATGAATTTTTGGCCTTGGTAGTAACCTTGTGCAATCATACCTACATCATGTAATAAGCAACACAGAGCAGATCCGGATCAGACGGCTCCTATATAAGTCTGCCCTGTTTGCTTATAAACTAATAATATAAGTCTGATCCTGCAGTTTCTGTCACGGTAAAAACATCCCATTTACATAAAACAGTAGAACCCTCTAATGCGACCACTTAATGAATAAACATGGATGTCTTTATAAGCAGGTGGTTGCTTAATGCAGGACAAAAGTAATGCAAAAAGCTCCTATAGGAGCTTTCTGCATTACTTTTGTCCTGCATTAAGCTACCACCTGCATCTAGCACCCAAAATAATACCTCTTTTAGGTGGTCGCATTAGCGGGGGGTTACTGTATACCAGTGAAAAAAATTGCATCTAATTAATATTCATGATGTCATTTTTTCTTACATGAATATTCATCAGGTAAAGGATTAAATATAAGAGCAGAATCTCCGGAGAAGATTTATTAACATAAGTAGCAAGCCTATCCGGTGCATAAAGGTATCCTCACCGAATTTTTCCTTGCGAGTTCATTGTCTGCGATTTTCTCTGCTCTCCTCTCTTCTGCATTTGTCCTTATTGGAATTTTTTTTGTGTGTATGAAATTCGGTGATCTGCTGTTCGCTGGCTATTGGGATAATATAACCCAGGAAGAAGGTTGGCATACTAAACTCAATTTCACACCAAAAGCTTCTGGAATTGGTCTGCGCTGATCAAAAAAAATAAAATAAGTGCGCTTGTGTGAGTGTTGTAACGTCTTCTGCAGCTGTACTTGGAACTATTTTTCTGCAGCTGTGCTTGGAACTATTTACAGTGTAGATTCCAATCAGCAGACAAATTACACCGCGTTTGATGATTTGAAGAATTGTCATCAAAAGTCGATATCATTGGGCATTCATGTAACAATACATTATCGTAAATATGCATCAAAATGCAGAAGACAGAAAGTATAGCAGACGAACTTTTGCAGACGATTGAAGGATATTGGGAACAGACGCATTGCGTGCACTGCATTATTACTGGAGAGAGTGAAGGTCACGCCTCAGGCTCAAGATTTGTTGAAGGGTAAATCCAGCAAATACAATTTTTCTGGGAAATCTGCTCCATCCATAAGTAATCACATGACCGGATTGATAAAATTTGTTATTGAATTTTCTAAATCAGTCAATTGTGTGACGTCGAATATTTCTTTAACTCTTTCGCTGCCAATGTCGCATCTGTGATTACCTATGCAAACAGTTTGGATCCAGATGAGACGCCGAGTAACTCGGCGTCTCATCAGGACCCAAACTGTTTGTTTATGTGACTGTTTCTTAAACAAAAAATAAGGGAAATAAAAAAAATGAAAATTGAAGCAAACGACAAATTTTGCAGACGGCAGTGAAAGAGTTAAGCCTTTTCATGATGAAAAAAAGAAACTTATTCAATCTCTGAATTCCTGAACTTATTACAGATTTCAGATTCGTTCAAACTTTTGAAAAACTACTGACCGAGTATCAAACAGCTTGGGTCCTGATGAGATGCCGAGTAGTTACTCGGCATCTCATCAGGATCCAAACTGTTTGCAAATACGAGTCAGGTGGCTATTCGCTATTTAAGGGCTAAATTGTATAATATACGTACTGTAGAAATTCCCTTTAACGTCTGGGATTAAACCCTTTATTTTATGAATACAATGAGCCCTCATTATACCGGCATTCGTTACAATGGCACCCTCGTTATACCGGCAGTATGCATTGAAACAACATTACCGTTAAGTATTTGAAACAACCATCGAATAAACAGGTACAATGCCAATAAGACATGTGATCGCTTAATGCAGAACACAAAGAGTGCAAAAAGCTCCCACGGGAGCTTTTTGCACTTATTGTATTCTGCATTAAGCGTTCACATGTTGGCAATAGTATAAAACTGGCCAAATGGTTCCTTTCATAGTTAAACTCGTTATAACGGCAGCCTCGTTATACCAGCAAAATGTCTGGAAACAAACACTTCCGTTGTAATTAGGGTTCGCTGTATATATGTAACAAATACATCACGCATGTTAATAGTTTTTCAAATATAATGGCATATACATTACAAAGAAAGTTTTGATAATTACAGAAACTGTAGAATCAGATCTATATTATTCCATAAGCAAGGAGAGGAAATCCTTATCGTCTGCTCTTGGTCTCCTTTGTTTGCAAAGGCGTAAAAGGGTATCCCTGGGGAATTGACAATGGCATGATACCAAACGCTTTACCGAAGAGTCATTCACCTAGGATAGTGCAAACAGTGAAAGGTTCTTTTTGTTTTATGAAGATTCCAAGCAAAACACGTTTACTTATATTGCTGATATTTAGAAATAATAATACATATTATTAATACTTATAGCACAGAAACCGAGTACAATAAAACCCCGCTAATTCGACAACATAAACGAGGTATAATTCTGGGTCTAGATGCAGGTGGTAGCTCCAGGAGCTTTCTGCATTACTTATATCCTGCATTAAGCAACCACTTGCTTATTAAGGCAGCTATGGTTATTTCTTTAAGTGGTCGCATTAGAAAGGTTCTACTGTATATAAAGTATGCGCAAACAGTGCATACCCAGATCAAAGGACTTCTTGCGGAACCCTTTGATCAGGGTCTGAAATGTTAATCAATATTCATTTTCTTTAGTGATAAATTTACATAACCCTTTACTCAATAAATACGCCTTTCTACGCCTTTGCAAACTGAGTAGACACAGATCAGACGGCTCCTATAGGAGCCGTCTGATCAGGATCTGCTCTGTTTGCTTATGATATAATATAGATATGATTCAACAGTTTCTAACATGACCAAACATTCATGTGTCCTTGTGCTATTATAACAAATTAATCTAATCAATATTCATGACGTCATTATTTCTTACATAAATATTCATGGCGGGAAAGGGTTGATTAGTATTCATACAGTGAGAAGTCATTTTAATTACTCAACAGGTTAGGGATTAAAAGAAAAGTGTGAATTGTTTATTGTGTATATTTGTGTAAGTATACCAAAAATACCATTTTCGTTTTTAGCAGAACTATTTCTATTCCTTATTACCCCCACTATAAATACAAATAATGACGTCGTGTCATGAAGAAAGTAGTCCGTAACTTGTGGCAGAAGTGAATGCTGTGAGCAGGCGTGCAAGAGAAAGGACACCATGACATCTTGGAGGCGATTGGACAGTAAACGGCATTCTAACGCAATCTGTCAATTTCTTGAAATCTGATTGGCTCATGTGACCAAATTTGCGGCATATAAAAAGTGTTTTATATGTCGCAAATTCAACCAATCGAAAACGGCCGAATAACACCATGTGCATGTAAATATATCAATGCGCGTTGTTTATAAGCAATGATAAATCCGTATGCATACTTTGACATATAAATCTAGATCTATTCCAGTTTGGACCGTTATTTCAAGTTATTTTCCATCTTATATGCACATGTGTCATGTGGAGAATTATTGAGATACTCTAAGCGTTGGGATCCAGATTAGGCCTTATTTATTATATCGTTCAAACATAACGTTATAACGTGACGTCATTGTTACAGACGACGTTTTCCCGTATGGCGCCAAAGACTAAGATGACGTTACTTTACCAAAATGTGTATTGAATGTATGTATTGAGCATGTTGAATAGCTATCGCACAATTATTCATGACTAATGAAATGTATATATATAAACCAGGGTGAAAACACAGTTACTTTAAGAAATCTGAGAGAAACTGGTGCACTATTTCTTGCCTCATCACTAATTTAATCATCCGCGCGCAAAGGAAATTACTTGAGTTAAAATCGGCTCAACAATTTGTCGTTTTTCGTGTTAAGATTGCGTTAGAATAGGGTTAATCCTACTGTAATTTGAAATTTGCGACGGTATATGAGGTTTTTAACGGTCTTAAATTATTTTAATGACTCCGCCTTCGGCGTCGCCATTAAAATAATTTGCGACCGTTAAAAACCTCATATACCGTCGCAAATTTCAAATTACAGTAGGGTTAACCCTATAATAGCGGGTCAACAGCATGACGTCTTCGGGGTAAAGGAACGGCAATGGCGGGTCAACAATAGGATGGCGGTTCAACAACATGACGCCTTCGTGGCGAAGGAATGACACCGACGGGTCAGTAATATGGTGTCTTTTGGAGGAAAGAACGAAAATGACAGGACTTTAACATGACGTCTTCAAGGCGAAGGAACGGCAGTGGCGGGTCAACAATAGGATGGCGGTTCAACAACATGACGTCTTCAGGGCTTAGGGACGACCATGACGGGCCAGCAACATGATATCTTCTGGGAGAAAGAACGAAAATGGTGGGAATGCAACATGGCGTCTTCAAGGTGAAGGAAAAGCATTGGCGGACCAACACAATGATGTCTTCGGGATGAAGGAACAACAACGGCGAGTTAACATCATTAAGGGACAAAAAAAGACGAAGAAACGACAATGGCGGGTCAACACCATGATGCCTTCTGGTGAAAGAATGGCAATGACAAATTGACAATAGCGAGTCAATATCATGACGTCTAGCTTCGGGTTGAAGAAACGACAATGACGTCTCAGCAACATATGTTCGGTGTGAAGGAACGACAACACGAGATTGCAGATATTAGCCACCATGCAAAATGAATCGGGGACTCCAGACATAACTGTCAAGTATTGTTGTTTGTGGAATTGATTGTCTGTTTCATAGTTTATGTGTCGTATTTCTTCATGTTTGTTTCAAATATTTGATTCCTGATGAGGCATTGATTTAACCAACCGCTGAGATCACAGGTGCCAGGTGTGCGACAATTTCATAAATACTACTAATAAACATCTTCAAATACGTTTAGATATCATACTTTGACAACAACAAAACATATTTGATTTGATTTTCGCGTAGTATACTACTATAGTATTATGCTATACGATTTTTTTTAGAAAAACAAACTTTTTCTACTCTGTCAAAGTATGAGGTCTAAACGTATTTGAAGATGTTTTTCAGTAGTATTTATGAAATAGTCACGCGTCTGGTACCTGTGGCTGAGATGGATCCATCCCGTTTTCAAAAGTTAATACGGACCCGCCTACGTAGCGCCGAGAAAGAGTAAAAACACGATGCACCAGAAAATGCGACATTAAGAAATAAAAACTGGCTAGAATACACAAAACTCTGCGTTTGAATAGGCCCTATAAGCAGTCACGATTATTACCGACATTTTAAGACAGTCAGCATCTTAATGCAGAATGGAAGTAATGCAGAAAACTCCCAAAAGAGCTTTCTGTTTGACCTTCACCCTACATGAAGCAGAAATCTGCTGGAAAAAAATCTGAAATATGCTGTAATAAAAGCTCGGTCTAGATTTATGGCAATATATTTTTATGTTATAGCAACATATAAAGATCCGTATTCAACTTGTCTTCGAGACAATTCTAAAGAGTGGTAATAACATAGATATGGTTTTGTGGAGAAATAAAGATATTATTCTTGAAAATATTCTAATTTAAGCATCTTATCTGGACCTCTGCACTTATGTTGAATACAGTTTTCTTTACTAGTTTAAACATATTTTATTTCCATTCAAATACATACATCGAAAATGGGGTTGGGTCACATGTTTTGACAACGTTAGTTTCGAGTTAGTTTTCAAGGCGGCGTCTGATCAGGAACTTCACTTTTTGTCTCGGTCTCTATTTCCATATCTGTTGTTTTATATCTTTGAAATTTGCATTTATTTATCTCATTTCTTTACTTTACCATATGATTTCACAAAATTCGATTGCAGACGACAATTAGAAATTTGGCGCCGAAAATGTTAAAAGCAGGTGGATGCTTAATGCATCGCAAAGGTAATGCAAAAAGCCCATACATGGGCTGTCTGCATTACTTTCGACATACATTAAACTACCACCTATCTTAAGTACCCAAAATTAGACCGCATTTTGACTTGACCTTTTTGCTTGAAAGATGCGCCTTTTCATGCATTCGACCTAGATCAGACATCTCCTGAAAGTGCAAATGAACACAGGAATTTTTGCGTTAGCAGAAATTGCAGAATCAGACCTGTAACATTCCACAAGCAAACAGAGCAGACCCTGATCAGACGGCTCCTATTTGCAAATGTATAAAAAGGCGTGATCAGACAGCTCATACAAGTCAACATATCTACTGATCCGGGTCCACCCTGTTTGTAAAAGTGTGAAAATATGCCTTTATTATATAACACGTTAAAAACAGCAGAATATTTTCTGTATAATGTTTCATGCATTAAGCTACCACCAGCGATATCTATGTGAGCTTGCTGTGTAATGTTTCCTGCATTAAGCTACCACCAGCGATAACTATGTGAGCTTGCTGTGTAATGTTTCCTGCATTAAGCTACCACCAGCGATAACTATGTGAGCTTGCTGTGTAATGTTCCCTGCATTAAGCTACCACCAGCGATAACTATGTGAGCTTTCTGTTTAATATTTCCTGCATTAAGCTACCACCAGCGATAACTATGTGAGTTTTCTGTATAATGTTTTCTGAGTTAAGCTACCACCTGCGTTAACTACTTACATGTACTTCATAGATACACTTTTAACCCATTCTCTCATAGACTATTTTAGACACAACCTCTATGTATTTAAATCTGCTGAAAAACTATTTATTAGAAAAGTGTGTGTGTGGGGTGGGGGATTAGAATTACGTGTATATAGTATTGAACCAACATAATAAATACAGCATTTGCTCCTATGGAGCAAATGCTCTGTTTATCACAATGGTTTCAAAAAATCACATACATTCGCTAAATGCCCCAGTAGGAGGGGAATGGGATAACACATTTGCAAATTGAGTATATTGCTTGAGCAATTTGACATTCTATTGCAAAAAAAGACTCTGTGATGCAAAAAAACAAACCAAAACATCCAAAACACCCAAAACGTTTTCGTTGATACGTATCAATTTTTTCTTATACAAAAAATAATATTTTCCGTGTTCAATATTCAGGCAAATGATAGTGGGGTCTTGAATAACTATTAGCCGTTTTTATATAATTGCATATTTATGTACACATGGATTAATATTTATGATAATGACAGAAACTGTACAGTCAGATCTATTATAATATTGAAATAAACAGCACAGTCCCTGGTCAGATGGCTCCTACTGGAGTAGTCTGATTTGGGTTTACTCTGTTTGCAAATTGTGTGAAAAAAAACGTTTATATGGAGGAAGGGTTAGACGGAAACGTATAATAGTTTTTGTCTTCATCAGCGTTTATTCGACCGTGTCCCTTGTGCTATATAGGTAATATTATACGAGTGTTCATTTACTATTGATATTTAGTAAACGAGCTGACTAAATTAGTATGATGCGGGGCTTTTTATCATGTGACACATAACAAGAAAAACAGGCGCTTTTCCCATTTATATTCGACTTGCTTACGTCATTTGCATTTTATATTACACCTGTGCAATAGAAAAAATATGAACCAATTACAAACAGGGTCACGTGATAAATCCGTTTAATATTCGACTTACGTCATTTGCGTTTAATATTACACTTGTGCAATATAAAAAAAATTAAAAACTTATTGCAAGCAGTGTCACGTGATAAACGTCTTTTCAGCATATACATTAACCCATTTGCTCACAGTGGATTCTTCCATGTTTATATACTGGATTAGTCCATTTTTTATCTAAGGGGTGACTGGCCTAAATGTTCAATTTCGTTTTGTTTTATATTGCAATTCCTATCAGCAAACAGTGTAGACTCTGATCAGACGCCGCATTATGCGGCGTCTGATAAAAGTCTACACTGTTTGCCTACGCTCCATATATGGGATCGTGGGAGGAAATGGGTTAAAATGCCTCAAAACCAGATGTTAAGATTATTATCAAAACCAGTTTTTCAGACAGGTGGTCCTTTGGGAGCTTTCTGCATGACTTTCAGCCTGCATTAAGCAGCCACCTGCCTAAAAACCTAAAATTGTTCTTTAACCCTTTCACCGCCAATGTCGCATAAATGCACCACGACAAATAGTGCAGTCCCAGATCAGACGCCGCCTTTTCAAGGCGGCGTCTGATCAGGAACTTCACTTTTTGTCTCAATCTCTATTTCTATATTTGTGCTTTATTCCTTTAAAATTTGCATCTATTTATCTCATTTCCTTATTTTACCGAATGATTTAACAAAATTTGATTGCAGACGACAATTAGAAATTTGGTGCCGAAAGGGTTAATACAATTCCTGTTTAGAGGGGTTCTGGTGTAAAAAAAAACCCAGGCATTTTAAAACACTTAACACCAATCACCGTTGAATATTAATGAACGAAACAATGACACCATGAATATTTATTAGATCTAGCTGAAGTTTTATAGTTTCATGTGCGCACTGAATGTTTTTGGTATTGATAAAAACTGCAGAATCAAATATATTATAATTTCATAAGCCAATGAGGCAGACCCTGGTCAGACGGCTTCCACGTGCAGGAGCCATCTGATCTGGGTCTATTATGTCTACAAAGGCGTTAACATATATGAAGGAAAGGGCAACACATACAGTGAACCCTCTTTACAACGGAGGTGTTTGTTTCCAGACAGTTTGCTGGTATAACGAGGTTACCGTTATAACGAGTTTAATATGAAAGGAACCATGTGGCCAGTTTTAAACTAGTACCAACAAGTGAACGCTTAATGCAGAACACAATAAGTGCAAAAAGCTCCCTTTGGGAGCTTTTTGCACTTCTTGTGCTCTGCATTAAGCGATCACCTGTCTTATTGGCATTGTAACTATTTATTCAGTGGTTGTTTCAAAGACTTAACGGTAATATTTTGTTTCAATGCATACTGTCGGTATAACGAGGGTGCCATTGTAACGAATGCAGGTATAATGCGGCTTCACTATATTTGTAATGTACATGCAGTTTGTTACATATATCGACCTCCGACTTACGCATGCCCTGAAAATCTCTGTGCACTGCACTCATCATTAAAAAAACATCCTAAAATATGCGGGGAAACAATACATTCTGAAATATATCTCACCCCGAGGTTGCAAAACAGCTAAAAAAGTGAGAAAAAAAATCAGACACATATCGCAGTCGTCGACAACATCTCTGCTATCTGCATCGGATGCGTTCCTTGAATAACCGGAACGTAGCATGACGTGCAAAGCTTTAACACTTCACAAGCTGATAAAATAAATGTCTACTTAATCTCTGATTTGCATAATTTTTCATCGACTTCAAATTCCTTCAATCATTTGAGAAGATATTGACTGAGGGCCAGACAGCTGTTATGACCCGGATGAGGCACTGAGTGACCCCGCGTTTCATCTGGATCCAAGCTGTTTACAAATATTAGCCAAAACGCACGTGCTAAGCATGAGCATTACGTCAACTTGTGCACAAGAAAAAAAATCACACCGAACCTTACAGGTCTGCGTTAAATAAAAGCGCATTTCTTCATTTGAGGATATTCTATCGATTTCCAACCGGGGCTGAATTAAATGCATTCTTAGATCATATTAAACTAGCTGAGAAAAGATGGTGGTCGATTTTTCCCTCCATAAATTGGAGCAAAAAATATACTGGAAATTGTGCTGCTGTGATAAGATTTTTTTTTTCTGCTCCGACGGATCTGAGTGCAACAAAGTTACCCAATTACCATGTAGCCGTCATCTGTCAATTCTTGATAGACATGGAAGACAGTGTAGCTCCAGCCGTGACTCTGCGTCTCATCTGGGTCTAAACTGTTGGTCATATTGATATATTCATCGTGTTTCTCGACAAGCGGTGTAAGAAAATATCTGATTAGAGTATTGTATTTGAGCAGAACTCAATTTCAGACGACACTTGCTTAGAGTGTTAAAGGTAAACATGTATTTATCTTAACCCTTTCCTTCCTGTAAACGTTTTTTATGCATTTGCAAACCGAGTAGACCCAGATCAGACAGCTTCTATAGGAGCCGTCTGATCAAGGTCTGCTCTGTTTGCTAATGGAATTTGAAAGATATGTTTCTTTCCTTTCAAAAATGGCTACAATGTTCCACCTTGCATATTTTGTTGTAACTAGTTTTCAATGAATATTCAGCACGTACAGGTATTAACCCTTTCCCTGTTCTATGTTTATTTCAAATTTTAATACCTACTGAATATTCATTGACAAAATAGTTATAATGAAATATGGAAGGTAGAACATTGTAGTCATTTTAGAAAGTAAAGAAACAGGTCTACCAAAGCCCATAAGCAAACAGAGCAGACCCTGATCAGACGGCTCCTCTAGGAGCCGTCTGATGTGGGTCTACTCTGTTTGCAAATGCGTGAAAACACGTTTATATGAGGGAAAGGGTTAAAATTTGGAATGAATATGGAACAGGGAAAGGGCAACCACTTTATGAATAAACATTAATGTCTTTAAAACAAGATGGTAGCTCAATGCAGGATGAAAGTAATGCAGAAAGCTATTGTAGGAGCTTTCTGTATAACTTTGTCCTGCATTAAGCTATCACCTGCGATTACGACCCTTACTTAGATCTGAATGGTCGGATGAGAGGGAATTAACTGTATTCTGAAGCAAGCAAGAATAAGGCACACCGTTTGTGCGACATTTATGAGATCCTACGTTGTCAGATGAGAACGCGGGTTTTCGAATGCACAGTTATTCTGAAAACCTAGGATCTCGCTCGAGTTGAGAAATTATGTTCTCGTTGTTTATTTGCAAACGGCGAGATTTAGGTCCTCGATCATGATCAACTGGTTTATCATTACGATTGCGAACCAGCTGGACGTGTGTGCGTGCGTGGGCGCGTGCACGCGTGTGTCATTCATGCGCCCTGTTGTTGGTGTTTCAGTGGATTTCATTATTTTATAATAAATGTTTTATTTTCATGTAACGTCCTCGTTTGAAATCACAGATCTTTTAAATTATTGTGCAAGTGGCGACAGAATCTAGCTTCTCAACACTTTATCTCATCGGATGAGATCCCGGGTTTCTGCCAAGAACATCGATTCTCACCAGAGAACTTGGAAACTCAGTTGAAAACATTTGATCTCAAAATTAGTCTTCAACGTTTCGTACGGAAACCTAGGTTCTTGAAGTAATTGTGCAAATGGCCACCAAAAACATAGATTCTCAAAACATCCGTGATTTCGACTTACGAGATCCTAGGCTTGTGCCAAGAATGGCAATTTTACACGGGAGTTTGTGTCGTAATAGAAACAGTAGAATTATAATCTATATTATTTCATTTTTGCAAACAGAGCAGACCCTGATCAGACGGCTCCTATAGGAGCCGTCTGATCTGGGTCTGCTATGTTTGTAAATGCGTGAAAAGACGTTTATATGAAGGAAAGGGTTAGATGGGCTCTGTGACACGTGCAGCTGTAAATACATATGTAGTTTTAGACGCACAGGACGTGTAATAGGGAATAATAGGGGAGGGGTATAGACATCTAAGACGTGTAATAGAGAATAAAAGGGGATGTGGAAAGGGCAAGGACTGAAACAGACTTTAGCTGCATACAAAGCATGTGAAACTTGTCAGGTTTCTCGGTGTACGGACATGGGAGCTGTGATATAAACTGATCCTTGCATGCCTAAAGTACAAGTGGAATAGGAAGGAATAGTCCTTTTTGAGGAAGCTGCCACTTACAGACCTATAAACGCACTAGGTCACTGGGCCAAACATTTCCTTCCATCGAAACCCGTTACAAAAGCAAAAAAATAGATTTCAGCCCTGGCCAAGCTGTTAAAAATATATTCAGTGGAAGCTTGATATCTCGAACTTTAAGGGACAATTCACATACATTCGAGATAATGGGAGTCCGAGTAAGCCTTTTCGTAATTTGGAAACTTTATCGATGAGAAGCTTAATGCAGGTCGGAAGTAATGATGAAAGCTCCTGTCGGAGCATTAAGCTCCTGTCGGAGCTTTCAGCATTACTTTCGACCAGCATCAAGCTGTCGCATGTCATACAGAAATTTGCAGCTGTGAATTTTAGAACAAGGCTGTATTACAAATTTTGAAAAAAACATCCGATTTTGAACTCGAGTTATACCGAAGTTCGAGATATCCTGAGTTCGACATATCGAGGTCGCAATATAATGACACCAAAAAAACAGTGCACTTCAAACATAAGAATATTTCAAGGTTTGCAGGCAACAAAACATGCCAGTTTTTTATCAAAATGTTTGAAATGTGCTTGGCTGGCAGAACTATACACATAATGGTGCGTACCCAAATACATGTACTGAAAACGTTATTTTCCCACCAACCCTATATCTTGACCAACCAATCCTATATCTTGGCCAACCAACCCTATATCTTGACCAACCAACCCTATATATTGGCCAGTTTTGAAGAGACGATTCTAAAGAGTGGTCACAGCATATGTTTCGGCGGAGAAATAAAGAAGTTATTATTGGAAATATTATTTTTTTTTAAAAATTGCATCATATCTTGACCTGCCATGAATATTCACCAGACAATGAATATTTACCAGCTGACGTTTTTTAATGTAAACATTTATATGACGTTTTTACTTTGACACACACACACACACACACAATGTAGAATCAGATCTATATCATGTTAAACCAAACAGTACAGACCCTTATCAGACGGCTCCTACAGGAGCCGCCTGACACGGGTCTTCTCTGTTTGCAAATGCGTGAAAATATGAAGGAAAGGGTTACGAGCCGCCTGATCAGGATCTGCTCTATTAGCTTATGAAATGAAATATATTTGATTCTATAGATTCTGATGTAGGACAAATAATTATTGTCCGTATGCCGTTATAAACGATTCATCTAATTAATATTCATGATGTCATCACATTTTTCATAAATATTAATGAAGTAAATGGTTAATCTGTTGTTTGTTATGTGCAAAGTCCTGATATAGGCCTACCTTTGGACTTTAAGCCAGACAGTGTATCCCGTTAGGTGTGAAAATGTTATATTTACCTCGGATGAAACTCAACTTTGCCTGATAAACACACATACAGTGAAATCCCGATACTTCGAACACTAAAACAAATACCGTTATCGATATTTAACCCATTACCTCATAAGCTATTTTTAGATCCAACCTCTTTGAATAAATCTACCGATAAGGAGCATTAACTAGAGAAAAGGATTTTTTCTAGAATTTTGTAGTTTGAAACCATTGTGATAAATAGAGCATTTGCTCCTATAGCAAATGCTCTATTTATCACAATGGTTCCACAAAATGACTTTTACAGAGTCGTCAAAAGTCGTCAATATGAGGGAATGGATTAAGACAGTTGGAAGCTTATACAGGATGAAAGTTATACAGAAAGCTCCTCTAGGAGCTTTCTGTATAACTTTCATCCTGCATTAAGCAGCCACCTGCATACAAAGACATAAAACCTTCATTGCTAGAATGTCATAGTATCGAGGTTTTTTTCTATACAGTTGAATTTCGATATTTCGGCCTCAGAAATATTTATCAATCTAAGTAAAAAAAATCGATCCATGGAAAATTTACAATACAGATCTATTCTAAAATGTATTACTATGTATATCTAGAAAAATACAAATGGCATGTGGCTTAAAGTAATGCTGAAAGCTCTTACAGCTTAATGCAGGTCTAACGTAGGAGCTTTCAGTATTACTTCAGACCTGCATTAAACTGTGAACTGGAGAAAATTATCAGGATTAGAAATCGGAAGACTCGAACTTCTGTTAGTTTAAACATATTTTATTTCATAATTCCAGAAATGGGGTTGGGCAACAAGTTCTTCCAACTTAGATATAGCCCTTCCCCTACAGTGAATGGAATAATACAGTACAAAGTAAAATGACAGCCACACAAATATACGCATATAAATTCAGAAGATCAGAGTGGGAGAGAGAGAGTGAGTATGTGAGGAAAATATTGAAAACTTCAGAGAAATTTAGAAAGAGAGAGATGGAGAGAGAGGGAGAGAGAGAGAATGAGAGAGAGTTTTCACGCTTCTCAGACGTGCTAGATTAATAGAATCAAGCATGGGTTTTGTTAAAGACGGGGGTTTCTATACCCGAGGTTGGTCTGTTCCAGTCGGAAACGAGCTTTAGCGAGTTTCCGATATGAACAGACCAACCGAGGGTATAGAACCCCCAGGCTTTAACAAAACCCATGCTTGATTATTTTTCTCGCTGAAATTCGCCCTAAAACCAAGTAAATTAACGAATTTTGTGAAGTACTAGTTTACATTGCGTAATACGACTTCCATATCTAATAGCAACAGACTGCAGCATAACTTTAGGCGTGACAAAATGACGTCATTTGTTATGACAACCACAAACGTTACGTTTTGGCGTAAAATATAAATGCCTGAGTGACTACAAAACAACGTCTTCGGTTAATTAAATAGGCTTTTAGAGTGTTTATATGATAAATAGAATTTCATATTCGTGCTAATTACTTACATTAATTCCAATTCATAAGGTTGTTGCCTATAGAAATGTTGGTATAATTCTGTAAGAATTCCATCCCTTGTATTGATTTTACCCAATCGCGCGTATGAATACACTAGTCACGGGGTGTTCCAGATAAGGATTTCTAGTACGGCTATTTTCAGTAACCCAGCTTATCTAGCACGTCTGAGAAGCGAGAAAAGCTGAGTTACTAAAAAATAGCCGTACTAGAAATCCTTATCTGGAACACCCCGTGACTAATGTATTCATACGCGCGATTGGGTAAAATCAATACAAGGGGAGGACTTCTTACAGAATTATACCAACCTTTCTATAGGCAACAACCTTATGAATTGAAATTAATATAAGTAATTAGCACGAATATGAAATTCTATTTATCATATAAACACTTTGAACGCCTATTTAATTAACCGAAGACGAAGTTTTGCAGTCACTCAGTCATTTATATTTACGCCAAAACGTAACGTTTGTGGTTGTCATAACAAATGACGTCATTTTGGTGTCACGCCTAAAGTTATGCTGCGGTCTGTTGCTATTAGATATGGAAGTCGTATTACGCAATGTAAACTAGTACTTCACAAAATTCGTTAATTTAATTTGTTTTAGGGCGTATTTCAGCGAGAAAAATAATCAAGCATGGGTTTTGTTAAACCCTGGGGGTTTTATACCCTCGGTTGGTCTGTTCATATCGGAAACTCGCTAAAGCTCGTTTCCGACTGGAACAGACTAACCTCGGGTATAGAAACCCCCGTCTTTAACAAAACCCATGCTTGATTCTATTAATCTCTAAGTAATTTGTATGGTCCCTTGGTGTTCGAGATATTGACGCTCAACTGTATACCGCAGTAACATTACCTGGCTATGCATCGTGCGTAATTGCTAAATAATTATCATATCATTCAACTAGCATTTTTTCCAACAATATTAACAGAGCCGCTAACGGCAAAACCAGGTTTTCTACATCTTATCTCGTTAACCCCCCCCCCCCCCCCCCCGACTCGAATTTGCAAACAGTTTGGACCCAGATGAGTCGTCCAGTAACTCGGTGTCTCATCAGGATCCAAACTGTTTGACACTCGTTGTCAACAGTTTGTCAAAAGCTTTGATCGAATTGGACGTATTCCAAATTGCGCCAGATACAAATAGGCAGACACCTGGTCCAAAGAGCAGCAGATAAAGGCGCGCTCTCAAATACTAAAATCGTCCTTTCTGCACCAAACCATATGTTGTGACCACTCTTTAGAATCGTCTCTTCGAGACGATTCTAAAGAGTGGTCACAACATAGGTTTTTGGTGGAGAAATAAAGAAAGTTATTCTTGAAAATATTCTAACTTACGCATCTTATCTGGACCTCATGATATTAAGCTGTAAAGGCCGAGTAACATGTAATCCTTTACTGCATACGCATTTTGACTCTTTTGTAGACAGCATAGACCTAGATCATATTATTCCTGTAGGAGGTGTCTGAACAGGGTCTGATGTTTCCATATACAATAATATAGATCTGATTTTGCAGCTTCTGTCATCGACAAACCATTTCTGTGTCATTATTTCTTAAATGAATATTCATGGTGTATATGTTAACAGGTTGTCCAGAACGAGATTAACCCTTTACTCCATGAATATTCATGCAAAAAATAATGGCATCATGAATATTAATTAGATTGATTGCTATAATAACACCTGAACACTGCAATGTGCAGCCAGAAACTGTAAATTTATACTTACAGTAAAACCTCTCTATAGCGACCACTAAATTACTTCAAGTATTTTGTGCTAAAGGCAGGTGGCTGCTTCAAGCAAGGTGAATGTAAAACAGAACGCTCCGATAGGAGCGTTCTGTTTTACTCTCACGTTGCTTTAAAGCGACCACCTGCCCTAAATACCAAATAATTAACACAAATTAGTGTCCGTTATAGAGATGTTTTACTGTACACGTATATGAGATTACAAGCAAACAGAGCAGACCCTGTTCAGACGGCTCTTATAGGAGACGTCTGATCAGGGTCTGCTCTGTTTGCCAACGGAAATTTATAGATATGTTTCTTTGCTTCCAAAAAATGGCTACAATGTTCCACCTTCCATATTTCATTATCACTATTTTGTGCATGAATATTCAGTAGGTTTTGAAAAATTGGAGAAAAAAATCAACAAAGACCAGTGATAGGGTTAAAGGACTACCCTCCGGTATATGACCTTAGACTTTATATGCCGATAGGTTATCACAAGTCACGTATTCTTGTGTTGACCAGCAGATAGCAGATGGGAAATAGGTCACCTTGGTTATAAATAAGGTCAGATAAAAAGTCACATGGTCAGTCAACTGTTGACAAAGAACGCGAAAAATGTTTAGCCATAGCAGAAACCGTAGAATCATATTTACAATGTACAGTAAAATCTCTCTAAACCGGAAGTTAAATTTGGTATAAATATCGGCCTTGGAGACAGGTGGCAGCTTAATGCAGGGTGAAAGTCATGTAGAAAGCTCCTCTAGGAGCTTTCTGCATGACTTTCGCCCTGCATTAAGCAGCCACCTGCCTAAAAGTATCTAAATTCTTCTCTACTGGAATTCCGGCTTAGAGGGGTTCTACTGTATATTAGTTCATAGGCAAACAGGACAAACTCATCAGGGAACTCGTAAGGGTCTACCATGTTTGAACAAAGTCATAAAAGATGTTTAACTTGTCAGAGACGCCTTTCAACATCTTTGAAAACGAAGTAGACCCAGACCAGACGGCTCCTATAGGGACAGTTAGATCCTTGCATGGTTATAAAATAATATAATATAATCTGACACTACGGGTTATGCCATGATCAAATTTTCCTTTGTTCGTGATGTATTTTTTATTTATTTTTTAAATAATAATAGCTTATTAACCCTTCGCTTGCTGAATTTTAAAATACATGTCTCCTTCTTTACCCATGCCCTGTTGTATAATTACATACATCTTCACTGTGTACAAGTATTTCGCTGTGCAATCACTGCTGTGGAGTGTACTGGTTGCACAATCAATTTGTAAATAGTGCAGACCCATGATGAGACAGCTCCTGCAGGAGCTGTCTCATCTGGGTCTTCCCTATTTACAGGTAGGTATATTGACGTGAACAGCAAGCGAAGGGTTAATGTACATACATTAATTTTCTCACTTTATTTCCATGAATATTCATATAAGAAATAATATTACCATGAATATTAATTAGATTAATTGTTATAATAGCACATGGACACATAAATGTTTGTTCATGGCGAAAAATGTAGATTCACATCTATGTTATTATTATACCATAAGCAAACAGAGCAGACCCTGATCAGACGGCTCCTATAGGAGCCGTCTGATCTGGGTCTACTCTGTTTGCAGTCGTAGGAAGCGCAATTATGGAGTAAATGGTTAACTATTCATCAGAGGAAGAAGGCCACATAGAACCAATTGTTTTGTCAACTCTTTGCAAAGAACAAGGAAATGCTTAGACACAGCAGAAATTGTAGACTAATGTTTATATTATATCAAAAGCAAATAGAGCAGGTTCTGATCAGACAGCTCATTTGGGCCATCTAATCTAGGTCTGCCCTGTTTGCAATGCGTGATTATCAATTAAAATGTTTATCCTTTATTTCATGAACATTCATGTAAGAAATAATGACATCATAATTATTTTAGTAGCCTTTTCCCTGTTCAATACTCATGTAAGAAATAATAACATCATGAATATTTATTACCTGACTTTTTATATATATAATGGAACACGGACACATGATTTTGTTACTTTGGCAGACACTGTAGAATCAGATCTATATTATTCCATAGCAAACAGAGTAGACCCTGATCAGACGGCTCCTATAGGAACCATCTGATCTGGGTCTACTCAGTTTGCAAGTGTCATGAAAAGCGTTTACATGAAAGAAATGGTTACTTAGATTAATTGCTATAATAGGACATGGACATACATGTATGGATTTTTTGTCATGGCAGAAACTGTAGAATCATATCTATATTACGTCATAAGCAAACAGAGCAGACCAATATCAGACGGCTCCTACAGTAGGTCTGGTCGAGGTCTACTCTGTTTGAAATGGATGAAATACCACTTTTTCCAAGATTATAAATTATCGTTCTCACCTGAGGAATTTGTGACCACAATATTCTCAACTGTGAAGGGTTTGATCACATTCCTCTCGCAAACGAATCACAAAATCTCTCAGATTAGATCTACAGTAGAACATCTCTATAACGGCCACTAAAGTACATCAAGTATATTGTGTTAAAGGCAGGTGACTGCTTAAGGCAAGGTGAAAGTAAAACAGAACGCTCCTATAGGAGCGTTCTGTTTTACTTTCACCTTGCTTTAAGCAACCACCTGTCCTAAATACCAAATAATTAACACAATTTAGTGGCCGCTATGGAGAACTTTTGCTGTACAATGTATTATGAATAAAAGTTCCACACCCGCCTCATCTCCTTTTTGAAGAATTTCTTCGACATGAGAAGAACGTGACCTTGACAAAAGGACGTCCTACATAACTATAAATAGAACACGGGACACGTTCAACGTAACATTTATGCAAAGTAACAAACAAAGCTGTAAAAGTAACATATAGGCAATTAGGCATATACATGTACATGTACTTATTACCAACCCGTATATGTGCCGCCAGCATGGGACTACAGAGGATAATTGTTAGTGTTTCCAACTGGAGAAAATTAGGTCAAAACTAAATCATCCAATTTGTTTTGCACCTCTCGCAACAGATTTGAATCAATTTGAGAGGCTGAGTACTTCTGTTTTTTCTCCAATATGTTTCATTCTCAGATGGTTTTTTATGAAACTTCACCAAATTTGGCAACTTTTAATGACTACTGTTTTGAATCTTTAACCAGTAATGTAGTATCTAAGTCGTATTTGCAACCATCTATTTTTAGACCCAGCCACTTTTGAATAAATCTACTGAAAACTTTTAAAGGAACATTTAAAAGAAAAAAAAGAGAGATTTTTTAGAATTGTGTAGTTGTGAAACCATTGTGTTCAATAGAGCATTTGCTCCTATGGAGCAAATGCTCTATTGATAAAAATGGTTTCAAAAAGTGACTTTTACAGAGGCGTCAAAGTGCGTCAATATTAGCGAATGGATTAGCGCAGTTGCAAACAGAGTAGACCCAGATCAGACGCCACATATAGGAGCCGTCTGCTAATTGTCAGCACTGTTTGCATATGGTGTAATATAGTTCTGATTCGTTAGTTACTGCAATGACCAAACATCAAAACATTTTCTGTGTTAACATGCCATAAATATCGTCTAATTTAATATTGAAGGCATTATTAACTTCTTACATTCTTACGTGAATATTCATGAAGTAAAGGTTTAAAATTCTCACGATGTCTTCATTTATTCCAAATGGCATTAGAACATGTTCTGAGAGGAGACGTCATTGATTGAATTTGGGTTGAGACTGTGTATCGAAATTATACATTACCGATCCTTCAAAATGGCGGATGAAAAAAGGTGGAAAGCAGTCTAATATCTCTTTATCTCATGAATATTCATCATCATGCAACAATTGACCTTTAGCCTGCTAAGCAAAATATTTTGCGATTGTTTTCCCCCTACTACATTTTCAAAATTCAAGCTATAATGAATGTGTCTACCAAAATGCAATCAGGGTGTCAAACAGTTTGGATCCTGATGAGACGCCGAGTAACTCGGCGTCTCATCTGGATCCAAACTGTTTGCATACGTATTCACTCATCCGCCCATAGCAGGCTAAAGATTAATTGAACAATGACTACTAAATAGCTGATTGTTTTATTGTAACACGTACTGGTTTCTCTTAGTGATACGTACTATGGACTCTTATTGCCATTACTATTGTCCCACGTCTGTGCCTGCTGCCTCTTATGGTTATTACTGGTCAGACGCGTATGTACTATGGAATGTTACTATTGTCCTATGTCTGTGACTGCTGCCTCTTATGGTTATTACTGGTCAGACGCGTATGTACTATGGAATGTTACTATTGTCCCACGTCTGTGCCTGCTGCCTCTTATGGTTATTACTGGTCAGACGCGTATGTACTATGGAATGTTACTATTGTCCTACGTCTGTGCCTGCTGCCTCTTATGGTTATTACTGGTCAGACGCGTATGTACTATGGAATGTTACTATTGTCCTATGTCTGTGACTGCTGCCTCTTATGGTTATTACTGGTCAGACGCGTATGTACTATGGAATGTTACTATTGTCCTATGTCTGTGACTGCTGCCTCTTATGGTTATTACTGGTCAGACGCGTATGTACTATGGAATGTTACTATTGTCCTATGTCTGTGACTGCTGCCTCTTATGGTTATTACAGGTCAGACGCGTAGCTGAATCCAAATGTAATTTACAGTGAAGCTCAGTTATAACGAAGTCATCGGGACCCTCTGATTTATTTCGTTATATCCAAATTTCGTTATACATGTATAAGGTCCATTTTACTATATGTTAATTACAGAGGGGGAATAATTTTTGTTTTGTTATACGCAATATTTCGTTATATCTAAGTTCGTTATAAGTGGGCTTCACTGTATAGTGTATACATACGCACCGTGGCGATATATGGCCGAGGGCATGCCCCGCCGAGAAAGTTTAGAATTGTGTAGTTTTGAAACCATTTTGATGAATAGTGCATTTGCTCTTATAGGAGCAAATACTCTGTGTATCACAATGGTTACAGAAGGAAACATTTTATAAAGGCGTCAAAATGAGGGAATGGTTGAAGGTTATATGACAAGACAGAACTTTTATCAAAGTCCACCCACCTTTAGATTTATTTCTTTTTATTCCACATTGACAATAATAATGTTTTCACTCTTCAGATCGATGTTTACGCACGTACGTAAATGCGTATCGCTAGCTACGCCACTGGCTGATTTGTTTTATCCATTTCCCTGTTCTATGTTTATTCCAAATTTCAATACCTACTGAATATTCATTAACAAAATACTTAAAAGTAATATGGAAGGTGGAACATTGTAGACATTTTAGAAAGCAAAGAAACAGATCTTTCAAATTCTAGTAGCAAACAGAGTAGACCCTGATCAGACGGCTCCTCTAGGAGCCGTCTGATCTGGGTCTACTCTGTTTGCAAATGCGTGAAAATGCGTTTATATGATGGAAAGGGTTATAGTAGCAGTTACTGGTGTCTCTTATTTCTACATGTATTTACTATTGACTGATATTGCACATAATATTGCATCACTGCAGTTATTATTGCCTCACTGCAGTTACTATTGCCCCACTGCAGTTACTATTGACTGGTATTGCACTTAATATTGCATCACTGCAGTTACTATTACCTCACTGCAGTTACTATTACCTCACTGCAGTTACTATTGCCTCACTGCAGTTACTATTGCCTCACTGCAGTTACTATTGCCTCACTGCAGTTACTATTGCCTAACCACAGTAACTATTGACTCTTATTGCACTCAATATTACCTCACTGCAGTTACTATTACCTCACTGCAGTTACTATTGCCTCACTGCAGTTACTATTGCCTCACTGCAGTTACTATTGCCTAACCACAGTAACTATTGACTCTTATTGCACTCAATATTACCTCACTGCAGTTACTATTGCCTCACTGTAGTTACTATTGCATCACTGTAGTTACTATTGCATCACTGTAGTTACTATTGCCTCACTGCAGTTACTATTGCCTCACTGCAGTTACTATTGCCTCACTGCAGTTACTATTGCCTAACCACAGTAACTATTGACTCTTATTGCACTCAATATTACCTCACTGCAGTTACTATTGCCTCACTGTAGTTACTATTGCATCACTGTAGTTACTATTGCATCACTGTAGTTACTATTGCCTCACTGCAGTTACTATTGCCTCACTGCAGTTACTATTGCCTCACTGCAGTTACTATTGCCTAACCACAGTAACTATTGACTCTTATTGCACTCAATATTACCTCACTGCAGTTACTATTGCCTCACTGTAGTTACTATTGCATCACTGTAGTTACTATTGCATCACTGTAGTTACTATTGCATCACTGTAGTTACTATTGCATCACTGTAGTTACTATTGCATCACTGCAGTTACTATTGCCTCACTGCAGTTACTATTGCCTCACTGTAGTTACTATTGCATCACTGTAGTTACTCTTGCATCACTGCAGTTACTATTGCATCACTGTAGTTACTATTGCCTCACTGCAGTTACTATTGCCTCACTGCAATTACTATTGCCTAACCACAGTAGCTATTGACTCTTATTGCACTCAACATTGCCTCACTGCAGTTACTATTGCCTCACTGCAGCTACTATTGCCCCTTGCAGTTATGTTATTATTGCCTCATTGCAGTTACTATTGCCTCGATCACTGCAGTAAATGTTGCACAGTAACTGTTGCTTGACTGCAGTAACTGTAGTCTCTTATTGCTACTACTTGTATCGTTTTTCTTATTATATTTAATATTGTCTCACTGCAGTAAATGTTACAAGTAGCTGTTGCTTCCCTGCAGCAACAGTTGTCTCTTATTATTATTACTTGTATCGTTTTCCTTATTATACTTATTATTGCCTTACTGCAGTTATTATTGCCTCACTGGACTTACAATTGCCTCACTGCAGTAAATGTTGCCTCACTGCAGTGAATGTTGCCTCATTGCAGTTACTATTGCCTCACTGCAGTTACTATTGCCTCACTATAGACGTATACGACGATAATAACCGCGGTTTCCGAAAAAGGTTGGCATATTTAACCCTTCCCTCAAAATTATGTACGTGTTTTCACGCATCTGCAAACAGGGTAGACCCAGATCAGACGGCTCCTATAGGAGCCGTCTGATAAGGGTCTGTTCTGTTTGCTAATGGAATTAGATAGATATGTTCATATACTCTGTAAAATGGCTACAATGTTCCAACTTACATATAGGGCGAACCGGCGTTTAAAAACAAACCTATCGATTTTACGCATGCGCAGTTAACTGGTGGGCAAAAACACCAATAACAACCTATGTATCCCTATGTATAAGCTAAGCAATAGTTAGTCTACACATCAATTAACGAATGTGTTGGTTAGGAATTGTTGGTTTCTGTACATTTACTATTTCCTTTGACTATAATGACCCTTTTGTTTTAGTTTCAAATGGTAGATACAGCAAGAAGCTTGAACTAATCGGCCTAAAGGAATGTCCTATACGTAAATTACCAGCTGAACTTTGAACTAAGTCAGTTTGGAAATATTTTTGCAACATTAGATTAAACAGGCATAGTAGCAGATAGTGAAAACCCTTCAAACGGGCCCATCAAGGAGGTGTTTGATCTGGGTCTGCACTATTTGCACAAGTGTGTTTGTCAAAATACCTAGGGTAGTTAGGGTATCATTGGTAAATCTCTGAATTACATTCAAAAGTATAGATTTGTCCCCTTTTGCAATACAGTAAAACCCCTCTTAACCCGAATTCTAGTAGATAAGAATTTAGATACTTTTTATGCAGGTGTCTGCTTAATGCAGGGTGAAAGTCATGCAGAAAGCTCCAGGCATGATTTTCATCCTGCATTAAGCTGCCACCTGTCTCAAAGACTGATATTTATACTGAATTTAACGTCTGGTTTAGAGGGGTTTTACCGTACATGTATTTTTGAAATTATATTTCTTTCAACCCAAATCTTAGAAACAACGTCGCACGACCATTGTTAAGATACACCAGGAAACATTATAATGTCGCAATGGAATCGAATTTCTGCATTTGAAATTTTGTTCTACCCCTGAAATAGTACCGGCGATTGATGTTCGATAGTTCATAATAGTTCACAAAATGTTGACAGTGTATCGAAATATCAACAGTGGCTGTTATAATCAAATAATTCTATTCGGTTGTGTGGCTATTTCATGTACCTCCAACAAATTCTATCATGTTCTGCAATGGTACACATAAAAAAATATGTTACTTTGGTCTACCTATCCATTACAACGCTGAATTTTCAAATGGACTGTTCCAAAATTCAAACAAGTCAAGCTAAAATGAATGGTGACTATTTAGGGACTTTTTCAAACAAAGGTGTAACATGACAAACAGTGCAGATCCTGATGAGAGGGCTCCTCTATGAACCTTCTTACCTGGGTCTTCTCTGTTTGCAACGGATAGGGCATTTAACTCAGAATCCGACGACCATATATCGGACTTCTGTAAATACCACAGGAAAGGGTATGGGACTTTCAGAATCCGACGACCTTATGTCGGACTTCTGTTGTAAAAAGACACCAGTTTGAACAAAGGCGTCGGGATTGACAGTGTGTCATTGGAAATCCCACCTAGCACAGGTACTTTATATACGAAAATATTTTTACTTTAGGCAGTTAAAGGTGTGAAACTGCAGATTAAAGGTGTCCTAAAGCCATACAAAGTTGAAATTTGAAGTAATAATCACAAAAAAGAACATTTAATGGTTTGAATATTCATTAAAAATCACAAGACTTTGGAAACATGTAATTCGTTCTGCATCAAATTGTCTATACGTATTAATATTTATAAAAACTGTATCAAAACCAACTCGCTGCATATACTTCTGCATACGACCCTTTACTTAATCCGAATTAGCATATGAAAGACAAGTTAACCCCGGGGCTCAGTTTACAGTTTTCACGCTGTACAAGCAAAGCAGACCCAAATCAGTCGGCCCCTCAAAGAGTCTGCTCTGTTTGCTGATGGAATTATATAGATATAATTCTAGGGTTTCTGCGATGCTAACAGGAATATGTTCATATACGATCACAGAAATTCGGATAGTATATATTCATGATGCCATATTCCTTATATAAATAATGAGGTAAATGGTTAAACCCTGATAATACGTGCATACCTCACGATCAACCTCATGCTATATGTGTAAATAAGCAGAGTTTCACCGTCTACACTGTTTACTTATTATGTATTGAATCCCATTTCTCCGTATTCACATTTTCCGCCATGTAAAGGCATTAATGCTTTGAATGCTGACATCATTGATTCATCAGTATCTAGCAATAGAGTCCATTCAGTATGAAAGTGTATACGTGTTTTGAACGGCAAAGAGTGCAGACCCTGATCAGAGGGCTCCTCCGGAACCTGGATATGCACTGATCTTCTGAAAATTAAATATTCATATTTTTGCAGTAACAAACAGTACTGTCATAATAATATTATACTTTAACGCTTGACTCCATAAATATTCCTGAAAGAAATAAAGACATCATGACATAGGGATTTTTAGCCATGGCAGAAATTGCAGAACCATATTCATATGCAAACAGAGCAGACCCTGATCAGAAGGTTCCTACAGGAGCCGTCTAAAACATGTAACTATTACGAACCAATCCAATTATCATTTTGAGGATATTCTGCAATATTTATTTTGTCAACACGACCTTTGGAGAAAAAAATTGGGAAGCGAATAGTGCAAACCCTGATATGACAACTCCCTCAGGAACCGTGTCTGGGTCTGATGTTGGCTTGTGACCATTTTACGGAAACTCTGGGCTAACATGGGTTAACCCTTTTCCAGTATTTCGAGATATGATCAAAACATTATCTGCCCCCATTTCATCCGGTTTGTAGCTTCTCAATAATTTAAAACAAATTTGAAGAAATTGAATATTAAAACAGTTCGGAGTTTACCCCTTTGATTGCGGGAAACGAATGGACCGGCATTTGCAAACACAGATCGACATTTAACAAAAATAGCATCAGTACTGTCCCAAAGACACCGAAAAGTCCATTTGCTCTATGTCTCCATTATTGATATCATTATATAGAAAAAAAAACTCTTACATTTATCAACCGGAATAAAAAATATTGACGTTGAAAGTAATATTTCTCATGCAGTAAGATCACGTTTTTAAATTCGATTTCTCACACTGAGGGAAAAATAATAACCAAACAAAATACATTTCACTGAGATTTGAACCTTTGTCCCTTAGCACAGGAAGCCTACGACATATCCACTAAGCTATCAGGACGATGTTAATTATGTAGCGCTGTCAACCGATTTTATTCAAATATTTGAACACTGTAAATCTATTCATTTTATGCTTGGAGATTTCATGAAAAGTGGGTCTGTATAATTTGCATACTAAGTATGTACGTTCACAAGTCGTTGTTGCTTTTCACACCTTTGTAGCGTATAAATAGAACCATGTAACCCTTATATATTATTTTTGATATTATTTTCTCTAAACACATTTTAAAGGAAACAAACTGGAAAACATAAGCCTGTCTCTGGAAACTTGCTATGGACTTTTTAAAGCATTATGCTATATTAACATACAGTCCTGGTGTCAATAGTATGCATTTCGTTGAAACTTAGAGGTAGGATCCAGCATTTGTGCTAGGACAACTATGAATTCGAAAGTACCATGTTCAATTTAAAATTGTCACCTGCTCAATCTTTTGTGTATTGCGTATCCAATTATGCATATTCAATTAGTCTATGTATTGCATAGTTTTATTTAAAAATTGTCAAACATCTAGGATCCTGATCACAGACCGACACACGCAATGTACAACTGGCACTTAGGTCACGATAACCTGCATAACGGTTGAAAACTTAGTTTGTTTAAAAAGGAAATACTTTCAGAGTTCAAACTGACTATAAACAATCCCTGAGATTTGAACAATAATTACATCACCAAACACAATACATGTAGTTTAAAAAGTAGGACTACATGTATATAGACACAGCGCGCAAATGGAACGGATCCATGTAGGAAAGTTGATTTGAAAAGTCTCAGAATGTCTAGATCTAGGGCTTTACCTTAGTTGGGCATCAAGTTTTAAATAATGTATTTTGGTCACCTTGAATTCTTGGATTTTTCTAACCACGCGTACGCACGTGTGTACGCCTGTATAGTCAGGCATGTCCCTGGAACGTCTATTTAGAAGAGTTCTTTTGAACTTAGTTGCCTCTAACTTTTCTGTTATGATTGTTGCATTTGAGACGAGGCAAAACCTTGCCAAACCCAACTGTTAGTAAAGAAAAAATAAAAAAGTTTGCTTGTCTTGGTGTATGTGTGTATATGCATGCAGTTAATTTGGTATGTTATAATGTATGTACAAATATGAGTCAAGCAGGATACACCACATACAAAACAAATAACCACCCGAACAGTCCCACAAGAAAGAACAACAAATACAAAGAGACGCACAAAGACAAAACAAACACGCAATAGGAGGGTGGGTGGGTGGAAGTACCGCCTTGGAACGGTCAGTGATTGTAGTCACTGTGGGTTTAAACCGGTTAAGGGGCACCCAACCTCACACTTATTCCACCCCTTCCTAAAGACAGCGTAAGTAAACGTATCCCCTCTCCGACTAATCTACAACAACCTCGATGGCAAATACAGTGATAAATTGCATGTAGAACGGAAACATATTAAGTGAAACAAACGTCTGTGTATGTAACTTGTTAAATACATGTAAATTAACCCATTACCTCATAGGCTATTTTTCAGCTCAATAACTTGATGACTGTTGTGTGTACTGTCTTCATACTTAATAGGGTAAGTAGATGACCCCTATTAATTTTGAGGTAAGTCGGTAAAAGGTCAAGGTCACAGTGACCATCAACTCAAACAACATTGTTCGCTTAATAACTTGATAACATGACCCCCCATATTTATGAACCTTGTGCATGTTTTGACAGCACATACTTTGGGCATATAATGACCCGACTCATAGAGCTCTTGTTAGCTCACCAAAGTGTCAGGAAAAAACTATCTTTTGGTATGTTTTAGATACTTATGACATGTGATTAAACAAATAATGTATCTATTTATGACGGAGTTGTTTTTGTCTGCTAGTATAATAATAACCAACCTTCATAGATCTAGCTACCTGTACTATAAAATCTCCAAACATTGAATTTAATATGGCAGAGATTAGATACCATTATTGTGTTATACATTATGTCAATATATTCAATGCCGCTGAATATCTTTTTTTTTAAAGATATTTCTTGTAACACTTACTATTGCCTCGTATTTACATTTCTTTTTATTCTTATTACACTTACTGGTGCCTCTTATTACACTTACTATTGCCTTTTCACTTTATTGCACTAACTTTTGTCTCTTATTGCACTTGATGTTACCTGCTATTTACTCTTCAAATTCATCTGCCAAACCTACTGATTCAACTCTTCTTGATTTAAAAACAGAATATCAGAATATAAAACAGATATAAAACAGAATATAAAACGACCTGAATCCTGATGGGACGCCAGGTAACTATGTGTTTCATTGATCTATAAACTGAGTGCAATTCTAATTAACCCTTTCACCGCCACAGTCGAGTAAATCCACCACGACAAATAGTGCAGTCCCAGATCAGACGCCGCCTTTTCAAGGCGGCGTCTGATCAGGGACTTCACTATTTGTCTCAATCTCTAGTTCTATATATGTGCTTTATTCCTTTGAAATTTGCATTTATTTATCTCATTTCCTTATTTTACTGTATGATTTAACAAAGTTGGATTGCAGACGACAATTAGAAATTTTGCGCCGAAAGGGTTAAAATGTTCCCATAATGATCTAAACACACGCGCTAATTGGGTACAATCTGGTTATTTAATCTGTACTCCACGAATATTCGTGAAAGAAATAATGACGTCATGTCTATCAATAAGCTGGATATTTATAATGGGTAATGAAACATTGGACTGGTCATTGTGTACACTGTAGAATTAGATGTGTATAATCGATAAGCAAATAGAGTAGACCCTGATCAGACGACTCCTACAGGAGCCGCCTGCAGGTGCGGATCCAGGATTTCAGATTGGGGTGGGGGGGGGGGCGTAGAATCTTTATGTTTGATGACATAAATAGTGTGTTTGTAATACATGTTGAAAAAGAGCTTAATTGGGTGAGGGAAACAAAACTCTCCTACTGAATCATTGTCTTGTTGATTTTAGTAGATACAACGACCACTAAATTACATCAATTATTTTGTGTTAAAGGCAGGTGGCGACTTAAGCAAGGTGAAAGTAAAACAGAACGATCCTATGGGAGCCTATATGCGCTCCCGTACTGTTTTACTTTCACCTTGCTTTAATCAGCCACCTGCTCTAAATACCAACTAATTAACACAATTTAGAGGTCGTTATAGAGAGGTTTTACTGTATATAGATCTAAAATATTACTAAAAAATTGTTTTGGCAATTTCAGGGGGGGGGGGGGGCGTACGCCGGCTCCGCCCCTCTAAATCCGGGCCTGGTCTGATCTGGGTCTACTCTGTAACTATATGAAAGGGAATATTTGTGGGGTAAAGAGATGAAGCGGTATCCTAACGCACACGACATGGGGCGCTACATGTCCAGTTGTCCACACACGCACACGTCAGGGGGCGTTACATGTCCACACACGCACACGTCAGGGGGCGTTACATGTCCACACACGCACACGACAGGGGCGTTACATGTCCACACACACACACATGTCCACACACAGACACTACAGGGGGCGCTACATGTCCACACACGGACACGACAGGGGGCGCTACATGTCCACACAGCATCGCGTGTTTATTACACCTCACTTCTATTTATCTGTCACATTTGCAAACAGAATCGACCCTGATCAGACGGCTTCTGTTTGCTTATGACATATTATATATAGATATAATGGTATAGTTTCTGCCATGGTAGAAGTTCTCTTGTTGTTAATACAAATGTACCATTATATAACTAATATTAATTAACTAATTAATATTCATATTAATATATTAATATTCATATACATTGTAGTTGCTTTTTCATATATGCATATTCATAAGTTAAAGGGCTGATGCCTGAAAACAGTTATATTTAGAGTTTAACCCTTTACTCCATAAAGACACCTTTCTGCGCATTTGCAAACAGATTAGACCCTGATCAGACAGCTCCTGTAGGAGCCCTCTGATCAGGGTCTGCTCTTTTTGCTAGAGAAATAATATAGATATGATTCTACATGACCGAACGTCCTGTGTGTATGGCTTATTATAACAAAAACGAAACTAATTAATATTCATGATGTCATTTTTTCTTTCATGAATATGAATATAGTAAAGAGTTTACATCCAATGTTCTACTGGCGAAATTTAGATAGTTGAAAACAGTCTCACTTACATCTAAACTGTTTGATAATGTTTCTAACTAAAACTATAAAAATCTACTTTCAGCATTAGAACAGGCGGCACTATTTGCAGACGACAATTGCTTATAGTGCGAAACATTAAGAATAATTTTTTTTATTAAAAGCTGAAGTTTTGCAGTGGTGATTAGTCTGAACAGTTTAATCTTCAAACAATCTGGATCCAGATGAGACGTCTCGTCAAAATCCAAGCTGTTTGTCACTCTGACATCTTAACCCTTTCGGCGCCAAATTTCTAATTGTCGTCTGCAATCCAAGTTTGTTCAATCATTCAGTAAAATAAGGAAATGAGGTAAATAAATGCAAATTTCAAAGGAATAAAGCACATATATAGAAATAGAGATTGAGACAAATAGTGAAGTGCCTGATCAGACGCCGCCTTGAAAAGGCGGCGTCTGATCTGGGGCTGCACTATTTGTCGTGGTGCATTTACTCGACTGTGGCGGTGAAAGGGTTAAAGAAATTGGAGAAAAAATGTACTTTTCATAATTGAAGCAGACAACAATATTTGCAGACGACAATTGCTCAGAAATCCAGAAAGTTACAATTTGCATGTACGTGACCCACGTCAGCAGAATCGGAAACACTCGTCTTACTCCGGCAAGGTGTGGCGTTCACCGTTATCGGCGAGTGGTTCCGAAATGGCATTGACTCGGTGCTATCCTGTCAGAGTACCAGACTCCAGTTACTTGTCCCAGTTTCCTATTGCAGCATGACACGTTTAAGTGCACTAAATATTTTCTCACCATCAAGCCGGGGTCACTGTTACATTTCGGTGCATTTCGCTTGACAATGCATTAAGTTAGATGATACATGCGAAATACGTGTCTTGTGAAAATGTCACGTTTCGTCGAACCGCCCCCAATCCCCTCCCTCCCTCCCCCTCTCTCTCTCTCTCTCTCTCTCTCTCTCTCCAGGAAAAACACCAACTACATTACAGTAAAACCCCTCTAATGCGACCACCAACAAGGGGCATAATTCACAGTGGCAAAGGCATGTGGTAGCTCAATGCAGGAGGAATGTTTTGCAGAAAGCTCCTATAGGAGCTTTCTGCATAACTTTCGTCCTGCATTAAGCAACCGCCTGTTTATGAAGACAGCCATGCTTGCTCATTAAGTGGTCGCATTAGAGGGGGTTTACTGTACGTTATTATATGTTAATTATAAGCAGAACAATATTTAACTCTTTCCTTGATAAAGAGACCTTTTCACGCTTCTGTAAACACAGTAGGAGCTGTCTCACAAGGGTCTGCTCTGCTTGTTAAACCCGATTCCACATTCTCTGTAACAGCTAAAAAAATCTGTTTTATACACCATCGTAAAAATAGCTAATATATATTCATGATGTCATTTTTCCTAATATGAATATTTATGAACTGAATAATTAAGGGTTTCAACCAGGTCAGGTTTAGATAATTGGCTATGACGTAAGTCACGCATGCACTCTTGAGCACACCGGAAGTCTATATGCGCTCCCGTACTTATTTCTATTTCAGCAGACGATGGCTACTGCACGTTTGCAAGTACTTTTGTTACTATTTTCGCGCGTGTCGCCCTTTTCCTCCCCTTTGCCTTGCTCTCGTCTGTTGCATGTTTAAATGTTTTTTCCGTCCGCTATGAATTATTTTTGAATTTATTCTTTAGGCGGCAAGCGGCTTGATTGCAGACGAGATGTCGAATTTTGTGTCGATTCGTCCTTTCTTCTATGAATATTCATGAAAGAAATAATCGCATCATGCATATTAATTAGATTAGATGATATTTATAACGTACGGCATGTGAATAGAAACATTTAGCCGTGATAAAAACTGTACACTCAGCAAAATATGTCATAAGCAAACAGATCAGACCCTGGTCAGACGGCTCCCACAGGAGCCGTCTGATCTGGGTCTGCTCTGTTTGCAACGATATTAAAGGGCGTATAAATGGTATCAAGATTAATTTGGATATAAACTGTCGATTCTTTTAGTCGCTACGCCGCGTTTTCCAGGAGCATGTTCCGATTCCATCTATTTCGAGTTTTTTGTTCTGCTTCTTGTATGCACTTCTTCCTGCAGTATCGCCCCGACAAGCATCTTCCAATTATGTTTATAAATTAGAAGTCCCGGGATGCAATTATGCTCGGTTTTATTAGTGTATAAGGACAATAAATTATTAAGTATTTTGCCGCAGAGATTTAATTAGAAGACGCATTTGATTGAATAAAAGAGAATAGGTGTTATAAAACAATTTGTTGGTTGGGCCCATTTTTTTGCATCCTGGAATTATTTTTTTATAATCAAGTCCTGCTCAGTTTGCTAATGAAATAATATATTTCTGATTCTACAATTGCTGTCATGTGCAACTATTTTCTTGTTTTCATGTGATTACAGAACTATTAATGTTCGTGTGAATACTATTTCTGGCATGAATATGCATGCGGTAAAGAGGTAATCAGTTCTCGATAAAGTAGACTGGGTCCAAATTTTTGCCAGTTTTAGTATTCCGGGTCGTGGAAACGTTTTTAACCCTTTCCCTCATATAAACGTGTTTTCATGCATTTGCAAACAGAGTAGACCCAGATCAGACGGCTCCTAGAGGAGCCGTCTGATCAGGGTCTACTCTGTTTGCTAATAGAATTTGATAGCTCTGTTTCTTCGCTTTCTAAAATGTCTACACTGTTCCACTTTCCAAATTTCTTTATAATTAATTTGTTAATAAAGATCCAGTAGGTATAGAAATTTGCAATAAAGATAGAACAGGGAAAGGGTTAAAATGCATTGCCTGGTGAATAATCATTGAAGAAATAACAGAGATCTAGATAAGATGCGTAAATAGAATACAGTAAAACCTCTCTATAACGGCCACTAAATTGTGTTAATTAGTTGGTATTTAGGGCAGGTGATTGCTTAAAGCAAGGTGAAAATAAACCAGAACGTTCCTATACAGAACGCTCCTATAGGAGCGTTCTGTTTTACTTCACCTTGCTTTAAGTAGCCACCTGCTTTTAACACAAAATACTTGATTTAATTTAGTGGCTGTTATAGAGAGGTTGTACTGTATTTTCCAGAATAACTCGTTTATTTCTCCACTAACCCCGATACGGTGACAGTCTTTAGAATCATCTCTTCGAGGCGATTCTGAAGAGCGGTCACAGTATAGGGTTTGGCGATTTTAGTACAGTGCTCCCTCTCTACAACGACACCCTTTGGGATACGAATATTGTATGTGTTGTTCAGAGGGAGTTGTTATAGGGAGGGAAAATCAAACATAATTAGCTTGTTTGCAGATCCCCAGATAAGGTGTATTTCGAGAACTAATACCGTTATGCCTCAACCAAACCCTATGTTGTGACCACTCTTTAGAATCGTCACAAAGTGACGATTCTAAAGAGTTGTCACAACATAGGGTTTGATGGAGGCATAAAGAAAATACGACGGAAAAAGGTTGTGTCTGGAGCCTTGTTGTTTCGGAAACACTGACATACGTTGTTGTAAGGATGGAATCATTATTGAGAGGGCCGTTGTAGGGAGGGTGCACTGTATTTGCGTCTCTTTTCCCTGTTCAATACTAATGTAAGAAATAATGACATCATGAATATTTATTAGCTGATTTTTATAATGTTTTTTTTTTCAAGGGAATTATTTTCTTTCGCAAAAACTGTAGAATCAGATCTATATATACACATACTATCAAGATCCAAAAGCATACAGAGCAGACCCTGATCAGACGGCTCCTATAGGAGCCGTCTGATCAGGATCTACTGTGTTTGCAAGTGCATGAAAAGGCGTTTATATGAAGGAAAGAGTTAATTCTTTGCCTAATTAATTTTTATGTATGAAGTAATGGCATCATGCATATGAACAGTAAAATCCCTACCGGATGCCAAAACTAGTATTAATGCCAGCCTATAAGACAGATGGCAGCTTAATGAAGGTTGAAAGTCATACAGAAAGCTCCCGAAGGAGCTTTTTGTATGACTTTCAACCTGCATTCAGCAGCCACCTGCCTATAGAAAGACATTAAATTGTTGTTTATTAAAATTCTAGAATAGTGCTGAATTTTTATAATGATATATGAACTTAGTAACTGTTGACTCTATATTATATTAATATATATATATATTAATTATATTATATTAATTATATATATTCTATTAATTATATATATTCTATTAATTCTATTATATTATATTATCTATATTATAACTAGGCAGCCCCAGATCAGACGACTCCTACAGGAGCCGTCTGATCCGGATCTTCTTCGTTTGCAAAGGCGTCAAAATGCGCTTCTATCAGGTAACGGGTGACCTTTGACCACAGGGGTCTATACCGCTTCATGACAGTCTATATATGCTATACAATAAAAGTTATTACAGTAAAACCCCGCTAATGCGACCACTTAAAAGAGGTATAATTCTGGGTGCTAGCTTAATGCAGGACAAAAGAAATGCAGAAAGCTCCTAGAGGAGCATTCTGCATTACTTTTGCCCTGCATTAAGCAACCACCTGCTTATAAAAACACCAATATTTATTCATTCAGTGGTCGCATTAGAGGGGTTCTGCTATATATAGTACAAATACAGTAAAACCCCTCTAATGCGACCAGCAAAAAGGGGTTTCATTCACAGTTGCAAGGATAGGTGGTAGCTTAATACAGGACGAAAGTTATGCAGAAAGCTCCTATAGGAGCTTTCTGCATAACGTTCGTCCTGCATTAAGCAACCGCCTGCTTATGAAGACAGACATATATTATTCATTAAGTGGTCGCATTAGAGGGGTTTTACTGTACCATAGACCCCCCCCCCCCCCCAATGACGCGGTACATACCCCTGTGCCCTTGACACGCTGTGAATAAAGTCTACTAAATTGGACTACTTCCGATTCGATCAAGCTTTTGAAAAAAGATATTGATCAAGTGTCAAACAGTTTGGATCCTGATGAGACGCTGAGTCACTCGCGGTCTGATCTGGAATCTGACCCATGCTGTTGGAAAGGGGAGTCGAGTCGTGAATAGCGGAATAAAGGCTAAGGTAGCGGGATAAAGGTTAACCCATTACCTCATAGGCTATTTTAAGACCCAACCTTTTTGAATAAATCTACAGAAAAGGAGCATTAACTAGAGAAAAGGAACATTTTAGAATTTTGTAGTTTGAAACCATTGCAATAAATAGAGCATTTGCTCCTATAGGAGCAAATGCTCTATTTATCACAATGGTTTCACAAAGTGACTTCTACAGAGTCGTCAATATGAGGGAATGGGTTAAAGTAGCGAAGGGTTAAGGTAGCGGGATAAGGGTTAATATATCAAGTTTTTGGAGGCGATTTGTCCGGATATTAAACCCCCCCCTCCCCCACAATTATTGTATTGTTGTATGAATATTCATGGACTGATGCTTTCTAATTACACATTAACACAGAATGGTTTTATATGACAAGCATCAGAATCAGAGTCGACGTCGAAAAGTAGAGAAAAACAGAGCAGACCCTGATCAGACGGCAACTACAAGAGCCTTCTGATCTGGGTCTACTCTGTTTGCAAAGGTGCCAAATGGCGTCTCTATGGTGTGTTAAGCAAAAGCATTTCCTCCATTTTTCTTAAATATGCATAACCTTTCAGCACTCTACTGCCGATCTAAAAAGACGTGTGGCAGTCCGTATCGTGTATGAAGGGACGCAACTTAGCAAAACTTTGATGATATACCTTCTTTAGTTAACTCCCTTACTATATGTGGGTATTGGGAGCTTTTATCAAATGAAAAAAAATGATGAAAATGAATAAGGTGCAAGATATATTATGGAATAAAAGCATGTCAGTTGGAATTATTCTGTGTCACAAGGTAATTTCAAGTTTTGCCTCTTGTGACATTGACCTTGAAAATTAGTATGGTGCAACATATACCAGGTATTGTGGAACAAACATGTTAGTTGGAATTACACTGTCACAATATTTTGCCAGTCATCTTAATGTCTTTATTGAAATTGTATTAAGCTCATGGATTTGTTAGTCTAAAGGTGAAAATAAAATCTTATCTTATCTTATTTTCAAGAGTTGTCTCTTGTAGCCTTGACCTTTGACCTTGAAATTCAAGTGTGCAACATCTTGTCTTGCAGAACAAGCATGTAAGTTGGAAATATTCTTTGTCACAAGTTATTTTCAAGAGTTGGCTACTTTGGTCTTGACCTTTGACCTTGCAGAACAAGCATGCACTATTTGACGAATATGTGCTATGGTTTCTACTATCCTTTTCTTCGCACATACAATCCCGAGTTTCAAGCAGTTTGGATCCTGATGAGACATCGTGATAATTAGTGTCTGACCTGTATACAAACTATTGGCAAATGTAATCACGAATTTAATATGGTTAAATTAAAGTTTAGATTTGTCTAATATTATTATATATAATACAATGTATAGATAATTATATATACGGTACATACGGTTTAAGCCATCTACAGCAAACATCAAAACTGTGATGTATTATTTATTTATTTATAGCTATTCCTATACACAGGTTTTTAGTTGCTTAATGTATTTTTGTTAAGAAACAATTTGTTTTAGTCCGTAAATAGCTTCTAGCTAATGTTTATGTTATTCTGTAACACCCCACTTCTTGTATCTTGAATTCCAGGAGTGTTGCACTATAGGAGCAAATACTCTATTTATCACAATGGTTTCAAAATGTGACTTTTATAGAGGCGCCAATATGAAGGTCTGGGTTAAAGCTCACATGACAAGACGTTTATCAATTCTGGTCTACCACCCGTTCCATTTTAGCTGTAATAATGTTTTCACCATTCACACTGATGTTGCGCACGTGCGTAAGTGTGTATCGCTAGTTACGCCCCCTGAATTTGCTCATATCATAGTTACTAAGGGATAAAACAAACTAAACGAAACATGTTTGGTGGTGAATCTATCTTTATTTACAAATTTCAACATCTTCGCACTGACGATCTATAATAAAATAACATCATTTATAGATATCTAAATCTCATACAAACTGTCACGAACAGTTGACATATTGACACAAACAAACACGTCCATAACATACGCACATGAACTCACCCAGCACATAAACACACGAGTTTAACACGTACGTACACGAACTCGTCCATCACAATTCATACAAGACTTGCACAGTATGTGGGTACAACCTTTGGTGATAGTAAACACGAGATGTACACATAATACACTGGTTAGATATAATTTATGAATTTGAAAGTGTGTGAATATACAGAAAATACCCCCACTAGAAACCGGACTTTAAGTGCATAAGAACCAATGTACCCCCTCTAATTTGGACATTTCATATAAAAAGTTTTTTTGAAACGTTCAAGCACGTGGCTGCATAATGCAAATTGGGAGTCGTGCACTCAGTTAGATCTCGATAGGAGCAAATGCTCTATTTATCACATTGGTTTCAAATGCTTGATCTATTACAATAGTTTCAAAAGTACACCGTTCTTGGTTAACTCATTGCCTAATAGACTATTTTTAGATACATGTATAACCTCTTTGAATAAATCTACCAAAAAGGAGCATTAACTAGAGAAAAGGAAAATTTAAGAATGTTGTAGTTTGAAACCATTGTGATAAATAGAGCATTTGCTCCTATAGGAGCAAATGCTCTATTTACCACAATGGTTTCACAAAGTGACTTTTACTGAGTCGTCAAAAGTCAATATGAGGGAATGGGTTAAACCTTTCCAACAGATGACTTTTGGCACATTTGCAAACAGAAAAGACCCACAAACAGAAAAGACCCACATCAGACATTTCCTGTAGGAGATTACTGATCAGGGTCTGCTCTGTTTGCATATGAAATAGTATAGATCTGATCCTGAAGTTTCTATAACAACTCAAAAATGTCCTTATTAATGTTTAATTATAAAAATTCAGTCCATGAATATTTCATGCAGTAATAAATTCTTTAATAAATATTCATGGCGGGAAAGAGTTAACCCGTTACTCCATAGATACAACTTTTAACAACTTCGCAAACAGAGTAGACCCAGATCAGACCATTCCTGTAGGAACCGTCTGAACAGGGTCTGCTCCGTTGGATTATGAAATAATACAGATTTTTCCATGCCCAAAAATTTCCTGTGTTCATGTGCAATTATAACAATTAATCTAATTAACATTCATGATGTCATAATTTCTTACATGAATATTCATGGAGTAAAGGGTTACAGTCTTGCAGTGACATTTAATTTTAAAAGTCTGGGTTACAAGGGTCTTACGTAAACCATTGAAAATAACTAATGAATTAACCTAAGCCTGCTAGTGCAATCAATGTGGACTGCATGCAGAGGGTCAAGATAAGATGTGGAAATTAAAACATTTTCAAGAACAGCTTTTTTATTTTTCCACCAAACCCTATGTTGTGACCACTCTTTAGAACCGTCTCTTCGAGACGATTCTAAAGAGTGGTCACAACATAGGGTTTGGTGGAGAAATGACGATTTTAGTATTTTGAGCGGTCACAACATAGGGTTTGGTGAAGAAAAGACAATTTTAGTATTCTGGGTATGCATGTGAATCTGTTGCTCTGTAATATACATGTACACGGATGGAATTGTTAACACATCATTAATGTATGAGGTAACAAACAAAATGGTGTCATGCCCTATCTGACATAATAACTGAAATAACCCTAAATAACAGCGAGGGCTTGGTTCAAAACTATTGTAACTCCTTCACAAAGTGAAGGAGTTACAATAGTTTTGCCCCAAGCCCTCAAACTGGACTATATATAATATGACAGTGATAGTTGAACCCTTTATGCCATGAATATTCATGTAAGAAATAATGACATCATGAATATTTATCATGAATATTTATAAGAAATAATGACATCATGAATATTTATAAGCTGAATGTTTATGCTGGTAAATAAAGACAGGATTTTTTACGTTCACAGAAACTGTGGAAGATTTATATCATTTCATAAGCAAACAGAGTAGACCCTGATCAGATGGCTCCTAAAGGAGCCATCTGATCTGGGTGTACTCTGTTTGCAAAGGAGTGACAAGGTGTTTATATCAGGTAAAGAGTTATTTAAAGATTAACTCCCTTCTCCATAGGCTATTTTTAGACCCAACCTCCTTGAATGAATCTACCCAAGAGGAACATTTACTAGAGAAAAGTAAAATTTTAGAATTTTGTAGTTTGAAACCATTGTGATAAATAGAGCATTTGCTCCTATAGGAGCAAATGCTCTATTTATCACAATGGTTTCAAGAAGTGGTTATATAATGATTTCAAGTCATAGAATTTTATAAATTACATAAAAGCACAGAAATAAACATACCATTCAATTTTAGAAATAATATCAAACTAAAAACAGAAATAGTAACATAAACATGAATATATACAAATAAGATAACACTAAACAGAATAAAATGACCACCAAACTAAATTATTAGATGAAATTGATATCGTTAGAGTCTAATAATTAAATATGTGTAGTACACATTGTGTACCCTAAATGTAATTGGGGGTAGACATAATTAAGTAATTAATGTAGACCCAGATCAAGCTGGTCCTGAAGGAGCAGTTTGATCTGGGTCTTCACTATTTGCTACTATATCAGTCTAAATTGAATTATTTAGCTTTATAAATGGAAGAAGGGAGAAGACTGTGTGCCTTAACCCGTTCCCTGATATTGACGACTTTTGTCAACTCTGTAAAAGTCACTTTGTTAAACCATTGTGATAAATAGAGCATTTGCTCCTATAGGAGCGTTCTGTTTTACTTTCACCTTGTTTTAAGCAGTCACCTGACTTTAACACAAAATACTTGATGTAATTTAGTGGCTGTTATAGAGAGGTTTTACTGTATAATAATAATATTTGCTGTTTTATTTATAGTGGCATATGACATGAATTTTTGGTATTGGTAGAAACTGTAGAGCGAGATCTATTATAATTTCATAAGCAGAGCAGAGCAGATTAGACAGCTCCTGCAGGGGCTGTCTGATCTGGGTCAACTCTGTTTGAAAAGGCCCATCCTTGAAAGAAAAGGGTTAAAAGTGATCATAATGGTGTCAAATCGATGTTTTCAGCTTTAGAAACCTTTGGAGACCGGATGAATGGATGTCTGAATATTTTATCTAATCTTGGGTAATTACGATATACAGTAAAACCTTTTGAGGCAGAATAACGAAGATTTGAGATCTTTTGGGGCAGCTGGGTGCTTAATGCAGAGTGGAAGTCGTGCAAAAAGCTCCTAGAGGAGCTTTCTGCATGACTTTCACCCTGCATTAAGCTACCACCTGTCTTAGAAAAGTGATAATGATGCTTTTTTTAGTGTTCCAATTAATGAAGTTTTACCGATTCATTTTCTCCAAGCTATGCTAGTTCTTGTCCCAACATTTTCCTTTACAATTCTGATGATTATCCTTTTATAAGCCTTTTGCAGTTATCTCTGTATCTAATGAATATTCATGTAAGAAATAATGACATCATGAATATTTATTAGCTGATTTTTTATGATGGCATATGTATACAGGTACAGCATAGTTTGGCCCACATAGAAACTTCATAATCAGATCTATATTATACCATAAGTAAACAGAGCAGACCCTGATCAGATGGTTCCTACAGGAACCATCTGATGTGGGTTTACTCTGTTTGCAAATGTGTGAAAAAGTCATTTATATGAAGGAAAGGGTTAATGAAGAACATGGTTACCCGGGAAGCTCCTTTTTGGCAGCTTTCTGAATTACTTTTGTCTCTGAATACGGGAAACAATTGCACTAGCATTTGCAAACAGTGTGGACCCAGATCAGAGGGCTCCTGTAAGGGGCCTGCAATAATTGTCATTCAAAATTCATTCGTAACTTATACCCTTTTACACAGAATGAACTCTATTGTTAAACAATATTAAACAATGTTGAACTATTCCACTTTGAAAATTCTGCACGAGTTAAATAAACCCTTTTTTGTTATGAATATTCACGCAAGATAATTATAATGACATCATTATTTGCACTCTCAGAATATGACGATCAAATTATCACATACACGTATAAATGTGTGGTAAATCACATTACAGTCACACGTAAACGGACAAATCTGTTAATTCACACTATAAATTACCATATCATCTCTGATAAACGTACCCATTTTTTATATCCAAGAATCGCATAACATTTTTTTAAAAAGAGCTTTTTGCATTTTGTACACTGGTAGTTGCTTAATGCAGAATCAAAGCAATGCAGAAAGCTCCTAATTGGTTTCAGTCTGCATTAAGCTACCATCCTGTATTTTGAAAGAGCTGTATTTCTTAATTCATTATTATATAGGGTTTTAGTTGTTTTATTCATAACACCCCCAGGGGGCATTTATTAGAGGGGGGGGGGGGGGAATTATTGCGAAAATATGTTATGTTCTCTATAATAAGTTTTTAACATATTCACACTATAAATTATGTTCTATATTAGAATCAAATAATTATCCATCAACACAATTATGTACATCAAAACATCCCCTGGAAAACTTCAAAGTATATACAGAAAAAAACCTCTAAACCGGAATTTTCAGAAAGAAGAATATTAAGTCTTTTTCAGGCCAGGGGCTGCTTAATGCAGAGTGAAAGTAATGCAGATGCACAACTTTCATCCTGCAATAAGCTACCCTCTCTCCAGTATTAATGTTAACCCTTTCCCTCATATTGACGACTTTTGATGACTCTGTAAAAGTCACTTTGTGAAACCATTGTGATAAATAGAGCATGTGCTCCAATAGGAGCAAATGCTCTATTTATCACAATGGTTTCAAACTACAAAATTCTAAAAATTTTCCTTTTCTCTAGTTAATGCTCCTTTTCGGTAGATTTATTCAAATAGGTTGTATCTAAAGCCTATGAGGGAATGGGTTAAAGTCCGGTTTTACTGTACACACAAATGGCTGTACACAGAAAACTATCACATATCCTGTATAATTAACCCTTTACCTCATGAATATTCATGAAACGAAATGATGACACCATGAATATAAATTAGATGTATATCTATAATAGCAAACAATCAGATCTACCTTACTCCATAAGCAAACAGAGCAGACCCTGATCAGACTGCTCCTACAAGAGCTGTCTTGTCTTGGTCTACTCTGTTCAAAGAGGTTAAAAGGTAGATCGTCTATTAGTATTGGGGTTTTACATTGCTTTAACAGTATTTCAGTCATATCGTGAGATCCAGCTAATTATAGGTGTCAGAGTGAGTTCGGTTTTACTGCACTGCGACACTAAATAGGTCATATAGCTCCCAAAATTATAGGTGAAGGAAAAGACCTTGCAAGCTCTTTTGCACATGGAACACATCACATGTCCTGTGCTTAGAAGAATATCCAGGTAAAACCAGTGACCTATCACAAGCCAGCTAGAAGGCCGATACAGTAAAGGATTAAAAACAATACACAAGCAATGAAACCATAGTTTTTCTTAACCCTTTACTCCACAAATACGCCTTTCTACGCCTTTGCAAACAGAGTAGACCCAGATCAGACGGCTCCTGTAGGAGCCGTCTGATCAGGGTCTGCTCTGTTTGCTTATGAAATAATATAGATCTGATTCTGCAGTTTCTACTATGGCCAAAAATTCCCATGTCAATGTGCCATTATGCAAATTAATCTAATTAATATTCGAGTTGTCATTATTCTTACATGAATATTCATGGAGTAAAGTAAGCTAAGTCACTGCACTATTATCACGTGCATCATTAAGATTTTCTACTTTTAAGAAAAATAAAAAAATAACAAGAGTTGCTTCCCTTTCCAAGACTTATACAAAACAAGAGTTGCTTCCCTTTCCAAGACTTGAGCTATCATGATACACAACAAAGTATTCATTTTTACCCATCCACTGTACATACTGTAAATGGTAACACCTTTTAATGATTTAAATGCATTAACCCTTTCCCTGTTCTAATGTTTATTCCAAATTCCATAACCTACTGAATATTCATAGTCAAAACCGTTATATTGAAATATGGAAGGTGGAACATTATAGCCATTTTAGAAAGTAAAGGAACAGATCTATCAATTTCCAATAGCAAACAGAGCAGACCCTGATCAGACAGCTCCTATAGGAGCCGTCTGATCTGGGTCTACTCTGTTTGCAAATGCGTGAAAACTCATTTATATCAGGGAAAGAGTTAAATTCACCATGTGACCAACTGAAAAACATTTCTGTATATGAATCTTACATCACTTAACACATACAACCCTTATTACTTAAAGCCTGTGAGCCAGGTCACAGAAAATAAGCACTTGCAAACAGTGTAGACAGAGATCGGGCACATAATGGGCTCCAGATAAGAAGGATGCCCTAATCATCAGTTACATATTCGTCATTTCTCCAACGAACCATTAGTAGTGACTACCGGAAATAGCTGAAGTATTCAGACAGACAAACTAAATGTGCAAATAGTGCAGACCCGGATCAAACGGCTCTTGAAGGAACACTTTGATTATGATCTGAACTATTTGCTATTGCATAAGTTATCGTGCCAAATTGATTTATTCAGCATTAACCTATTCCCTCATTTTGTAAAAGTCACCTTTAAAACCATTGAGATAAATAAGTGCATTTGCTCCATAGGAGCAAATCAAGGGCTTGGTGGAAAACTATTGTAACTCCTTCACTTTGTGAAGGAGTTACAATAGTTTTGCACCAAGCCCTCGAAATGTTCTATCCATCACTATTGTTTCAAAATGATACAATTCTAAAATTCTCCTTGTTTCTATTAAATATTTTAAAAGTTTTTAGCTGTGATCATTGCATGTTATAACTTACAAAAAAAAATCTGTCGTACAATGAGCTCCAGGACTCTAACCCAGATAAAACAGTGGCTGGTCTGAGCTTACCCTGTTTGCAAATATTACAGTACCCATTTTCTTTGTTCATGACGCTAGCCAATTACAGAACAACAGATAAAGGTGCGTACTCAAACACTAAAATCGTCATTTCTCCACCAAATCCTATGTTGTGACCACTCTTTAGAATCGTCTCGAAGAGACGATTCTAAAGAGTGGTCACAACATAGGATTTGGCGGAGATATAAAGGAATTATTCTTGAATTATGCATCTTATCTGGACCTCTGTAATAATATTGCAAATTCTTCTAAAACAATCCCAAATTCAAAGCATTGTGATGATTGCAAAGACATACATTGTACGTGTATTCTCCCTTTACCTGATGAATATTCAAATAAGAAATAATAACATCATGAATATTTATTAGCAGAGATTTTTATAATGGCACATGAACAGAGAACGTTTGAGCAATGGCAGAATCTTCAGAATCAGACCTACATAATTCCATATACAAAAGGAGCAGACCCTGATAAGACTGCTCCAATAGGACTTATTTGATCTGGGTCTACTCTATTTGCAAAAGCGCCCAAAGGCATCTCTATCAGGTAAAGGGGTCTAACAAAAGTATTTAACCCTTTCCCTTACTGGCTATTTTCAGATCCAACCTTTTTTAATAAATCTACCGAAAAGGAGCATAAACTAGAGAAAAGGATTTTGTTTTAGAATTTTGTAGTTTGAAACCATTGTGATAAATAGAGCATTTGTTCCTATAGGAGCAAATGATCTATTTATCACAATGGTTTCAACAGGTGACTTTTACAGAGGCGCAGAAAGGCGTATTTATGGAGGAAAGGGTTAATGAACAACAATAACATAAATTAGAGCGGCAACAATATTATATAAACAACAGAACTCCGACTAAAAGCCTCTTTATGAATACTGTATTATCCCTTATAAACGGCCCCAGGGGCGCAACATTATTTAAAAAGAGCTTCTTGCATTTTGAACACAAGTATTTACTTAATCCAAAATGAGAGCTTTCTGCATTGTTCTCAGTCTGCATTAAGCTACCATTTGCATTTTGAAATACCTATACATTTTTTCATAATAAATAATGAAAGGTCAGTACCAGAACTCTTAAATCGTTAGTTCTACTTGACATTACCTTTTCTCTCTATTTTTTTTTATGTAATGTTATTATATAGAGTTTTAATTGTTTTATTCATTGCAAGTCAGTCCCCCCCCCCCCCCCTTTCCCAGTAAGGGGGGGGGGGGGCATTTATTAGAGTGGGGGTGTCTATCAGGGTAAATACGGTATTTGTGATATATCAATGCACAAATACAAAAACAAAATCAAACATAGGATTTCTGGTGAACCCTTACTCAGCTCTGAAGAAAAAAAAACCCAACATCTGCTTAAATCTGGATACGTTCAACTTGGACAACAGTTTGTCCGATTTGATTGACCCTTTCCCGCATACTGACGCCTTTTAACACTTCTGAAAAGTCACTTTTGAAACCATTGTGATAAACAGAGCATTTGCTCCATAGGAGCAAATGCTCTATTTATTACAATGGTTTATAAAACTACATAATTCTAAAAAAAATCCTTTTCTCTAATAAATGCTCCTTTTTGGTAGATTTACTCTGAGGTTGCATTTAAAAATAGCTTATGAGGGAGTAGGTTAAGTTTTATGAGAAATAAAAGACCAAGTGTCAAACAGCTTGGATCCTGTCGAGATGCCAAATTACTTGGGTGTCTCATCTGGATCTAAGCTGTTTGTAAATGCGAGTTGGGACGTAGATTGCCGATAAGGGTTAAAACTGATATAAAATACAATGTATCAACATGTATATTAAAACTATTTCTTGCTCAACAAGTAGGATTTCCACTCAAAGAAAGATCTACTTTGTAAATAAATTCAGCACACTTGTCTGTTTCCATCTGTCCAGCATCAAAAATGAATATCTTATAATAAAAAATGTGTGTTCGACTTTCCCTTTAAATAGCTATGGGAATAACAACTTGAAGACAGACATAGAAGTTTGATGTTGAAAAGTTACTAAATAAATTATATTCACAAAAATGCATAACCCTTTCCCTCATATAAATGTCTTTTCCTACATTTGCAAACAGCGTAGACCCGGACAGTTCCAGAGCTGTAGGAATCGTCTGATCTGGGTCTACTCTGTATGCAAATGTGGAAAAAGGCATTTACATGAAGGAAAGGGTTAAGTATGATCATGAATCTCTAAGATGATTGTAAAAATGATTGTTATTTTGGCATTGTAATTAATACATGAGTATAGATGTATCGCAAAGAGTTAAATAAAAATATTGCAAGAATAAAGAAGTGCCCTGCACTGTCTACTAAAAATAAATTCCTACAATTCTAACCGTTTACATAATGAATATTCATGTCATAAATAAAAAAAAAATTAATTAGCGAGGTTTTACAAAAGCTGAATTTTTATAATCGTAAACACACAAGAGAGCTTTAGTCCTCACCCGAAACTGTAGAATCAGATCTATGTTACTATAAGCAAACGGAATAGACCCCGATATGACGGCTCCATAAGGAGTTTTCTGTATCTAGTTCCATTCTGTTTGCAATAGCACTTCTGTCAAGTTCAGACTTAAAGAAACTCAACATGTCAACAGTTTTTGAAAAACAAATTAATTCTTTCCGTTCATCTTCAATATTTTATCTATAATTCATTTGTCTGTAAAATGTAAAAAAAATAAATTAGTTATTCTTCCTAAAATTTGTAATAAAACAAACCACTCCTGAAATTAATATGCCCTTGCTTCGTACTACATAGGCCACAGAACTCTTTACTTATGAATATTCAAGTAAGAAATAATGATATCCTGAATATTAACGCTTTTCTCCGTAAAAACGCCTTTCTATACCTTTGCATCCTGAGTAGACCCAGATCAGACAGCTCCCGTAGGAGCCACCTGATCTGGGTCTGCTGCGTTTGCTTTTGAAATAATGTAGATCTGGATTCTACAGTTTTTGCCATGTCCAAAATTTCTTGTGTTCATGTTCATGGAGTAAAGGGTTAATATATCGAGGGCTTGGTGCAAAACTAATCTAACTCCTTCACTTTGTGAAGGAGTTAGAATAGTTTTGCACCAAGCCCTCGAATTATGAACATGGCAGTTTTTTTACATGGCAGAAAATGTAGAATCGCATCTATACTATTCCATAAGCAAACAGAGAAGACCCTGACCAGACGGCTCCTATAGGAGTCGTCTGGTCTGGGTCTACTCTGTTTGCAAAGGCATAGACAGGAATATTTATGGAGGAAAGGGTTAAGTGGCCTTTGTACAGAAGTTGCACTATACATCATCACAGTCATCTCATTATCCCCGGAGGAAATGTGTCTAATAGTGAAGACCCAGATCAGCCACTATGTCACTGACAATAGGTACCAGTCTGGATCTACACCGTCTGCAAAGGCCCAAAGACGCATTTCCCCCCATGGGCCAGTTCATATAAATTACTGATTTCCCCTGAGCATGTCTACAGCTGTACACAAAAGGAAGATTTCATAATTAAACTAAGACGTATAGAAAAACAAAATGAGATTTCTCTTCCCGTAACAACGACAGCTGGTTGCGAGGTTATAAAACTATTTGCTCGAGTACGAGTTCATTCTCAAGCAAGCTCAAAATCTGACCAATCGGATACTTGAAATTCAGAAGTTTTATAACCTCAGAGCCTAGTGTCTCATCCACATAAAAATGTTGTCTGTGGATATGAAATGTGGGTAACGTACATTTTATAAAGAAGACCGGGATTTCAGAATCTAGTAATTATGCATTTTCAATAATTGCACAAAATATTTGTAAAGTTTTATAAATATCGACCCTTTACTTCATAAATAAATGCATACAAGCATTTTTATTACGCCTTTCCCTATTGAATATTCATGAAAGAAATAATGATGTCATGAATATTTATTAGCTGAATTGTTTTAATGGCATAAAGTAATTGGTAGAAACTGTAGAGTCAGATCTGTTTTAATTTCATATGCAAACAGAGCAGACCCTGATTAGACACACTCCTCCAGGAGCCATTTGATCTGCGTTTACTTTGTTTGTAAATGCGTAAAAATGCATTTATATGAGAGAAAGGGTTAACCCTTTCCCTGTTGTATGTTTACTCCAAATTTCAATACCTACTGAATATTCATGGACAAAATAGTTATAATGAAATATGGAAGGTTGGGCATTATAGCCATTTTAGAAACTAAAGACACAGATCTTTCAATTTCTATTAGCAAACAGAGTAGACCCTGATTAGACACACTCCTTCAGGAGCCATCTGATCTGGGTCTACTCTGTTTGCAAATGCGTGAAAACACGTTTACACGAGGGAAAGGGTTAACTGAAATTTAATAATAGACGAAGAACAAAGAAATTTTTACTGACCATAGCATAAACAGTAGAATCACCTGCAAAGACAAACAGAGTAGACCCTGATCAGATGGCTTGCACAGGAGCCGTTTGATCTAGGTCTAATCTGTTTGCAAAGGTGTTAAACCGTTCCTCCATAAATGTGCCTTTGCAAACAGGAGCCGTCTGATCAGGGTCTGCTCTGTTTGCTTATGATATAATATAGATAATGATTATACAGTTTCTGTCATTGCCAAAATGATTCCTGTCTCAATTTGCTGTATATAACAATTTCATTAATATTCATGATGTCATTATTTCTTACATGAATATTCATGGAGTACAGGGTTAAAATGCAGATCTATGGAGTAAAGGGTTCACACTAATTTCTTGGTACATAAAGGTGAACTTTCTTATACAGTAAAACCTCTTTATAACGGACACCAAATTACATAAAGTATTTTATGTTAAATGCAGGTGGCTGTTTAAAGCAAGGTGAAAGTAAAACAGAACGCTCCTATAGGAGCGTTCTGTTTAACTTTCACCTTGCTTTAAGCAGCCACCTGCCCTAAATACCAACTAATTAACATAATTTAATGGCCGTTATAGAGAGGGTTTACTGTAGTAACCATATAACAAATACTGAATAAATAGGATGGTCGATATCTGCTGGTGGTTGCTAGTGGCAGATTGACAGATTCTCCAGCCTCTGTTTGGATTCTCACATTATGTGGGGGCCTGATCTTGTTCCAAACTGGATCCTCACATAATATGGGGTCTGATCTGGATCCAAACTGTTTGCAAAAGTTATAGATGGTAGGAGAATCTGCACTTAGCATGCTAAGAGTTAATGCTGGGTGAAAGTCATGCAAAATGCTCTCTGCATGACTTTCACCATGCATTAACCCATTCCCTCAAATTGACGCCTTTTGATGCCTCCGTAAAAGTCATTTTCTGAAACCACTGTGTAATTTGCTCCATAGGAGCAAATGCTCTATGTATCACAATGGTTTCAAAACTACAAATTTCTAAATTTACAAATTTTCTCTGGTAAATGCTCCTTTTCGGTAGATTTAACAAGAGGTAGGATCTAAAAATAGCCTGAGGGAATGGGTTAAGCTGCCTCCTGTCGAAAAGATCAGCTTTGATGCTACATTTTGTATTTTGAAATTCCATTTGAAAGGAGATTTCCTGTATAACTAGACATAAAGAAGTATGGGAATGAACAATATAGAAATCTTAACCCTTTGACGGTGGGAAACAAGTCAACCGAGAATTGGGGTACGGAATAATTAAAACTCAGTATACAGAAGAAAAAGACATTATAAAATCATAAAACAAACATATATATATATGTGTCACACATACATGTATGAACCATACATGAATGAAAACCATAGCAACTTCTTACCCATAATTCGCCCAACATATTGATCTATATCAACAATAAAAACTCTACTGGCTCTACCAATAGCATAGTCACACGTAAACTCCTAAAGTGCCGCAACTGAGTACATAAGACACATGCAAACAGTGTAGACCCTAATCAAAGGGCTCCTAAGGGAGCCCTTTGATCAGGGTCTGCACTGTTTGTCATGAAATTCATTATCTTCCATGATGTATTTTGGTAGAAACAATTTTTTTTTTTTTTAAAAATTCATATTCAAAATGAGCCACGTTGAATTACCCAACAGGTTAAGAATTAACCTATAGAATACAACTACTTGCAAAAACTTTGAAATAAACTTAACATCACATCAGGATCTCAAAAGGTTTTTCCTTTTTACATTCTGACAGTTCATTGAGAAGAAACTGAAACAAACACATATTCTGAGAACTAAAGCAGACGACATTTTTTGTCAAGTAAATTTACTAAGAATTCAGAGGATGAACAACTCTTCTACAGAGAGCATCTGATTGGCCCTTTCTCTACTAAATTAATCAAATGACGAATATTCATTAGCTGAATTTATACAATGGAATATGTACACATGAATTTCTAATATTGGTAAAATGCAGTAGAGTCAGATACATATTGATTTCATATGCAAACAGAGTTGACCCTGATCAGACGACTCCTGTAGGAGCCGTCTGATCTGGGTCTACTTCGTTTGCAAAGGCACAAAAAGCACTTGTTGGAAGGAAAGGGTTAATGACTCTTCACACATTTGCAAACAGTGTAGGCCCAGATCAGACAGCTCCTATAGGAGCCATTTGATCAGGGTCTACTCTGTTTGCTTTTGACATGATATAGATTGAATAACAAAAAAGATACTTTGAAAAGTTCACATTATAAAAATTAATCTAATAAATATTCATGATGTCATAATTTCTTATATGAATATTGAACAGGGTAACTCTTTGCATGCCTAATAATTGTCCCCTGATAAAGATTGTCTGCTACAATTCTCAAAGTTAATCTTTTCGTTTATTTCTCCTCAAAGGTACAGCCAAATTGTCAAATAATTTTGATCGTGATGAAACACAAAGTTGCACCGCCTGCGTGCACAGTTAAGCTTTTGTACTGCTGCTATCGCTAGGTGGGTCGACGATGATATGTGGAGCTTCGATATGATCTGAATCCTTGTCACTATCTTCCTCATCAATATAGAAAGCCACGGCTCCTTTCTTGCCAGACTTGTGACCAGGCGCCTTCTCTGTAGGTGACGAAGGAATTGTGGGTAATGAGTGATGGCCGTGTCCATGGTGATTGGAGTCCTTCTTATGACGTTTCTTGTGTTTCCTAGAAAACAAAAACACTTATTACATCGTGAATCTACTGAAAAGCGAGATATTAACCAGTTCATCCTATAGGAGCAAATGCTCTATTTATCACAATGGTTTCAGAACTATAAAATTCTAAAATTTTCCTTTTCTCTAGTTAATGCTCCTTTTCGGTAGATTTATTCAAAATGGTTGGATCTAAAAATTATCACAATAGTTTCAAGGAATGGTTATTACAGAGGCGTAGAAAGGCGTATTTATGGAGGAAAGGGTTAACAGGTCTGTACTTTTAACCATTTACCCGATAAAACGCCTTTTGACACCTTAACAAACAGAGTAGACCCAAATCAGACAGTTCCAATAGGTGCCATCTGATCTGGGTCTATTCTGTTTGCAAAAAAGCATTTGTATGAAGGAAAGGTGTAAAGTTATGTGGAACTACTTTTTGTGTGGAACTACTTTTTTATGTGGAACTACTTTTTGAAGGTACTAATGACTGATTACTTCTTAAGGAGTAAGAACTACTTTTTTAATGTATAAGAACTAGAGGATTACTTTTTTAAGGTACAAAGAACTCACTGTATTAGCTTTTATCAGTAATTTCATTTTACTTACATAGATTAAAAATGTATACATTTCGAAAAAATACATTTTGTATTGGGTATTGTAAGCATTGTACAAGTATACTTGAAAGCTAGAAAATTGTGTCCATAGGACATGGATGCCCCTCTAGTAACATTGTCTCTAAATCAAGCATTTTCAATATATATTATACAGTAAAGAAAATTTCAAAGTCCCTTAACTCTGCTTAACCCATTCCCTCATGGGCTATTTTTAGATCCAACCTCTTTGAATAAGTCTATCGAAAAGGAGCATTAACAAGAGTAAAGGAAACTTTTTAGAATTTTGCAGTTATGAAACCATTGTGATAAATAGAGCATTTGCTCCTAAGGGAGCAAATGCTCTATTTATCACAATGGTTTCAAAAAGTGACTTTTACAGAGGCGTAGAAAGGCGTATCTGGAGGAAAGGTTTAAAATAGTCTGAGCAAATATTCCCCTCTTTACGCACATTTTCACATTAACATTGTTCATCTTATTTTCACATTAACATTGTTCATCTTTGAAAGTTTATGTAAATCCTCCTATTGGTATATGAGGAGTTGGACACACAAGATTTGTAGGACATACATACATCAGTTATTCAGTATGTATGTACGAATGGATGGACAAGAGCAAGGCTGTATGCCTCCCAATTTGAGGGGGCAATAAAAATATATTCTCTAATTACCGATACCCCGAGTATTCGGACAGACAGACAAACAAAGGCAAACCGTGCAGACTCAGATCATACAACTCCTTCGTGTGCCGTATTATACGGGTCTTTACTATTTGCTACTGTGACAGTCTTATTCAACACTTCCCTCATAAATATTTATGTAAGAAATAGTGACATCAAACATTTATTTGCTGAATTTTTATAATGGCATATCGAGGGGCTTGGTGCAAAACTATTGTAACTCCTTCACTTTGTGAAGGAGTTACAATAGTTTTGCACCAAGCCCTCGAATATGAACACCGGAAATTTCTACATTGGCATAAACTGTAGAGTCAGAATCATATAATTCTTTATGGAAACAGAGCCGATCCTAATCAGACAGCTCCTATAGGAGCCATCCGTCAGATCTTGGTCTACTCTGTTTGCTTATGATATAATTTAGATAAGTTTTTACAGATTCTACCATGGCCAAAAATCTAATTAATATTCATGATGTCATTATTTCTTACATAAATATTCATGCAGGAAAGGGTCAAGCAGTACAGAAAAGCCAATAAATTAATAAACATGAGTCTCCTTCACCGTTAATTAACCACATGAATATTTATCAAAGAACTCATGACTGCTACCGTAAATATTTATTACCTTATAACAAGAGTGTTTGAAGGAAGACGTGTCACCTGCTTGCAATTGACACAAAAACTGTTAATCCACTTGATTGCGAAAATCAGAACAAACGGGAATAACTCAAACATTATTGCATGTAGAGTGACATCAATGGTACCCAATGAAAGGAAGACACATATGTAATTTAACAACTCTATAATGATTAGTTTAGAAATGACGGCAATAAAAAGGAAGACGGACGGACATAGAGATGGACGGACGGACAGACAGATGGAAAAGTGATCCCTAAGTGACACACTGCCTCTCGGCAGGTGACACAAAAATTAAGTTAATGAATAGTCATGAAGTGATCGAAATGATCGATTCATGCATAAATATTCATTAAGAAAAGGTTTAAGTAGCTGTAAAAGAGAAGTTTTACTGTATCAAATTATAATTGAAAGCATGCGGTGGCAGCACTTAAACCAGCAGGTGACGCAATAAGCTACAGAAAATTGGCTCAAAGATGAAATACTAATCTTGGGTATGTTTCTTTATCTAATTATCCTCAGTATTCCAACATAGAAATAAAGGCAAACAGTTGAATTCAGGGTCTACACTATTTGCTAATCCACTTAATGAACAAAGATACTTAACCCATTCCCTCATAGGCTATTTTTAGATCCAACCACTTTGAATAAATCTACCAAAAAGGAGCATTAACTAGAGAAAAGGATTTTTTTTTTAGAATTTTGTAGTTTGAAACCATTGTGATAAATAGAGCATTAATATTGCTCCTATAGGAGCAAATGCTCTATTTATCACAATTGTTTCAACAGGAGTTATTTAAAGAGGCGTAGAAAGGTGTATTTATGGAGGAAAGGGTTAACCCATTCCCTCATAGGCTATTTGCAAAGGAACATTTACTATGGAAAAGGACAACTTTAAAATCGTGTAGTTTTGAAATGATTGTGATAAATGCTCTATTTATCACAATGGTTTAAATAAAAAGTAATTTTTACAGAGGTGTCAAAAGACGTCAATATGTGGGAATGGGCTTAGAACATTGTAAGAAGACGCACACTGTAATAAATCTATTCATTCATTAACTATTTACTTCATTAATATTCATGTAAGAAACTAAGACATTATGAATATTAATTAGATGCAATTTCTAATTGCATAATTATGAACCCAGAAGAATTTTGGCCATAGACACTGTAGAATCAGGCCTACATCATATTTATAAGCAAACAGAGCAGACCTTGATTAGATGGCTCCTATAGGAGCCATCTGATCTGGGTCTACTCTGTTTGCAAAGGTGTAGAAAAGTGTACATTATGAGTCGAAGGTGAAGTACTCAAGAAATCCAGCTGCTGCATAAAACCGAATACATATAACAACCAACTTCACTTTTAACCCTTTCCCTAACATAAAACGCTTTTTCACACATTTGCAAACAGAGAAGACCCTGATCAGGCTCCTGTAGGAGCTGTCTGATCAGTGTCTGCTGTTTGCTTACGAAATTATATAGACCTGATCTTAAATTTGTGTCTACACCAAAAGTTCCGTTAAAAACTTTAAAAATTAAGTTAATAAATAGTCATTAAGCGATCAAATCGTTCATAAATGTTCATTAGGGAAAGGGTTATAAGAAAAGTGAAAAAGCTCAGCTGCAGCGTATAAATACAAATAACAAAAGAATATCCCAAACTTTCGAAAGAAACGTGATTTACAAACTACAATTGAAAATTTCAATGTAACTGGAAAATTGTGTCCATTGGACACAGATGCCCCCAGAAGGTTTTGACTCTGAATCAAGCTTTTTTCACTATATGTTATAAAGTGAGGAAAATTTCAAAGTCCCATGTCTCTGAGAAAAATGGTTGGAGCAAAGAATTCGATTCTTTACGTACATCTTCACATCAATATCGCTATCTGTGAAATTTTAAAGTAGGTCCTCTTATTGGTGTATTAGGAGATGGACGCACAAGATTTGCCGGATGTATTTATGGATGTACGTACAGACTGACGGACAAGAGCAAGGTGTGTATGCCTCCCATCTTGTGCGGGGGACATAAAAAACCTACAATGGCCTACTAAGACGAATACTAATTTCAGTCTAAAATGTAGAGCAATAGATAAAGGTGCATACTCAAATACTAAAGTCGTCATTTCTCCACCAAACCCTATGTTGTGACCACTCTTTAGAATCATCTCGAAGAGATGATTCTAAAGAGTGGTTGCAACATTGGGTTTGTTCAGCAAACCCTATGTTGTGACCACTCGTTAGAATCATCTCGAAGAGATGATTCTAAAGAGTGGTTGCAACATTGGGTTTGTTGGAGAAATAAAGAAGTTATTCTTAAAAATGTTTTTATTTACACATTCTTATCTGGACCTCTGTAAAATGAAAGCGTCAACTGTGGATGCTAATGCTCTTCTTCTTGGTGAAAGTTCTAATTTTGTGTAAGGGTAAAAAATTCATTAAACCTCTCCTTCATTTAAATGAATTTTTACCCATTTGCAAACCAAGTAGACCCATATTAGACAGCTCATATAGATGACACATTTGGCAGGCACCTTTGCAATCACAGCCAAAACTTTCCTAATTGATAAATAATTATAAAAATTCAGTCCATGAATATTCATGCAGTAATAAATTTTTAACCCTTTCTTCCATTGGCTATTTTTAGACCCAACCTCTTTGAATGAGTCTACCGAAATGGAGCATTTACTGAAGAAAAGTAAAATGTTAGAATTGTGTAGTATTGAAACCATTGTGATAAACAGAGCATTTGCTCCTATGGAGCAAATGTTCTATTTATCACAATGGTTTCAAGAAGTGACTATTACAGAGGCGTAGGAAGGCGTATTTATGGAGGAAAGGGTTAAATAAATATTCATGGATGAAAGGGCTATGCAAATCTGCAATACCATTCTCATAAACTTTACAGACCCAGATAATATTATAAACTCCTAAAAACTTTTCTACACTGATACTGTTTTTGGACAAAAAAATGCAATGAGAATGCATTTTTTTCGAAAATTGTCAGAGACATGAATTTTGCAGATAAAAGCGAGTGTTCCTACGGTAACTATAATGGATGACTTCTAACCACAGTCTGGAGAGTATCTCTACCAAAGCTATACAAAACCATGACTATCGCTTTGAAAATAAGAAGTTAAAAAACTAACCTTTGAATGCAGAAATTTCAAAGTGGAACAGTCTATTTGTGATTAACAACAGAGTCCATTTAGCATGAAAGGGGGTAATTTAGTTAGAATGGATTAACCCTTTCGCTCATATAGATGTGTTTTCATGCATATACAAACAGAGTAGACCCAGATCAGATGGTTCCAAGAGGAGCCATCTGATCAAGGTCTGCTCTGTTTGCTAGTGGAAATTGAAAGATCTGTTTCTTTACCTTCTAAAATAGCCATCATATTCCACCTTCTATATTTCATTATAACTATTCTGTTAATGAATATTCAGCAGGTATTAAAATTTGAAATAAACATAGATCAGGGAAAGGGTTAAATCTGCGAGACAATATTGAATGGCCAACAGTACAGTCCCTGATCAGAGCCCTCTGATCTGAGTCTACACTGCTTGCAAATGATGTCTAGAACTACAGATAAAAGTGCGTAGACAAATTCTAAAATTGTCATTTCTCCACCAAACCCTATACTAAGAGACAATTCTATACCTTCGAGACGATTTTAAAGAGTGGCCAAAGTATAGGGTTTGGTGGAGAAATAAATGAGCTACTCTTTAACTCTTTGCACGTGAAGTAATTTTTCGTCTGCAACAATTGTGGTCTGCTTCAATTCTTAAAATAAACTTTCTCTCATTTCTTTGCAAAAATATGGTCAAGATGACAAACAGTTTGGATCCTGATGAGACGCCGCATTATGCGGTGTCTCATCTGGATCCAAACTGTTTGCATAGGTAATTGCAGTTTCTCCGCCTGCGTTCAAAGAGTAAAAGTTTTTAATTACGCATCTATCTGGACCTCTGCTGTTGCACCTATTTTCCCGCATTCAAAGGACAAAAGAACAGTGACTGCCTAGTGTCATGCTGTGGAACTATATCCGACTTAAACGGAAGATTACCTCTTCACCCGCAGTACCACCGGCATCCCCTTAGCTAAGTCCCTGAGAGAGGAAGGCAGGAAGAGGAATAGACAAAGAAGAGTAACAGAGGGTCAAACAAAGACAGGAAGGTCTTGAAACTAATGAATACTCCCTAAAACGAAGGTCTTGAAACTAATGAATTCTCCCTAATAAACGGCACCTCTCTTATAAACGCCCCCGGGGGGAAAACGATGGATGAATAAAACAACTAAAATTCTATTCAACCCTTTACTCCATGATGATCATGAATATTAATTAGCCCTTTTCCCAACAGGCTATTTTTAGACCCAACCTCATTGAATGAATCTACCAAAAAGGAGCATTTACTAGAGAAAAGGAAATTTTTAGAATTTTGTAGTTTGAAACCATTGTGATAAACAGAGCATTAATTTTGCTCTTATAGGAGTAAATGCTCTATTTATCACAATGGTTTCAAGAAGTGGTTATTACAGAGGCGTAGAAAGGCGTATTTATGGAGCAAAGGGTTAGCTGAATTGACATATGAAATCAGGATTTGTTTTGCCAAGACAGAAACTGTGGAATATGGATATCATTTCATAAGGAAACAGAGCAGAGTCTGATAAGACAGCTCCTAATGAGCCGTTTGATCTGGGTCTGTTCAATTTGTCTAGGCGTAGAAAAGCGTACTTATGGAGTAATGGGATAATAAACATTAAACAGAGAACTATAAGTTTTTTCAAAATGGAGGCGGAAGCTTAATGTAGACAGAAAGAAATGCAGAAAGCTCCTGTAGGAGCTTTCTGTATTGCTTTCATTCTACATTAAGCAACCACCTGTGTACAAAATTCATAAAGCTTTTAAAAAATACTGTCGCCCCCTGGGGGTGTTTTATTAGAGACAATACGGTATATACATATAAACGTAACTCTATTTTCAAAGTGGAATGATCCATCATAGTTTAATGACAGAGTCCATTCGGTATGAAAGGGTAATTAGTGAGACACAGTGTTGACCCCGATCAGAGGGCTCCTCTAGGAAACTAAATACATAAATGAAACCCTTTACCTAACACATATTCAGAGGTCCAGATAAGATGCATCAATTTTAACATTTTCAACAATAGCTCCTTTATTTCTCCTCCAAACTCTATACTGTGACCACCCTTTAGAATCGTCTCGAAGAGACGATTCTTAAGAGTGGTCACATTATAGGGTTTGGAGGAGAAATGGAGATTTTAGTATTTGGGTATGCATCATTATCTGTGGCTCTGCATAATCATAAAAGAAATAACGACTGAATGAATATTAATTAGCTGAATTTTTATAATGGCATTATGTACAAGGACACTTGAACATCCATCAGATTGTATCATTTCAAAGGCAAACAGAGCAGACCAAGATCAGACTGCTAGTAAAGGAGCTCTCTGATCTGGGTCGTCTCTGTTTGCAAAAGTGCCAACCGATATCTGTACATCTGTACTGGACAGAGCTATAGATAAGGGTGCATACCCAAATTCTAAAATCGTCATTTCTCTGTGGTCATAGTATAGGGTTCAGTGGAGAAATAAAGGAGTTATTCTTGAAAATGTTTTAATTTATGCATCTTATCTGGAGCTCTGGTATTGGGTAAAGGATTAATCCTTTGAACAAATAATTTTCAAAGTAGAATGATCCATTCAGTATGCATGAGTACAATCTGCAAAAGGACCGAATAATAAACAGTGGAGACCCTGATCAGAAAGCTCTTCCGTTTTCCCAAAGAGGCTGGCTACAATACCTGGTTTGATATCAATATCTATTACCAACACTAAACTAGCCCAATGACCCATCAACTCTGAAACTGGTTATGACATTACCTCATAGGCTATTTTCAGACCCATTACCTATTTTTAGACCCATTACCTCATAGGCTATTTTAGACCCATTACCTCATAGGCTATTTTTAGACCCATTACCTCATAGACTATGTTAGACCATTATCTCATAGGCTTGTATCTCCATAGGAGAAAATGCTCTATTTATTACAATGATTTCAAAACAACACAATTCTCTAAAATTTTCTTCTTATCTAGTAAATACTCCTTTTCAGTCGATTTATTGAAAGAGGTTGGGTCTAAAAATTAGCCTTTGAGGTAATGGTGCACTAATTGTATAACCCTTTACTTTGTAAAGATGCCTTCTTATGCCTTGGCAAACAGAGTAGACCAAGAATATTTTACTATGGAAGAAACTGTAGAATCATACCTATAGTAAAACCTCTCTATAATGGCCACTAAATTGTGTTAATTATTTGGTATTTAGGGCAGGTGGCCGCTTAAAGCAAGGTGAAAAGTTAAACAGAACGCTCCTATAGGAGCGTTCTGTTTTACTTTCACCTTGCTTTAAGCAGCCACCTGCCTTTAACACAAAATACTTGATGTAATTTAGTGGTTGTTAGAGGTTTTACTGTATATTAATTCATAGGCAAACCGGGCAGACAAGGATCAGCCATTTAACCTTTAGCCTGCTGAGCAAATTATTTTTACACCTACTACATTTTCAAAATTCAAGCTATAATCACTTTGTCTATCAAAACGCAATCAGGTTGTAAAACAGTTTGGATCCTGATGAGACGCCGAGTTACTCGGCATCTCATCTGGATCCAAACTGTTTGTATAAGTCCGCCCATAGTAGACTAAAGGTTAATCTGAGTCTACTCAATCTGCAAAGGTGTCAAAAGGCAAATCCATGGAGTAAAGGGTTAAAAATCAGCTTATAATCTGTATCTGTAATCTGTATAAAACCCAGTCTGCTGCATAGAGGGAAGACATGGTCCTCAACGTGCAACGATTTACGAACAACGATCTGAATCTATATACCGTACAGCAAAACCTCTGTAAACTGGAATTCTAGTAGAGAAGAATTTAGATACTTTTAGACAGGTGGCTGCTTAATGCAGGGTGAAAGCCATGCAGAAAGCTCCTTGAGTTGCATTTAGCTGCCCCTGTCTCCAAGACTGATATTTATAGCAACTTTAACCAATTCCCTCACAGGCTATTTTTAGATACAGCCTCTCTGAATAAATCTACCAAAAAGGAGCATTAACTGGAGAAAAGGAAAACTTTAGAAGTTTATAGTTTGAAACCATTGCGATAAATAGAGCATTTGCTCCTATTGGAGCAAATGCTCTATTTATCACAATGGTTTCACAAAGTGACCTTTACTGAGTCGTCAATATGAGGGAATGGGTTAATGCAGGGTGAAAGTCATGCAGAATGCTCCTTGAGGAGCTTTCTGCATGACTTTCAATCTGCATTAAGCTGCCCCCCTGTCTCCAAGACTGATATCTATAGCAATTTTAACGTCCGATTTAGAGAGGTTTTACTATAAAACCTCTGAATATCAGTATATATCCTGATAGACAAGATGGATGTCTTATCTGGATCCAAACTACTTTCAAAGTTTATTCCCAATCTGCCTGTGGCAATGTAGAATTTAAACCATATTATACACTGGAATATATCTATCTATCTGGTTAAAAGTGATAGTCTGTACAATAAACACGTATTTTCATTAACATCATAAAACCTGTTCAATCATTATTATGAAGATTGTCAATTAGAATTTATATTGAACAAGATGCCCCTATAATATAAAATAATCTATTTTCTTTCATGCTTATAAATTTTTTTGTTGTTCAACAAATATCAGCCTACCAGTATGTCCAACAGTTATGAACTAAATCAAAACCCAAATACAGTAAAAACTCTCTATAATGGCCACTAAATTACATAAAATATTTTGTGTTAAAGGCAAGGTGAAAGTGACAAAAGAACGCTCCTATAGGAGCGTTCTGTTTTACTTTCACATTGCTCTAAGCAGCCACCTGCCCTAAATACCAACTAATTAACACAATTTAGCGGCTGTTATAGAGAGGTTTTACTGTAAATACTAATATATTGGTGAAGAACATTAGGTCTTCAATACCAACACATGATAGTTTTGTCATCTTCTGAGTGTATTTAATCGGTTTTCTTATGATCTACTTCTTTTCAGCATATAAACAAATAATTTATTTACTTTTTAGGCATTTTTAAAACGTGTTGTAAGTAGAGACTATCTCTTTAATGACCTGTTTAAACCATTCCTCCATAGGCTATTTTTAGACCCAACCTCTTTGAATTAATCTACCAAAATGGAGAATTTACTAAGGAAATGGAAACTTTTAGAAGTGTGCAGTATTGAAACCATTGTGATAAATAGAGCATTTGCTCCTAAGGAGCAAATGCTCTATTTATCACAATGGTTTCAAAAAGTGACTTTTTACAGAGGCGTAGAAAGGTGTACTTATGGAGGAAAGGGTTAAACATTATGTAACACCTCAACATTAGAAACCTTTGAACAAATATTCATGGAAAAACATAGTTGAGGAATTCAATTCAATTGACAGATGGAATAACTCAAAGACGATGTTCAAAGGATTTCTATGCTGTAAAGCCGTTTTTATCTGACTGTTGTAATAAGCCTATGTGGACAGTGTAATAATATACTTTTCCGGACTGGACTCTGGATTGACCACAGGAGTGGACAGAGGGCTTTCAACAGGACTGGACAGTGACGACGTGGCCAGTAGCTCCAGTGCGTAATGTATAAGGTCAGAACTCGAACTGTGTCACATAACAACAGAACAAAAAAAAAAAAAACGCAATAAAAAATGTCATGCTTACTGTTACAGTGAGAAGCTAACTCTGTGTACAAAAAAAGTAAGCATAAGGCCAAACAAGTTAGCATAAAAAAGTAAGCATAAGGCCAAACAAGTTAGCATAAGAAAGTAAGCATAAGACATAACAAGTTAGCAAAAGTGAAAATATATTAGTAGACACATGCACAGGGCAAACAGATAAAGGTGCGTATTCAAATACCAAGGTCATCATCAAGAGCGGTCACAGCGCAGGATTTGGGGGGAGAAATAAAGGCGATAATTTTGAAAATATTTTCGTTTACGCATCTTATCTGGACCTCCGTATGCATGCAGTAGAACCTGTCTTAAGCGGCCATCAAAAAGAGATATAATTATCAGTCTGTAAGGCAGGTGGTAGCTTAGTCCTGGTCCTGTACGAGCTTTTTGCATTTCCTTTTTGCCCAGTATTAAGCAACCACCTGCTTTTTAAGACACCAATGTTTGAAAAAAATATATGAATGGTCGCTTAAGACAGGTTCTACTGTGTATAATTTAGCATACATGAATGAATACAGTAAAACCTCTCTATAACGGCCACTTAATTGCGTTATTTAGTTGGTATTTAGGGCAGGTGCTGCTTAAAGTAAGGTGAAAGTAAAACAGAACGCTCCTATAGGAGCGTTCTGTTTTACTTTTACCTTGCTTTAAGCAGCCACCTGCTTTTAACACAAAATACTTGATGAAATTTAGTGGCCGTTATTGAGAGGTTTTACTGTAATTGAGCATAACTTCAAAAGGAAAGTCTAATAAATATTATTCAAAGAAGGAAAATAAAAAGATAGAAAAAATGAGAAAACTTAAAAAAAAGTTAGTATCTTAACCCTCATAGGCTATTTTTAGATCCTACTTCTTTGAATATATCTACAGAAAAGGAGCATTAATTAGAGGAAAGGAAATTTTTTAGAATTGTGTAGTATTGAAACCATTGTGATAAATAGAGCATTTGCTCCTATGGAGCAAATTCTCTATTTATCACAATGGTTTCAGAAAGTGAGGTTTACAGTGGTGACAAAAGGCGTCAATATGAGGGAAAGTGTTAAGTAAGAAAATAAGTCATAAATGTTAACAGAAGGTTGGTGCAAATTAATTAACATTTTACCCCATGAATATTCATATAAAAATTAACAATATCGCGTATATTTATTTGCTGAATTTATATAATGCTATATGAATAGACAATTGTTTGGCTTTTGCAGAATCGGTACACTCAGAGCTATACAATTTTGCAAAGTAGATCCTGATCAGTAGGCTTCTACAGGAGTCGTCAGATCTAGACCTACTCTTGTCTGTAAAAGAACGGAAAGGGTTGATTCAACATATGAAACCCAGTCAAAGATCTTCGAGACAATTCTAAAGGGTGGTCACAGTATGGGGTTTGGTGGAGAAATAAAGGAGTTATTCTTGAAAATATTCAAATTTACCCATATTATCTAAACCTCTGTCAAATTAATATTTGTGATGTCATTACTGCTTATATGAATATTCATGGGATAAAGTAGTCCCTAAAGAGAGATTCTACTGTCACATGATAGAAACGTAACTGTGACAACCTTTAACCTTCTGCACTCTGAGCAATTGTCGTCTGCAAATATTGTCATCTGCTTCATTTCCAAAAGTACATTTTTCTTCCACTTCTTTTCAAAAACCAGTGTCAGAGAAATACACAAACATTTTGGATCCTGATCCGACGTCAAGTTACTCGGCGTCTCATCTGGATCCAAACTGTTTGCAAAGATATTCACAAAGTCGCCAGTAGAGCGCTATAGGTTAATCAGTTGCCATATATTTGATATAACAATGGTCCCTGGTTTCATAGTTTTAACCCTTTACTCCATGAATATTCATGTAAGAATTAGCGACATCATGAATATTAATTAGATTTGTTGTTATAATAATACATGGATGTAGGAAGTTTTGGCCCAGACAGAAACTGTAGAATCATATCTATATTACTTTCATAAGCAAACAGAGCAGACCCTGATCAGATGGCTCCTATAGGAGCCATCTGATCTGGGTCTGCTCTGTTTGCAAAGGTCTAAAAAAAAGGCATATTTATGGAGGAAAGGGTAATCCGCTGTGAAAAAATACTGTTTGCTCAAATTTGGATCTGGTACAATTTTGACAACTTCGATCAAAGCTTTGAGAAACTACTGAACGAGTGTCAAACAGCTTGGATCTTAATGAGATGCTTACTCGACATCTGGTCTGTATCTAATCTGCTTGCAAATGCAGGATATGTACGAATGGTGGGATAACGGTTTGCAAATGGTGAGGTAAGGGTTCAGAATGGTGGGGTAACAGTTTACGAATGGTGAGGTAAGGTTCAAAATGGTGGGGTAAAGGTTAACGAATGGTGAGGTAATGGTTCAGAATGGTGGGGTAACGGTTTGCAAATGGTGAGGTAATGGTTCAGAATGGTGGGGTAACGGTTTACCAATGGTGGGATAAAGTTCAAAATGGTGGGGTAACGGTTTACGAATGGTAAGATAAGGGTTCAAAATGGTGGGGTAACGGTTTACCAATGGTGGGGTAAGGTTCAAAATGGTGGTGTAACTGTTTACCAATGGGTAGGTAAGGGTTCAGAATAGTGGGGCAACGGTTTCGGATAAGGACTGAGGATAAGAATTAACCTTTTCCTTCATATAAACACTTTTTCATGCATTTGCAAACAGAGTAGACCCAGATCAGACGGCTCCTATAGGAGCCGTCTGATCAGGGTCTGCTCTGTTTGCTAATGGAATTTGATAATTCCGTTTACTTTCTAAAATGGCTACAATGGTCTACCCTTTCAAATTTCATTATAACTATTTTGTCCATGAATATACAGTAGGTATGGAAATTAACTTTTTCGCTTGCTATTCGCGTCAATATACCTAGCTGTAAATAGTGAAGACCCAGATGAGACAGCTCCTGCAGGAGCTGTCTCATCAGGGTCGGCACTATTTACAAGTTTGTGCAACCAGTGCACTCCACAGCAGTGATTACACAGCGAACTATTTGTACACAGTGAAGATATATGTAATTATACAGCAGGACACGGGTAAACAAGGAGAAATGTATTTTAAAATTCAGCAAGAGAAGGGTTAGGAATTAACATAGACCAGGAAAACGGTTAAAACCATGACGGTACACGTCCACATGGCGTGGCTCAAAGGTTTTCAGGGTCTATGCCTCATGCAGGTCGTCACGGATACATCCTACTGGACTGGGACATGCTACCCACCTCTTGTTACTCCCACTACTCTGCCGATCACTGTAGCCATCCAACGTTGCCTGAAAGTTAGGGTCTGTGGATTGCAGATTCTTCCATATTGAACACCGCGTCATCTCTTCTGTGATATTAACTTGATTTACAAAGCTCTCAGTACCACCATTCACAGCAAAGTCAACAATAGATGGTTTTGGCGCAATATTTCCACCAGCGTTACACTTTGGGTCTAACAAGGCCTCATACTCCTGCAATGAGAAAATCACACCTTTAAACCCTCATGAATATTCATGTAAGAAATGACATCATCAATATCAATTAGCTGCATTTTTGTAAAGGCAAATGGATACAGGAATTTTTGGCAATGATAGAAACTGTAGAATAAGTTCCATTTCTATAAGCAAACTGAGCAAACACTGATCAGACAGCTCCAACAGGAGCCATCTGATCTGGGTTTACTCTGTTTGCAAAGGTGTCCAAGGCGTCCAAGTCAGATACAGGGTCGAGCAGAGCTATAGATAAAGGTGCGTACCCAAATACTAAAATCATCATTTCTCCACCAAACCCTATACTGTGACCACTCTTTAGAATCGTCTTTTTGAGATGATTCTAAAGAGTGGTCACAGTATAGGGTTTGGTGGAGAAATATAGAAGCTATTCCTGGAAATGTTTAAATTATCTGGACCTCTGTTTATCAAAGGCGTCCCTGTCTGGCAAAGGGTTAAGACTATTATAGGCAATTTGTGATAACCTTTGAAAACAGTTTGCATCCAGATGGTTTGTTTGTTTGTATCTTGGTTTTACGTCGCCTTAACAATTTACTCCATAAATATTTTTGAGTTAAACTCCAACCTCATCTCAAATAGTACTTTGAAATGTATATATAGGTAGTTATTTCTATGATATCTATGATTATCCTATGCACAGCTATGCTGACATGACTGCCACACGCTGACAAGATTGCTACATGCTGATACAGTTACCGAGTGCCGGCATTACCCCATCTTTTTTCTGTAGCTGTATTTCTTTCTCCTTGTCCTCGTTCTCTCTCTTCTTTGCCTCTGGCATGATATCATCCAGCCACTTCAACTCATGCTGTGTGAACACCCAGTCCAAACTCTTCCGTATAAAACACATTGCCAACACCTAAAACACAATGCAACAGACCTGTAGGTAAAGGTGCATACTCAAATACTAAAATCATCATTTCTCCACCAGACCTTACTGCGGCAACTCTTTAGAATCATCTCAAAGAGACACCCTATACTGCGACCACTCTTTAGAATCGTCTTAAAGAGACGATTCTAAAGAGTGGTCACAGTATAGGGTTTGGTGGAGAAATAAAGGAGCTATTCCTGAAAATGTTTAAATTTACGCATCTTATCTTGAGCTCAGATGCAAATCCAACACTTAGAGTGTCTTTTATCATTAGTGCGAGTTGAGTAAAATTTTGTAAGCCTTTCTCTTATATTAATGCCTTTTAATGTCTTTGCAAACAGAGTAGACCCAGATCTAACAGTTCATGTCTGATCTAGGTGTCTCTACAATGTATGATGAAGTTGATAAGTTTGAGATCAAACTTTTTTAATCACTTTCAAAGCCTTTACTTAAGCACCGTTTTAAAAGAGCAGGAGCCATCTGATCAAGGTCTGTTCAGGAAATGATAAAGTAAGAGAGAAAAGAGCAGGCACCATCAAATAGTGGTCTACTCAGTTTGCTTACGGGATAATAAAGATCCAATTCTTCAGTTCCTGTCCAAAAATATTTTGTTTATAGTGGCATTATAAAACTTCCACTTAACACTTTCACTCATATAAATACCATTTCAAACAGAGTAGACCCAAATTTGAAGGATGTATGTTGAATGGCTACAAAATTATAGCCATTCCAAATTTGACCCCTTATTTGACCTTTGACCTTGATCTTAATAAGTCAACCCTAAAAAATGTTTGCCTGCATAAGATGCACATGCATGCCAAGTTTGAAGTATGTATGTGCAATGGCTACAAAATTATCGCTAACGTTCAAGTTGGACAAAAACCAACCAACAGACAGGGCAAAGACAACCCCCCCCCCTTAAATGGGGGGGAGGGGGGGGGGGAGGAGAATAAAAACTCAGTTAATAATAAATATTCATGATATCGTTATTTTACATGAATATCAACAGAGTAAATTGATATTCATACATTCATTATTTATATTATGAATATTCCTCCTGCTTAAATGGCAATAGTGGAGTAGGTAACTGTGCAGATCCCGATTTTAAATGGACCATCAAGAGACCTTCCAGAATTACTGAAGTTTCTATGGAAACATAATTTGGGTAATTAACCCTTTACCCCATGAATATTCATGTAAGAAATAACATCATGAATAATAATAAGATTAATTTTTATAATGGTATATCGAGGGCTTGGTGCAAAACAATTGTAACTCCTTCACAAAGTGAAGGAGTTACAATAATTTTGCACAAAGCCCTCGATATGACCACAAGGAATTATGGCTATGGCAGAAACTGTAGAATCATATCTATATAATTCCATAAGCAAACAGAGCAGATCTTGTTCAGACGGCTCCTATAGGAGCCATCTCATCTGGGTCTATTCTGTTTGCAAAGGCATAGAAATAGGTTTATTGTCTTTGTAAACAGAGTAGATCTAGATCTTATGGCTCCTGCGGGAGTGGTCTGATCAGGGTCTGTTCCCTTTGCTCAGGAAATAATATAGATTTGCTTCTACAGCTTCTGCCATGGTCAAAATTTTCCCATGTTCATGATACAATTATAACAAGAGTGTTCAGAGGAACACATGTGTCAACTGCTCGCAACTGACACAAAAAGTGTTAATATGCTGGAGTGCGAAAATCAGAAAAAGGGGAATAACTCAAAAAGTAGTTCATGCAGAGTGATGGACCTTAGTTACATCATTGGTCCTCAATGAGAGGAAGACATATGTGAAATTTGAAAGCTCTATAATGATTAGTTTAGAAATGACACCAAAAAAAAGAAAGTGACGGACAGACAGACGGATGGACAGACAGACGATGGATAAGTGATGCCTAAGTGAGTGAGTGAGTGTAAGTGACACACTGCCTCTAGGCAGGTGACACAAAAATCATCCAATTAATGTTCATGTATTCATTATTAGTTTGTCTGGCTAAATATTTTGGTTGGTTACAGAACTCACCATTATTGGAAAAGCTATAGATATTTTTTTCACTGTCTTAATGACCCACAACATGGCCAGACATACAACTTGGATAACTGTGAAGAAGTGCACGCGCCGCACGCGCACGTGTCGGAGGTAGGCATAGTCTGGTTGGTACTTCATTGGCATGAACATGATCAGTATCCGGCTGACCAGCTGCATGCCCTTTAGAGAGGAGACGCCCATAAACAGGAATACCCCGTACAGCACCGCCATGGGTATAAACTGTGAAACAGAAAGTGATACATCAATATACAGTAAAACCTCTCTAAACAGGACGTTTAAATTTATAATAGCATAAGTTCTGGTCTGTAAGACAGGTGGCAGCTTAATGCAGGGTGAAAGTTGTGCAGAAAGATCCCAAAAAAGTTTTCTTCATGACTTACTTGCATCCTGCATTAAGCAGCCACCTGCCTAAAAGTATCTAAATTCCTCACCCCTCAAAGGAGCTTTCTGCATGACTTTCATCCTGCATTAAGCACTGCATAAAGAGATCTATATTCATCTTTACCAAATTTACAGTTTAGAAGAGTTTTACTGCAAGCCTAGAAGGCTCAAGCCAAGATAAGATACGTAAAAATATTGTCAAGAACAGAGCTCCTTTATTTCTCCACCAACACTATGTTGTGACCCACTACAATACATTTTGATGTACATAATCTGTGTGTGACATTTGCATGACAGATGTATATTAATGCTAGAAACATATACAAAGAGTAAGGTTCCACAGAAGGCAAGAATCACAAAAAAACCATTTTTTTAATGAATAGCCACTAATCTCTTCTATCCATTGCATTAATGAAATACCACTAAATAAACCACAAAAGCCGTGTTAACCCCGATTTTAATGCCATCGACCAGTCAGCCATCTACGAGGAATGGCTTATCGGGAGCACCTAGAGGGGAACTGATAATTAGGGCATATGTGTTATATTAGTGATATGCCTTGGCATACAGAGTAGACCTAGATCAAACTGCTCTTAAGGGAGCCGTCAGATCAAGGTCTGCTCAGTTTGCTAACAAAATTACATAGGTCTAATTCTAGTTTCAGCCACGGCCAAATTATCTCGTTTTCATTATAACAAGAGGGCCAGAATGGCCCTGAAGCGCTCACCAGACAATCAGAGGAGAAGATTTTCAAAGTTTTCACTATATGTTTCTATAGAGAACTAGCCGGCCCTGGGGCGGGCCAATTTTGACCCCAGGGGAATAATTTAGAAAAACTTGTAGGGGACCTGAACATGATGCTAATGAGCCAAATATGAAAGCTGAGATTAACCTTCCAGTTTCAGAGAAGAAGATTTTCTAAGTTTTCTCAATATGTTTCTATTGAAAACTGTCTACTACCCCTGTGGCAGGGCCAATTTTGACCCCAGGGTCATAATTTATATAACTTTTGTAGAGGACCTGAACGTGATGCTCTGTGCCAAATATAAAAGCTGAGAGCCTTCCAGTTTCAGAGAAGAAGATTTTCAAAGATTTAACTATTTGTTTCTATTGAAAACTGCCCACCCCTGGGGCGGGGCCAATTTTGACCCCGGGGCCATACTTTATATAGCTTTTGTAGAAGACCTGAACATGATGCTATGTGCCAAATATGAAAGCTGAGAACCTTCCAGTTTCAGAGGAAAAGATTTTCAAGGATTTCACTATATGTTTCTATTGAAAACTGCCCTACCCTGGGGCGGGGCCAATTTTGACCCCAAGGCCCATAATTTACATAACTTTTGTAGAGGACCTGAACATGATGCTATGTGCCAAATATGAGAGCTGAGAGTCTTCCAGTTTCAGAGAAGAAGATTTTCAAAGATTTCACTATTTGTTTCTATTGAAAACTGCCCACCCCTGGGGCGGGGCCAATTTTGACCCCGGGGCCATAAATAATATAACTTTTGTAGAGGACCTGAACATGATTCTATGTGCCAAATATGAAAGCTGAGAACCTTCGAGTTTCAGAGGAGAAGATTTTCAAAGATTTCACTATTTGTTTCCTTTGAAACCTGCCCACCCCTGGGGCGGGGCCAATTTTGACCCCGGGGCCATAATTTATATAACTTTTGTAGAGGACCTGAACATGATGCTATGTGCCAAATATGAAAGCTGAGAGCCTTCCAGTTTCAGAGGAGAAGATTTTCAAAGATTTCACTATTTGTTTCTATTGAAAACTGCCCACCCCTGGGGCGGGGCCAATTTTGACCCTGGGGCCATAATTTATATAACTTTTGTAGAGGACCTGAACATGATGCTATGTGCCAAATATGAAAGCTGAGAGCCTTCCAGTTTCAGAGAAGAAGATTTTCAAAGTTTGCACTATATGATTCTATTGAAAACTGCCCACCCCTGGGGCGGGGCCAATTTTGACCCCAGGGCCATAATTTATATAACTTTAGTAGAGGACCTGAACATGATGCTATGTGCCAATTATGAAAGCTGAGAAGCTTCTGGTTTCAGAGGAGAAGATTTTCAAAGTTTTACTATATGTTTATATGTTTCTATTGAAAACAAGGCACCCCTGGGGCGGGGTCAATTTTGACCCCAGGGGCATAATTTATATAACTTTTGTAGAGGACCTGAATATGATGCTATGTGCCAAAGATGAAAGTTGAGATCCCTGTAGATTCAGAGGAGAAGATTTTTAAAGGTTCAAATTGTTGACGACGGACGACGAACGACGAACGACGAACGACGAACGACGCACGACGCACGACGACGGACAACGGGCGATCACAAAAGCTCACCCTGAGCACTTTGTGCTCTGGTGAGCTAAAAATAAATCCTGATTAATATTCATAATTTCATTATTTGAATATATTACATGAATATTCATGGAGTAAACAGTTGGGTACATATGTACCGACACTTACTTTCAAGAGTGATGTCAGGAAAACCGACAGGCCTATCATCAGGAATATAAAGACACCAGTCACTCTCTGCTCCCTGAGAAATATACAGAACATCTCGCTCATAAATGTTCAATAAAACCTCTTTTACCCTTTCCTCCATAAATACGCCTTTGCAAACAGATTAGACCCAGAGCCATCTGAGGGCTGTTCCATTTAAATGTGTATAGGGGTGCAGGAAGGCACTTTCAAATTCGGCCACCCACCCATAGAAGTATTTTACCAATGCATAAACCAGTTAGTACCATTTTTACAGCGAAACCCATCAATGCATAGCTGTTTTTTTAAAGTGCCTTCCTGCCCCGATACACATTTAATTCTTTCATGATATTCATGGAAGAAAGGATTAAATCAGATGTTCAATTTAGTATAAATATCGGTCTTGGAGACAGGTGGCAGCTTAATACAGGGTGAAAGCCATGCAGAAAGCTCCTATAGGAGCAATGCTCTATTTATCACAATGGTTTCAACAGGTGACTTTTACAGAGGCATAGAAAGCCGTATTTACGGAGAAAATGGTTAACCCTTCACTCCATAAGTACGCCTTTCTATGCATTTGCACAGAATAGATCCAGATCAGGCAGCTCTTACAGGAACTGTCTCATCAGGGTCTGCTCGGTTTACTTATAATATAATTCTACAGTTTCTACCGTGGCCAAAAATCATTGTGTCCATTTGCTGTATCAACAATCAATTTAAGTAATATTATGACAAATAATTGGGGTAAAGTAAATAATTTTCCAAAATTGCCGATACGTTTGATCCTTTACTCCATAAGTATGTATTTCCAGGCCTTTGCAAACAGAGAAGACCCAGATCGGATGGCTCATGTTGGTTTGATCAGGGTCTGTTCTGTTTCCTTATGATATAATTCTACAGTTTCTGCCATAGCCAAAATTCCCTTTGGTCATATGCTATTATAACAATTAATCTACATACCTAACACCTAGGAAGGCAGGCCTCTCTCCAGGTGCAGTGCATGTGGACTCTTTCTTCAAACTCATTACGTGGGTAATGGACAGGACAGTAGCAGCCACAAAGTATGGCAGGCCGAGGACGGAATTGACAATGATCAGAACGGCAACTATCAACAGGTCCAGGTGATACCCACAGCCTTTCTGCAAACGAAGAGAAAGAAGGGAAAATTGTAAGCTTTTCAATTAAACTGGCAGAGGCTCAGACAAGATTCATAAATTAAAACATTTTCAAAAGTAGTCAGTGCTACAGATAAAAGTACATACCCAAAATACTAAAATCATCATTTCTCCATCAAACCCTATACTGTGACCACTCTTTAGAATCGTCTCAAAGAGATACAGTATAGGGTTTGGTGGAGAAATAAAGGAGTTATTCTTGAATTTACACATCTTATCTGGACCTCTGAGTAGTCATTTCTTTTTCCACCAAAGCCTATGATGTGACCATTCTTTAGAGATATATAAAGAGTGGTCAAAAAGTAGGGTTAGGTGGAGTAATGATCGTAGTGTTTCAATATGCATCTTAATCTATTGCTCTACTATTTCAATTGCACCGTTTATCTATTGCTCTAATATTTCAAAATACATGATGGACCTAACCGCTCACACAGGCCTACCGATAATACTGTGTGTGAAACAATGTGAACAGGTTTTTAACCCTTTGTATCCTTAATTTTCAAAGTGGAACAGTCTGACATAGTTTAACTCTTACAATACTGAGCATTCAAACAGGTGAATATTTCTGAAGAAAAGTGTAACATGACAAACAGTGCAGACCCAGATGGGAGGGGAGCCCTCTCATCTGGGTCTACAAAGTTTGAAAAGGACATTAGTAACTCATGTCCCGCACAGTAAGGGTTAATGAGAATAATAGTCCAAAGTGTACAGCAAACTGATTTGTTTCCAGCAATGTAACATAATGTGACCTTGCAGCATTAAAATATCATGTGACAGCAGTACAATATTATGTGACCTTTAAGCATGGCTAACATCATGTGACAGCTCTGTAACATCATGTGACAGTACTGTAACATCACATGAGAGCACTGTAACATCACATGACAACATTGTAATATCATGTGACCTTGAAGCATTGTTAACATCATGTGACAGCACTGTAACACCACACAACCTTAAAGCACTGTTCACAGCAAGTGACAGAACTGTAACATTATGTGAACTTGCAGCACTGTAACATCATGTGACAGCACTGTAACATCATGTTGACAGCACTGTAATATTATGTGACCTTGCAGCACTGTAACATCATGTGACAGCACTGTAACATTGTGTGACCTTGCAGCATCGGACATCATGTGACAGCACTGTGACATCATGTGACAGCACTGTGACATCATGTGACAGCACTGTGACATCATGTGACAGCACGGTGACATCATGTGACAGCACTGTGACATCACGCAACCTTACCTTTAGCTTATTCTCTTTTCTGTTGACAATGACGGCTGTAATCTGCTGATCCATGAACAGAAGGATTGTGGCCAGGAGTGCCGGAATCAATGCTGCTATACACAGCCATTTGGGATTCTTCTCGTGGAATGGCGGAATCAACCATCCCCTATGCGGATGGTTTGTGGGCTACAAAGAGTAAATTGCCGACAGTGACTCACAGGGATTGATACAACTGATAATTCTGTGACACTATGAATATTTTCGAGAAGAAATTCTGCGAGATGTTTCTAAAGAGTGATCACAACATAGGGTTTGGTGGAGAAAGGACGATTTTAGTATGCACCTTTGTTGCTTTGTGCAAGAAATAATGACAGTATTATTAACTCTTTGCACGCTAAGTAACTTTTCGTCAGCAACAATTGTCGTCTGCTTCAATTCTTAAAATAACTTTTCTCTAATTTCTTTGTAAAAATATTATCTAAATGACAGTTTGGGTCCTGATGAGACGCTGCATTATGCAGCGTCTCATCTGGATCCAAACTGTTTGCATAGGTAATCACAGTTTCGCCGCTAGCATGCAGAGTTAATCAGATTTCGATAACAGCACATCATGACATGAATGGTGTTTTATCATGACATGGACACAGGAAGTTTTGGCCATGGCAAAAACTGCAGTATCATATCTATATTATATCATAAGCAAACTGAGAAGACCCTGATCAAACAGCTCTTACAGGAGCTGTCTGACCTGGGTCTTCTCTGTTTGCAAAGGCATAGTTGGGAGTATTTATGGTGTGAATGGGTAAAAGAAAATCTGGGTAAAATAATGTCTGCATTTCTCAACTCTATCTTGTTGGTACTCATCAGAATCAAATCTCTGTATGAACAAGAAAGTTTGACTGAGTAATAGACATCGTGGGTTATCCCTTCAAAGGCCGTATGGCAGCCATAGGTTTTTTATCACCACAAATTCAAAATATGCCATACGACAGCCATATCATACGTGACCGCCACAGAATATGGCTGTAGGAATTCTGCGGCACCCGTAGAAATGCTATTGGCCGTAGAAATGTTTGACTGTACAGTCGACATGGCAAATGTTACTGAAGCATTATATACAACTCACCTGGAATTTCTCTGGCACTTCAAGTTTGGGAGTATCAAGGCCTATAATAGCATCCAAGCCAACCATTAGGCCAATAGCCAGTATCACTGCAAAGTCACTGATCAAGGACCGAACCTGCAAAGAAAATTAAAGAAATGCACTATTAAAGAATAACATCTGGTGATATCCACTTAAAAAATGCAGCCTGCTGAATTTATTACACTTTATTTTTGACACTTTTTTTTTAGCTTTTTACCTCATGAATATTCATGATAAAAATGACATCATAAATAATTATTGGATGAATTATTAAAATGCATTCACTCAAAAAGGTCTGGTGGTCAAACATTAGAGCGGCACTTAAAAGGAGACTCTTCATTACAACGGTGGAGGCAATACTCCTATATGGTTGTGAAGTGTGGTCGCCGACTGCAAAGCAGGAAGCCACACTAGAACGATGCTACACATGATGTTACATGGAGGGACAAGGTCAGAAATGAGGTTCTGTATGGCAAACTGCCAAGGTTGACGAACAAGATCAGACAAAGAAGGCTTAGAATGGCAGGGCATTGTATTCGGCATGGAGATCTAGAGGTGAGCAACCTGGTGCTATGGGAGCTAACCCAAGGGATGTCTAGCAGAGGGAGCCAGAGAACGACCTATGTAGATAGGCTTAGGCGGGATGCTGGGCTCCAGGCGATGGCGGAGATTAAATCATTGATGGAAGACAGGTGTACGTAGCAGCCGCCATGGCCCGAGGAAACTCAACCTGATGATGATCTATATTGGGGGGAACAACAAGCTCTGAATCTGACCAATCAGATGCTTGAGAATGATCTTAGACTCAAGCAAAAAGTTTTATAACCTCGGGGCCAGATCTGGGTCTATTTTGTTAGCAAGGGCGTTAAAAGTAAAAGATTTAATTAGGAAAGGGTTAGTCTTTCTTGTAACTTACCTTGGTTGGGAAGAATCGTCCGTTCTTCACTCCTTTAAGCATATAAGCTATCACAAATGTAAATATGAATAACAAGCAAGACAAAAAGAAGACGTCTGCTACATGTTCACATCCATCTCCTATCAATGAGCCTCCTTCATTGATACACTGTTGCCGTGGAATTTTGTGCCAGTGTTTTTCAGTTGATGTATTAGACAATTGCGCGATCGTTGTATTGGGAACAGCTATAGTTGTTATCGCTGAGACATTGTACATTATCCCCGTGGTGTTGGTTATTATTCCCGTTGTCGTTTCTGCTATAATCGGAGCGATGCAGATGCAGTCGTGAAATGGAGAAATATCGGGATTTAGATTCACAGGAGCATCCTCAGTGATATCGAGAAGCTTCGCAACTGCTTCCTTGATGAAAATTATTGAAATCAATGCAGCGAAACTTTCCTCTGTAAATCTAGTGATGTACCGAACAAGGGCCGACAGATCAAATGCAACCATCCCAATAAGTATCAAGCCAGTCCACAGGCCGACCCACCAACGGAATGACAGGTAATACCACTGCTGCTCACTGCAAAATAAAGACAAGACTGTATTTACTCAAATGCTCTAAGTAAACTGACATTTAACCCTTTACTCCATGAATATTCATGTAAGAAATAAAGACATCATGAATATTTATTACCTGAATTTTTGTAATGGCATACTTACACAATTTATTTTTGTATTGGTAGATGCTGAAGAGTCGGGTCTATTATAATTTCCTTAACAAACAGAGTAAACCTAAATCAGACGGCTCCTGTAGGAGGTCTACTCTCTTTGCCAAGGCGTAGAAAGGTGTATTTATGGAGGAAAGGGTTAACCCTTTCCTCCATAAATACGCCTTTCTAAGACTCTGTTAAAATCTCCTGTAGAAACCATTGTGATAAATAAAGCATTTGCTCCTATATGAGCAAATGCTATATTTATCACAATGGTTTTAAACTACAAAATTCTAAAATTTTCCTTTTCTCTAGTTAATGCTCCTTTTCGGTAGATTTATTCAAAGTGGTTGGATCCAAAAATAGCCTATGAGGTAATGAATCTAAAAATAGCCTATGATGTAATGGGTTAAAGTGATAGTCTCTATTTGTAACATTTTTTAAAATGCTTAACAATTACGTAAACCATATTTGTATATCCTAAAAAGAAACATATCACAAGAAAACCATTCGAATAAACACAGAAGACGACACAACTTTCATGTTATTCGGCAATGTATTAGTATTTATTCTGCTTGTAAACTGTACGAACAAGGTTGATAATATTTTGTTGTAGGTCGATGAAAATGGTTTATTTTGTACCACAGGCGCTTTTTTTTTTAATACAAGTTCAAATTGACAATCTTTTAAATAATAATTTAACATAACAAATACAAAGTTTTATGATATTATTGAAAATATGCATTCATTGTAAGGACTTCCTCTTTGACACTTGGTTTGCAGGGGAAAATGTCCATGACAGAAAATATTGTCAGCAACAATTTTCAATGTAGCATTTTCCTGCATTTCTAGTTACCCTTTCCTTCATATAAACACCTTTTCACGTATGTGCAAACAGAGTAGACCCAGATCAGATACCAAACAGGGTAGACCCATATTAGATGGCTCCTATAGGGGCCCTCTGATCAGGGTCTCCTCTGTCTGCATATGAAATTATAATAGAGCTCTTCGGTTCTTACCAATACCAAAATATAACACAAAAATAATCAGTTATACGGTAATAGCAGATGGACACAGGAATTTTTGTCACTGGCAGAAACTGTAGAATCATATATCTATTACATCATCAGCCTCTGTACGATCAATGATGCAAAATTAACTCATTTTACTTTCATAGGGATGGAAGAAATGGTGTCCTAAACTTTTGGGGATAAATAAAGTTCGTAACATGGAAAGCCTGCTGAATAAAGACCCCAGGAGCACTTACTCGCAGAAGTTGTAGAGAATGGTTTCAAACACAAGCACAGGGCCTGTTGACCCGAGGATGGTCAGCGGCTGTCCAGCACACATGGCATACACCACACCAACTATGGCTCCTGCTAGAAGACTCTCAAATGCACCCTGTAAAAAAATGGAAACAATCATTATCTGTAAACAGAAACACATGTGGAAAAAGATTATTTAAACATATTTTGAGTATTTACTTTACAAAGATTTTCTTATATAACCCTTTACTCCATAAATACCTCTTTCTATGCCTTTGCAAACAGAGTAGACCCAGAAGCTGTCTTATCTGGGTCTGCTCTGTTTGCTTTTGATATAATATAGATATGATTCTACAGTTTCTGCCATGGCCAAACATCCCTGTTTCCATGTGCTATTATAACAATTAACTCATTCTCCCCTAGGCTATTTTTAGACCCAACCTCTTTGAATGTATCTACCGAAAAGAAGCATTAACTAGAGGAAAGGGAAAAAAAATTTGCAGTTTGAAACCATTGTGATAAATAGAGCATTTGCTCCAATAGGAGCAAATGCTCTATTTATCACAATGGTTTCATAAAGTGACTTTTATAGATGCACAAAAATGCGTTAATGTTGGTGACAAACAGACAGAAAGGGCAAAAACAATACGCCCCCCAGATCTGATCTGGGGTGCATAAAAATAATTCTCCACTAAACACCATGTTATGACCACTTATAAGAAGCGTCTCTGCCAAAGGTCCAAATAAGATGCATAAATTAACCCTTTAAGTGCCAGTGTTGTCGTCTGCTGGACACAGTTTCGTCTGCTTCATTCTTTAGAGTGGATGTTTGTTCAATTTCTTTATAAACTAATAAACAGACTGTTAAACAGCTTGGATCTTGATGATATGCCGAGTTACTTGGCGTCTCATCTGGATCCAAACTGTTTGCATGATATCACAGACCTGTTCTCATGGCAATGAAGGGGATAAAACATTTTCAAGAATCGCTCTTTCCTTTCTCCATCAAACCCTATGTTGTGACCACTTTTAAGAATTGTCTCAAAGAGACGATTCTAAAAAGTAGTCACAACATAGGGTTTGGTGGAGAAAGGACAATTTTAGCATAATTAAGCCTTTCCTCCATGAATATTCATGTAACAAATAATGATGTCACGAATATTAATTAGATTAATTTGTTATATAATAGCACATGGACAGAGGAATGTTTGGCCATGGCAGAAACATATCTATATGATATCATATGCAAACAGAGCAGACCCTAATCAGACAGCTCCTATAGGAGCCATCTGATTTGGATGTCCTCTGTTTGCAAAGGTGTAGAAAAACATATTCATGGAGTAAAGGGTTAAGCATCTTCATAGCTCTGCTATGGCTTACCAGATCTTTATTTGTAGCATCAGCCAGGAGTCCTCCGAATGTAATGATGGGTGTGAGGCAGGCAAAGTAGAGAAACATGAACGATGCAAGACTCTGCACGTGAAAAGCATCCTTGAAGTCGCTGACGTAGAACGGGGCCTTCCGTTTTATGTCTTCAATTAGGCCTCCAAATATTCTGCAGTCAACAAAAGTAGTAATGAATATAAACAAAACAAGAGCACCGCAAGCAGGTGCAACGCTCGTCTGTCGTCATTGTCAAGATGAACATGCATACCAATAATGAAGGCTGTAAATGAAAAATTGAAGAAGTTATGGTCAATGTTAAGATTTCGGACGACGACGATGACAACGACGACGACAACAACGACGCGGACGCCTGGGTTACGACAATAGCTCGTGATTTCTTCGAAACAGACAAGCTAAAAATGACCAACAGGATTCAGATTTGCTGCTCTTAACCAATATTCCTCCATTGGGTAACTTTTGACCCTTTAATTCGTAGATAAAAGTGATCCCTATATTGACACACTGCCTCTCGGCAGGTGACACAAAAAGGAGCAATTTAGAGTTGTGTAGTTTTGAAACTATGTAGCAAATGCTATATTTATCACAATGATTTAAAACCCTTTCCTTCATATAAACGTCGACTTTAAATGACCATCAGTGTCAATGGGCCGTAAAACATCATTCATTCATATAAACGTGTTTTCACACATCTGCAAACAGAGAAGACCCAGATCAGACGGCTCCTATAGGAGCCGTCTGATCAGGGTCTGCTCTTGTTATTCTAGATCTTCTAGCCAACCCACCTGCCAGTTCGTTGAAGTGTTATGTCATCACCATGTCCATCTTCCTCATCATCTGGTGGAACTTTTCCATTTGGTAACGGTGTTGTAGCTTCCCCTGTTTTACGACCTTCCTGAGATGGCACGCTCTTCGGGGGCTCAATACGTATACTTGGATCCCACTCACCAGGTGGCAGCACAGTGACCTGGTCAAGGAACTCGTCAATGCCTGCCAGCAGGTCCTCACGGTTGTGGGCGTGGTATGCCACATCATGGAAAACCTGAACAGTACAAACATCGTCTTTTTTTTTTTTTTTTGAGACACCAGACCAAGTGCTTGTTTATTCTCCCTGTCATATGTATGAGGGGGTCGGGGAGTACCATCCCCCCATCATACCTTACAAACATTTAGTTAGTAATTTTTGTGTCATGGTTAGTATACAAGTACAGCTTTACTTCTTTTTTTAAACATTACCATTTTGATAGTTCATATTATACTGTATTCGTAATTTATTGTACACAACACATGCAGAATGAGGAGATTATGTTTCTTTTCTATATCATTTAAAAAACATCAGCTTGGTGTTTTAGCCCTTTCCCCCTATTTCATGCATTTGCAAACAGAGTAGACCTAGATCAGAAGGCTCCTATATGAGCCATCTGATCAGTGTCTGCTCTATTTGCTGATGGAAATTGATAGTTCTGTTTCTTAATTTTCTAAAATGGCTACAATGTTCCACCTTCCATATTTCATTATATATAACTATTTTGGCCATGAATATTCAGTAGTTATTGAAGTTTGGAATAAACATAGAACAGGGAAAGGGCTAACAAACACGTTTGCTTGAGGTTATTTCCTAGTGGAAGCTGGGAATTATTTGGGAACTTTCTTGACTTTTGAGACTGAGAATGTGTTAGGAGAATTTTACAGTCAAGATGTCACTGTATGGTTTTTGGTGGTTGCGTTCGTTTACCAACAATCTCACCTCATCAGTCATAAGAGTAGCCATGGATCGGCCAATCTCATGGAACCTGCTCTGGTTCCCAACTGGACCCAGCATTACATAGATAAACTTTGTGGGCACCGGTACTTCAGTCAGGTCCCCAAAGCACATGGAGTTCTTCAGTCGGATGAATGCGACAATCTGATGGTTGAGGAAATCAACTTCTCCCACTAAAATGTTGGCAGCTTCCGAACCTGGTGGAATCTTCTTCATGAAGTGTGAATTCAGCTAACAAAGAAAACAAGCGTAAGTATTTTTAGCCACAGATAAAGGTGCGTCCTCAAATACTAAAATCCTCTTTTCTCCACGAAACCCTATGTTGTGACCACTCTTTAGAATCGTCTCTTTGAGATGATTCTAAAGAATGGTCACAGCATAGGGTTTCGTGAAGAAATAAAGAAGCTATTCCAGAAAACGTTTTAATTTACGCATCTTATCTGGCCTTCTTTTAACAACTTTCTCAATAAAGTACAAACTCCACTGTAGTGATCACTTAACCCTTTACTCCATGAATATTCATGAAAAAAATAATCACATCATGAATATTTATTAATAATGGCATATTTATAATAGCATATGTACACAGAATGTTTTGGTATTGGTAGAAACTGTAGAGCCTGATCTAGAATAATTTCACAAGGAAACAGAACAGAACCTTGATCAAATGGCTCCTATGGTAGCAATCTGATCTGGATCTACTCCGTTTACAGACACATAGAAAGGCGTATTTATAGAGTATAGGGCTAATTCCATCATGAATTGTAATTACAGTAAAACCTCTCTGTAACGGCCACTAAATTACATGAAGTATTTTGTGTGAAAGGCAGGTGGTTGCTTAAAGCAAGGTGAAAGTAAAACAGAACACTCCTATAGGAGCGTTCTGTTCTACTTTCAGCTTGCTTTAAGCAGCCACCTGCCCTGAATACCAACTAATTAACACAATTTAGTGGCCATTCTAGAGAGGTTTTACTGTACTGGTAGCTGATTTTTTTTATAATGTAAATGACAAACAAACGCAGAAAATTTGGCCATAGATCTGAAGCTATAGCTTCTGCAATGGACAACAAATCTTGTGTTCTAATATCCATATTCAGGTAGTACATATTCCCAATGTCATTATTTCTTACATAAATATAATTCAGTTAAAGGATTAACCATTTCGTCCATAAATACGCCTTTTTTATGTCTTTGCAAACAGAGCAGACCCAGATCAGACGGCTCCTATAGGAGCCGTCTGATCAGGGTCTGCTCTGTTTGCTTACGATATAATATAAATATGATTCTACAGTTTCTGCCAGTGCCAAATTTCCCGTGCCATGTTATTATGACAAATTTATCTAATTGCTATTCATGACAGCATTAATTCTTACATGAATATTCATTCAGGTAAAGGGTTAACCCTTTCCCTGTTGCATATTCATGTAAGAAACAATGACATCATGAATATTAACCAGAGTATTTTTTATAATGGTATATGAACACAAGATATTTTGGCTCTGACAGTCAGAAACTGCATGATCATAATTTATTATCTATATAACATCATAGAGCAAACAAAGCAGACCCTGATCAGACAGCTCCTACAGGAGCTGTCTGATCTGGGTCTACTCTGTTTGCAAATGTTTGAAAAGGCATTTATATGAGGGAAAGCATTAACTGTATCTTATATAGGGATAAACGAAGATCATACATCAGATGTCATACCTTTACTGATGACGGAGTTTCATGGAGATCTGTCCCAGAAGACTGGTTCCTCTTGATGCCCAGAGTGTTAGCACCGTCTAGCTTGGGGCTGCTGTTTGTCTTTGGCATATGGTTCATGTTCGGCATGGTCTTCACCGAGGTCAGCTTGTCTCGATCCCCTTATCAATCAATAATCAAAATACAGTTGAACTTCGACATCTTGAACTCGGATAACTCGAACTTTGAGATAACTCAAAATAAAAGTTTGACCCTTCCAAAATTGTTCTAAAATGTATCATCGCACATACAAGTATCTAGTAGATATCGGATGATTCAAGCCTTTGTTATCTCGAAATAATTTGTACGGCCCCTTGAGGTTTTCGATATCGAAGTTCAACTGTATATTAATGAATAACCCTCTCATTCATGTAAGCGTCACCTATGAAAATGTTCATTTGTTTTAATTGTGACTGAATATTAAACTCATGCAAGGTAAGTGGGGGATATTTGAACTATGGAAGAAATTACAGCTTTTTAAATGATTCATATCATGATTAGAAAACTAATGCCCATTACAAAAATGCTCATACGACTGAAATAATCGTAAGTTCTACCATTCCAATTACAGTTGAGATCGTCTTATGTTAGGACTTAAGATAAACTACGCCTTTCTATGCTTCTGTAAAAGTCACTTTTTGAAACCATTGTGATAAATAGAGCCTTTGCTGCTAAGGAGCAAATGCTCTATTTATGACAATGGTTTCAGAACTACAAAATTCTAAAAAAATTCCTTTTCTCTAATTAATGCTCATTTTTGGTAGATTCATTCAAAGAGATTGGATCTAAAAATAGCCTATGAGGTAATGGGTTAAGTTCCTGTAGAAGCTCTCTGATCTGGGTACACACCGAAAATGCCAGTGTGCTTGTTTCTCACATTCAAAGAGTTTAACATGCATCTCTTTTAACATTTGCATAAAAGAAACCTCGTGAAGCTTGTACCATACTCCGGCAACAATGCTACATACAATTTTACAAACGCAAAATTTGGCTAAAATTAATACTTAAGCAGAACTATAAAAGAGTTAATGAAGATAGAGCTATGCTTATGTATCATTCAAGTACCTCTAAAACATCTGTGACAATTTCAACTTCCACTAAAAAAGTTGAATACTACAAAAAGTGATGCTAGGTTTATATCATTTTTCTGAAAACACTACATGAAATGATATACATGTATGTGATAAAACTAAGCACTATTTACCCCTTTACCTAATAGCAGTGCATTTCCACGCCTTTGCACACAAAGCAAACCAAGACCAGGGTCCATGCTTATTAAACGTTTTAGTAGAGTCCGAGTTCGTTCTCAAGCTTTTCATTGGTCAGATTTGAGCAAGGCTCAAATCTGACCAATCAAAAGCTTAAGAAGGCAAGGCTCAAATCTGACCAATCAAAAGCTTGAGAACAAACTCAGACTCAACTAAAAAAGCTTTATAAGCATGGAACCTGGGTGCATTCTGTTTGCTCATGAAATAATATAGATCTGATTTCATGATTTCTGCCATGGCCAAAACTTCCTGTGTTCATAGGCCATTATAAAACTTCAGCTGATACATATTCATAACATATCATTATTCCTTATATGAATATTTATGACAAAAAGGGTTACCTGTTCAATATTCATGTAAGAAATAATGACGTTATGAAAAATTGTTAGATTTTATAATGGCATACGTAAACAAGTTTTTAGTATTGGTTGAAACTGTAAAGTCAAATCTATTGTAATTTCATAAGCAAACAGGGCAGACCCTGATCTGACAGCTCTGTTTACAAAGGCAGGTTAAGGGTTAAATTGAAACCTGTAAAAGAAAACACATAAAATAAATAGTAGAAGTAAGTGCCACTGATAGAAAAAGTACATTTCAGGCTTTGCAAGTAATGCAGTGATCCAGGGCTGTAAAATTCCACTCACTCACTTGCCACGGTGTGTAACTTTTTGCTTGGGAGAAATGATTTTCAGACCTTAATGGTCAAAAAGCTCTTACTTTTCCCATTCCCTCATAATGACACCTTTTGATGCCTCTGTAAAAGTCACCTTTTGAAATCATTGTCATAAACAGAGCATTTGCTCTATAGTAGCAAATGATCGCAATGGTTTCAAAATTACACAATTCTAAAGATTTTCGTTTTTTCCTGGTGTGTGCTCCTTTTCAGTAGATTTATTCAAAGAGGTTAGGTCTAAAAATAGCCTATGAGAGAATGGGTTAACCCTTCCCCTGTTCTATGTTTATTCCAAATTTTAATACCCACTGAAGATTCATGAACAAAACAGTTATAATCAAATATGGAAGGTGGGACATTGCATCCATTTTAGAAAGTAAAGAAACAGATCTATCAAATTCCATAAGCAAACAGAGCAGACCCTGATCTGGGTCTTCTCTGTTTGCAAATGCGTGAAAACACGTTTATATTAGGGAAAGGGTTTAGAGGGTCCACAACAATTTTAAGAAATTTACAACCCTGGGGTAGACTACAAGACCAGTCGTCAAAAACCAGAGACTCGACTCTGGTCAAGGTCTACACTTTATTCCTTATTCATTTCCGTTAGTACGATACATCATTCCATTTCAGTTAGTATACTATATCATTCAATATTAGTGTAGTGTAAATAATCAGCTGATCTGGGTCTACACTTTACTCAGTACCCATTTCAGTTAGTGCAGGACATCATTCAAGATATTCGCAGTGTATATCCTATTTGGATGCTGTGTTCCAATTCATCAGCTGATCTGGGTCTACATTTTTCTCAGCGCCCATTTCAGCTAGTGCAAGACATCATTGATAATGTTTATCATGCAGTGTAGTGTGTATATCCTACTCGGATGCTGTGTTCCAATTCATCAGCTGACCTGGGTCTACACTATTCGAAAATGTCCAGGTACACTTTCAAACCAGCAACGAGGCTCATTTGGATTACAGTACTATAAATCACAAAAAACGTGACATTTGACTTTTTACTTTAACCCTTTCCCTCATATAAACATGTTTTCACGCATTTGCAAACAGAGAAGACCCAGATCAGACGGCTCCTAGAGAAGCCGTCTGATCAGGGTCTGCTCTGTTTGCTAATAGAATTTGATAGATCTGTTGCTTTACTTTCTAAAATGGCTACAATGGTCCACCTTCCATACTTTATTATACCTATTTTGACCATGATTATTCAATGGGTATTTAAATTTGCGTTTAACATAGAACAGGGAAAGGATTAAGTAACTGTGTTTTAATTCTCCATTTCATACAAATGCCTTTACAAACAGAGTAGAACCAGATCACATAGCTTTTGTAGGAACTATCTGACCAGGGTATGGTGTGGTCTAATAAGATGCCTCCTACAGGAGCCATCTTATTAGGGTCTACTGTGTTTGCAAAGGCATTGAATGGCGCATCATTGGAGTAAACCGTTTGCATGATCATGGTGTAAAACAGTTTGGATCCTGATGAGATGCAGAGGGTCTACGCTTCTCATCTAGATCAATACTGTTTGACATACGTAATCGCCAAATCGCCGCTGGCACGCAAAGATAAAGAGTGAATCTGTGTTATCTCACAGCAAGCTGTTAACTTACCCCCTGTTCTAACAGGGTAGTTACTGAGAGGTCTGTATATATCATGCTGGAAAGGTCCTGTTGGTACAAAATGAGCCGTAAACATTTTAGGCCTTTCCCTCATAAATATTCATGTCAGGAACAATGAACATATGAATTAATTAGAGGTCCAGATAAGATGCGTAAATTTCATAATTTTCAGGAATAACTCTTATTTCTCCACCAAACCCTTTACTGTGACCAGACTCTTTAGAATCGCCTCGAAGATATTTCATGAGATACAGGATTAAGAGACAAGGGCATACCGTACATGTACATAGTCATGGCTAAATGAAGAGCAAAAGATGAAGGTGCAAATTCGAACACTAAAATTTGTTATTTCTCCACCAAACCCTATGTTGTAACCACTCTTTAGAATCGTCTCGAAGAGACAATTCTAATGAGTGGTCAAACATAGGGTTTGGTTGAGAAATAAAGAACTCATTCTTGAAAATATTTTTATTTATCAAATGCATCTTTATTCTTATCTGGTCACAACATGGGATTGGTGGAGAAATACAGGAGTTGTTCTTAAAACTGTACTGATTCAGGCCTCTGTATCTAGTCCTCTGAAATTACAATGTTAGTAGTTATAATTTCTCCTGTTATATAACATGCACATACAATTATACATGTACCCGTATTGCGAATAACAAATTTATACGGCAGCATCTCTCTATACTTGAAAAAAAAGAAGAGTCTACTTCTGCGTCTTAAAGGCAGGTGATAGCTCAATGCAGGAGAACAGTTATGCAGAAAGCTACCACAGGCACTTTCAGCATTACTTTCAATTGATTCCAAATTACCGTGAGTATTCAGACACCATGATATTCTTCCCCGTCCCGTTAACCCTTTCCCTCATATAAACGTGTTTTCACGCATTTGCAAACAGAGTAGACCCAGATCAGACGGCTCCTAGGAGCCGTCTGATCAGGGTCTGCTCTGTTTGCTAGTGGAATTTGAAAGATCCAATTCTTTACTTTCTAAAAAGGCTACAATGTTGCACCTTTCATATTTTATTATAACTATTTTGTCCATCAATATTCAGTAGGTATAGAGATTTGTAATAAACATAGAACAGGGAAAGGGTTAAGCTGAATAAGTCAAACTGGCAACTGTTTGACTGACATAATAGCAAATAGTGTAGACTCTGATCAAATAGGTTCTTCAGGAGCTGTTTGATCTAGGTCTGCAGGGTTTGTTTAACCCTTTCCCTGTTCAATATTTATTCCAAGTTTCAATAACTACTGAATATTCTATAGACAAAACAGTAATAATGAAATACGGAAGGTGTAACATTGTAGCCATAGCCATTTCAGAAACTAAAGAAACAGATCTATCAAATTCCATGAGCAAACAGAGCAGACCCTGATCAGAGGGTCCTATAGGAGCCGTCTGATCTGGGTCTACTCTGTTTGCAAATGCATGAAAAGGCATTTATATGAAGGGTTAAATTACACTGACATAGTAGCAAATAGCGTAGACTTTGATGAAATGGTTCATTCAGAAGGTGCTTGATCTTGAAGCAACTGCTTGATCTAGGTCTGCACTATTGTTTAACCCATTCCATTATATTGACGACTTTTGACGACTCTGTAAAAGTCACCTGCTGAAACCATTGTGATAAATAGAGCATTTGCTCCTATAGGAGCAAATGCTCTATTTATCACAATGGTTTCAAACTACAAAATTCTAAAAAAATCCTTTTCTCTAGTTAATGCTCCTTTTCGGTAGATTTATTCAAAGAGGTTGTATCTATAAATAGCCTATGAGGTAATGGGTTAAGCAAGTCTGTCTGAATACTAACAATAGTTACGATATTCTCACACAAATCAAATTCATATCACAACACCATGGCCATAACAAAAAAGAGGTTTAACCCTTTCAGTGTGAAACATAAGTCACTAATTAATGTCCTTGGCAAACAGTGTAGACCAAGATGAGAGGGCTCCTAAAGGAGCCCTCTCATTAGGTCTGCACTGTTTGTCATGTTACACTTTTAAAAAAAAAAAAATATATCTCTGTACATTCACAGTAAATTCGACATTTTTTTTTAATTTTCGGAACAGTCCATATGAAACATCAGCACTGAAAAGGTTTAGAAAATAGAACAACCATGTCTTCCACTACAAAACCACTTTCGATCATATTTGTTACTCTGTTGCTAAGTGTCTTGATGCAGGAACGGAACATGCCAATTATAAAATTACTTTGCGCAATTCTGCCAGATGCTTCTCTAAACACAAAAAGCAGTATATTTAGAAATCAAAAGTGGTTTCATAGATTTTTGATTATGCATTTTTTCCAGATTAAACAGATCTCGAGACATCGCTAGGGCTTGATTGATACCAGTTATATTATTAATATCAGCATATTGGTTTTACGCGTAAATGAAATTGTTCATGTATAGATTTCTTATTCTACATTTTTTTATTTCCTTAGAAATTGGATTTTGAAACAATTGTTACAATTAATTATGTGTGACATTATTACATGTATTTGTCTGTGGCCCTTTAACCCTTTCCCTGTTTAATATTCATTCAAAAGTTCTTCCCCTTATGATTATTCATGGACTAACCCAATACAATTGATATATTAATTTCAATAAGCAAACAGAGCCGACCCTGATCAGATGGCTCCTAAAGGAGTCATATGATCTGGGTCTACTCTGTTTGCAAATGCGTGAAAATGTGTTTATATGATGGAAAGAGTTTACCATTTCCCTAATTTAGACGACTTTTAGCATCTTTGCAGAGTTAGACCAAGATCAGATGGCTCCTATTTACCCTTCTCTTGCTGAATTTTGAAATACATTTCTCCTACTTTGCCCATGCTCTGTTGTATAATTACATGTATCTTCACTGTATAAAAGTATTTCGCTATGCAATCACTGCTGTGGAGTGCACTGGTTGCACAATCAACTTATAAATAGTGCAGACCCTGATGAGACAGCTCCTGTAGGAGCTGTCTCATCTGGGTCTTCACTATTTACAGGTACGTATATTGACGTGAATAGCAAGCGAAGGGTTAAAGCCATTCGATCAGGATCTGCTCTGAGTTCTTATGAAATAGTACAAAACTGATTCTGCCATGGACCAAATTCCAGTATTCAAGAGCCTTTATTAATATTCAGCTAATATTTATGATTTCACTCCAGAAGTAAGGGATTAACCCTTTCTTTCATTAAGACACCTTTCCATGCCTTTGCAAACAGAACAGACCCAGATCAGATGGCTCCTGTGGGAGTTGTCTTACCCGGGTCTACTCTGTTTACAAATGGAATTATATCGATCGGATTTTACAAGTTTCTGCCATGACACACAAAAAATCCTATACTCATACCCCGTTATAAAAATTCACCTAATTAATATGCATGACATTTCTCACGTGAATATTCATGAAGTAAGATTAAGTATCAATGATCAAGTCCTAGACCAAGATGTCAATTCCTTCGTCATAACCTCTAAAGCTGACAAGTGTCGGTCTGCTACGCGTGTGCTGAAAACAAATCATTAAAACAATCATACCATAACAAAAACCAGAGCAACACTCAACGTATCACATTCATGTGTCAAAAAACTTAAACCTTTGTTCCTAGCTGTGACCTTTAAAAAATGACATAAGCAAACAGTGTAGACCCAGATCCCTCTGATCAGGGTCTACACTGTTTGCTGAGCCCATCATTATTAACCCATTCCCTCATACTGACGACTTTTGACGACTCTGTAAAAGTCATTTTGCGAAACCGTTGTGATAAATAGAGCATTTGCTCCTATAGGATTAAATGCTCTATTTATCACAATGGTTTCGAACTACAAAATTCTAAAATATTTCCTTTTCTCTAGTTAATGCTCCTTTTCGGTAGATTTATTCAAAGAGGTAGGATCTAAAAACAGCCTATGAGGTAATGGGTCTAAAAATAGCCTATGAGGTAATGGGTTAATGGCTTATACCAACAAATATGTTGTATGCTGTGCACCCCGCAACATGAAAAATGGATGAGTCCCAAAATAAGATTTGGGCCAGTTTTCCATTAACCTTTTACTCCATAAATACAACTTTCTACACCTTTGCAAACAGAATAGACCCAGATCAGACGGCTCCTATAGGAGCTGTCTGATCAGGGTCTGCTCTGTTTGCTTATGATATAATGTAGATATGATTCAACAGTTTATGCCATGGCCAAAAATGCATGTGTCAATGTGCTATTATTATAACAAATTAATCTAATTAATATTCATGATGTCATTATTTCGTACATGAATATTCATGGGGTAAAGGGTTAATATGGGAATAAATGGGTTGAGCTCAACAAACTTGCAGGTGCACTGAATCCCTCGTAGTAATGATCACCGTGAAGTTTCATAAAAATTGATGTACCGGTAACACAATAGGAGGTGCAGTTGTGATAAATCTTGTTGAGGTCCAAATAGTGTGATGGACGGACGGATCAGCGGAAAGATTAATCTTATTCCAGTATACATGTTCTAGACTATACTATGTAACATTCAAAATTTCACAATGTGGGTAGAGAGGGGTATAACAAATTTTTTTTAACAACATGAAATTACAGAGAAGACATTGTATTACAAGAAATTAAATTATTCAAAATGAGTCTTCTCTGCATACTCATCTGGTAAAAAATCTCTATAACTCAAACTCTCAAACAAGTATTATTATTGGTCTTTAATTAAGACAGGTGGCAGCTTAATGTAGGCTGAAAGTCATGCAGAAAGCTCCTGTAGGAGCTTTCTGCATGACAAGCAGCCATCTGCCTAAAAAGTACCCAATTCTTTGTTAGTAAAAATTCAAGTTAACAAGATTTAATAGTACATAAAATCAGCATTCCAATTGTTATGCTGAGTCAACAGCATTGTTTTAACACACCGTAACAAAAGCTGTGAAACAAACACAACTGCTATTAGCCCTTACATCAACCTCCCCCGTTCATCCTGATTTAAAATCTGCTCAATTTTGAACTTCCTACCCCTTTCCCACCCATCCCACATGCATAAACATAACATCCCCTCATTCTGAGATGGTCCATTTTTTCCAATACGATTCAGCTTTTGAAAAAATACTGATTTGTGCCAAACAGCTTAGATCCTAATACTACATCAGTTACTTGGGGTCTTATTTGGATAAAAGCCATTTGGAAATGTGATTCAGGCTGCAGATTACAGCATAAGGCAGAAAATAACTTCATTATTTCTCCTTCAAATCCTAGATGTTGTGACCACTCTTTAGAATCATTTAGAAGAGATTATTCTAAAGAGTGGTCACAACATAGGGTTTGGTGGAGAAATTATGATCTTTAAGTATCCAAGTATGCACATTTATCGGTTGCTCTGAAAAGGTCAATCCGTCTTTGACACCTTTGTATAGATTATTCAGTCTCAGGAAAAAGGAGAAACTGAACTGACAAAATTTATCATATATCTTTTTTCCCTTCATAAATTAGTTCAAAAAAAGTCAGTAAACCAATAAATTAGTCAAACAGCTAATTAATAAATTAGTGTAACAAATGAAAACCAGATTGCTCTCTAGGACACAGAAACCCCAACACAAGGTCCTAAAACCTTTACCTCATAGAGACAACTTTTACCCATCCCCCGCATTATGCTATTTTTAGATCCAACTTCTTTGATTCAATCTACCAAAAAGGAGCATTTACTAAAGAAAAGAAAATTTTCAGAATTGTGTAGTTTTGAAACCATTGAGATAAATAGAGCATTTGCTCCTATGGAGCAAATGCTCTATTTATCACAATGGTTTCACAAGTGACTTTTACAGAAGCGCGCATCAATATGCGGGAATGGGTTAAACCCCTATGCCAAGTGGTTTTGGTCTCAGACTGGCAATCACTTAGCCCCTCGACGCTGTGGTTTGAATCCTGGCCTGTGCATTAATTTGTATTTTTCACGAGAGGAGGCCTTCCTACTGCTTTGGTGTAGGTTAGATGTTCTTCTGTGCACAGAAAAATGCAATGTGGTCCATGCACAGAAAACCTGGGAGGTCTTCCTCCACCTGTAATTAGCTGGATGTCGCTATATAACAGAAAAACTGTAGAAGGGCCATAAAACATGATACAATCAAACGGAGCAGACGCAGATCAGACGGCTCCTGTAGGAGCCATGTGATCAGGATCTGCTCTGCTTGTAACAGCATTAAAAGGTGTCTCTGTCAGGCAAAGGGTTAACCCATTCCCTCTTGCTGACGCCTTTTGATGCCTCTGCAAAAGTCACCTGCTGAAACCATTATGATAAATAGAGCATTTGCTCCTATAGGAGCAAATGCTTTATTTATCACAATGGTTTCAAACTACAAAATTCTAAAAAATTTCCTTTTCTCTAGTCAATGCTCCTTTTCGGTAAGATTTATTCAAAGAGGTTGGATGTAAAAATAGCCTATGAGGTATTGAGTTAATAACAATATCTGCTTTGTTCTAACAACTGCAGTGAGTACAAGCATATTGATTCTCAAAGAACAGCACACACTCAAAAAACTCTAAGCCTTGTCAACGTGGGTGGGGTGAGCAGCCACACCATAACAATAACAACACTGCCATGAACTCGTGTCCTGATACAAAACTATATTAACATCATGAATTGCAAGAAATGCCAGTACAGTTAAAGTGTTAAAGAATTTTTTTTTTAAATTTCTTTTCAAAATTACAATCAGTCTGTGTAAAACCGTCTGATTCCTGATCACAAGTTCATCATTTGAATGCAAATACAATCAGTGTCCCAGATAAGATGCGAAAATTAATTTTCAAGAATAATTTCTTTATTTCTCAACCAAACCCTATGTTGTGACCACTCTTTAGATTCTTCTCTTCGTGACGATTCTAAAGAGTGGTCACAACATAGGATTTGGTGGAGAAATGATGACTTTTGTATTTGAGTACACACCTTTATCTGTTGTTCTGACAATAGTTCTACACGAAACTCGAACTTAATATACTATATTATCTTTATTTTCAACTTATTTCCTAGTATAATCATGATGAATGATCTTAACCCTTTCCTCCATAAATACGCCTTTTTACGCCTCTGTAATAACCACTTCTGGAAACCATTGTGATAAATAGAGCAAATGCTCTATTTATCACAATGGTTTCAAACTACAAAATTCTAAAATTTTGCTTTTCTCCAGTAAATGCTCCTTTTGGGTAGATTCTTACAAAGAGGTTGGGTCTTAAAATAGCCTATGGGGGAAAGGGTTAATATGTATTCTTCGCAAAGTATAAATTTCAGCTTTAAATGATCTCTGAAAGGATTCGATTTAACTTCAAAGAAACTAAAATTTAGATCCAGACTTCAAGGCTCCTAAACACCCTTACATCAGGATATGCACAAAGGAATTCTCTTCCTACAATGCCTATAATATCAATCAAGAATAGAGTCTTTTAACTCTTTGCACGCTAAGTAATTTTTCGTCTGTAACAATTGTCGTCTGCTTAAATTCTAAAAATAAAATTTCTCACATTTCTTTGCAAAAATATGGTCAAAGTGACAAACAGTTTGGAGCCTGATGAGACGCCGCATTATGCGGCGTCTCATCTGGATCCAAACTGTTTGCATAGGTAATCACAGTTTCGCCGCTAGCGTGCAAAGATCTAAAATATCAGCATCGTAAGAAAATTTACCATTTGATCTTAACCCTTAACCTGTTGTGAAAAAATAAAATCAGCTCAATTTTTGATCTAGTGCATTTTTGACTACTTGTGATTCGATCAAGTTTCGATCGTTTCATGAGAAACTATTGACCAAGTGTCAAACAGCTTGGATCTGGATGAGACTCAAGAGTTACTCGGCGTCTCATCAGGATCCAAGCTGTTTGGAAATGCAAGTCAAGTCGCGAATGGCGGAATAAGGGTTATGAAATTTTACAATTTGAGGGCTTAGCGCAAAGATACTGTTACTCGTAACATTCTTTAACCCTTTACTCCCAATGAATATTCATGTTAGAAATGATTACATCATGAATATTAATTAGATTCATTTTTAAAATTGTACATCAACACATGAAATTTTTGCCAAGCAGAAACTATAGAATCAGATCTATATTACCGGTATATCATAAGCAAACAGAGCACTGGCCCTGATCAGACAGCTCCTATAAGAGCCGTCTGATCTGGGTCTACTCTGTTTGCGAAGGCATAGAAAGGCATGTTCATGGAGAAAAGGGTTAATATATATAAAAGCAATTGCAAAAGTGTCCTCTTCTTCTATTCCTTTTTAACCCATTCCCTCATATTGATGCCTCTATAAAAGTCACTTTTTGAAATCATTGTGATAAATTGTGCATATGCTCCATAAGAGCAAATGCTCTATTTATCACAATGGTTTCAGAACTACACAATTGTAAATTTTTCCTTTTCACTAGTTAATGCTCCTTTTTGGTAGATTCATTCAAAGAGGATCTAAAGTTGGATCTAAAAATAGCCTATGAGGTAATGGGTTAATACACCATTGACTTGGATTCTGATAAGACATTGAGTTATTCAGCATCTCATCAGGATCCAAACTGTACAATAATTTTGTGCCAAGTCCTCAATTCGTTTTCTTATTATTTTTTGTTACTCTTTCTGGTTAAATTCAACCCTGAAAAGTGTCATGCATATTTGACATCATCTACACCAAACAGAGGTCCAGATAAGGTGCGTAAATTTCATCATTTTCAAAAACAACTCCCTTTATTTCTCCACCAAACCCTATACTGTTACCATTCTTTAGAATCGTCTCTTCGAGACGATTCTAAAGAATGGTCACAGTATAGGGTTTGGTAGAGAAACGACGATTTTAGAAGTTGGGTACGCGTCCTTATCTGTAGCTCTGCCAAATCATTTTATTTTTGTACAGGACACGTGTTAAGACATTGTGTTTGTACAATACCGGTGACGAAACACACCGTTTTCACTGTTCTCCTCACCATCCTCCTCCCATAAAACTGAGAACAAAAAATATAATAAAAATAAATAAAGAAAAAATAAACAAACTACAATACTTGTACTGTTGTCTCCCTAATATATAAAATGCCCCCACTGTAATAAACACCCCCATTCTTGGGGGGAGGGGGAAACTAACGCTAAATGAAATAATTAAAACCCTCTAATAATAATAATCTTTACATAAATATATGTTTCTCAAAATACATGTGGTAGCTTAATGCAGACAGAAAGCAATGCAGAAAGCTTCTCTAGGAGCTTTCTGCATTACGTTCAATCAGCATTAAGCAACCACCTGTGTACAAAATGCAAGAAGCTCCTTTTAAAAAATGTCACGCCCCTGGGGACATTTATTGGAGATAACATGGTGTGTTAATAGGACATTATGAGCTGACTCCTGACTTTAAATATATGTATATTTATTTGTATTTGTAATTAATATGTACTAATTCAACAATTTCTTACTGCCTGAATATTGATTTCATGTGCTGAATTTATACAATTACACATTAACAAGGAAATTTGTGTCCCCTGTAAGAGAAACTTCAGGATCAGTACCTATATAATTTCATAAGCAAAAGGCGGACTTTTTCGCAGATGGCTCCGAAAAGAGCTGTCTGATCTGAATCTATTCTGTTAGTAAAAGTGTGAAAAAGCTTTTTTTTAAAGTGATTACTTGAACCCTTTCCTCCATAGTGACGCCTTTCTACGCTTTTGTAAAATTCACCTGTTGAAACCATTTTGATAAATAGAGCATTAAAAATTTTGCTCCTATTTTTACAGAGGTGTAGAAAGGTGTATTTATGGAGGAAAGGGTGTAATGATGGGTCAGCAAGACAGGTGGTAGCTTAAAGCAGGTCAAAAGTAATGCAGGAGCTTTCCGCATTACTTTTGCCCTGCATTAAGCAATAATAATGCTTTTCAATAAATGAATGGCCACTTAGGAGAGGTTTTACTGTACACATCTAAACGCTTCTTTGCAATCAACAACACAAGAATGGGGAACAATATAACTGTTAAACAACTACTACAACATGTCAACAATTTAACTAGGCAGACATGCTTAAATAAAATACTGTAAAACCCCTCTAAGTGACCGTCAAATAGGTACGATTTCAGGTTGTAAAGGCAGATGGTAGCTTAATGCAGGACGAAAGTCATGCAGAAAGCTCCTTCAAGGGGCTTTCTGTATTACGTTCGCCTGCATTAAGCCAGCGTCCTTTAGGAGCAGTTTGATAAGGGTATGCACTATTAGCCTAATTGTGTCTGTCCGAGTACTTAGGGTTTAATTTAGAGCTACAGACAAAGGTGCATAGTCAGATACTAACATCACCATTTCTCCACCAAACGCTATACTATGACCACTCTTTAGAATCATCTCTTTGAGACAATTCTAAAGAGTGGTAACAGTACAGGGTTTGGTGGAGAAATAAAGGCCCTATTCTTGAAAACGTTTAAATTTATGCATATTAACTGGACCTTTGGTTTATATTAGGATATGTCATATCTCTGGTTGTTAACTCTTTGCACGTGTGCAGTAAATTTATTGTTACCTTTTCAAACAGAATAGATCCAGATAAGATGTCGATTAACTCATTCCTTCACATTGACCCCTTTTTGACGCCTCTGTAGAAGTTACTTTTTGAAACCATTGTAATAAATAGAGCAAATGCTCTATTTATCACAATGGTTTCAAAAACCATGCATTCCTAAAATCATCCTTTTTGCGTAGTAAATATTCCTTTTCATTTGATTTATTCATAGAGGTTGGATCTAAAAATAGCCCTTAACTCAGTATCTCGTCAGGATCCAGACTGTTCGATACTCTGATAGTATTTTATGAAACATTATTTGACGAGAAGTCAATTTTGAAAATTGTGGCAGACGGCAATTTTTGCACATGACAATTAATTACCATTCATAGAGTTAAAAGGACGTTACCAGACTATTCACGTCAATCCTCGTTATTTTCGATCATTTAATCTTATGTCTTTTATTCATCAAAGCAAAGAGCAATGGCATCTGCTAGTTTGGAACAGGAAGACGTCGTTTTATCTGAACTCCTATCAATGCAGCTTCCCTTGAACTGAGTGCTTGAGTATCTATTTAACCTACACAATGTCTGCTCAAATTTGGATATGGCGGAATTTTGACTACGTCTCATTCCATCAAGCTTTTGAGAAATTACTGACCCATCGTGAAACAGCTTGGATCTTAATGAGCTACATTCTTAACCTTTTCCCTGTTCTATATTTATTCCAAATTTCAATACCTACTGAATATTCATGGACAAAATACAGTAAAACCCGCTATTGCAACCACCTAAAAGACATATAATTCTGGTTGCTAGATGCAGGTGGTAGCTTAATGCAAAACAAAAGTAATGCAGAAAGCTCCTAGAGGAGCTTTCTGCAGTATTTTTGTCCTGCATTAAGCAACCACCTGCTTATAAAGACAACCATGTGTATTTATTAAGTGGTCGCATTAAGAGGAGTTCTACTGTAGTTAAAATGAATTAATATGTATAGAAGTTGGAACACTGAAGCAACTTTAGAAACTAAACGAACAGATCTATCAAATTCCAATAGCAAACAGAGCAGACCCTGATCAGATGGCTCCTATAGGAGCCGTCAGATCTGAGTCTACTCTGTTTGCAAATGCGTGAAAAGGTATTTATATGAGGGAAAGGGTTAACCCTTTCCTCCATAAATACGCCTGTCTATGCCTCTGTAAAAGTCACTTTATGAAACCATTGTGATAAATAGAGCATTTGCTCCTATAGGAGCAAATGCTCTATTTATCACAATGGTTTCAAGCTACAAAATTCTAAAATTTTCCTTTTCTCTTGTTAATGCTCCTTTTTGGTAGATTCATTCAAAGTGGTTGGGTCTAAAAATAGCCTATGGAGGAAAGGGTTAATAGGATCTGGATCAGAGCTGTTTGCAAATGTGAGTCAGGTTTTAATCTGCCCCTTTTATATGGGCCTTTTTTTCTGGTCTGTAAAAATGACCCTTTCCCAATGCAAAATAGAAAACATATTTTGGGGAAAAAAATCCCAATAGAATCCATATTGTAATTAAAATGCTAAAAATAATGCAAAATAAGTTAAAATGGGATCAAAAACGCTTGATAAAACAATGAATTTTATGTGTGAAAAGCTTCACAAAGCTTCATTAAAAATGCATTTTTTTTCTGCAAAACTGCCAGAAAAAAAAGCCTGTTGTTCATAGCTCTATGACTTCTAAGTCAAGTAACCAGGTTACAACAATATTCTAATCTACAACATGCCAGCATATTGTCTATCAAAACATGCTGAACCACTGGAATTAAAACAGGTGCAAAACGGCACAGGCGGTGCATATGTCACTATACGCTGTCAATACAAAATCATGGCTGTGACAAGAACAGTCAAATCTTTCAAAAACATATACACACATAATTCTGCTTTCATTTTGACAGGATTTAGCTTAACCCTTTCCCTCATATAAACGTGTTTTCATGCATTTGCAAACAGAGTAGACCCAGATCAGACGGCTCCTAGAGGAGCCGTCTGATCAGGGTCTGCTCTGTTTGCTAATAGAATTTGATAGATCTGTTTCTTTGCTTTCTATAATGACTACATTGTTCCACCTTCCATATTTCTTTATAACTATTTTGTTCATGAATATTCAGTAGGTATTGAAATTTGAAATAAACATAGAACAGGGAAAGAGTTAACCCTTTTGTCGCTTTTAACCCATTACCTCATAGGCTATTTTTAGATCCAACCACTTTGAATAAATCTACGGAAAAGGAGCATTAACCCTTTCCCTGTTCTGTGTTCATTCCAAATTTCAATACCTACTGAATATTCATTGAAAAAATAGTTATAATGAAATATGGAAGTTGAAATATTGTAGCAATTTTAGGAAGTTAAGAAACTGATCTATCAAATTCCAATAGCAAACAGAGCAGACCCTGATCAGACGGCTCCTCAAGGAGCCGTCTGATCTGGGTCTACTCTGTTTGCAAATGCGTGAAAACACGTTTATATGAGGGAAAGGGTTAACTAGAAAAAAGAAAACTTTTAGAATTGTGTAGTTTGAAACCATTGTGATAAATAGAGCATTTGCTCCTATAGGAGCAAATGCTCTATTTATCACAATGATTTCAATAGGTGATTTTTACAGAGGCGTAGAAAGGCGTCTTTATGGAGGAAAGGGTTAATGCCTTTAGAAACTGAGTAGACCTAGATCAGATGGCTCCTATAGGTGACATCTGATCAGGGTCTGCTCTGTTTGCTCTGATCAGGGTCTGTTCATGTTTGTTCTACTCTGTTCGCAAAGCCATTAACCCTTTCCCTGTTCAATATTCATGTGAGAAATTATGACATCATGAATATTTATTAGCTGAAGTTCTATAATAAAACCCTTTCAAGGAAAGTTTTTGCTTTGACAAAAACTGAAGAATCATATCTATATTATGTCAAAAGCAAACAGAGCAGACCCTGATCAGACAGCTCCTATAGGAGCTGTCTGATCTGGGTCTACTCTGTTTGGAAATGCGTGGAAATGCGTTTATATGAGGGAAAGGGTTAAAAAGGTGTATCTAAAGAGTAAAGGGCTAACATGTCCAATGCATGTTGATCTGGTACTACACTGTGTGCCCATCAATGACCACTAATTCTTCACCACTTATTTTAACAAAAGCTACAAATATGCAAATGAACACAAAAATGTTCTGCTCATGAAACTTTTCAGAGACAAACACATATCTTGCTCAATATCAGTGACAGAGTTATGGCCCTTTCCCCAATAAGAAAGACTTTTGGCACCTTTGCAATGAGAACAGACCCAGATCAGACAACTTCTGTATGAGTCGTCTGATCAGGGTCTGCTCTGTTTGCTAATATGACCCAACACAGATTTGGTTCTATACTTTGTGTCATGATAAAACATTCCTTAGCTTCACTGTGGCCATGATACAAAGTCAGTTAATGAATATTCATAAAGTCAGGAATTTTTGTATAAATATTCATTTGGGAAAGGATTAACCCTTTCCTCTATAAATATGCCTTTCTACACCTCCGTAATCACCACTTCTTGAAACCATTGTGATAAATAGAGCATTTGCTCCTATAGGAACAAATGCTCTATTTATCACAATGGTTTCAAACTACAAAATTCTAAAATTTACTTTTCTCTTGTAAATGCTCCTTTTGGGTAGATTCATTTAAAGAGGTTGAGTCTAAAAATAGCCTATGGAGGAAAGGGTTAAGTAACCAATATTGTCACCTTAAATTCTTCTCACTGACATTTGCAAACAGCTTGGATCCAGATGAGATGCCATCTGATCAGAATCTACTCTGTTTGCAATTTTCCTCTTTTTCTGGTAAATACTCCTTTTCGGTAGATTTATTCAAAGAGGTTGGATCTAAAAAACAAAGTCTATGTCTCAGTGAGTCTAAAAATAGCCTATGATGTCATGGGTCTAAAAATAGCCTATGATGTAATGGGTGAACACATTCCCGCATAGTGACGTCTTTTGGCGCTTCTGTAAGTCACTTTGCGAAACCATTGTGATAAATAGAGCATTATTTTGCTCCACAGTAGCAAATGCTCTATTTATCAAAATGGTTTTAAAAACTACACAATTCTAAAAAAAATCCTTTTCTCTAGTAAATGCTCCTTTTTAGTAGATTTCATGAAATAGGTTGTATCTAGGTTGTATCTAAAAATAGCCTATGCGGGAATGGGTTAATATTGTCACAGGTCAATTTATAATCGTTGTGATGGCACATAAAAGTCAAGTACAACTGCACGAACTCCAAGAACATTGAGATAATGTTAATGACAATATCAACATATGTAGCTTCTTTATTGCTTCAAAATGCAAAAAAAGTTAACTGCCAAATTTCAAGCAGAACAGCAGTTAAAATACCATTTTTCAAACAAAACTGTCAAGTTTTAAGCTAAATAACAAACTGCCAAAACGCCAGTAACTGTAAAATCAGAGAAACAGATAAATGTGCGTACTTAAATACTGAAAATCGTCATTTCCGCACAAAACCCTATGTTGTGACCACTTGTTAGAATCGTCTCGAAGAGACGATTCTAGCAAGTGGTCACAACCTAGGGTTTGGTGGAGAAATAAAGTAAAGTAAATTTTCTTGAAAATGTTTTAATTTACGCAGCTTATCTGAGTCTCTGGTAACATGAAAAGAAAACTCACAACATCTGCAAAGGGGAAAAAAGACTATAAATAACACAGTAATGGCTGCTAACTAAGGTAAGTAATTACTAAAAATAGCATATATACACTACTAGTAATTACTATTTATAGTAACAAACCATAAATAAGGCTACCTGTTTCACTGGCGGTGGCACAGGATTCCCCATTTTCCGCTGATTGGTTTAAATACAAAAGACTCCCGAGTTAGTATTAAATCTTCACATATTTAACAAGAAGGCCGAGGCGGCCCTGTATCACTTAACATATTTAACAAGAGGGCCATTGCGGCCCTGTATCACTTAACATATTTAACAAGAGGGCCATAATGCAGCCCTGTATCACTTAACATATTTAACAAGAGGGCCATTGCGGCCCTGTATCACTTAACATATTTAACAAGAGGGCCATGGCGGTCCTGTATCACTTAACATATTTAACAAGAGGGCCATGATGGCCCTGTATCGCCTACCAGATTTAACCCATTACTCCATATATACGCCTTTCTACATCTTTGCAAACAGAGCAGACCAAGCCCAGACGGCTCCCATAGGAACTGTCTGATCAAGGTCTGCTCTGTTTGCTTATAATATAATGTAGTTCTTATTCTACAGCTTCTGCCATGGCCAAAAGAGAGTTCATATGCCGTTATAAAAATTAATCTAATTAATATTCATGACATCATTATATCTTGCATAAATATTCATGGAATAAAAGGGTCAACAAGAAGGCCATGGTGGCCATGTATCTCACAAATGAGACAATATCTCACATGCGCTATTGTGTATATATGAATATTGGTAAAATTGTTTAACTCATTCCCTCATATTGAAGCCTCTTTAATGGTCACTTTCTGAAACCATTGTGATAAATAGAGCATTTGCTCCTATAGGAGCAAATGCTCTATTTATCACAATGGTTTCAATACTACACAATTCTAACATTTCTCTTTTCTCTAATAACTGCTCCTTTTTGGTAGATTCATTCAAAGAGGTTAGGTCTTAAAATAGCCTATGAGGGAATGGGCTAAAATAAAATTAATTTATTAAATAAAAGCTAACTGCCTGGCAGCCACGGTTTCTCAGAAATTACAATAATTTTAGCAAGCTTGGCAAAAGGTAATCTTAAGAAAACTCCTACAAAAATACTCCTTTCAGTCATAGGAAAATTTCTAAAAAAAATATTCCTTACAGTCAATGGGGAAAACTCCTACAAAATAGGAAAACTCCAACAAAATTATTCTTTATGACCATACTACAGAATTTTAGCCTAATCCACGATGGCCATGTTTGTTATTACCAACAATAATAGCTTCAACAATTTTGGCAAATGGTCACCTAAGGAACATTCCTGATTTTTTTTACTGAAATCTAGCAGCTGATTTGAGAGAATAAATTTTTGTTCACCACCATAGTCATACAAGGAAAATTAGTCCTGGCCCAGATGTTATAAAATATTGCTTGAGTCTGAGATCATTCACAAGCATCTGATTGGTTAGATTTTGAGCTTGTTCAAAATCCGACCAATCAGATACTTGAGAATGAACTCAAACTCGACTCGTTAGTTTCATAACCTCGGACCCTGTCCTTACAAGCACATGCGTGTTGATTTTTTTTAATTTTCCTCTATAATCATACAAAGAAAATTAGTACCGCCCCTGGTGGTCATGTTCTTTAACCTATCAAAATACTTTGAATAAATTTGGAAGTGGGTCAGCTGAAACATTACATTGATCTCATCCCATCAGCCCAGCAGCTCCAGACAAGAAGATTGTCAAAGATTTTCCTATCAAATACCATGGCAACCGGGGTTTTACATAAATATCTTCCTTTTTTAACAAAAAATGGATAAGATCTCACAAGAACCGTTTCTATGTACTTTTTCACAGTTTGCCTAGGTGATTCTGAAGATGTTACAGTAAACAGTTGATGACCTACGATGTAAAACAAACGACAGACACCGCACTATCACAACAGCGATAACAGACATGGATTGTCACAATAGTTCTCCATGAGCAAATATTATGGTTTTAATTACTCTGGAAATAACTCCTGTTTTGCTATCATTCTGTTTTTTATTAACCCTTTCTTCCATAGGCTATTTTAAGATCCAACCACTTTGAATAAATCTACCGAAAAGGAGCATTAACTAAAGAAAAGGATTTTTTTATAGAATTTTGTAGTTTGAAACCATTGTGATAAATAGAGCATTTGCTCCTATAGGAGCAAATGCTCTATTTATCACAATGGTTTCAACAGGTGACTTTTACAGAGGCGTAGAAAGGCGTATTTATGGAGGAAAGGGTTCACCTGTTGAAAGCATGTCCTGGCATTTGCAAACAGTCAAAACCCATATCAAAGGGCTCCTAGGAGACGTATCATAAAGGTCTGCGCTGTCTGTCAATCAAAATCATCTAACGAAGTTAAGCCTATCAAAGTGAATAAACTCTACAGAAAACACAATGATGGGCTATTCCCCTTTGAAAATTCAGCATTCAATAAAAAGTATAATTCTGGAAATTTAAAACAAGTGGTAGCTTAATGCAGGGCTGGTAAGAGCTTTCTGCATAACTTTTGTCTTGCATTAAGCAACCACCTGCTTTTACAAATTCCTTTGCTAACCCTCTCCTCCATAAATACGCCTTTCTACGCCTCTGTAATAACCACTTCTTCAAACCATTGTGATAAATAGAGCATTTGCTCCTATAGGAGCAAACGCTCTTTTTATCACAATGGTTTCAAACTACAAAATTCTAAATTTTCCTTTTCTCTAGTTAATGCTCCTTTTGGGTAGATTCATTCAAAGAGGTTGGGTCTAAAAATAGCCTATGGAGGAAAGGGTTAAGCAACCACCAGCTTTTACAAATTAATTTGTTAATAAACTATGTGGTTGCATCATCTAAGCTTTAATGTATATACTGTATATAAGTATTTCCAACAAGTATGTCATCAAGATGTACTGTTTGCAAATCAGAAAAAAAATCTAATAATTAACCCATTCCCTCATATTGACACCTTTTGATGCCTCTGTAAAAGTCATTGTTTGAAACCATAGGAGCAAAGGTTCTATTTCAATAAGCAAACAGAGCAGACACTGATCAGACAGCTCCTATATGCACCATCTGGTCTGGGTCTACTCTGTTTAAAGTCATGAAAAAAGGTGTTTATACAAAAGAAAGGGTTCTGCAAAGGGAAGCAATTTAGCCCTTTCAAGATATTGGGCATGGGGAACATAAGCATTTTCTGATTTTTCCTGGCAGACATAAGCCCCTTCAAGGTATAAGCAGGCAGACATGTATGCCCCTTTCTGATATTGGGCAGAACATTGACCCCTTTCTGAAACTGGGCAGGCACAAAAAGTGCCTTTACAACTTTCCAAGCCCCTTCATATTATTAGGTAGACAGACATAAGCCCTGCAAAACTCTTCCCAGACAGCCAAAAGCCAACCCCTCCCCTCCCATCCTTCATGACATACGGTAGACGCACATCAGATTCTAAGCACCTCCTTAACCAATTCCCTCATATTGACGCCTCTGTAAAAGTCACTTTCTGAAACCATTGTGATAAATAGAGCATTTGCTCCATTGGAGCAAATGCTCTATTTATCAAAATGGTTTCAAAACTACACAATTCTAAAATTTCCCTTTTCTCTAATAACTGCTCCTTTTCTATAGATTCATTTGAAGAGGTTGGGTCTAAAAATAGCCTATGAGGTAATGGGTTAATGATATTGGGTAGATTGACATTTAAGCCCTTCCTTCATGATATTGGGTAGACGGACATATAACCCTTCCTTCATATTGGGTAGACGGACATTTAAACCCTTCGTCCATGATATTGGGTAGAAAAGACATTTAAACCATTCCTTCATGATATTGGGTAGACAGACATTTAAGCCTCTCCTTCATGATATTGGGTAGACAGACATTTAAACCCTTCCTTCATGATATTGGGTAGACATTACATTTAAACCCTTCCTTCAAGATATTGGGTAGACGGACATTTAAACCCTTCCTTCATGATATTGGGTAGACGGATATTTAAACCCTTCTTCCATGATATTGGGTAGACGGTCATTTAAACTCTTCCTTCATGATATTGGGTAGATGGACATTTAAACCCTGATTCCTTCATGATATTGGGTAGACGGACATTTAAACCCTTCCTTCACGATATTGGGTAGACGGACATTTAAACCCTTCCTTCATGATATTGGGTAGACGGACATTTAAACCCTTCCTTCACGATATTGGGTAGACGGACATTTAAAACCTTCCTTTATGGTAGACGGACATTTAAACCCTTCCTTTATGATATTGGGTAGACGGACATTTAAACCCTTCCTTCATGATATTGGGTAGACGGATATTTAAACCCTTCCTTCATGATATTGGGTAGACGGACATTTAAACCCTTCCTTCATGATATTGGGCAGACGGACATTTAAACCCTTCCTTCATGATATTGGGTAGATAGTCATTAACCCCTTCATGAAAACGTAATGTCTGCTCATATTTGAGGAAACAACTATGTGAAACAAGATGTGTTTGTGAAACACTATGCCCCCTCATATATTTGACCTCTGACCTTGACCTCTGACCTTGACATGTCACCCCTCAAAATGTGCAGCCTCATGAGATACACAAGCATGCCAAATATCAAGTCTCTATCTCTACTGGTCCAAAAGTTATGGCCAATGTTAAAGTCGGCGATTTGACCCATATATTTGACCTCTGACCTTGAAGGATGACCTTGACCTTGACACGTCACCCCTCAAAATGTGCGGCTTCATGAGATACATGTGTATGCCAAATATCAAGTCTCTATCTATACTGGCTCAAAAGTTATGACCAATGTTAAAGTTGCTGACAAACAAACAGACAAACAGACAAACAGACAGACAGACAGACAGACAGACAGACAGGGCAAAAACAATATGCCCCCCGACTATCGTCTATGGGGGCATAAAAATAATAATAATGAAACTATAATTTTAGAATATATTAGAACTATACTGGTACCTATACATGGACTTCTACGTCCCCTATATGTACCCTATAGGTACAATATCCCTCTACTCCATGAATATTGATGTAAGAATTTAAGAAATAATGTATGCACATATATCTATAATAATAAATATAAATATGGGGGGGGGGGAGACATAATTATCTATAAAGGCAAATGAGCAAGAACAATTTTGGCACTGGCAAAACCTGTTTAATCGGCTTTATAAAATTCCATAAGCAAACAATGCGGACCCTATTCAGACATCTCCCACTGGAACTGTCTAACCTGGGTCTAGGCGTCAAGAGGTGTGTCATCTATGGAGTACAAGGATACACAAGGTGCAATTTTATTCATATTGGCCTGTTTGTACTATACACAGGGTGCTATTTGTTTTCAGATTGGCCTGTTTGTACAATACACAGGGTGCTAATTAATTCAGACTGGTCTCCATACAATACACTGTGTGTTAATTAATTCAGACTCGCTTCCGTACAATACAGTGTCTAATTAATTCAGACTGGCCTTTGTACAATACATAGGGTGCCATTTTATTCAGACTGGACTCTGTACAATACACAGGGTCCTAATTAATTCCGACTGGACCCGGTACAATACACAGGGTGCTAATTAATTCAGACTGAACTCTGTACAATACCAAGGATGCTGATTATTTCAGACTGGACTCAGTACAATACATAGGGTGCAAAGACTGGCCAGTCTGTACAATACACAGGGTGCTAATTTATTCAGACTGGACTGTTGGTACAATACACAGGGTGCTACCTAATACAAGCGGGCCTAGGGGGGAATAATACACAAAGTGCTTATTTCGTAAAGGCTACCTGTCAATACAATACAATAGGCAGAGCTATAGATAAAGGTGCGTATTAAAATACTAAAATCGCTATTTCTCAACAAAAACCTATGTTGTGACTACTCTTTAGAATCGTCTCAAAGAGACGATTCTAAAGAATAGTCACAACATAGGTTTTGGTGGAGAAATAAACAAGCTATTCTTAAAAATGTTTTAATCTACACATTTTATCTATTCCTCTGCAAAGGTGTTAAATTATAAGGGTGTTCTGCTTATCAAAGGCAAGAAATGAACCATGGGTTTACCTCTTCTTTCTTCTATGATCGCTTCAACTGAAAAGCATCAGCATAAACCTCCTGACTGACTTACCCACTTCTTGCAAGTAATTCTACAGAGCAACAGATAAGGCATGTACTTGAATACTGAAATCGTCTTTTCTCCACCAAAGCCTTTGTTGCGACCACTCTTTAGAATTGTCTCAAAGAGACGATTCTAAAGAGTGGTCACAGTACAGGGTTTGGTGGAGAAATAAAGAAATTATTCTTGAAAATATTCAAATTTACGAATCTTATCTGGAGCTCTCTGGAGTAAAGAATTAACAATCTCTAACTCTAAATTACTGATACAGAAAAAAAAATATTACCGACCCAATGAGAAAAAGTGTCAAATGGGTTTAATAATTATAACACACTGGATGTTGTCCAAACTGCCTGTGCCTTTCATTAGGCAGGAAATCTGGGTCTACACTGATCAGTACTGTGGATAAAAGGCATATTGATCTAAATGTCAAACCCAATCTTGTCATAAGAATCACCATGGTAATAGGGTTTGGCAAATTGGCAGAGAAATACAAATAACATTGAACAAAGTTTAAAAAAAAATAAAAAAAAATAAATAAATATAAAAACCTTTTCCTATCTACAGCTCTGACTGACTAACAAATTACATATTTAACCCTTTCCTCCATAAAAATTCATGCAAGAAAAAAATGATGTCATGAATATCAATTAGATTAACTGTTATAATAGTACATGGACACAGGAAATTTTGGCCATGCCAGAAAGTGTAGAATCATATCTATATTATATCATAAGCAAACAGAGCAGACCCTGATCAGACGGCTCCTCTAGGAGCCATCTGATCTGGGTCTTCTCCGTTTGCAAAGGCGTAGAAAAGCGTATTTATAAGGGAAAGGGTTAAAGTCTTGCGCATAGTGTGTTCATATACAATGTAATTTCATCTCGAAGGTAGACGATATTTCCAATGGACGATATCATTGCTTAGGTTAGCCTATAATCCAAAAGCTAAGAAGGGAGATCACTGCGTCACTCATCAACTAATTGAAACGGTTAATATTTACAACAAGTATTAACCCTTTACTCCATGAATATTCATTTAAGAAACAATGACATCATGAATATTAATCAGCTGAATTTTTGTAATGGCATTGTGACCAGAGCAGACCCTAATCGGACAGCTCATATGAAAGCCATCTGATTTGAGCATACTGTGATTTCAAATGTGTAGAAAGGCGAATCTATAGACTAAAGGGTCAACATAGAAATAGAAGTTACATAGAGACAGAAGATAAAAGATTTCAATGCGTACCTTTCAGAATAGTGGGAAAGAAAAAGTTTTGAATCTAAATACGGAAATTTAAACAATATAAAATATCATAGTAATTATGAGAAGCTCCGTACCATCTTTATGCATCTCCTTCGGTAGAGAATATTTTCTGCCGATGTCTGCAAGTGATCGTATAATGGGCAGGTGGATCTTGCTGCTGCTGTTGTCATGGTGATGTCTCTTTTCGTGTTTCTCGTTGAGATGGCGATGGCGTTGGAGCAGCACGTCTCTCACCTGGTCTTTTAGCATCTCCTCCAGCTGATTGGTGGCAGCCAGATGATCTAGCATGATGTCTGATACAAAAAAATATATAAAAAAACTAAAATATTAGCGTATCCACCAAATTTTCATGAGCTCTTAATTCTCCTCCTACCTATTGAAATTTCACTCCATAGATATGTCTTTTTAACCCTTTCCTCCATAAATACACCTTTCTACGCCTCTGTAATAGCCACTTCTTGAAACCATTGTGATAAATAGAGCATTGCTCCTATAGGAGCAAATGCTCTATTTATCACGATGGTTTCAAACTACAAAACTCTAAATTTTCCTTTTCTCTAGTTAATTCTCCTTTTCGGTGGATTTATTCAAAGAGGTTGGATCTAAAAATAGCCTATGAGGGAATGGGTAAATGCCTTTGTAAACAGAGTAGACCCAGATGATGGAAAAGGTGAAGTTCTGAAAGTGAGAGATCCTTCTAAAGCAAGACCATCAATCTGGAAAGAGAAAATTGCAGACTCAGTTTTATTGAGTCTGTTCATGAGCAGTTATGCAACACTACTCACACACCCCAGCACTGACTTATAAAGGCGGTATTCAATTTGCAAAACCAACAACATCAAAACTAATGATCCCGAAGGACCAGAAAATATAGCAACACTAAAATGAAGTATGGGGCAACTTTTTACTGCCGCCACACAAGCACTTAACACCTGTTGTTGTGAAGTACATAAGTTCTGAAAGTAAGACTGTTCAAACTCTGATATGAAGCAAGTTTTACGTACATTAACCCTTTCCCTGTTCTATGTTTATTCCAAATTTCGATACCTATTGAATATTAATGAACAAAATAGTTATCACAAAATATGGAAGGTGAAATATTGTAGCCATTTTAGAAAGTAAAGAAACATCTTTCAAATTCCATTAGCAAACAGAGCAGACCCTGATCCAGTTGGGAGCTGTCTGATCAGGGTCTGCTCTGTTTGCTTATGACATGATATAGAATGCATTCTACCAATACCACAGGTCTTGCTAATGCAGAACATTTCCATGAAAAATTTACATCATAAAAATTCAGCTAATAAATATTCAGGATGCCATTATTTCTTACATGAATATTCAACAGGAAAAGGGTTAACAATCCATTGACGAGATTGGACTTTAACCTTTTCCTTCATATAAATGTGTTTTCACACATTTGCAAACAGTGTATACCCAGATTAGATGGCTCCTATAGGAGCCGTCTGATCAGGGTCTACTCTGTTTGCTTTTGACATAATATAGATCTGATTCTACAGCTTTGTCAAAGCAAAAAAATACCCTGAAAGTTTCAGCTAATAAATATTCAGGATGCCATTATTTCTTACATGAATATTCAACAGGAAAAGGGTTAACAATTCATCGAAGAAACTTGACTTTAACCCACCTATAACCTGATGGAATGCTGCGACTTCCATATCCAGAATAACAGCACCATTATGGAGACATGACCTCAGTTCAAACAACGAATGTAGCGATAGCGTGGCCACGTGAGGCTTGGACCAGCGTTCGCCGCCTTCCTCTACATCTTCCTCAAACTTGATCCATCTGAAAAAACCCACAGACATTTTGTCACCTTTGTATGCATATCACTAAAGGTCATGACCCATTTTGAATCTCTCATTGAATTATCACCATTTCTTTTGTTTGTTTGCAAAGTGTATCGGTCGTTTACTCCATATTAACTGGGAGACCTGTAAACAACTGAAATCTTAAATCATGCATGATCAATGTGATTCCAGCTGGTTACTGATTTGTGCTTTACCAGTACATGCAAGCGAACAGATTATTTGGGAAACCAGTTGTGTCAAAATGGCTATGTCGTACAAACATCGCCATGGGAAATTTCGAAATCTACTCGTAGCATGAGTGTAACTCAAATGAGGTGAGTGACACTTAAGGATAGTTGACAAAGAGTTTAAAGGCATATGTCAATGGTTTATGCGCAACTCTGTGCATATGTGAGATATTTTATGCGGGTAATGTAAATAAGAGCACCGTGGAGATATTTACCGCACACCGAGTAAAGTAATACACAATCACTGTTGAATTGATGTAAAACACAATGTCTAAGTCTAAATTAAGTAACTAGATAAAGATTTACGGCCGATTCAATGACTTTATTTACTGACTATTCTTTAAACTTGTATACATAACATGATGACGCCGACGACGTTGCGCATGGTAGTTGACGCCGTCGTGTAGATGTAGGATTAGCAGATTACATTTTCAGCAATAGGAATAGGGTTATATACAGGTTAAGGATCATTTTAAAACAAATTTTAGAACTGTGTAGTTTTGAAACCATTGTAATAAAAAAGCATTTGCTCTTGTTGAGCAAATGATCTATTTATCACAATGGTTTCAAAAGATTTTTACAGAGGCGTCAGTAAGAGAGCAATTGGTTAATGAACACTGACCGACACTAATGTACCTCTCAGTGTGGATCATACCTAGCCGTTTCTTTCCATTCCATCTCTCCATCATGCTGGAAAAGTTCTCCCAATTCACAGAACAGGTCATGAGTCTTGTGATCCTCATCCTGTTCGTCCTCGCCCAATAGAAACTGCACATGCTGTGAAGGGGGCGTGGCTACAACATAAAACAACCAATAAAATTACAAGAATTCAAATTTGTCCAAAATCCAATCATGCCCTTGTCTGTTGGTGGCTGAAAGAAAAAGCAAACAAAATGTAGTTCTAAACACTGTTGTTTATAAGAAATTGCTGAGTTAAAGCTATTGTAATTTCATAAGCAAACAGAGTAGATCCTGATCAGACGGCTCCTATAGGAGCTGTCTGATCTGGGTCTACTCTGTTTGCAAACAACTAAAAACTAGAGGTTTTTGTCAAAAAAACGGATGTCTCCCCTCTAATAAAAACAAGAGTACCGCATACGGTACATAATACGCCCACTTGCAAACTTTCTCTGATTCAACATGCCTTATAAGTGTTGACATTTTCCAATCTGTGCTTCAGATCTTGATTTCCATATTAAGGTGATACTGTTTTTTAAACAAGAGGGCCATGAGGCCCTGAAGCGCTCACCTGAGATAACCCCAGGGGCAGGGCCTTTTTTGACCACAAGAAATCATGTGGACAACCTTGGTAGAGAACCACAAGGCAAAGCAGTATGCCATTAATTAAAGGTCTAAGCCTTATGATTTCAGAGAAAACTGATAAGCCCTGAGGCAGGGCCAAGTTTCGCCCAGTGGTCAGGGTCGTTAGTTAAACATTCTTGGCAGAGGACCACAAGCCACAGCTACATATTTATAGAGGACCAGTAGATCATGTTAGTCATACCAAATATCAATGGTCTAGGCCTTACAGTTTCAGTAGATTTTTAAAGATTTTCCTATGAAAAACTGATAAGCCCTTGGGCGGGGCCATTTTTGGCCCGGGGTCATAATTTGACCAATATTTGTAGAGGACCATAATTTCATGCTACATACCAAATATCAAAGGTCTAGGCCTTACAGTTTGAGAGAAGAAGATTTTTAAAGATTTTCCTATGAAAAACTGATAAGCCCTTGGGCGGGGCCATTTTTGGCCCGGGGGGGTCATAATTTGAATACTATTTGTAGAGGACCATAAGATCATGCTACATATTAAATATCAAGGGTCTAGGACTTACAGCTTCAGAGAAGAAGATTTTTAAAGATTTTCCTATGAAAAACTGATAAGCCCTTGGGCGGGGCCATTTTTGGCCCGGGGGTCATAATTTGAACAATATTTGTAGAGGACCATAAGATTATGCTACATACCTAATATCAAAGGTCTAGGCCTTACAGTTTCAGAGAAGAAGATTTTTAAAGATTTTCCTATGAAAAACTGATAAGCCCTTGGGCGGGGCCATTTTTGGCCCGGGGGTCATAATTTGAACAATATTTGTAGAGGACCATAAGATCATGCTACATACCAAATATCAAAGGTCTAGGCCTTACAGTTTCAGAGAAGAAGATTTTTAAAGATTTTCCTATGAAAAACTGATAAGCCCTTGGGCGGGGCCATTTTTGGCCCGGGGGTCATAATTTGAACAATATTTGTAGAGGACCATAAGATCATGCTACATACCTAATATCAAAGGTTTAAGCCTTACAGTTTCAGAGAAGAAGATTTTTAAAGATTTTCCTATGAAAAACTGATAAGCCCTTGGGCGGGGCCATTTTTGGCCCAGGGGTCATAATTTGAACAATATTTGTAGAGGACCATAAGATCATGCTACATACCAAATATCAAAGGTCTAGGCTTTACAGTTTCAGAGAAGAAGATTTTTAAAGATTTTCCTATGAAAATTCCATATTACCATATATGGAAATATTGACCAAGCCCTCTGGCGGCCATGTTTTTTGCCCGATCAAAATTCTTTTAACAACTTTTAAAGTCTATCAACTGAGAAACATTTTGGTGAAAACTATATTCAAATCCAACAAGTCATTCTGGAGAAGAAGATTTTTCTAGATATTGTGTCCGGTTGCCATGGCAACAAGACCGATGGCCCCGCCCACTATCTTTTAACAACTTTTGAAGCACCCACCCACAGTATGTATCTGACCAAGTTTGGTTACAATTGGGCAGTCGGTTTCAGAGAAGAAGTCGTTTGAAATTGTTGACGGACAGACAGACGGACAGACGGACAGACGGACAGACGGACAGACGGACAGACGGACGACGGACGCCGGACACAGGGGTATCACAAAAGCTCACCTTGAGCACTTTGTGCTCTGGTGAGCTAAAAATTGAAGTGAATATCTTATTAAATAAAAAAAGTTACAGCTAATCCTCATTTTTGCAGATTTTTGTAAAGTGAAACGGCCATAACTCTGTAAAGACAAACTGAATGAACCTCAAAATAAACTCAGCTTCAAATTTTGTTGCTTAAAACATTTGTGTTACGTTTCATTTATATCATTTTAATAGTTTTCCCAGAAAACAACAGACAAACTAAAAGTTGACCGACAAACAAAGCAACGAACACACAAAGTTCAAAGACCATAACTTTAGAATAAAATAACATATCAAAACCCCCGCAATATATGTGAAAATTCACATTAAGGTTTAACCATATAAAAAAATTGAAGTAAATATCATTTCAAATGAAAAAGTTATGGCCATCCTCATATTTGCATAGATTTGCATTATTATGCCCCCATTGACGATAGTCGGGGGCATATTGTTTTTGCCCTGTCTGTTTGTTTGTTTGTCTGTTTGTTTGTCAGCAACTTTAACATTGGTCATAACTTTTGAGCCAGTATAGATAGAGACTTGATATTTGGCATACATATGTATCTCATAAAGCCGCACATTTTGAGGGGTGACGTGTCAAGGTCAAGGTTATCCTTCAAGGTCAGAGGTCAAATATATGGATCAAATCGCCGACTTTAACATTGGCCATAACTTTTGGACCAGTAGAGATAGAGACTTGATATTTGGCATGCTTGTGTATCTCATGAGGCTGCACATTTTGAGGGGTGACATGTCAAGGTCAGAGGTCATCCTTCAAGGTCAAAGGTCAAATATATGAGGGGGCATAGTGTTTCACAAACACATCTTGTTTTAAGTGCAAGGGCCATAACTCCGAAACAACAAATCAAATGATCCTCAGAATCGACTTAGCTTCAGGTCTTGATGCATTAAACATGTGTATGAAGTTTCATTAATATCTGTCAAACAGTTTGGCAGAAAACAGCGGACAAACTATATGCATATATTTGCATTATTTTTTAAGTAAAAGGGCCATAACTCCGAAACGACAAATCAAATAAACCTCAAAATCGACTCAGCATCAGATCTTGATGCATTAAACATTTTTGTGAAGTTTCATTAATATCTCTCAAATAGTTTTTCCAGAAAACAGCGGACAAACTATTTGCATGTATTTGCATTATTTTTTAAGGACAAGGGCCATAACTCTGAAACGAAAAATCAAATGATCCTCAGAATCAATTCAGTTTCAGATCTTGATGCATTAAACATTTTTGTGAAGTTTCATTAATATCTGTCAAATAGTTTTCCCAGAAAACAGCGGACAAACTATTTGCATGTATTTGCATTATTTTTTAAATACAAGGGCCATAACTCCGAAACGACACATCAAATGAACCTCAGAATTGACTCAGCTTCAGATCTTGATGCATTAAACATTTTTGTGAAGTTTCAATAATATCTCTCAAATAGTTTTTCCAGAAAACAGCGGACAAGCTATTTGCATATTTTTTAAGAACAAGGGCCATAACTCTGAAATGAAAATTCCAATGAACCTCAGAATCAACTCAGCTTCAGATCTTGATGCATTAAACATTTGTGTGAAGTTTCATTAATATCTGTCAAATAGTTTTCCCAGAAAACAGCAGACAAACTATTTGCATGTATTTGCACTATTTTTAAGTAAAAGGGCAATAACTCCGAAACGACAAATCAAATGAACCTCAGAATCAACTCAGCTTCAGATCTTGGTGCATTAAACATTTGTGTGAAGTTTCATTAATATCTTTTAAATAGTTTTCCCAGAAAACAGCGGACAAACTATTTGCATTTTTTTAAAACAAGGGCCATAACTCTGAAATGAAAAATCAAATGAACCTCAGAATCAACTCAGCTTGAGATCTTGATGCATTAAACATTTGTGTGAAGTTTCATTAATATCTGTCAAATAGTTTTCCCAGAAAACAGCGGACAAACAAAATGTTGACGGACGAACGAACGAACGAACGAACGAACGGACGGACGGACAGGGCCACGACAATATACGACCACCTTTATTAGGTGGGCGTATAACAATATGTAAAGGGAAATCACTAAAAATGTTATGGTCTTGACGAATGATACTTCCCCTCATTATGCGTTTTCCACACTACATTTTTCAAGAAGAAAATGATAACAGCTAATAACTCTAAAAATACTGATACCAGATTTATGGCCCTTGTGCATGACACTTACTTTCATCATGCTCTTTCCAAAAATAAAACGTCATTCCAATAACATCAGTCAATAGGAGTTATTGATCGGCCAAAAAATGTAACAAAGGGCAATAACTCCAAAAGTATTGAAGCCAGAATTATGGCCCTTGTTCATGACACTTTCTCTCATCATGCTCTTTCCATATATGAAGTTTCAATACGATGGCAAGAGCCATGTAGGAGTTATCGTCCGGACAAGAAAGAATTAAACAAATGTACCAGGGGCAATAACTCTAAATTTATTGAAGCTGGAGTTAAGGATCTTATGCATGACACTTTCTCTTATTATGATTGTTCCATGTATGAAGTTTCACTCCAATGGCATGTGTCACATAGGAGTAATCATCCGGACAAAAAATTGTGATTGTTTTTAAAAAGGGCAATAACTCCAATATTAGTGAAGCCAGAGTTATGGACCTTGTGCATGACACTTCCTCTCGTTATGATCTTTCCATATATGAAGTTTCAATCCAATGGCATGAGCCATATAGAAGTTATCGTCCGGACAAAAAAGTGTGATTTTTTTTACAAAGGGCAATAACTCCTATATTAGTGAAGCCAGAGTTATGTACCTTCTGCATGACACTTCCTCTCGTTATGATCTTTCCATATATGAAGTTTCAATCCAATGGCATCAGGCATATTGAAGTTATTGTCCGGACAAAAAATTATAATATTTTTTACAAAGGGCAATAACTCCAATATTAGTGAAGCCAGAGTTATGGACCTTGTGCATGACACTTCCTCTCATTATGCTCTTTCCATATATGAAGTTTCAATCCAATGGCATCAGGCATGTAGGAGTTATCGTCCAGACAAAAAAGTGTGATTTTTTTTTACAAAGGGCAATAACTCCAATATTAGTGAAGCCAGAGTTATGGACCTTGTGCATGACACTTTCTCTCATTATGCTCTTTCCATATATGAAGTTTCAATCAATTGGCATCAGGCATATTGAAGTTATCGTCCGGACAAAAAGTGTGACAGACAGACGGACAGACGGACAGACAGACAGACAGACGGACAGACAGACAACTCTCACGAAAACAATATGTCTCCCCCATATAAATATGGGGGGAGACATAATGAGTTTGTATGAGGGAAAGGGTTAAACAATGTAAAACTGGATGTAATCCATTACTGTCAAATGCTATTGATGGCTTATTTTTTATATATATAAAAAAAATCGGACATAGTACATGCTCAAAACAATGAAAGAAGAGTAAAAAATCATTCACTCATATTTTCAAACATGAGCCTGGCAATGCAATGAATTCTAAAAAAATTTGTCTGATCTTGACAACGACTGAAAATGTTTTTTCTATTTTTAGTAACAGTGCTTTGGCTCTGACCTCAGGAAATCTTAAAGCTTCGTCTCTATGCCAACTATCTACTGTCATAATTAAAAAATGCTTTTACAAAATAAAGATATTGTCCTAAAGATATTGTCCGGAAACACCTGGTTAAAAATTCAATTTAATATTTTACAACAGTTATAAAGAACAGTTATTTATTTGCAGTTTTGTATGTTTGTACTTGTAATCCACGCTTGAAATAATCTTTGAAATTGAAAAAATATTTTCGAACTCATAATGTAACAAAGCAAGTACAAATAAGAATTCAATTAATTCAAACATGTTCTATCTATCCTGTTCAAACTTCAGGCAATCAGAACAACAATATCATCTTTCATTTCTCATGCAGTTATGCACAAAGCTCCAGATAAGAGGAGTAAATCAAAACATTTTCATGAATAACTCCTTTCATTATTCATCAAACTCTATGTTGTGACCACTCTTTAGAATCGTCTCTTCGAGACGATTCTAAAGAGTGGTCACAACATTGGTTTTGGTGGAAAAATAACAAATTTAATATTTGAATACGCACTTTTATCTGTTACTCTGTATGCAGTTAGTCTTTTCTAAACTCTTCCATTTCAAACACTTAGAACAACTTCTTAACCCTTTCCTCCATAAATACGCCTTTCTACGCCTCTGTAAAATTCACTTTTTGAAATCATTGTGATAAATAGAGCATTTGCTCCTAAGGAGCAAATGCTCCATTTATCACAATGGTTTCAATACTACACAAATCTAAATTTTTCCTTTTTTCTAGTAAATGCTCCTTTTCGGTAGAGTTATTCAAAGAGGTTGGGTCTAAAAATAGCCTATGAGGGAAAGGGTTAACCCTTAACCCACGAAGAAAAAATAACGTCTGCTCAAATTTGGATCTGGTGCAAAGTAATTCGATCAACCTTTTGAGAAAATACTGAACAACTATCAAACAGTTTGGATCCTGATGAGATGCCGAGTTATTCAATTCAGCCTCTTCTCTGGATCCAAGCTGTTTGCAAACCCGAGCCAGGCCGCAGAATGTGGAATAAGGGTTAATTTACGTCTTAAAACTTCGTCATCTGCAACACATTCTTAAAGTAAACACTTTTATTCCAATCTTTTCATTCACAAACATGAAATAAACCATGCTATACTAATTCGCTTTAACTCTTGGCGTGCTGGTGACCAATTCCATCGGCCGACATTATAAATTTACTAAGCATGCGAAGAGTTAAAATGAAACAAAAACTTTATATTGCGTAATAACATACACAAGTAGAGTTCCAGTGATGTGAGTCTAGTCTGTTTGCTAAAGTCTTAACCACTTTCCTGATTGGCTATTTCAGACCCATTATGCCATAGGCTAATTTTAGACTCGTTACCACATAGGTTATTCTTAGATCCAACCTCTATGAATAAATCTACCGAAAAGGAGCATTTACTACAAAAAAGGAAAATTTTAGAATTGTGTAGTTTTGAAAACATTGTGATATATAGAGCATTTGATTTTATGGAGCAAAGCTCTATCTATAACAATGGTTTCAAAAAGTAACTTTTACAGAGGCATCAAAAGGCTTCGATATGCAAGAATGGGTTAACCCATTCTCACATAATTTGACGCTTTCAGGCACCTCAGAAAAAGTCTCTTTTTTAAACCACTGTGACAAATAGAGCATTTGCTCCTATTTATTGCATTGGTTTCAAAACTACATAATTCTAAATATTTCCTTTTCTCTAGTAAATGCTTCTTTTCGGTAGATTTATTCAAAGTGGTTGGGTCTAAAAATAGCCTATGAGGGAATGGGTTAAAAGGTGAACCTACTGATTGAAGAGTTAAAAACATCACCGGAACCATACATGCATGTATATTTTTTACTTATTTTGCTTGTAACTGTTACCATGCTACTGGACTGTAGAGAAGACATGTATTTTGAAACATGAACCCTTTCCTCCATAAATACGCCTTTCTACGCCTCTGTAAAAGTCACCAGTTGAAACCATTGTGATAAATAGAGCATTTGCTCCTATAGGAGCAAATGCTCTATTTATCAAAATGGTTTCAATCTACAAAATTCTAAAATTTTCCTTTTCTCTAGTAAATGCTCCTTTTGGGTAGATTCATTCAAAAAGGTTCGGTCTTAAAATAGCCTATGGAGGAAAGGATTAAATGTTTTCGACATTTTTCCGCACAAATCCTATCTCGCTGCAACTCATTAGAAATGCCCGAGAAGTGATTCTGATGAGTTCCAGCATTGTAACATAGGGTTTGGCGGAGAAATGAGAGATTTTGATAGACACGTACATGTCTTATCTACCATCCTGACACTTATATAAACAGGGAGAACAACAGCTGTGTCATAAGAAAAATCAGCAACAGGTCAGTAATGGTATATTGAAACAGAGTTACAGATAAAGGTGCGTACCAAAATACTAAAATCGTCATTTCTCCACCAAACCCTATGTTGTGACCACTCTTTAGAATCGTCTCAAAGAGACGATTCTAAAGAGTGGTCACAACATAGGGTTTGGTGGAGAAATAAAGGAGTTATTCTTGGAAATATTTAAATTTACGCATCTTATCCGGACCTCTGTTGAAACTAAGATTGCTACAAATACAGCGGCCAGTGTAGACCAATCACAAGACTGGGTTACTGCTAATTATGCTAGTACCACCGCTAACATTGACTGTTACCTTGGTGACCAATATTTGAGTCCGAGGCATGTCCTAAATAAGACAATACGGTAAAGCGTAAAATGACGTCTTTTAATGTGACTGATTTATTAAACCGACTTAACTACAAGCCTTTCTTATCGTCTTGATTAACCCTTTACTTCATGAATATTCAAATAAACTTTAACCTTTCATATAAACGCATATTCACGCATTTGCAAACTGAGTAGACCCAAGATCAGATGGCTCCTGTAGGAACCGTCTGATGAGGGTCTGCTCTGTTTGCTTATGTGATTATGCGGTTTCCACAACAGTGAAAAAAAATCCTGTTCCATGTTCCATTTTATTGATTGTCCATGAATATCAAGAGGTGAAGAAATCTTGAATAAATGTTAAACAGGGAAAAGGTCAAATGACTTTATGAATAGCAAGTAGCTGAATTTTTTTTAAAGGCTTGTAAAAACAAACCAGGAATTTTCGGCCAGATCTGTATAATTCCATAGGTAATAAGAGCTGACCTTGATCAGGCAGCTCCTGCAGGATCTGGGTCTATTCAATGTTTGAAAAAGGCATTAAAAGGAATCTCTATGATTCATAAAGAATGAACAGTGAGGGTCTGGTCTGTTTGATTATGAAACAATATAAATCTCTTTCCTAGTAGAGCTTCTGCCATGGAAAAAAAATCTCTCGGTCATAATTATGTTGTTCAGCTAATAAATATTCATGATGCCAATGTCTTAAAATTAATATTCATAAAGTAAAGGGTTAAGTTTTACAGTATCAAGAAGTATATTTTTTCCCAAAGGAAAGACTGCATGGCAACCAACTGTAATTGAAACAGTTGTCATAGAAACAGAATACGTACATAAATCATTTCACCTTTTACAATTTCATACACAAAAATAAAGTTTCTAAATTTATCTAAGAGGATTGACATTAATGACACATCCATGTCCATTTTGATAGCACCTGTAATAAAAGAGAAAAATATCAGCAATCGTCATGGGAACAATACGCAATGAATGTCACCATCCTGTGAAACATGAACCCCAATGTGTTTCCTAAGCCTACGCTTGCTGAAAAGAAAACCTTAACCCTTTACTCCATAAATACATCTTTCTACGTCTTTGCAAACACAGTAGACCCAGTTCACACAGCTCCTATAGGAGCCATCTGATCAGGGTCTGCTCTGTTTGCTTACGGTATAATATAGATATGATTCTACAGTTTCTGCCATTGCCAAAGTCTCCCTGTGTCCATGACTGTGCTATTATAACAAATTAATCTAATCAATATTCATGATGTTATTAATGTTTACATGAATATTCATGGCAGAAAGTATTGCAAGAGCTTATTGCAAGCTTTTGATTGGTCAGATTTGAGTTATCAAGCTTTTGATTGGTCAGATTGGAGCCTTTGGCTCAAATCTGACCAATCAAAAGCTTGAGAACAAATTCAGACTCAACTAAAAAGCTTTATAAGCATGGACCCTGGTCTACAATGTTTATTTATTTGTGATTCTTCCAAACATTTGAGAAACTATTGACCGCAGGCGCGATTAACAAAACAGCTTGAGATGTCATGCCCGCGGAGTTACAATTAATGTGCGTCATCTTAGATCTGTTACAATGTTTGTCAGTGATCATTATAAGACAGCAAAGGTTAAAATATACTGTATTCACTCTAATAAATGCCCCTCTAGGGAACCCCCCCTTTCCACCGCCCCTGGGTGAGGAGTGGCAGTTGAGGTATTATTTATCCATTCCCTCATAGGCTATTTTTAGATCTAACCTCTTTGAATGAGTCTACCAAAAAGCAGCATTAACTAGAGAAAAGGAACATTTGTAGTTCTGAAACCATTGTGATAAATAGAGCATTTGCTCCTTAGGAGCGAATGCTCTAATTATCACAATGGTTTCAAAAAGTGACTTAATAGGGTAAGACAAAACCTTCTAGTCCCCAGATGAAAGGGGTAAACTAAATATTTCATAACAACACATGTATATTTTCTCTACCAATCCCATTGTTGTCGTTACTTAGAATCATCTCAAAGTACTGTATTATTTATAATAAAATTTTATGTTTCCAGGACATTACATATTTTAGATTAAGGAGCTTCTTGCATTTTGTACACAAGTGGTTGCTTAATGAAGAATGAAAGCAATGCAGAAAGCTCCCATTTGTGAAGACAATAAAGGGCCGTAAGTCCAAAATTTTGAAATCAAGAGTTATGGTTCTTATGTAGGGGCCTTCCCATCAATGAGATCTACTAACCTATGAAGTTTCATGTTGATACCTCTTATACTTTTCGAGTAATGAGCTACATTAAAGTTTTTGCACACAGACGACGACAACAACAACGACAACGACGCCTACAACCCTGAGTGATAACAACAGCTCGATTTTTCTTCAAAACAGACAAGCTAAAAATATGCCTTTCTACACTTTTACAAACAGAGTAGATCCAGATCAGGAGCTGCCTCAGTAGGGTCTGCTCTGTTTGTTCATGTAATTATATAAGATATGATTCTCCAGTGTCTGTCCTGTGTTCATGCAGAGCTACAGATATTTGTGCATACCCAAATACTTAACCCTTCGCTTGCTATTCACGTCTATATACGTACCTGTAAATAGTGAAGACCCAGATGAGACAGCTCCTGCAGGAGCTGTCTCATCAGGGTCTGCACTATTTACAAGTTGATTGTGCAACCAGTGTACTCCACAGCAGTGATTGCACGGAGAAATACGTGTACACAGTGAAGATATATGTAATTATACAACAGGGCATGGGTGAAAAAGGGGAAATGTATTTTAGAATTCAGCAAGCGAAGGGTTAATTGTCATTTCTCTACCATACCCTATACTGTCACCACTCTTTAGAATCGTCTCTTCGAGACAATTCTAAAGAGTGGTGACAGAATAGGGTTTGGTGGAGAAATAAAGGAGTTATTCTTGAAAATGTTTTAATTTACTTTAATTTGGACCTCTGTTCATATGCCATTATAAAAATTAATTTTATTCATATTTATGATGTCATTTTTAAATTTTCTTGCATGAGTATTCATGGAGTAAAGGATTAATTTTTTAAATTTAAAGACAATAGAAAACCCCAAAAACAAAACAAAAAGAACGACAACAAAAAAAACAACAACAAAAAAACATGATGAGTGTGAAGTATTTGATGGTTGGCATAAATAACAAATACATCAATGAGATTTCAGTGTAGAATGACGAACATGCAAAGAATGATACAGTAATCAACAAAAGAACAAAAAACAGCTGACGGGGAATTCCTGTCAAAATCCTGGAAAATGGCAAAATTTTCTATTTCAAGTTCCAGCACAGTAGCCTGCAAGTACACTTAGTGCTTGAAAAAGTCGCCATGGCAATAACATATGGTGCAAGTGGTTTCTATGAGCAGTTAGATAAACAAACATGCATATTTCATAGTACAGATCAGAGCCGTTTCACGAGAAAACATTTCTCTGGGACTGGAAAAGAGTTTAAGAGTCAGACCACCTACTGAATAAACCATTTACTCCATGAATATTCATGTCAGAAATAATGACATGACGAATACTAATTACATTAATTGATATAATTGCACATAGCAGGCTTTGGTTATGGTAGAAACTATAATCAGAGCTCCAGATAAGATGCGTAAAAATAAAGTACTTTCATGACTTTTTTTGTATAACTTCTTCATTTCTCCACCAAACCCTATGTTGTTGTGACCACTCTTTAGAATCGTCTCGAAGAGACGATTCTAAAGAGTGGTCAAAACGTAGGGTTTGGTGGAGAAATGACGATTGTGTCTATTCTGTTTGTTAATGCATAGAAAAGCATATTTATGGAGTAAAGAGTTAAACCATGACTCTGTATCCACAGTTGGTTCTATCTGACAAGCAACGGGTAGCAAGACCCTTTCTCATGTTTCATTTTAATTGTACGGGTGTTTGGCTGAAGAAAGAACTACAATACAGTATTTAACCTCATACCGCATGAATATTCATGTCAGAAATAATGACTGTAAGAATATTTATTCGCTGAATTTTTGTAATGGTATATTAATCATAAGATAGTTCAGCCATTTGCAGAAACTGTAGAATCAGATCCACTGAGGCCCAGATAAATTTAAACATTTTCAAGAATAACTACTTTATTTCTCCACCAAACCCTATACTATGACCACTCTTTAGAATCGTCTCTTTGAGACGATTCTAAAGAGTGGTCAAAACGTAGGGTTTGGTGGAGAAATGACGATTTTAGAATTTAAGCATGCACCATTATCTGTAGCCCTGTATAACCACATCAAATCATATCTGTATGATATCATAAGCAAACAGAGCAGATCCTGATCAGACAGGGTTCCTACAGGAGCACTCTGACCAGGGTCTACTGTGTTTGCAAAGATGTAAAAAGGCTTATTAATGGAGGAAAGAGTTAACCCTTTCCCTCATTAATATTTATATAAACAATAATGGCATCATGAATATTAATTAGCTGAATTTTAATAAATAGAGTATAAATCACACGATGTGTTGGTCTTGGCAGAAATTGTATAATCAGATTTATGAAATTCCAGAAGACCCTGATCAGGCAACCCCTTCAGGAGCCCTTTGATCTGGGTTTAGAATGTTTGAAAAGGTCTTATATACTTGACCCTTGACTCCATAAATACGCCTTTCTAAGCCTTTGCAAATAGAGTAGACCCAGATCAGATGGCTCCTAAAGGAGGTGTCTGATCAGGGTCTGCTCTGTTTGCTTATTACATAATATAGATATGATTCTACAGTTTCTGCCATAGCTAAAATTCCTGTGTCCATGAGCTGTTATAACAAATCAATCTAATTAATATTCATGACGTTATTATTTCTTACATAAATATTCATGAAGGAAAGGGTTAATTCCCGCACGTTTGGGGTTAATACCTGAGTAAAACCTCTTCAAGAAAAATAGAAGATCGAAAATGCTGATCAGACTTATACAAAGACAGGAACCTTTCAAGAAGTATTATTCATAGATGACCAAAGCAGGCGATTGTCACAATACTGGGAACCAACACAAATGCCTGCAACTTCAATCTGGTTCCAGGTTTACAAAATCAAACTCAAAAGCCTCCACTAGTGTTAGTGGGTGGGGTAACTACAATAATATCTATCAGAAGAGGAAGACACTCTGTCATCAAGCTGGTTACAAAACTTTTTGCTGGAGTCTTAAGTTCATTCTCAAGTATGAGGCCCTGAGGTTATAAAACTTTTTGCTTGAGTCTGAGATCATTCTCAAGCATCTGATTGGTCAGATTCTGAGCTCGCTCAGAATCTGACTAATCAAATACTTGAGAATGATCTCAGACTCACGACGTTTTATAACCTTGGACCCTGATTGGTCACATTTTGAGCTTGCTCTGACCAATCAGATATTTGACAATATACTCAAGACTCAAAACTCAGGAGTTTTTTAACCTCAAAGCCTGGTCACATATCAAGAAAAGATCATGCATATTTCACACTTCAAGTACTTCTCTACCGAAGAGACTAAGACTCCGTAGAAGTTGACTTGGCCTTCGCACTTTAGGACCTACGCGGGTAAGAGTAAAGAAGAAAAATAAATATTGGCGTTAGCTGTGAACAACATGTTAACACACCAATCAGTGTCTACTCTACAAATAAACTGGCAAGCTTTGTTTCCTTTTAACCCTTTGCTCCAGTGAGATGTCTTTTAACAGCTCTGCAAACAGAGTAGACCCAGATCTGATAGTCCTTGTAATAGCTGTCTGTTCAGGGTCTACTTTGATCTATTGACACAATTTTGCCATGGTAAAAATCCCAGTGTTCAGTCTCAGGTTCAGATCACGGTGCATACCAATTAAATACTAAAATCGTCATTTCTCCATCAAACCCTATACTGTGACCACTCTTTAGAATCGTCTCAACGAGACGATTCTAAAGAGTGGTCACAGTATAGGGTTTGGTGGAGAAATAAAGGAGTTATTCTTGAAAATGTTTAAATGTATGCACCTTATTATTCTGGACATTTGGTGTTCATGATGCTATCAAAAAGGTTTCGGCTACCGTAATTAATATTGACCCACACATTATTTTTTATGTGAATATTCATGGAGAAAAGCGTTTCAGAGTTAACCCATTCCCTCATAGTGACACCTTTTGACACCTCTGTAAAAGTCACTTTTAGAAACCATTGTGATAAAGAGCATTATTTTGCTCCTATAGGAGCAAATGCTCTATTTATCACCATGGTTTCGAACTAAACATTTCTAAAACATTCCTTTTCTCTAGTTAATGCTCCTTTTCAGTAGATTTATTCAAAGAGGTTGTATCTAAAAATAGCCTATGAGGTAATGGGTTAAAACTCTAAATTGTCCTTCTCCTGTTGGAGCCTTTGTAATCCGAGTAGACACAGATCACACAGTTCCTGTAGGAGCAGTCTGATCCGGGTCTGCTCTGTTTGCTAATGGACTAATATACATGTAGCTCCGATTCTGAAGTTTTTGTAACAGCCAAATTTCCTTGTTAATTTGTAATTGTAAAAATTCAGTCCATGAATATTCATGCTGTAATAAATTATTGAATTAATTTTCATGGAGGAAAGGGTTAACAGATATACATTTTATTGATGACAATAACTGTATTTGAAATCAAACTTGGAAATAAATCTGTTATTGCAGTGTTGTTTAATCAGTATTTCATACTTTTACTAAATAATATATTCCTTTAAAACTGTACAGATTAGAAACCAATTTGGACAGGTGGATGCAAAAACAAGCAGAATGACTGTATGTGCGCCTCCCTAAATCTTTCAGTAGCTTGGGCATGAAACCAATGAAAGATCTAGATACCCAGCCTAGATGTGTAAATTAAAATGTTTTCAAGAATATCTCCTTTATTTCTCCACCAATCCCTTTGTTGTGTTACTCTTTAAAATCGTCTCTTAGAGACAATTCTAAAGAGTAGTCACAACATAGGGTTGGGTAGAGAAATGACAATTTTAGTATTTGAATACGCAACTTAAGATCTTTGTTTACGACAAGCATTTATATAAGGAGAGGGAAATCTCCATTTATTTGCCTCATGCTATTGGACAAGGGTATCAAATCAACACAGGGATACCTTAATTGAGACTCTATAGTGTTTGTCCATCCTGGAAAACATGCAATACAGATTGAGAGATGTTCATTATTTAAGATGTTCATTATTTAAACTTGTAATCATTATTCAGCTGCTCTGGTCTTACAACTTAATCCCATCTTTCCAAATTTTTTTTAACTTTTAACAGCAAAAGGATCTAAAAAACTGGATCTAACTCCCACTGATTTTCATAAAACAGAGCTATAGATAAGAAGAACCTCCAAACCTCTTATTTCTCAGCCAAACCCTGCCTGGCTGGTACTCACTAGTCTAGCTGGTAATCACTGTACTCACTAGTCTAGCTGGTACTCACTGTACTCATTAGTCTAGCTAGTTCTCACTGTACTCATTAGTCTAACTGGTACTCACTAGTCTAGCTGGTACTCATTGTACTCACTAGTCTAGCTGGTACTCACTAGCTATACCAGCTGGTACCTACTAGTCTAGCTGGCACTCATTGTACTCACTAGTGTAGCTGGTACTCACTGTACTCACTAGTCTTGCTGGTATTTACTAGTCTAGCTGGCACTCATTGTACTCACTAGTCTAGCTGGTACTCACTGTACTCAGTAGTCTAGCTGGTATTTACTAGTCTAGCTGGCACTCATTGTACTCACTAGTCTAGCTGGCACTCATTGTACTCACTAGTCTAGCTGGTACTCACTGTACTCACTAGTCTAGCTGGTACTCACTGTACTCACTAGTCTAGCTGGTATTTACTAGTCTAGGTGGCACTCATTGTACTCACTAGTCTAGCTGGTACTCACTAGTCTAGCTGGTATTTACTAGTCTAGCTGGCACTCATTGTACTCACTAGTCTAGCTGGTACTCACTGTACTCATCAGTCTAGCTGACATTCTCCAGTCTAGCTGGTACTTACTAGTCTAGCTGGCACTCATTGCACTCACTAGTCTAGCTGGTACTCACTAATCTAGCTGGTACTCACCAGTCTAGCTTGTACTCAATAGTCTAGCTGGTACTCCCTAGAATCAGCTCACAGAGGTAACAATTAATGAGTACCAATTAAACAGAGTTAGGTGGAGAAATATTGAAAACAGTTTAGCTAGGTTTCCTCTAATACCCTCATTACCCTAGGTACATTTGGACACAGATAGACTTAGACAAACAGTGCAGATCCAAATCAAACAGCTCCTCAATGATCAGTTTGATCAAGGTCTACACTATCTGAACCATATCAAAATGGTGCCAAATTGACTTATTCAGTTTTACAAACCCATGCAGAGCAGGTAATGGGTGTCGAAAAACCTAACCCATTACTCCATAAATACCCCTTTTGACAGCTTTGCAAACATAGTAGAACAAGATCAGACTGCTGCTATACGGGCCATTTTATCATGGTCTGCTCTGTTTGCCTATGGAAATATAATACTAATTTTGCTATGACTAACATTTCTGTGCTCATATGCCATAATAAGAAATCATCTACTTATTATTCATGATGTCATTTTTTTTCATGAATATTCATGGTGGAAAGGGTTAATAATTTACTTAATAGATATGTTTTTACAAACAGTGCAGACCCTGATCAGACAGCTCCAAATTAACCCTTTCCTCCATAAATAGGCCTTTCTACACCTCTGTAAAAGTCACTTAATGAAACCATTGTGATAAATAGAGCATTTGCTCCTATAGGAGCAAATGTTCTATTTATCACAATGGTTTCAAACAACAAAATTCTAAAAAAATCCTTTTCTCTAGTAAATGCTCCTTTTGTGTAGATTTATTCAAAGAGGTTGGGTCGAAAAATAGCCTATATATGGAGGAATGGTTTAAAGGCAATAGTTTTTTTTAGGGTCTTCTTCTTATCTATAACTCTGCACGATAACTCTGCAAACTACCAGGGGTTATTACGATGTTGTAAAGTGGATTAGTACACGTAAGGTATGTTAGGGGGTCTCTTTGTTTAATCTAAAACAGTGATTAACAGCGAGATTGGTGATTTGGAACCACTCTAGCCTACCATTGTACGTCTTGCTTCTCCACAGGGCCGCCTCTGATCTCGACCGGCCTACAGGACAATAAAGGAACACATTTCATTGTTATCAATGATGTTCTATTGAAAACTGTGAATAGGAAATGATCGCTGGCCTCCGCTGCACGCAGCAGCCATTGAATCTCGATGAGGATTGCATTAAACAATGCAGCAAGAGATTTACTCGTCAGTAGACATGTTGATGTTTGGAGATTTATTTTATAGTTATGTTGATCAACCCTTTACTTCATCGATAACCTTGTTAACAAATAGATCAGATCCAGATCAGATGGCTCCTTCAGAAGACGTCTCATCAGGTTCTGCTCCGTTGGTTTGTGCAATAATATACAGTAAAACCCCTCTAATGCGACCACTTAATGAATAAACATGACTGTCTTTATAAGCAGGTGGTAGCTTAATGCAGGAAAAAAGTAATGCAGAAAGCTCCTCTAGGAGCTTTCTGAATTACTTTTTTCCTGCATTAAGCTACCACCTGCATCTAGCACCTAGAATTATACCTCCTTTAGGTGGTCACATTAGCAGGGTTTTTCTGTAGATCTGTGCTTAAAATTGCTAGGGCATTTTAAATGACAACAAGTGAAGACCAAGATCAGAGGGCTCCTCTTGGAGTCCTCTAATCTTGGTCTACACTATTTACAAATGACAGTGCATACATGTGACTGTTCCGCTTTCAACGGGTTAAAAGTCAACGGAGGGTTAAAGGTCAACGGTTCTTGATGAATGGCATTCAGCTTGTGTCATTTGTAGCATTGACAGGGCTCAGTCTAAGAAGATGAACGAACGTCACGCTGAATAATTGACAAGCAAAATCAAAACATCTAATTCACTACATACATAAGAGACAGACCAAAGGGAACAAAAGGAAATCTGACATTACAAACAGTGTAGACAAAGATTGTCCACCATGTTAGGATCCACCATGGCAGTAGCCCTTTGAATGCTGAATCCATTAATATTCTTCAGAGCTCCAGATAAGACGCGTAAATTAAGACATTTTTAAGAATAACTTCTTTATTTCTCCACTAAACCCTATACTGTGACCACTCTTTAGAATCGTTTCAAAGAGACGATTCTAAAGAGTGGTCACATAATAGAGTTTGGTGGAGAAATAACAATTTTAGTATTTGGGTATGCACCTTTATCTGTACCTCTGGTCTTGCGAGAAATAAAATCATCATGGATATTAATCAGACCCTGATCAGAAGGCTCCTATAGGACTCGTCTGATCAGAGTCTGCTCTGTTCCACCATCAATATTTTATTATAATTATTTTGTCCATGAATATTCAGTAGGTATTGAAATTTGAAATGAACATAGAACAGGGAAAGGGTTAACCCTTTATTCATAAATACACTTTTCTACGCCTTTAAATTTGTAAACAGAGTAGACCTAAATCAGACGGCTTCTCTAGGAGCCGTCTGATCAGGGTCTGCTCTGTTTGCTAATAATGTAATACAGGCCTGATTCTACACTTTCTGTCATGACCAAAATATCATGTGTTCATATTGAGGGCTTGGTGCAAAACTATTGTAACTCCGTCACTTTGTGAAGATTTATAATAGTTTCGCACCAAACCCTCGATACGCTATTATAAAAATCTAATTAATACTCATGACATCATTATTTATTGCATAAATATTAATGGAGGAAAGGGTTAAAGCCTATAACAATACAATCAGGGGTCACTTTCCAGGATGGCGGATGATCCGGGTCTACTTGTTAGCAATATCAGGGTATCCTGTTCCCATGATACACTAAGGAAGCAGTATAATGTGACAAGACAGCCTGCTACAACATAAAGTGACTACATAATCTGGCCTGAGTATCGCAAAAATGCAAGCAGCGTCTAATGTCATATTCACAGACCTTATAGAAGGGCAGCAAGCAATTCTAATCTCAATAGCAAAACTTATACTAATAACCCTTAACCCGCTGTAAAAAATAATGTCAGCTCAAATTTGAATCTCAGGCAATTTTGACTACTTTCGGTTCAAACAAGCTTTTGAGAAAATATTGATCTTATGTCAAACAATATGAATTAATCGACAAGACACCGAGTTCCTCCAACATCTCGTCAGGATTGAAGCTGTTTTTGCAAATACGAGTCCAGTCCCTATAAGCAGGATAAGAGTTAACCCATTACCTCATAGGCTATTTTTAGATCCAACCACTTTGAATAAATCTACCGAAAAGGAGCATTAACTAATGAAAAGGATTTTTTTTATATTTTTGTAGTTTGAAACCATTGTGATAAATAGAGCATTTGCTCCTATAGGAACAAATGCTCTATTTATCACAATGGTTTCGACAGGTGATTTTTACAGAGGCGTAGAAAGGCGTATTTATGGAGGAAATGGTTAAATCTTATTACAGAGATGAAACTAGTCATGAAATCTTAAGTCTTTTACTGAAATTTGATTATCATATCAAAAACATGGACGAAACTCGTCTTGTTGGTGTCCCTGCTGAAACAAAAACCACTTAGATAACTGCAAAAACTTAAAACTGAGCAACAGATAAAGGCGAATACTAAAATCGTCATTTCTCCACTAAATCCTATGTCGTGACCACTCTTTAGAATCATCTCTTCGAGACGATTCTAAAGAGTGGTCAACATGTAGGGTTTGCTGGAGAAGTGAAGAAGTTATTCTAAAAAATGTTTTTAATTTATGAATCTTATCCAGACCTCTGTTAACAACTTTCTCAATAAAGTTATATTAAGCTTTTACTGCATGAATATTCATGAAGGAAATAATGACATCACGAATATTTATTAGCTAATTTTTTATAATGGCATATGTACACAGGATTTTTTGGTATTGGTAGAAATTGTAGAATCAGATCTATTACAAACAGAGAAGATCCTGATCAGACATATCCTATATTAGCCGTCTGAGCTGAGTCTACTCTGTTTATAAAGGCGTGGAAAGGCATATTTATGGAGTAAAGGCTTAATTCTCTAATTTCAAAGTGGAATGTACCATGATCGTTTGAGGATAGGGTCCATTCTGTACGAAAGAGTGTAAATTGCGAGAGGATTTTGAATAACAAACTGTGACCCTATAGGAGCCATCTGATCTGGGTCTACTCCGTTTGCAAATGCATGAAAAGACATTTACATGAGGGAAAGGGTTAACCCCGTAAAGCTGCTTGTGAAGTTCAGTACTGAAAACTCTCATTAGCAGACTAACAGCATTATCTCCCTTTCACAGAAGTCCAGATAAGATGCGTAAATCAGAACATTTTCAAGAATAATTCCTTTATTTTCTCCACCAAACCCTATGTTGTGACCACTCTTTAGAATCGTCTCGTCGAGACGATTCTAAAGAGTGGTCACGACATAGGGTTTGGTGGAGAAATGATGATTTTAGTATTTGAGTATGCACCTTTACAATTCTGTTGTCCAGCTTTCAATCTAAACAGTGTAATCAAACTTAAAGAAGTAGCATAGATAAAACATACAATTCTTTACCTGCAAAGTAAAGACATAGGATTTTTTTTGTATCTACATGTATATGTAAGCCTGAAATCACATAAGGCAAACAACCATAAAATACTATAAATTCAGTAATAGATACATTTGTATGCTTAAGTCTAATAGTATGAGTTAATAGCAAAAAGATAATATATCACCAGTTATACACATCACTATAAAATTTTCTTTTTCCATAATCTTAACCCTTTTACTCCAAAGATACAGCTTTTAATGCCATTTAATACCTTTGCAAACAGAGTAGACCCAGATCAGACGGCTCCTGTAGGAGCCGTCTGATCAGGGTTTGCTCTGCCTACTTATGGAATTATATATAGAACCGAGTCTTCAGTTTATGCCATGGCCAAAATTGCCTTGGTTCGAGTGCTATTATAAAAATGCATCTAATTAATATTCATGACATTATTTCTACTTGAATATTCATAGAGTAAAGGGGTTGGTTACAACAAAACTACGAAATGCAGCTTTTTACCTTCTGATACTGAAAAATCAGTAGGCTGCGACATTTTACGATGACCATGTTTATGGCGCCCTCTTCGATGTCTGTGATGTTGACGCGGCAGGTGTAAGCCTACGTAGACGGTGTCTGCTGATCTGTGCTCTGAAAACAAAAGTAGACTCCTTAACGTTCTGCACTCCGAGAACCTGAAACAATTGTCTGTCGTCTGCTTCAATTCTAAAAGTACACATTTTTTCAATTTCTTTTAAAAACTAGAAAATTGTGTCCATAGGACATGGATATCAGGGTCTGCTGTGTTTATTTTGAAATTCTACGGTTCCTGCTATGCCCAAAATATCCTGTTTCATTACAGTGAAAAAATAATTCGGCTTATGAATATTCATGATGCCAAGCTTAACCCTTCGCTTGCTATTCACGTCAATATACCTACCTGTAGATAGTGAAGACCCAGATGAGACAGCTCCTGCAGGAGCTGTCTCATCAGGGTCTGCACTATTTACAAGTTGATTGAGCAACCAGTGTACTCCACAGCAGTGATAGCACAGCGAAATACTTGTACACAATGAAGATATATGTAATTATACAACAGGGCATGGGTAAAGAAGGAGATATGTATTTTAAAATTCAGCAAAGCAAAGGGTTAACCCTTTCCCTCATATAAACGTGTTTTAATGCATCTGCAAACAGAGCAGACCCAGATCAGACGGCTCCTGTAGGAGCCATCTGATCAGGGTCGTCTCTGTTTGCTAATGAAATTTGATAGATCTGTTTCTATACTTTCTAAAATGGCTACAATGTTCCACCTATAATTCCATTATAACTATTTTGTGCATGAATATTCAGAAGGTATCGAAATTTGTAATAAACATAGAACAGGGAAAGGGTTAAACTGTTTACCAAGAGGTAAGCAATTTAGGTTCTGAGCGAACCTTGTGAAAAGGCTAATAGAGTAAGAGTCGAGGCAAATTGAGTTGTTTGCATGCAGGTTCTGTTGATAAGATTTACTGTACAATCACCGTGCAATACCACACATTTCTCAGAGCTCCAGATAAGATACGTAAATTAAAACATCTTCACGAATAGTAAGCTCCTTTATTTCTCCACCGAACCCTATACTGTGACCACTCTTTAGAATCGTCTTTTCAAGACGATTCTAAAGAGTGGTCACAGTATAGGGTTTGGTGGAGAAATGACGATTTTAGTGTTTGAGTACGCACATTCATCTGTAGCTCTAAATATCATACATTTCTATACCTTTTATCTCTGCATCACTGATATTGCTTGGATGGACAAATGAGCCAAAGTCCTTCAATGGCATGCCCTGGTTGCCAGCATCTGATGGCGTTGGTGTCAAATCCATGACTTAAGTCTGGTCTCCTGGTCAGTTACCTCCCTTTGTAGTTATTGCTCTGTACAGTTACCTCCCCTGTCTGCTGCCCTGGCCAGTTATCTCCCCTGTTGTATCCTCTTACCTATGCGTGGTATTATCACCTATGCTTTCAGGGTTAAGTAATGTGTGATGTTGTCCGTGTAAGTTAACTGCCAACTGCTTCGAGAATTCGTTCAGATGATATTACTGTGACTGTAGAACAGGTGCCTTGGCATTTTTACCTGAAACAGAACACAAAGTTATACTATCTTGATGGGATTGTTAACCTTTCCATCATTTAAACGCTTTTTCATACCTTTACAAACAGAGCAGACCCAGATCAAATGGCTCCTGTAGGGACTACTCTGTTTGCAAATGCGTAGAAAAACATATTTATGGAGTAAAGTCTAAACCCTTTCCCTGTTCTATATTTAGACCAAATTTCAATACCTACTGAATATTCAAGGACAAAATAGTTATAATCAAATATGGAAGTTGGAGCATTGCAGCTGTTCTAAAAAGTAAAGAAATCGATCTATAAAATCCATGCGCAAACAGAGCAGACCCTAAGCAGATGGCTCCTCTAGGAGCCATCTGATCTTGGTCTACTCTGTTTGCAAATGTGTGAAAACATGTTTGTATGAGGGAAAGAGTTAATGCAGAATGAAGGCAATGCAGGAGCCTAGGAGCTTTCTGCATTACTTTTAGTCTGCATTATGCTACCACCTGTAAAAACTTATATTCTGAAAAACTTATATTTCTATATTTCTATTTTTTATGGTTATTACAGTGGAGATAGCTGTTTTACACATCATATGTCAGAGGGCATTTATTAGAGTAGGGGCGTTATTTAGGGAGAATCTGGTATTTCTGTCAACATTTTACACATTTTTCCAACATGTCTTACCTGAGATAATTACCTAATACATAACAACAGCACCAAAGGTGGGTGCCAACAATCGTCTATTCAATTGTTGCTCTTTTGACAGTGAACAAGTGTTGCCCTTGTGACAGCGTGAACAAGAGTACGAAGTTTCATAAGATTTGCATGAACAGCGAAGAAGTAATAGCCAACGTTAAAGCTTACAAATGACAACAACGTGGACGCTAGAGTTAAAACAACAGCTCGTGTTTTTTATCTTTGAAAAATAGACAAGCTATAAATATTTCTCAGAGGTCCAGATAAGATGCGTAAATTCAAACATTATCAAGAATTACTTCTTCATTTCTTCACAAAACCCTATTTCGAGGGTTTGGTGCAAAACTATTCTAACTCTTCACAAAGTGAAGGAGTTAGAGTAGTTTTGCACCAAGCCCTCGATTTTGTTACTACTCTTTAGCTTCGTCTCGAATAGACCGATTCGAAACAGTGGTCACAACATTAGCATTTAGTGGAGAAAATGACGATTTTAGTATTTGAGTACGCAGCATTATCTGTAGCTCTGACTCTATTCTAACCCTTTCCTCCATTAAATACACCTCTGTAATAGTCACTTCTTCAAACAATGGTTTCAAAAAGTGACTTTTACAGAGGCGTCAATATGTCAGGGAATGGGTTTAAGCAAACAGAGCAGACCCTGCTCAGATGGCTCCTACAGGATCCATCTGATTTGGATCTACTCTTTTTGCAAACGCTTGTAAAGGTGTTTATAATAATAAAATGGTTAACAGACTCTACATATTTTTTGCTAGTTTTTGCTTGTTTTGACATCTTTTCTATTCCAACAAAATTCTTTCCTGTCAACAAAATTCGTGCAAGTAACAGGTACCGGTATTCTGATGCTGCCAGTTTCTTCAGACATATCCCTATAGATAAATGGTGTACTGATAAATAATTATGTGAAAATCTCTCATTTCTGTGTCTATCCCTTTCGCTGTTCTGTATTTAGGCCAAATTTTAATACCAACTGAATATTCATGGAAGAAGTAGATAAAAATGGTGTACTGATATGTGAAAATCTCTCATTTCTGTGTCTTATAATTCTAGGAATCAAAAATGAGGTGGAATTTTGAGTAAAATTCATTTGTACATGTATCACACCAATCTAACCATGAATATTCACATAAGAGAAATGATGACCTCATGAATACTAATTAAATTAATATTTATAACGAGAATTATGCACAAGAGAATTTTTTATTGTAACAGTAACTGTAGAATCACATCTATGCCATATTTTAGCAAACAGAGCAGACCCTTATCAGACTGCTCCTACAGGAGCTGTCTGATCTGGGTCTACTCTGTTTGCCAATGCGTAAAATGGCATGTATTATGAAGGAAACGGCCGTTAACCCTTTCCGTGTTCTATGTTTATTTCAGTTTTCAGTACCTACTGCATATTCATGGCCAAAATTACAATGAGTTATACTGACATATGGAAGGTGGATAATCATGTAGCCAGTGAAGAGAGTAAAGACACAGATCTTTCAAATTCTATTAGCAAACAGAGTAGACCCTGATCAGATGGCTCCTCTGGGTCTACTCTGTTTGCCAATGTGTGAAATGGCATTTATTATGAAGGAAACGGTTAAGCAAATTCACCTTTTTCTAGAACAGACACTGTTTCTCCAAAACTACCATATTTGGACAAAAAATAGTGCAGACCTAGATCACGCCGCTCCTGAAGGAAAAGTTTGATCAGGGTCTACTCTACTTGCTACTAATAAAGGTTATACAAAAAATTCTGCATTATTATTCTGCATTAAACCATTACCTCATAGGCTATTTTTAGATCCAACCTCTTTGAATAAATCTACCGAAAAGGAGCATTAACTGGAGAAAAGGATTATTTTTTAGGATTTTGTAGTTTGAAACCATTGTGATAAATAGAGCATTAATGCTCCTATAGGAGCAAATGCTCTATTTATCACAATGGTTTCACCAGAAGACTTTTACAGAGGCTTCAATACGAGGGAATGGGTTAATGCCTTTGACAGTTCCCGTCTGATCATGGTCGGCTCTGCTGTCTTATGAAATTATATTATATATAAACTTTCTTGCGTTCATATATAGCATTATAAAAAATTCTGCTAATAAATATTCATGATGTCATTAATTCAAACATGAATATTCATGAAGTTCTACAGAATATCAATTTTGAGTTTATTGGGAAAGACACCAAATAACCAGATCAGCTCCTCTATAACTGTTGATCTTGTCTAGACTTCAGCTGTATTTATCATATCCATCAGTCAGTCTGAATTCCATAGCCCATAATTATCCTAAATATTTGAACAAATACGCCTCGGCAAATAGTGCAGACCCAGATCAAACTGCTCCTGTAGGAGCAGTTTGATCTGGGTCTACACTATTTGCTTACTATGTCAGTCTTACATTAAACTTAGTGAAATGGTGCCAAATTGGCTTATTCGGGTCGAAAAACCGATGGCGAGGCAAGACTGGGGTGTCCGAATACTTAGAATAATTAGCGTAACATCCAATATGGCATCTATCCACCCACACAACATTCTTGATGCGAAAAAAAAAATCTACATGTTATTTTGTAGGCAGGTAGGTCAGTAGCTGAATTAATACGAACTGTGCCAAATGACTACAATAAGAAGTGCATCTGGAGATAAATGTGTCTTCCAGCTTTGCAAACAGTATAGATCAGACCAGATTAGCCATCTTATACATTGCATTGATATATGATATGTAATCTATCAATATAATCAATAATCAATGTAACCGATTTTATTGATTGTAGATTTCTGACCAATTGCCGTCATTACTCAAGCGGCTAAAACCCATTCCCCCATATTGACGTCTTTAGATGCCACTGTAAAAGTCACTTTTTTTAAGCCACTGTGATGAATAGAGCAATTTTTGCTCCATAGGAGCAAATTCTCTATTTAGCACAATGGTTTCAAAACTAAACAATACTAAAGTTTACCTTTTCTCCAGTAAATGCTTCTTTTCAGTAGATTTATTCAAAGAGGTTGGGACTAAAAATAGCCTAGGATGGAATGGGTTAAAGACGACCTACCTCATAGAAACCTCTACCTTGCAGAACATTTTCATGTGTTTGCAAACAGAGTAGACCCAGATCAGACAGCTCCTGTAGGGGCCATCTGATCAGGGTCTGCCTCGTTTTCTTATGAAAATTATATAGATCTGATTCTACAGTTTCTGCCATGGCCAACGATTCAATGCAAAAGTCACGTGACCTTCACTGTAACAGTCATGTGACCTTCAATGTAAGTCATGTGACCTTCAATTAAGTCATGTAATATTGAAGGCAACAGTCATGTGACCTTCAAGGCAACAATTATGTGACCTTCAAAGCAACTGTCATGTGACCTTCAAGACAACAGTCATATGACCTTCAAGGCAATAATCAAATGACCTTTAAGGCAACAGTCATGTGACCTTCAAGGCATCAAGGTCAAATGATCAACAAACCAGTCTAAAGATTTGAAGTCTCAACCACTGTAAACCCTTTCCTTCATAGATCTGAGACGCATTACTAATTTGCACTTCATAAATATTCATGAACGAAATAACGACATCATAAATGATATTTAGATTAAATCATTATAATAGCACATGGACATCGGAATTTTCGGCCATGGCAGAAACTGCAGAATAAAGTCTGTGTTACCTCATACACAAACAGAGTAGACCCTGATCAGATGGCTCCTACTGGAGCAATATGATCTGGATCTGCTCTGTTTGCAAAGGTGTAGAAAGGAGTAAAGGATTAATTAATGCCTAATTGCAAACAGACTAGACTCAGATAAGACTAACTCCTGCAGGACCTATCTGATCAGGGTCTGCTCTGTTTGCTTATGAAATTACATAGATCTGATCCTAGTTAAATCTATCAAAGCTAAACTTCCTGTGTTCATATACAATAACAAAACTTTAGCTAATAAATAATCATGTCATTCTTTCTTATATGAGAAAAACGATTAAGCCATATAACTTTTTAACCCTTTCCCTGTTCTATGTTTATTACAAAGTTCAATACCTACTGAATATTCATGGACAAAACAGTTATAATAAAATAATGGAATGTCTGGAACATCTATCAAATTCCATTAGCAAACAGAGCAGACCCTGATCAGACGGCTCCTATAGGAGGCGTCTGATCAGGGTCTACTCTGTTTTCAGATGCGTGAAAATACGTTTATATGAGGGAAAGGTTTGACTTTTCTTTCCTCCTTCCTTACAATAACCATATGACCTGCCTGAACTGGATAAAAGACAGGAAGATAGAAGAAAAGCTATGAAATGACAATAGTAATTATTTCAAACTACACATACTCCCACAAGCAACCTTGAGCACTAAGTCTTGGATTGCCGAGTTTTAAAAGTGGAATGCAAAGGTCAAGATAAGATGCATAAATTCAAAGATTTTCAAGAATAACTCCTTTATTTCTCTACCAAACCCTATACCATGACGGCTCTTTAGAATCATCTCGAAGAGACAATTCTAAAGAGTGGTTACAGGTTTAGGGTTTGGTGGAGAAATGACAATTTTTTGTAATTGGGTACGCGCCGTTATCTGTAGCTATGTGGAATATTCCATCATTGTTCAACCCTTTACTCCATAAAGACACATTTCTATGCCTTTGCAAACAGAAAAGACCCAGATCAGACAGCTCCTGTAGGAGCTGTCTGATCTGGGTCTGCTCTGTTTGCTTATAGAAATAAATAGATCTGATAATGCAGTTTCCACAGCAAAGAAAAAATTCCCTTTTCCATGTTCCTATATTTATTGATTCTGTCCATGAGGTGAACAAAATGTTGAATAAATATTAAACTGGGAAATGGTTAACCCAAAATTCCCTCATATAAACGTGTTTTCACGCATTTGCAAACAGAGTAGACCCAGATCAGACGGCTCCTAGAGGAGCCGTCTGATCAGGGTCTGCTCTGTTTGCTAACAGAATTTGATAGATATGTTCCTTTACTTTCTAAAATGTCTACAATATTCCACCATCCATATTTCTTTCTAACTATTTTGTTAATGAATATTCAGTAGGTATTGAAATTTGGCCTAAATACAGAACAGGGAAATGGTTAAAGGGCCATAACTCCTGGCCCCTTATCTGATTGTAGCCTAAGTGATGGTGAATAACTGTGTGCAGTTTGTTAGGTACAGCTGCACTCAGAGTGGAAACTGAGATAAAATGTCAAAGTTTCTGCACAACGCCTACCACAACAATGACACCGATGACAAATGACAGAGATTGTCATCAACACCAAAGTAATCCTCAAAGGGAATATTAAGGTGCATATTCCGATACTAAAATCGTCATTTCTCGACCAAACCCTACATTGTGACCACTCTTAAGAATGGTCTCGAAGATGAAGACTTGTTTGCAACTTCATGTCAGGTATTGTATAGCTGGATAGAGATTAACCCTTCCCTGTGTGATGATGACATTAATACGCCTTTCTATACCTCTGCAAATAGAGAAGACCCAGATCAGACGGCACCTGTATGAGCCGTCTGATCTGAATCTGCTCTGTTTGCTTATGATATAATATAGATAATTATGATTGCAATGTCTACCACGGCCAAATATTTATGTGGTCACAATAATGCCATTATAAATATTAACACTTTCCCTGCCAAACTCTGTCGTCTGCTAACTTTTGTTGTCTGCTAACTTTGTCGTCTGCTACAAATTTTCATTCTTTTGATTTTCTTCATTTTGTTTCAAAAACATAGTAACAGTAACAAACAGTTTGGATCCTGATGAGACGCCGAGTTACTAGGCGTCTCATCTGGATCCAAACTGTTTGCATAGGTAGTCACAGATCCTGCATTGGCAGCGAAAGGGTTAATGGTGATGTCATTATTTCTTACATGAATATTCATGGACTAAAGGGTTTAAACCCATTACCTCATAGACTATTTTTAGATCCAGCCTCTTTGAATAAATCTACCGAAAAAGAGCATTATCTAGAGCAGAGGGAAGTTTTAGTATTTTGTAGTTTGAAACAATTGTGATAAATAGAGCATTAATTTTGCTCCTATAGGAATAAATGCTCTATTTATTACATTGGTTTCAACAGGTAACTTTTTCAGAGGCGTCAAAAGGCGTCAATATGAGGGAATGGGTTAACTGTATGAATATTAACCCTTTACCCCATGAATATTCATGTAAGAAATAATGACATCGTGAATATTTATAAGCTCAATTTTTATAATATAAACTTTTTTTTCAAGGGAATTTTTGCTTCGACAAAAACAGGAGAATCAGATCTATATCATGTCAAAAGCAAACAGAGCAAACCGTCTGATCTGGGTCTTCTCTGTTTCCAAAGGTATAGAAAATCGTATTAATGTATTGTTATGATCCAGTCTGTTTCTGCTATCAGTGCGACATATGCAGCAGACTATCACCTATAAATACATTTTTTACCACACGATGACAGACATATTGTCTCTGACTTCGTTGTAATGAATCAATGCACCTGACAAAAGAAAGCTTGTACCTGACAAAGGAATGTGTTTTTACCTGACAATGTGAAACATAATGCTTAACCCCTTTCCCTCATACTAACACCTTTTCACACATTTGCAAACAGAGTAGACCCAGATCAGACAGCTCCTACAGGAGCCGTCTGACAAGGGTCTGCTCTTGTTTGATTTTGACAGATCTGACCCTACACTTTTTGTCAAAACAAATATCAGTTAATTAATATTCATGATGTCATTATTTCTTACATGAATATTCATGAGGTAAAGCATTAATTAACCCTTTCCTCCATAAATACGTCTTTGTACGCTTCGGTAAAAATCACCTGTTGAAACCACTGTGATAAAGAGAACATTTGCTCCTATTATAGGAGCAAATGCTCTATTTATCACAATGGTTTCAAACTACATAACTCTAAAAAAAATCCTTTTCTCAAGTTTATGCTCCTTTTCCGTAGATTTATTCAAAGTGGTTTGGTCTAAAAATAGCCTATGGAGGAATTGGTTAACATTGGCCCAATGTGCTAAAGATCTTGGCTAACAAGAAGACATCTTGGAATTTTTACTTGTAAAAAACACAAAGCTGCAACAATGGTTGAGATAAATAATGCAGCATGCAGCACGCATAGCATGCATACCACATTTTGACGCCACTTTCAGAGAATCGCTGCAACACTAATTTTTTTTCTAATTATCGCCTGATTAACCCTTTCGCAGATGAATAAAAGTGCAAGAAATAATGACATAATGAATATTTATTACCTGAATGTTTTTTAACCCTTCGCTTGCTGTACACGTCAATATACCTACCTGTAAATAGTGAAGACAGGAGCTGTCTCATCAGGGTCTGCACTATTTACAAGTTGATTGTGCAACCAATGCACTCCACAGCAGCGATTGCACAGGGATATACTTGTACACAGTGAAGATATATGTAATCATACAACAGGGCATGGGTAAAGAAGGAGAAATGTATTTTAAAATTCAGCAAGCGAAGGGTTAATGGTACATAAACACACAATGTTTTGGCCACTGCAGAAACTACATAATTCCATGAGTAAACAGAGAAGACATCGACTTTGACTGATCAGACGGCTCCTGCAGGAGTAATCTGATCTGTGTCTACTCTGATTGCAAATGTGTTTAACCCATTCCCTCATATTGACGACTTTTGATGCCTCTGTAAAAGTCATTTTGTGAAACCATTGTGATAAATAGCAAATGCTCTATTTATCACAATGGTTTCAAACTACAAAATTCTAAAATTTTCCTTTTCTCTAGTTAATGCTCCTTTTTGGTAGATTTTTTCAGAGGTTGTATCTAAAAATAGCCTATAAGGATTACAGGTTAAAGAGCATAAATTATCTATGGTGCAAATAGTAATAATAATAAGAAAATCATCAACTGTTTTCAATCTAAGTAATTTTCATCAGCAAAAATTCACGTCTGCTTCAAAAAATGTTTTTTTCCTTCTTTCGTTTTCATGCATACTACCGGAGCACCAAATCAAACAGTTTGAAATCTGACCAGACATCCACTTACTCGACATCTCATCTGGATCCAAACTGTTAACCCTTTTATTCAATAAATACGCCTTTCTATGTCTTTGCAAACAGAGTAGACCCAGATCAGACGGCTCCTATAGGAGCCGTCTGATCAGGGTCTGCTCTGTTTGTTTCTGATATAATTTAGATATGATTCTAATTTTTCTGCCTAAGCTGAAATTTCCTGTATCATGATGTGCTATTATAACAAAATTAATCTAATTAATATTAATGAGATCATTATTTTTTGCATGAATATTCATTGCCGAAAGGGTTAAAGTATGGAGCTAATCATGAATTCCACACTTATGTGCAGAGCTCTTGCAAAGGAGCTCTTGAATTAATACAGCTTAACCCTTTCAGTGCAGGAAACCAGTCAGTGACATCCTTTGCAAAAAGTGTAGACTCAGATGAGAGGGCTCCAAGAGGAGCCCTCTCATCAGGGTCTGCACTTTTTGTCCTATTACACTTTTATTTTATTAAAGAATCCCTAAATATTCACAGTTATTTTGACCAGTTTGTGTTTTGGAACAGTCCTATAGAAAATGCAGCGTTTAAAGGGTTAACACGTTCAGCCCGAATCAATTACAATGCCGACAACTCTTCCGTCCATACAATGTAAACACTTCGTACTTCCTGTTCTGAAAAGCCTACTATTTTGATATAGACTGTTTCTATGGTTCTAACCTCACACACTGGTTTACACTAACCTTCTAAAAATAACTCCCACAGGTAGCCCAAATAGCTCTAATCAAATCGACTCAATAATTAGTCCAAGTCACCGGAAATCTGATTTCTTGTTCAATTAATCCACAACCACCAGTAATTAACCAAATGAGACGAACACATGTGAATCTGTATCCTTGCTGCTGCCGCCATTGTTTGCTATGACGATGTTGATCTTGACCTATATATAGAGGACAGACAGACATGAACGCTCCGACTGCTCCATTTTTCCGATAATCAATACAGCCAATAGCACTATTAAGCTAAAACCTTTCCTTCTCTAGAAGATATTTTATGTACTGGTGCAGATTTCTTAGAACTGTTTCAAGTGAAAGATGCTATTGTTATGCACATTTTATTTCACAAGATTTACACTAATTACCATAAGTCTTTCAATCTCCCCTCTCCATTCACCATTTGGGTAACTTAACCCCTTCCTCCATAAATACGCCTGTCTACGTAAAAATCACCTATTGAAACCAAATGCTCTATTTATCACAATGGTTTCAAACTACAAAATTCTAAAAAAGATTCCTTTTCTCCAGTTAAAGCTCCTGTTCGGTACATTCATTCAAAGAGGTTGGATCTAATAATAACCTGAGGTAATAGGTTAAACTCTTCTCATGCTCTTAGCGTACATATCAAAATTTGCAAACAGTGAAGAACCATATGAGACAGCTCCTAGAGGAATTGTCTCATCTGGGTCTACACTTTTTGTCATTATAATGCAGTGGCTACTACTGATCCAACTTTTGAATGATTCAGTTCATTAATATTCATAGTGGATGGATTCACATTTGAAGATTGTGCATGAGAAGGTTTAAATTAGACTGCCATATCAGCAAATGGTGTACACCCAGATCAAACTGCTTCTTCAGGAACAGTTGAGTTTAACCTGGGTCTACCTTATTTGCAGAAGTCTGTAAGTTGAAGATCTACGGTAATTATAGTAAAACCTCTCTCATAACGGTCACTAAATTGTGTTAATTAGATGGTATTTAGGGCAAGTGGCTGCTTAAAGCAAGGTGAAAGTAAAACAGAACGCTCCTATAGGAGCATTCTGTTTTACTTTCACCTTACCTTTAAGCAACCATCTCCATTTAACACAAATTACTTGATGCAATTAAGTGGCCGTGGCCGTTATAGAGAGGTTTTACTATAGGATAAACCCTTTCACTGTTAAATAAAAATTGTCTGCTTAGAGTATGTAACTCCCTGCTTCTGGTATCAAAGTGCGGCTATCTTCAAATTCTTTCCAAAACCTTAATCAGATTTTGGATCATGATGAGATGCCATGTTATTTGACGTCTGATCTGGAGCCAAACTCTTTTCAAAGTTTATATAACAGATCCACCTACAGCGGCAAAAGAGTGAACATGGAATTATTCTCTGAAATATTTTGAGCTGAAGCCAACTAATGTGTTTCACGGGTGTTGTATTTTAAGATTTCTGGTTTCAGAACCATTTACTCTAGACAATGTTACTTATTCCAATTAACCTACGCTTAACCAGTGGCTCAAATTGAAAAACAAATGTCTGATCAGGAATAATTTTTTCTACCACCATTCTGTCAAGCTTTTAAGAAATTGCTGACTGACTGTCAAACAGCTTGCATACTAACGAAATGCTTAGGTCACTCAGCTTCTTTTCTGGATCCAAACTGTTCGCAGATTGCGTTAGATATGAAAAGGTTTAACCTAATGGCCTACTGGGCAAACTTTGGTCGGTAGAAAAAGATATCTCAGCTTCTGTCTTAGCTCTTTATTACAAAACTAAGTCTACGATAAGCAAACAGATAGACCCTGATCTTGGTCTCTTCTGTTTGCAAAAGGTGTAGAAAGAGGTATTTACAGAGTCACGCTGGTTAATGTCACTGCAAAGTCAGTAGCAGATCAGATGGTCATGGCTCCTGTAAGAAGTCTACATGTATACAGACCACTTCCAGCTTTTTAACTTTTTCCCTGTTCTATGTTTATTTATTTTTTCAGTACCTACAGCATATTCATGGCCAAAATAGTTATAATGAAATATGGAAGGTGGAACATTGTAGCCATTTTAGAAAGTAAAGACACAGATATATCAAATTCTATTAGCAAACAGAGTAGATCCTGATCAGACAGCTCCTCTAGGAGCTGTCTGATCTGGGTATACTCTGTTTGCATATGCGTGAAAACACAATTAAATGAGGGAAACAGGGCTTTTTCACCTTCTATAACAGAGGCCTGTAAAAGGCCCCTTCCCAATTGAAAATTTCTTAAAAATCATGCAGTTTTCCCAAAATTCCAAACTTACACCAGCTTTTTTGTTTCCCAAATCAGCAATTTTAGCGATAATTCTTCCCAAAATCAGCAGGCAAAGGCCCCTTCCCAATTAAGAGAGAAAAGGCCCTGGGAAAGGGTTAACTCTTTCGTCCATATAAACACCTTTTCAAACAGAGGACACCCAGATGACACGGCTCCTAAAGGAGCCATCTCATCAGGGTCTGCTCTATTTGCTTATAAAATTATTTAGATCTGATTTACCCTTTACTCCATGAATATTCAAGTAAGAAACAATGACATCATGAATATTAAACAGTTTGTTTTTTATAATCACACTTTAACACAGGCCTTTTTGATCATGGCAAAAACTGTAGAATCATATCGACCGGAATATTATTTCATAAGCAAACAGAGCAGACCCAGATCAGACATCTCCTATAGGAGCCGTCTGATCTGGGTCTACTGTTTGCAAATGTATAGAAAGGCATATTAACGCTTTCCCTTATGTAAGCGCATTTTCCCGCATCTGCAAACAGAGTGGACCCAGATCAGACGGCTCCTATAGGAGCCGTCTGATCAGGGTCTGCTCTGTTTACTTATGGTGTAATACAGATCAGATTTCTACGTACAGCTTCTGTCTGAGCCAAAATGGCTTGTGTTCATATGCCATTATAAAAAATAATCTAATTAATATTCATGACGTCATTATTTCTTACATGAATATGCAACGGGGAAAGGGTTAAAGGAGTAAAGGGTTAAAGTCATCATGAATAATAATTAGCTCCTACTGGATCTGTCCGATCCGGGTCTAGTCGATTTGTAAAGGCATTTAAAAAGACATCTCTAAACATCTCATTTTACAATGGTATATGGAAATAGGATTAGTTTGACTTTAGCAGAAACTGAAGAATCAGAACTATTGAATTCCATAAGCAAACAGAGCAGACCCTGATCGGATGGCTCCTACTGGAGATATCTGATCTGGATCTACTCTGTTTGCATAGGTGTTAATAAGGTGCATATATGGAGTAAATGATCAATCCATAAACAAACAGAGCAGACCGGCCTGGTGATGATCAGATGTCTTCTACAGTCAAATACATTTATGTAAAATATGTAAACAGAGCTACAGATAGGTGCATGTGTACCCAAATACTAAAATCGTCATTTCTCCACCAAACCCTATACTGTGACCACTCTTTAGAATCGTCTCTTCGAGACGATTCTAAAGAGTGGTCACAGTATAGGGTTTGGTGGAGAAATAAAAGAGCTATTCTTGAAAAATGTTTAAATTTACGCATCTTATCTGGACCTCTGTGAAAATCCTGTGCTGTTAAATCCTGCCCTGACAACAGCTTGGAATTAGATGAGAAACTAAATAACTGGCTGTCTCATTACGATCAACAGATGTGTGCTATATGCAGGCAGACTATTCCCAAAACTCTGAGCAAATCAGTCATCGTTTAATAACCCTATCCCTGTTGAATATTTATGTATAAACTAATAACATCATAAATATCTATTAGCCGATTTTTTATAATGGCATAATTATGTAGCCATGGATTTTTGGTATTTGTAGGAACTGCAGTCAGATCTTTTGTATTTCATAAGCAAACAGAGCAGACCCTTCCATATTTTATTATCTGAATTTTATTATATCCATATTTTATTATCTAAATTTTATTATAACTGTTTTGTCTATGAATATTCAGTAGGTATTGAAATTTGACATAAACAGAGTCTACGTTTATGTCAAATTTCAATACCTACTGAATATTCATGGACAAAATGTCATAGAACAGGGAAAGGGTTAGAAACAGAATTTGTATTAACCCTTTCCTCCATTATAGCTATTTTTAGACCCAACCTCGGCTTTGAATGAATCTACCCAAAAGGAGCATTTACTACAGAAAAGGAAAATGTTATAATTGTGCAGTATAGAAACCATTGTGATAAATAGAGCATTTGCTCCATAGGAGCAAATGCTCTATTTATCACAATGGTTTCAAAAAGTGACTATTACAGAGGCGTAGAAAGGCATATTTAAGGAGGAAAGGGTTAAGATAAGACAGCTCCTATAGAAGCCATCTGATCTGGTTCTACTCTGTTTGCAAAGGTGTTAAAAAGTGTCTAATAAATATGCCTACTGTTACAAAAACATGCCCTCCTTGCCATTTATAGAACCCAAGAAAGTTTCATAGTACTAACCTTCAATCGATCTGCAGCTGCTAAATTCTGCAGTTTGAAAGAAATTTTCCCACATATTCTCAAATGACATTTTCCCTGACCTAGTATTTCAACACTGTATTCATTCTAAATATTACAACAACCGATCTCTTGACCAGTTATGACAGAGATGAACAAGACATTATTCAGCAATGATTCGCAAAAAGTGTTAACTGATAAAACTGCTTCATCAAGCTGTCTGATCAGATCTGGGTCTACACCATTTGCATAAGCTGGACATGCCGAATAATTTGAGTTATTACCGTATCTCAAATCACTGAGAAATACCCTAATTACCTTAGAATTATGTGAACAGACAATTTTTGGCAAATAGTGCAGACCCAGATCAAACTACTCCTGAAGGATCCAGGTCTACACTATATGCTGCTATGTCATTCTAGTTTAAAGATATCAAAATGGTGCTAATAATAAGATGGGTAAAGTAAAATATTTTCAACTATAACTTCTTCATTTCTCCACCAAACCCTATGTTGTGACCACTCTTTAGAATCGTCTCTTTGAGACGATTCTAAAGAGTGGTCACAACATAGGGTTTGGTGGAGAAATGACAATTTTAGTATGAGTAGTCACACTGTCCTCTATAGCTCTGTAAATTGATATATTCAGATTTATAAACCATTATACAGTAGATAGATTGTATCCCCGAATACTGAGGGTAATTATACAATGTACTGTCAGACTCAGCACAATTTGACTTTTGAAGAATGCCATGACAGTCCCACTAACCTTTTCCTTTGGAGTGAACTTACACGATTGGGGTACCAATACTATGGGTACTTATACTGTCCAACTCAGCACAATTTGACTTCTGAAGAATATTTCCATCACTGTCCCACTAACCTTTTCCTTTGGAATAAAGGTACTGTGTCATCTCTAATAAAGTTAACACCTCCTTGGGGCGTAACATTTTTCGAAATATGAGTCTTGCATTTGTACACTGATGGTTGCTTAACCCTTTATTCCATAAATACGTCTTTTTACGCCTTTGCGAACAGAGAAGACCCAGATCAGACGGGTCCTATAGGAGCCATCTGATCAGGGTCTGCTCTGTTTGCTTGTGATATAGTTTCAGACATTGCCAAACCTTGTATCCATGTGCTATAATAGAAATTAATATAATTAATATTCATGGTGTTTGTTTCTAAATTAGTTTATAAAATGGTTACGATATTCAGGGTCAGCTCTGTTTGCTTATGATATAATAATTATAGATCTGAGTGTATAGTTTCTGCTTTGGCAAACATTTTATGTGTAAATATGCCACTTTATAAAATAATCTAATTAATATTCATGATATCATAATTTCTTACAAGAAGAATGTTCATGGAGTAAAGGGTTAATATTTTGTTTGGCCTTTTTCCCCTTCATTTTGTCTGTTCAAGTCACTGTCTACCGGTGAGATTTCCTACTACAGTAAAACCTCTCTATAACGGCCACTAAATTACATCAGGTTAAAGGCAGGTGGCTGCTTAAAGCAAGGTAAAAGTAAACCAGAACGCTCCTATAGTAGCGTTCTGGTTTACTTTCACCCTGCTTTAAGCAGCCACCTTCCCCAAATACCAACTAATTAACACAATTTAGTGGCAGTTATAGAGAGGTTTTAGTGTAACAAGTTTATGGTTATCCCTCTTTATGATAAATTGATAAAGATACCTTTTGACGCCCTTGCAAACAAAGTAGACTCAGATCTGACTACCGGTACTCTATACCAAGTTTGTGCAGCTGAATGCATCAGTTTCGGTCCACTAAAATTAGACTGACATAGTAGCAAATAGTGTAGACCTTGATCAGACAGCTTCTTAACTCTTTCCTCCATAAACACGCATTTCTACGCCTCTGTAGAAATCACCTATTGAAACCATTGTGATAAATAGAGCATTTGCCCCATTTTTACATTTATTCAAAGAGGTTGGGTCTAAAAATAGCCTATGAGGTAATAGGTTAAGGATTTACCTGAGTTTTTCGATACTCAGGGTAATTAGTACATTCCATCAGACCGGGAGTGGGATCTCAACAGCTCACCTTAGAACTTGGTGCCAGGTAGGCTAAAGGTGACGATAGTACAAATGAAAATTTGACAATCATGTTCACATAAGTCATTCATCCTTAACCCTTTCCTCCACAGGCTATTTTTTAGACCAAACCTCTTTGAATGAATCTACCCACAAGGAGCATTTACTAGAGAAAAATAAAATTTTAGAAATGTGTAGTATGCAACCATTGTGATATGTAGAGCATTTGCTCCTATAGCAGCAAATGCTCTATTTATCGCAAAGGCTTCAAGAAGTGGTTACTACAGAGCTGCAGAAAGGCATATCTATGGAGGAAAGGGTTAACCCTTTAGTTATATAAATGCCGTTTTATATATTTGCCAACATAGTAGACCCAGATCAGATGGCTCCTATGGGAGCTGTCTGATGCACGGGTCTGCTCTGTTTGCTTTTGACACTATATAGATTTGATTCTACAGTTTTTGTCAAAGCAAAACATTTTCATGAAAAGTTTACACTATAAAACTTCAGCTAATAAATATTCATGATGTCATTATTTCTTACATGAATATTGAACAGGGATTCAATTAGGGTTAGCTCCATGAGACACCTTTCTATGCCTTTGCAAATAAAGTAGACCTGAATGCTTAGCGCAAAAGTAAAACAATGAAGAATGCAGAAGTTAGGGGTTGTTTATTTGAGTTTGGGTGTATGGGCTGTCTGATCAGAGCCTGTTTTCTTATAGATACAGATAAAGGTGCATACCCAAATATTAAAATCGTCATTTTTTCACCAAACCCTATACTGTGACCACTCTTTAGAATCGTCTCAAAGAGACGATTCTAAAGAGTGGTCACAGTATAGGGTTTGGTGGAAATATAATGGAGTTATTCTTGAAAATGTTTAAATTTACGTATCTTATCTGGGCCTCAGTGGATCTGATTCTACATTTTCTGCAAATGGCTGAACTATCTTAAAATTAATATAGTATACCATTACAATAATTCAACGAATAAATATTCTTACAGTCATTATTTCTGACACGAATATTCATGCTGTATGAGGTTAAATACTGTATTGCAGTTCTTTCTTCAGCCAAACACCCGTACAATTAAAATGAAACATGAGAAGGGTCTTGCTACCCGTTGCTTGTCAGATAGAACCAACTGTGGATACAGAGTCATGGTTTAACTCTTCACTCCATACTTTTCTATGCATTAACAAACAGAATAGACATAGATCAGACGGCTCCTATATATAGTGTAAGACATAAGGATGACACTGAGACATCATGAATATTAATTAGATTGTTATACTAGTACATGGACACAGGAAGTTTTAGCCATGGCAGACACTAGTAATGTAGAATCATATCTATATTATCATAAGCAAACTGCGCAGACATTGACAAGATGGCTCCTATAGGAGCCGTCTGATCAGGGTCTGCTCTGTTTGCAAAGACATGAAAAGGTGTTTATATAAGGGAAAGCAATGTTACACAGCAGGATTTTAACCGACATCCTGTCACATTATTCTGACATCATGGCAACCAGTCCTATCACTATCCTTATAATTTTATGTTGAGCTTCAACTATAGGTGCCACTAATATCATTAGTCATATGCTGGCATGACGGAACTCAAACCTATTACCTCCCTCGAGCTCCCACAAAGTGAAGGCTCTCACTGACTGAGTTAACCCTTTCTCTGTTGCATAATTCATGTAAGAAATAATGACATCATGAATATTTATTCGTTGAATTTTTTTAACTTCACTTTTACAAAGAATGCTTTTGCATTAGTATAAACCATACAGTCAGGTCTATTATAATTTCAAAAGCAAACAGAGCAGACCCTGATCAAACGGCTCCTGTAGGAGCCATCTGATCTGGGTCTACTCTGTTTGCAAATGCCTGAAAAGGCATAATTATATATGAAGGAAATGGTTAACTGGGTGTCCGGTAGCCCAACAGGACATTCATTGACTTGGTCAATTGTCATGCATCAGTCATCCTGCTGTGGGACAATCGGCTAAAACATGCAATCTTGGCGGTTTTCCAAAATGATCCAGTTATTCTAGTTACCTCTCTTGCTAAATTGTTCCCTTCTCAAATTCTCAATGTATGCTTATAACCCATTCCCTCAGACTGGCACCTTAAGGTGCCTGCGTAAAAGTCACTTTCTGAAACGATTGTGATAAATACAGCATTTGTTCTATAGGAGCAAATGCTCTATTTATCACAATAGTTTCAAAACTACACAGTTCTAAAATTCTCCTTTTCTCTAGTAAATGCCCTTTTTCAGGAGATTTATTCAAAAAGGTTGGATCTTAAATAAACAGGTGTCAATATCAGGGAATGGGTTGACAATGATAAGGGAAATAACTCCAGTGTTACTGTCTGAATTCTAGTCAACCACTCCCTCTGTTGGCAGATAAATTAAAACAAGGACAATAACTGCCTGAATATCTTTCACTATATCAAGGTAAGAAAGCTTACTGAATGGTTAAACAATGGCAAAAGTTTTACGACCCATAGATCTACATAACACCAAACAGCTGTGATTGATACTGATAGACTTACCAAGACAAATTAGTAGACCTAGATCAGACGGATGTGTTCATTTACCATTATAAAACACCAGCAAATAATTATTCATTATGTCATTATTTTTTGCATGATTATTCATCAGGTAATTAAAGGGTTAATTTTTCCATTACTTAACAGCTTACATAACCAAGTTGGGGAGGAACCGTGCCCACTGCAAGCTTGTAAACAAAGATATGCTTTTATCAACAACATCACCTGACAATTTTCCTCCATCATCCATAATGTTAGCCCCTTTAACAGTGAATTTACAGAATGGAATAGCCCATCAGTGTTTAACCCTTCTCTTGCTGAATTTTAAGACACATTTCTCCTTATTTACCCATGCCCTGTTGTATAATTACATATATCTTCACTGTGTACAAGTATATCGCTTTGCAATCACTGCTGTGGAGTGCATTGGTTGCACAATCAACTTGTAAATAGTGCAGACCCTGATGAGACAGCTCCTGCAGGAGCTGTCTAATCTGGGTCTTCACTATTTACAGGTAGGTATATTGACGCGAATAGCAAGCGAAGGGTTAACTATAGAGTCCACTAAGTATGAAAGGCTTGACAGTGCTAGAGGATTAGGATTGTCAAACAGTGTAGACTCTGATCAGTCTGGGCTCCTCTAGGAGCCCTCTGATCTGGGTCTACACTGTTTGCAAAAGACAGGGCATGACAGTATACCCCCATCAAGGGTTAAACAAACATAAAAAATAATATCCCCACCTTTACCTTTACAGGTATAAGTCTGCTGACCCTGACTTTGTGACTGACAAAGTTGTGTTACCATAATTAGCCTAAGTGTTTGGAGAGTCCAACTTAAGCAAAGAGAGCAGACTCGGATCAAATATTAGCCCCACCTTTTCAGAGCAACAGATAACTGCGCGTACTCAGCTACTAAAATCGACATTTCTCCAACAAGACGATTCAAAAGTGTGGTCACAACACAGAGTTTGGTAGAGAAATGAAAATGTTTTAATTTACACATCTTATCAGTACCTCTGCCCTTTCCTTTTCTGGGGATAGGTCTGCTGACAAGACTTGGTAACTTTGTACACTGATGACAAACTTCTGTTAGCCTGAGCTGAGTTCCAGATAAAATACAGTGCTCCCTCCCTACAACGGCCCTCTCAATAACGATTCCCTCCTTACAACAACACATGTTACTGTTTCCGAAACAACAAGGCTCAAAACACAACTTTTTCCATCGTATTTTCTTTATGCCTCCATCAAACCCCATGTTGTGACCACTCTTTAGAATCGTCACTTTGTGACGATTCTAAAGAGTGGTCACAACATAGGGTTTGATTGAGGCATAACGGTTTTAGTTCTCGAAATACACCTTAACTGGGGATCTGCAAACAAGCTAATTATGTTTGATTTTCCCTCCCTATAACAACTCCCTCTGAACAACACATACAATCTTCGTATCCCAAAGGGTGTCGTTGAAGAGAGGGAGCACTGTACATACATTTTTCAACAATAGCTCCTTTATTTCTCCACCAAAGGGACATTGAGCACAAATGGGTTCAATGATTTTATAAACCAACGAAGCAGTGAGATTGGTTGTCTGAAACTTATTGTAAGAAATAATGACACCATGAATATTTATAAGCTGATTTCTTATAATGGCATAATTATGTGCATAGGATATTTTGGTATTGGTAGAAACTGCAGTCTCAGATCAATTATAATTTCATAAGCAATAAGCAAACAGAGCAGAGCCTGATCAGATGGCTCTCTAGGAGCTATCAAACAAAATCCCTCATTAGGGTACTCAGTGTTGACAACGGTTAACCCTTGCATGAACCCTGTTCTATATTTATTCAAAAATTCCTCCAATAGCCGTCTGATCTGGGTCTACTCTGTTTGCAAATGCGTGAAAACACGTTTATATGAGGGAAAGGGTTAAAGTTCAGAATAACATTGTAACTGCCCTCTGGGATCAAACTGATCACATCAACAATACCGTCAGGACTGAAGTTCACAAAGCCAGCTGTTTCTGACAGGGATAGGACAACTGTCTACTGGCACCATCAACTGACACCATCAACTGGCACCATCACTGGCACCATCAACTGGCACCATCAACACTCAATGTTCAGAGTGGAATACACCATCATAGTTTATTGGTAGAGTCCATACAGTATGAAAGGGTATAATCCTCTTGGAGCCCTCTGATCTGGGTCTGCACTGTTTGCAAATGACAGAGCACTCATTTCCCACATTTGAAGCTTAAACTCTTATCCCAGTAATCCCTATTATTACTATGTCACATTTATAACTCTTTGGGTGCTAGAGGCGGATTCTCCCACCACTAATGATCTATGCAAACAGTTTGGATCCAGATCAGGCCGCAAATAATGTGGGGCCTGATCTGAGATCCAAACTGTTTGTCAGTGAGACTCATCTTCCGAAGAAAAGTAGAAAGAAAATTTGTAGTTATGAATAAAAATTATGCTACAGACGACAATTGAGCAGACGACAAAATTACCCAGCATGCAAAGAGATAAACAGCTTGGATCCATGGCATTTAATCAGGATCCAAACTGTATCATACTTGGTCAATTGAGTTTCTCAAAAACTTGATTGATTCGAGAATACATGTAGTTAAAACTGCCCCAGACCCAAATGTGAACAAACATTTTTTGTCAACTGCTGAATAATGGTGGACAACAGACCAAATGTCACCAAATTATAAATTCTTTGTATATTCATATTTCAACTCTTTGCATGCTAGCGGCAAAATTGTGATTGCTGTTGCAAACAGATTGGCAGTGTCTCATGATACAGTATCGTGTCAACTTTCGTACGATTCCAGTCAGCAGTCACTGAGAAACCATGTGGAATAAAAGTCAACAGACAGGCCAACACAAAACTTTTAAACAAAGGGGCATAACTTTGTAATAAAATCAATTAGCTGGAAAACTAAAATTGGATGTGCATGTCCTCTTTTATGTTAAAGCATCATGTCAACTTTCATTAGATTCCAGTCAGCAGTTGCTAAGAAACATCAATCTTATCTGGGTCTACTCTCTTTGCAAAAGGTTGAAAGTCATATTTATTGAGTAAAGGGTTAAGAATTGCAGCAGACGACAATAACTGAAGATGAAAAAATAAATAGACAGCAAAGAGCTTACAGCCATTTGATTTACATGTCAGTCCTTCAGTTGACCTTTGGTCATGTGTGTAACACATACTCATGATTAATAAGTCTTCATATCAATATAGTAAATCATACAAATTTTATATACCGTACCCCTTTTGGCCATTGCAACTGGAAGAGTAATGTGCATAAATTAAAACAATTTTAACCCATTCCCTCATAGGCTATTTTTAGAATAAATCTACTGAAAAGGAGCATTTACTAGAAAAATGGTAAATTTTGTAATTGTGTAGTTTAGAAACTATTGTGAGCAGATGCTCTATTTATCACAATGGTTTCAAAAGGGGACAAAAGGTGTCAATATGAGGGAATGGGTTAAGAATGAATTCTTTTATCAATCCACCGAACACATGCTTTGACCAGTCTCTTAAAATCAACTCGGACTCTTTAGAATCGTCTCTTCGAGACGATTCTAATAAGAGGTCACAACATAGTGTTTGGTTGCGAAATGACAATTTTAGAATTTGAATACACACAAAAATGTATCTTTTGCCTTGTACTGTAGAAAATGTCTGATTAGGGACTGCCCTGTTTGCTTATAAAATCATACTGATTCTATAGTTCCTGCTATGGCAAAAATTATCCTGAGTTCATGTGTCATTATCAAACAATTGATGATGTCATTATTTCTTACTTGAAAATTCAAGAATTAAAGGGTTAACCCTTTCCCTCATGAATATTTATGCATAAAAAGGTCACCTCATGAATATTCATTAACTTTCCGTTTATAAAGTAAATCGAAGAAACAGAGTAAACTCATTATCTAGGGCTTGGTGCAAAACTATTGTAACTCCTTCACTTCACTTTGTGAAGGAGTTAAGAATTATTGCTCCAAGCCCTCGAAATGTTTCAAGGGAAGTTTTTGTCGTAGACAAAAACTATAGGATCAGATCTATATAATTTCATATATTAACAGAGCAGACCCCGGTCAGACAGGTACCACTGTGAGGAGCCATCTGATCTGAATCTCCCTGTTAACCCTTTCCTTCATATAAACATGTTTTCATGCATTTGCAAACAGGGTAGACCCCGATCAGACAGTTCCTACAGGTCAGCTGTCTGATCAGGGTCTGCTCTGTTTACTAGTGGAATTCGAAAGAATATTCAGTAGGTATTGAAATTTGGAATAAGCATAGAAAAGGGAAAGGGTAATAAGAAACACTATGATTCTAAAGTCAAAACATGGGGCTTAGTGAAAATCTTGGACCATAACTTCATCCTATGGCAAAGTCAGTATAGATTAGTATAAGATTTCCAATAGTCCCAGATTCACTATGATCGAAACTGACAATGTGTGCATTTTGGAGACTGATAATTTTTTGGTTGTAATCATTCGCCTGTTAAGCGTGAACAGACTATTACTTGCAAACAGCTTGAATCTCAAGACAAGACACTCGGTAACTCTGTCTCATCAGGATCAAAGCTGTTTATATTAACCCTTTCCTCCATAAATACGCCTTTCTACGCCTCTGTAATAACCACTTCTTGAAACCATTGTGATAAATAGAGCATTTGCTCCTATAGGAGCAAATGCTCTATTTATCACAATGGTTTCAAATAACAAAATTCTAAAATTTTACTTTTCTATAGTAAATGCTCCTTTTCGATAGATTTATTCAAAGAGGTTGGATCTAAAAATAGCCTATGGAGGAAAGGGTTAACCCTACATGAGCTTTCTGATCTGGGTCTGCTCTGTTTGCTTATGATATAACAGACCTAACTCTTGTTTTTACCAATACCCAAAACTCCTGAGTAAACATGCCATTATAAAAACTCAGCTAATAAATATTCATGATGTCGTTATTTCTTAGATGAATATCCAACACGGAAGGGGTTAAGATATACTGAGAAAGATGTGCTAATGACAACTGTCATTTAATTGACAACGCTTTCTCTCAGGAAATGTTAGAATCCTTACAACCGGGCTGGACAGGAAACAAGATTTGTCTGTGCCAAGCAGTCTTTATTCCATCAATACACCCGTAGGAAACGTCTATCAGGGTCTGCACTGTTTGTTTACGAAATCACATAGATCTGATTTTACATTTTCTGCCAGGGACAAAACAAAATCCTGTATTCAAAAGCCATAATAATCAGCTATAATAGCAATCAGCTAATAAATATTCATGATGTTATTATTTCTTACATGAATATTCATGGTGTAAAGGGCGGGGAATCAAGATATGTCAGTGCCAGTTAGCATAATCCCAATGCTGTGAGGATTATCTGTTTTCGTTATCGTTACACAAAAAACTTATCTAGTAGTACCCCTCTAAACCGGATGTTAAATTCAGTATAATTATCAGTCTTGGTGACGGTGGTAGCTTAATGCAGGATGAAAGTCATGCAGAAAGCTCCTAGAAGGAGCTTTCTGCATGAATTTTACCCTGCATTAAGAATCCACCTGCCTAAAAGTATCTAAATTCTTCTTTACTAAAATTCCGGTTTAGAGAGGTTTTACTGTATTCTCCCTTATACAATGCCCCATAACTCGAATATATATCAAATGCCCCCTTATTTTTGGGTGGGGAGGGGGCCTCTGTGGCCAAGTGATTATGGTATTTAACTGGACACTCACTTGGCCCCTTTAACCCTTTCCCTGTTCTGTATTTAGGCCAAATTTCAATACCATCTGAATATTCATTAACAAAATAGGTATAAAGAAATCTGGAAGATGGAGCATTGTAGACATTTTAGAAAGTAAAGAAACAGATCTATCAAATTCTATTAGCAAACAGAGCAGACCCTGATCAGACGGCTCCTCTAGGAGCCATCTGATCTGGGTCTACTCTGTTTGCAAATGCGTGAAAACATGTTTATATGAGGGAAAGGGTTAATACCAGACTATGGTTTGAATCTTGGCCTGGGCATTTGGATTTTTCATGTGAGGAGGCCTTCCAGCTGTTTTTTTGTCGGTCAGTGGTTTATACACAGGTGTTCTGTGTACTAAACAATGCAATTTGGTGAATGCTCAATAATTCCGGGTCTTCTTCCACCTGTAATTAACTAACCTGACATCTCAATATGAATGAAATACTGTCAAAGTGAGGTAAAACCCGATACAATTAAACAAATAAAAACTAGAAAATGTGTATGTATTTTTTAACCCTTTACTCCATGAATATTTATAAAAGAAATAATGACATCATGAATATTAAATAGATTCATTTTTATTTATGGCGTATGAACACAGGATATTTTGGCTGTGAGAGAAACTGTAGAATCATATCTATATTGAACCTATATCTATATATATACCTCTAGGAGCCATCTGATCTGGGTCTACTCTGTATGCAAAGGTTTATGGAATAAAGGGTTAAGAAACCTGAACAAATCCTGCTCCTACAAGTTGGAGCCATCTGATCTGGGTCTACTCTGTTTGCAAAGGCGAAGAAAGGCGTATTTATGGAATGAAGGGTTAAGAAAACTGAACCAATTCTGCTCCTACAGGAGCCATCTTATCTGGGTCTACTCTGTTTACAAAGGTCTAACAAAGGCATATCTATGAGGGGGGAAATGATTAAATTTAAAAAACTAATGGAGACACAAATAGAACTTTGATCTAAGTCTGTCTGGCAAAATGTTTAGTGAAATAACAGCACCTGACAATACAAGTGATCAAGCCAATACAGATGTGACCCAAGATTATAAACTCTATTTATGAATACAGTAAAATCCCTCTAAACTGGAATTCTAGTAGAGAAGAATTCATATTTGTTTATGCAGGTGGCTGCTTAATATGTAGGGTATATGTAGGAGCTTTCTGCATGACTTTCAACCTACATTAAACTGCCACCCGTGTCTCAGATATTTATACTGAACTTTAACCCTTTCCCTTATATAAACGTGTTTTCACGCATTTGCAAACAGAGTAGACCCAGATCAGACAGCTCCTAGAGGAGCTGTCTGATCAGGGTCTGCTCTGTTTGCTACTGGAATTTGATAGATCTGTTTCTTTACTTTCTAAAATGGCTACAATGTTCTACCTTCCATATTTCTTTATAATTATTTTGTCCATGAATATTCAGTAGGTGCTGAAATCTGGCCTAAATATAGAACAGGGAAAGGGTTAACAGTAATCATTTGTATGGCTTCATTAAATCTATGCAAGCATAATTATGTAATACATACATCTAAGTTTTACATGAACTCAATTCTCACCCTGACCTTGACCTTGACATGTAACATGCTACATATTGTACTGTATTATCTCGTAACCCTTTCCCTCATATAAACTTGTTTTCATGCATTTGCAAACAGAGTAGACCCACATCAGATCAGATCAGACCAGATCCTATAGGAGCCGTCTGACCAGGGTCTGCTCTGTTTACTAATAGAATTTGATAGATCTGTTCCTTTACTTTCTAAAAGGCGACAATGCTCCAACTTCCATATTTTGTCATAAAAAAACTATTTTGTCCATGAATATTCAGCAGATATTGAACTTTGAGATAAACATAGAACAGGGAAAGGGTTAAGAAACGTCCCTAGACATTACATTTTTTATAAGGAGCTTCTTGCATTTTGTACACAGGTGGTTGCTAAATGCAGAATGAAAGCAATACAGAAAGCTCCAAGAGGGAGCTTTCTGCATTTACTTTCTGACTTCATAAAGCTATTAACTGTGCTTTGGCAAACCTATATTTCTACATTAAATGGTTATTATAATGGATTTTAGCTTATTTATTCACTGTCATATCTTTCTATGCATTTGCAAACAGAGTAGACCCAGATCAGACAGCTCCTGTAGGATTAGTGTCTGCCGTTTGCTTAACCCATTACCTCAGAGGCTATTTTTAGAAACAACCTCTTTGAATAAATCTACCGAAAAGGAGCATTAACTAGAGAAAAGGAATTTTTTAGAATCTTGCAGTTTGAAACCATTGTGATAAATAGAGCATTTGCTCCTATAGGAGCAAATGCTCTATTTATCACAATGGTTTCACAAAGTGACTTTTACAGTCGTCAAAAGTAGTCAATATCAGGGAATGGATTGAGCAATAATATAGATCTTGTTCTACAGTACCTGCTTTGGCAAAACTTCCTGTGTTCCATATCTCCTGTGTATTCATGTAAGAAATAATGACATCATGAATATTAATAAGATTAATTTTTATAATGGCACATGGTCACCGGAATTTTTGACCACAGCAGGAACTGCAGAATCTTATCAAATTATTTCTTAACCCTTTCCTCCATAAATACGCCTTTCTACGCCTCTGTAAAAGTCGCCTATTGAAACCATTGTGATAAATAGAGCATTTGCTCCTAAAGGAGCAAATGCTCTATTTATCACAATGGTTTCAAAAACTACACAATTCTAAACTTTTCCTTTTCTCTAGTAAATACTCCATTTCGGCAGACTGATTCAAAGAGGTTGTGTCTAAAAATAGCCTATGGAGGAAAGGGTTAAGCAAACAGCAGATACAGATCAGACAGCTCCTTTAAGAGCTGTCTGATCTGGGTCTACATTAATTGCGAAAGTGTGAAAAGGTATTACAACAGGGAAAGGGTTAAATACAAATTTAAAGTAAAATCTAACAACTGTAATGTGAAATGTGTAATTTCCAACTGCACTTACCTTAGATCACTATAGTGTCTCCAGGGTAAAGTTTGCTGAGCTGATAAAATCAAGACCTTTCTACAATGACCTGCAATAGAGGAGACAAATTAATTTTTCATTGTATCATTAGGTTTCAATCTTATCTCACTCGGAGAATATTTACTTGCCAGGAAAAAAAGAAAGACCAAGCATTGAACTCTTTTTTCATCATTCTGCACCCTGCCAAATATTTGAAGTGGAAAGGCCCTTAACCCTTCGCTTGCTATTCACGTCAATATACCTGCCTGTAAATAGTGAAGACCCAGATGAGACAGCTCCTGCAGGAGCTGTCTCATCAGGGTCTGCACTATTTACAAGTTGATTGTGCAACCAGTGCACTCCACAGCAGTGATTGCACAGTGAAATACTTGTACACAGTGAAGATATATTATGTAATTATACAACAGGGCATGGGTAAAGAAGGAGAAATGAATTTTAAAATTCAGCAAGCGAAGGGTTAATTATCTCTTTCCCTGTTCAATACTCATGTACAATATATTATTTAGTGTACATGTATGTTTTGGTATCGATAGAAACTATTATACAGTAAAATCCCTCTAATGCGACCGATTTAATGAATAAACATGGCTGTCTTAATAAACAGGTGGTTGCTTAATGCAGGACGAAAGTTATGCAGAAAGCTCCTACAGGAGCTTTCTGCATAACTTTCATCCTGCATTAAGCAACCACCTGCCTTTGTCACTGTGAATTATTCCCCTTTCTACTCAGGTCTCAGTAGAGGGGTTTAACTGTAATTTCATGAAGCAAACAGAGCAGACCCTACTCAAATGACTCCTACATGAATAGTGATGTCTTATCTGGGTCTAATTCTGTTTGCAAAAGCTTAAAGAGTATTTATATAAGAAAAATGGTTAACTTATAATAGTCAAATCAGTTTGAAGAGATTAACCCTTTCCCTCATAATTATAAACGGGTTTTCACCCATTTGAAAAGAGAATACAGGAGCCGTCTGATCAGGGTCCTAAGGATTATAACATTTTCCTTTTTTCTAGTAAATGCTCCTTTTGGGTAGATTCATTCAAAGAGGTTGGGTCTAAAAAGATTGCCTATGGAGGAATGGGTTAAACTCTGGACTGTTACAAACAGTTAAGATTAAGTTAAGATAATTTTGTTCTCATGCAAAAACATGCAAATTTATACATGCAAAGAATAAGAGAATGTTGAAGTTCATCATACACAGTATTTTAAACCTTTGTCCCGTTATTTGCCACCAAGTGGCAAACAGCTTGAATTCAGATGAGATGCCACCTATTCAGTATCCAAGCTGTTTGGCACTCCATCGCTATTATTTCTCAAGAGCTTGAGTGAAGGGGATGTAGTCAAAATTGCACTAGATACTAAATTGAGCGGACATTATTGTTTTCATGGCCGGATAAGGGTTTACAATGGACAAAGTTTGGCTTGCCTCTGTTTTGGTAAAAAAAGTCAAACATTGTTTATTAAACAAGGCAATGTTGGTATTGTCATCTGCATAGAACAAAAATCTAAGGAGGGGGTCTAATTCAACCCTTTAAAAGCTAAATATTCACAGGTCAATAGCCTATCAGTGTTTATTTATAATAACAAGAGACCACTGAGTATGAAAGGCATAAACTTGCGAGAAGATTTTGAATGACAAACAGTGCAGACCCTGATCAGAGGGCTCCTCTAGGAGCCCTCTGATCTGGGTCTACACTGTTTGATGACTGTGCATGCCTGTTCTACCTCAAAGGGTTAACCTTATTCAGTACTCTACAGACGAATTTGTGATTACCAGATTTTTCAAACAGTTTGTATCCAGATTAGACGCCAAGTAACTTGGCATCTGATCAGAATCCAAACTGTTTGACACTCTTATAATGCTTTTTTTCTGAAAAGAAATCAAGGAAAACTGCGCTTTAAGAATCGGAGCAGACATCCATATTTGCAGACGACATTTTGCTCAAGTAGCAGAAGGTTAACTTGAATTTGCTTACATTTATATTTTGCAAAAGTAGTCCTCATTTCTCAAAGTAAATATTGATTTTTTATTCGATAAGAATAACGCCAGACCTGTTGGAAACTAATAATTAGGGCTTAGGTTACTCCGGATCTCATCTGGATCCACAAGTTCTCATGAATTCATCACAAGCATGTCGAGAGTGTAACCCTTTTCATACCATCAAAAAATAATGTTAGCTGAAAATTTCTTGGCAAACATTTTTAAAAGCTACATGTATCCAGCGTCAGCGGGCTGAACTTTTGAGAAACTACTGGCCGAATGGCAAACAGCTTAGATCCTGATGAGACGTCGAGTTACTCGGCATCTCATCTGGATCCAAGCTGTTTACGAATGTGACCTAGTAGCTGATAGCCAGACAAGAGTTGGGTAATTAACAAAAAGGATCACAAAACCGGCTTATAAATTATGAGAATTCATGCCATGGTTTGGAACAATTTAGATTCTGACGAGGCTATGTGCTGTGTTTCATACGGAATCAAAAAGGATTCATACCTTAATCTGTTTAATTGTGCAGTTACAACTGTTTTACGTCAAATTCATGCCATGGTTTGGAACAATTTAGATTCAGACAAGAGGCTACGCTATGTTTGATACGGAATCAAAATGATTCATACCTTAATCTGTTTAATTGTGCAGTTACAACTGTTTTATGTCAAACCTTGGTATGTTGTCACCATAAAACTATAGATTGTACAATGTATTTCAAAAACAGATGGGACGTGTACTGTCCATTTACTAACTATAACTACAATAGACTCTGTCTTAAGCGACCATCAAAAAGAGGTCTAATTATGGGTCTATTAGGCAGATGGTTACTTAAAGCAGGTCAAAGGAGCCTTCTGCATTACTTTTGCCCTGCATTAAGCAACCACCTGCTTTTTAACCCTTTCCCTTATAGGCTATTTTTAGATACAACCTCTTTGAATAAATCTACCGAAAAGGAGTATTAACTAGAGAAAAGGAAAATTTTAGAATTTTGTAGTGTGAAACCATTGTGATAAATAGAGCATTTGCTCCTATAGGAGCAAATGCTCTATTTGTCACAATGGTTTCACAAAGTGACTTTTACAGTCGTCAAAAGTCGTCAATATGAGGGAATGGGTTAACACTCCTATGTTCAATAAATGAATGACCACTTAGGAAAGGTTCTATTGTAAAAATTTACTAATAAAATCATTTATTGTAGCTAGGTAATGTAATCTAAATATATCTTATCTTAACCCTGTAACTGTTGCAGTCCAAATTAACCCTTTACTCTATATGCCTTTGCAAACAGAGTAGACCCAGAACAGACGGCTCCTACAGGAGCCATCTGATCAGGGTCTGCTCTGTTTGCTTATGACACAATGTAAAATTGATTACAGTAAACCCTCTCTATAATGGCCAATAAATTACATCAAGTATTATGTGTTAAAGGCAGGTGGCTACTTAAAGCAAGGTGAAAGCAAAACAGAATGCTCCAATAGGAACGTTCTGTTTTACTTTCACCTTGCTTTAAGTTTAAGCAGCCACCTGCCCTAAATACCAAATAATTAACACAATTTATAGGCCGTTATAGAGAGGTTTTACTGTATTATACAATATTTCTATCACGATAAAGTGTAATTGTTGTTCATCATTGTGCCATTATAATAAAACCAATTGATTCACAGTCATGATGTCATTATTTCTTACACCATTGACCAATGTTCATAGTCTCAGAACAGTATCAAGTACTAGAAAATTTTGTTGAAAAATGTCGTCTGCTTTGTAAACAAAATGCTCAAAAAGTTTGGAGTGAGATGATGTACTACATTTGTGGTATTAACCCTTCGCTTGCTATTCACGTCAATATACCTACCTGTAAATAGTGAAGACCCAGATGAGACAGCTCCTGCAGGAGCTGTCTCATCAGGGTCTGCACTATTTACAAGTTGATTGTGCAACCAGTGAACTCCACAGCAGTGATTTCACAGCAAAAAACTTGTACACAGTGAAGATATGTGTACAAATATACAACAGAGCATGGGTAAAGAAGGAGAAATGTATTTAAAAATTCAGCAAGAGAAGGGTTAAATATAGCTCCAAATTTTTGCAAGTATAAGTTTTGTTACGCTAAGCCTTTTTATGACCCTGTAAAAATCACTTCTTGAAACCATTATGATAAATAGAGCATTTGCTCCATACAGAGCTCCAGATAAGATGCTTACCCTTCTCTTGCTGAATTTTAAAATACATTTCTCCTTCTTTACCCATGCCCTGTTGTATAATTACATTATCTTCACTGTGTACAAGTATTTCGCTGTGCAATCACTGCTGTGGAGTGCACTGGTTGCACAATCAACTTGTAAACAGTGCAGACCCTGATGAGACAGCTGCTGCAGGAGCTGTCTCATCTGGGTCTTCACTATTTACAGGTAGGTATATTGACGTGAATAGCAAGCGAAGGGTTAAATTAAACATTTTCCAGTATAACTACCTGATTTTTCCCACCAAACCCTATGCTGTGGCCACTCTCCAGAATCATCTCTTCGAAACCATTCTAAACAGTGGTCAGAACATACTTAACCCTTTCCCTCATAGAAACGTGTTTTCACGCATTTGCAAACAGAGTAGACCCAGATCAGACGGCTCCTAGAGAAGCCGTCTGATCAGGGTCTACTCTGTTTGCTAATAGAATTTAAAAGATCTGTGTCTTTACTTTCTAAAATGTCTACAATGTTCCACCTTCCATATTTCATTTTAACTATTTTGTCCATGAATATTCAGTAAGTATTGAAATTCATAATAAATATAGAACAGGGAAAGGGTTAAACAGGGTTTGGTGGATAAATGATGATCTTAGAATTTGAGTACGCATCTTTATCTGTAGCTGACTGGCTCCATAGGAGCGATATGCTCTATTTATCACAATGGTTTCAAACTACAAACTTCTAAAATTTTCCTTTCCTCTAGTTAATGCTCTTTTTTGGTTGATAATATTTCAAAGAGGTTGGGTCTAAAAATATTATAGCCTATGAGGGAATGGGTAAAGAAGTCATTTGATCTGGGTCTGCGCTATTTCCCAATGTTTGTCTGTATACTAAGGGTAATTAGGGTACTCTGACAATGAAGCTTTTAACACTGTCCCTGTTTAATATTCATGTAAAGAATAATGACATCATGAATATTTATTAGCAGAATTTTTATGATGGCATAATGTACCACAGATGTTTTCGCTCAGGCAGAAACTATCTATCGATCTATGTTATACATCAAGCAAACTGAGCAGACCCTGATCAGACGGCACCTATAGGAGCTGTCAGATCTGGGTCTACTATGTTTGCAAATGCATGAAAGTTGTTAAAATGCAGGAAAGGGTAAACCCTTTTCTAGATAATCCCATCTTTCAAAAGTCTACAAACAGGGAAATAGGGTGAAATTTTGGCCCCAAAAATGCCATAAAGAAATGCCTAATCTATTTCCTGGTACAATATTCTCATCACAAAGGGAATTCAACAGAGGAATTATTTCACTGCCTCACCTTTATCAACAATGTTTACACATAAACAGGTGATGGAACAAAATATATCAATAACTGACCATTGTTGCTATAGCAACCAAACATTTAAATCCGGCATCATGAGTCTGAAAAACTGCTTTTACTTTCAGAGCTGTATCCTGAGAAACATTATCCCATCGCAATGGTTTCAAAATGTGAATTTTATAGAGGCGCAAAAATACGTCACTAGGGGGTGTTGTGTTAAATTATAAAATTACCCTAATTAATCCATGCCTTCATAAAAGCCACTTTTTTAAACTATTGTGATAAATAGAGCATTTGCTCCATAGGAGTAAATGCTCTATTTATCACAATGGTTTCAAAATTACACAATTCTAAAATGTTCCTTTTTTCTAATGCTCCTTTTTGGTAGATTTATTCAAAGAGTAGCCTATGTGGGGAATGGTTTAAGTCTTCAAATATGAAAACCTGGACAACTATGTCCGTCAGAGTCTTGATGATGATTCTAAAGTGCGGTCACAACATACAGTTTGATGGAGAATCCTGAAATTGTTTTAATTAAGCATCTTATCTGGGCGTCTGTCTAGGTCCATCTCAGACTTCATTAACCCTTCGCTTGCTATTCACGTCAATATACCTACCTGTAAATAGTGAAGACCCAGATGAGACAGCTCCTGCAGGAGCTGTCTCATCAGGATCTGCACTATTTACAAGTTGAATGTGCAACCAGTGCACTCCACAGCAGTGATTACAAAGCGAAATACTTGTACACAGTGAAGGTATTGTACACAGTGAAGATTTATGTAATTATACAACAGGGCATGGGTTACAAAAGAAGGAGAAATGTATTTTAAAATTCAACAAGAGAAGGGTTAAGATCTTCATCACAATACTGTATTTACACTATATATAAGGTCTCCCCTCTCCTCCATTCATTCACAGGTGCCCTTCGCATGCACTACTGCATGCCATTGCCATTAAATTGTGGTTAAAAAACTTTTTTAAGACCCATTAAAATTCTAGCAGGATTTTCATCTAGTTTTAATGGTACACCATTAAAATGACCCATTAAAAGGTAAACCTTTGATGGTATTTCAATGGTCACTATTTAATGGCATTTAATGGCATCCTTAAAAATCCCTGAAAAAACTGTTAACACCATCCCCTTAAAAGTCTGTTAAAATATAGATACAATGGCCATTAATATCATAATTAAAATAATCATTAAAAACTTTTAATGGGAGCAAATACCCATTAACACCCCCTGAAATAAATTAATGGCAAATATTTTAATGGCATAGTTAAATTAGTCATTAGAATCAGCTGTTGGATTTGGGTCTGAGCTATTTGCCTAAGGTATGTCTGTCTAAATCCTTAGCGTTATTCGGGTAGTAATAATAGAATTTGAGGGCTTGGTGCAAAACTATTGTAACTCCTTCACAAAGTGAAGGAGTTACAATAGTTTTGCACCAAGCCCTCGAAATTTAGTCTGATGGTAAAAGAGAGCAGTCTCATCTGGGTCTGTATCATGTGTTTATGTATGTCCGTCTAAATGCTTAGGGTTATTAGGATAATGTAGATATATGATGAAGGGACAGTGTCATCTGGGTGCTACACTATTTACCTCAGATTGCAATAGTCTGGACAATTCTTTTGGGTATTTATGGTAATGGCTAAAGCCTGAAGAAAATCCAATATCTAATACAATGCTGCTCTCCCTGGGCATGCATACCAAATCACAAGTGACAGACGAGACAAGAATGTTTCACATTTATATATACAATTCAGTAGACAGGACTGTGAACAAGACCTGTTCTCTTGCGCATACAAAAAACATATGTCTTTACCTTATACTTCATGAATATTCATGTAAGAAATTAGGATATCGAGTGTTTGGAGGAACACGTGTCACCTGTTCGCAAAGCGCGCAACTGACACAAAAAATGTTAATATGCTGGTGTGCGAAAATCAGAACAAAGGGGAATAACTCAAAAAGTATTGCATACAGTGTGATGGACCTTAGTTACATCAATGGTCCTCAATGAGAGGACGACACATGTGAAATTTGAAAGCTCTATAATGATTAATTTAGAAATGACAGCCAAAAAACGAAAGTGTGACGGGCAGACAGACAGACAGATGACGGAAAAGTGATCCCTAAAGTAACACACTGCCTCTCGGCAGGTGACAAAACAAAGCATTTGATTTGATTTGATTCATTAATATTCATAGGAGGAGTCTGAAATCTTATATTTCAGCGTACAATGGGTTAACCCTTGCCTCCATAAATACCCCTTTTTAAGCCTCTGTATTAGTCTTTTTTTGAAACCATTGCGATGAATAGAGCATTTGCTCCTAAGGAGCAAATGCTCTATTTATCACAATGGTTTCATAACTACAAAATTCTAAAATTTTCCTTTCCCCTAGTTAATTCTCCTTTTCAGTAGACTTATTCAAAGAGGTTGGATCTAAAAATAGCCTATGAGGGAATGGGTTAATAGACAAATACGCAAGACAAAACAATAAAAAATTTGAATCCTTAAGGAAGATTTCAGAATCAATTATCTCTTATCTGATTACTTGCCACCCGACTGATCCCATTAATTTTGCAAACAGCTTGAATCCAAACGAGACGCCAAGTAACTTTTTGACAGTCAGTAGTTTCCCAAAATCTTGATCACAGTTACTAAGAACCTTAAATCTTAAGAGACCATTAATTTATTGAACATAGGAGTCTAAACAAGAGTGTTTGAAGAAACATGTGTCACCTGCTTGCAGGTGACACAAAATCAGGGCACAAAGCTCTATAATGATTAGTTCAATAGAAATGACGGCCAAAAAAAGAAAAGTGTGATGGACGGATATACTTAGACAGACGAACAGGCAGACAGGACAGACAGACAGAAAGACAGGACAGACAGACGATGGAAGGTGACACAAAAAGCAGGTGGTTCCTTAATGCAGGACGAAAGTAATGCAGAAAGGAGCTTTCTGCATTACCACCTGCCTTATAGGTTCGTGATTATACCTCTTGCTGAGAGTTACTAAAGACAGGTTATACTGTAGTCAAAATTGTACCAGATCCAAATTTTGAGCAGACATATTTTTTTCATGGTGGGATAAGTTTAACTTGTTAAGATAATATACATTTGTATTCTTAAGTTAAAATCTAGACCTGAAGCCATTAAGGTGAGATTTATTCCATTACACTACTTTAACCCTTAACCTGTCGAATAATTAAAAACTAGCTCGGAGGCTCACATTCTGAATATTTCTGAATATTATTCAAGCAAAATTTGGTATCCAAATTTGAAGAGAAAAAAAAATGAGGCAAGCAGAGCAGACCCTGATCAGGGAGCCCTCTGATCTGGGTATACACTGTTTGCAAAGGTCTAATGTGCTGGGTTCGTGCATTTTAAGGGTTAATACCCGGTAATAGTTACAATTATAACACATGGCAGTCACGAGTGACTTTAGTGACTTCAGAAAATAGTGCAGACCAAGATCAAACAACTTCTGAAGAAGCAGCTTGATCAGTCTACAGTGTGTGCTACTCCACCAGTTTCATTTAACCCATTCCCTCATAGTGACACCTTTTGACCCATTTTTTCATATTGACACCTTTTGACCCATCCCCTCATATTGCCACCTTTTGACCCATTCTGTCATATTGCCACCTTTTGACCCATTCTCTCATACTTACACCTTTTGACCCATTCTCCCATATTGCCACCTTTTGACCCATTCTGTCATATTGCCACCTTTTGACCCATTGTTTCATATTGCCACCTTTTGACCCATTCCCCCATATTGCCACCTTTTGACCCATTCTGTCATATTGCCACCTTTTGACCCATTCTGTCACATTGCCACCTTTTGACCCATTCTCTCATATCGCCACCTTTTGACCCATTCTGTCATATTGCCACCTTTTGACCCATTCCCTCATATTGACACCTTTTGACCCATTCTCTCATATTGCCACCTTTTGACCCATTCTGTCATATTGCCACCGTTCGACCCATTCCCTCATATTGACACCTTTTGACCCATTCTGTCATATTGCCACATTTTTGACCCATTCTGTCATATTGACACCTTTTGACCCATTCCCTCATATTGACACCTTTTGACTCATTCCATCATATTGACACCTTTTGACCCATTCCCTCACATTGCCAGCTTTTGACCCATTCTGTCATATTGCCACCTTTTGACTCATTCTCTCATAATGACACCTTTTGATCCATTCCCTCATATTGACGCCTCTGACCCATTCCCTCATATTGACGCCTTAATTTTGCTCCACAGGATCAAATGCTCTAGTTGTCACAATGGTTTCAAAACTACACAATCTAATAATGCTCCTAGTCAGTAGATTTATTAAAAGAGTACACAATCATGCCATTATAAAAATTCAGCTAATAATTGTAATAAATATTCGCGATGTCATCATTTCTATCATGAATATTCAACAGTAGAATGGACTTTAGTATCTCGTTCAACAAGCTCACACAATGAACAGTCAACAACAGTCATAATAAGCACTGAAGCAGAAAACAAGTATTTTGCAGATAACACTTTCCAAGAGTACAAAAGAATAAAAGGTTCAAAGATAATTTCAGCAGGATTTGTTTTCATACCCAGTAAGTCTTAGTGTAACATCTGATGATCTCTACGATCTGACTAATTAATCGACCAGACATAAATCCTATGAAAAAGACCTGGCATTGGAATTTTTAGTTCTTGTTATGTGTTAAATCTACTAATTACCCAGAAACACCTTCTAATGACTTTAAGCAGATCAGACAGCTCCTGAAGGACAATTGGGCTCAAACTAGAGGGTGATTTGGGTGAAAAACTCTCCCTAACCTTGGTGACTTCTCCCTGTTTTGAGCCGAGAGAGAAGTTTAATCATAAGTCCTCCATAAATATGCCTTTCTACACCTCTGTAAAAGTCACTTTTTGAAACCATTGTGATAAATAGAGCATTTGCTCCTTAGGAGCAAATGCTCTATTTATATACATCATAATCATGTTTCAAAACTACACAAATTCTAAATTTTTCCTTTTCTCTAGTTGATGCTCCTTTTCGGTAGAAATATTCAAAGAGACTGGATCTAAAAATATTTTTAGCCTATGGAGTAATAGGTTAAATATATACAGTGCTCCCTCTCTACAACGACACCCTTTGGGATACGAATATTGTATGTGTTGTTCAGAGGGAGTTGTTATAGGGAGGGAAAATCAAACATAATTAGCTTGTTTGCAGACCCCCAGATAAGGTGTATTCTGAGAACTAAAACCGTTATGCCTCAACCAAACCCTAGGTTGTGACCACTCTTTAGAATCGTCACAAGTGACGATTCTAAAGAGTGGTCACAACATAGGGTTTGATTGGGGCATAAAGAAAATACGATGGAGAAAGGTTGTTTCTGGAGCCTTGTTGTTTCAGAAACAGTGACATGCGTTGTTGTAAGGAGGGAATCGTTATTGAGAGGGCCGTTGTAGGGAGGGAGCACTGTAGAAGATATAGGGAAATAGAAAATGTTCATGCAGTAACAAATTCTTGAATCAAAACTTTCAGTATCGGAAACAAGATCAAGTTTACTGTGAATATTCAGCGATTTTTCTTTTAAAAGAAAGTTTTCTAAAAACCTGGGTCTACACTGTTTGCAGAGGAAAATTAAGTGACTTGTTTCCCGCTCTGAAAGGGTTCACCTTTCACCTGATAAATATTCATGTAAGAAATAATGATATCATGAATATTTATTAGCTCTAGTTTTACAGCAAAACCTCTCTATAACGACCACTAAATTGTGTTAATTAGTCGGTATTTAGGGAAGGTGGCTGCTTAAAGCAAGGCGAAAGTAAAACAGAACGCTCCTATAGGAGCGTTCTGTTTTACTTTCACCCTGCTTTAAGCAGCCACCAGCCTTAACACAAAATATTTTATGTAATTTAGTGGCCGTTATAGAGAGGTTTTACTGTATAATGGTATATGAACACAGGATTTGTTGGCCATAACAGTAACTGTTGAAACAAATCTACATAATTCTTTGTAACCCTTTCCTTCATATAATGCTCCTTCACGCTTTTGCAAACAGAGTTGACCCAGATCAGACAGCTCATGTACATCAGAGTCTGCTCTGTTTGCTTACAAAATTATAATAGATCTGACTCTATAGATAGTTTCTACCAATACCAAAAACTGCTGCGTACATCTGCCAAGCAGCCATTAAAAAAATTCAGTTAATAAATATTCATGACATCATTACTTCTCATATGGAAATCGGGGTTAACCTTTTGAATGTTGGAAACAAGTGCACTGTCATCAAATTGCAACCAGTGTAGACCCAGATCAGAGGACTCCTAAGAGGAGCCCTCTAATCTGGGTCTGCACAGTTTGTCATTCAAAATCCTCTCACAAATTTTACCCTTTCATACTGCATGGACTCTACCAATAAACAATGATGGACTATTATATTCTGAAAATTCAGTATTGAAAGGTTTAACCCTTTCCCTCATATAAACGTGTTTTCACGCTTTTGCAAACAGAGTAGACCCAGATCAGACGGCTCCTAGAGGAGCCGTCTGATCAGGGTCTGCTCTGTTTGCTAATGGATTTTGAAATATCTGTTTCTTTAGATCCTAAAATGGCTACAATGTTGCACCTTCCATATTTCATTATAACTATTTTATGCATGAATATTCAGTAGGTATTGAAATTTGAAATAAACAAAGAACAGGGACAGGTTTAACATAATACAGGAAATAAAAAAAAGGAATTTCAAGTTGAGAACCCAATATTTGAATAGATAGCATATAGACTTCTTTATTCTTTATAACAACAGCATGGTAGGCATATTGCTAGTCCTTGAAGTATTACAACTCCTGGTCTATTGATTGTGTAATACAGAATTCTAAAGCTTCGAATTATAACTATTTCATTGCAAACAGACAACACTATTAACAACTATACGAGTGAATGAGCTGGCAATTTGTAAACTGTGTAGATCTAGATAAGAGAGACCGGCCATCTTATCTGGGTCTGCTCTGTTTATCAGAGGCCCAGATAAGATACACAGAGCTACAGATAAGGGTGCATACCCAAATACTAAAATCATTATTTCTCCACCAAACCCTATACTGTGACCACTCTTTAGAATCGTCTCGGAGAAATAAAGGAGCTATTCCTGAAAATGTTCAAATTTACGCATCTTATCCTGACCTCTGGATACATATATATAAACATTTTGGAGAATTAGCTGCTTTAATTATTTCTCTACTAAACCTTGCTTTATTTCTCTATCAAACCCTGCTTTATTTCTCTATCAAACTGCTTTATTTCTCTATCAAACACTGCTTTATTTCTCTATCAAACCCTACTTTATTTCTCTATCAAACTGCTTTGTTTTTATCAAACTCTGCTTTATTTCTCTATCAAACTACTTTATTTCTCTACCAAACCTTACTTTATTTCTCTATCAAACTCTACTTTATTTCTCCACCAAATCCTTTTTTAATTCTCCATCAAACCCAATGCCGTGACCACTCTTTAGAACAATCTCAAAGAGACGATTCTATAGAGTAGTCATAATATAGTGTTTGGTGGAGATGAAATATTTTAAATATACACACCTTTATTAATAAATTAATATTAAAACCAGTATTAATATTTTTTAATAAGAATAGGGCATTGCATCCGTGTTTCTCTGAATCCGCTCCCCTGACTCGAGCTCTGAGACTGGACCACAATTGGCAGAAATGGATGTTAATCAACCAACCAACGAACCAACCAACACAACCAACCAACAAACCACACAACCAACCAACCAATCAGGCAACCAAACCAACCAACCAACCTTTATCTCTTGCTCTGGTGTACCACTTGAAATACATATATCCTTTCATACTGAATTCAATAACTTGTTTTAACTGTGAAACAGAAAAAATTCAAACCATTCCACTTTGAACAGTCTGCATTAAAAAGGTTTAACAAGCTATAAAACTTCAGCTAGTTCAGTGAAACTATTTTGCTGCCAAATTTTGTTGTCTGCAAACTTGTCGTCTACTACAATTTTCGTTTATTTATTTTTTCATTTTTCTTCATTTTTGTTTCAAAAACAGTCACAGTAACAAACAGTTTGGATCCTGATGAGACGCTGAGTTACTCGCAGTCTCAATTGGATCCAAACTGTTTGTATCTAGGTAATCAGATACGACATTGGCAGTGATAGGGTTAAATACTGAAATTTTCAAAGTGGAATGGTCCATCAATGTTTAGTGATAGAATCCATTCAGTATGTAAGGGTATATTTGCCATTAACCCTTTCCCTCATAGGCTATTTTTAGATCTAACTTATTTGAATAAATCTACTGAAAAGGAGCATTAACTAGATAAATGGATTTATTTTTTTTAGAATTTTGTAGTTTTGAAACCATTGTGATAAATAGAGCATTTGCTCCTCAGGAGCAAATGCTCTATTTATCACAATGGTTTCAAAAAGTGACTTTTACAGAGGCGTAGAAAGGCGTATTTATGGAGGAAAAGGTTAAATGAGGATTTTGAACAACAAACAATATAGACACTGATTAGAGGAATTCCTATAGTAGTGTCTACACTGTTTGCAAAATGCCAGTACACCTGTTTCAAGCATTCAGATTGGTTAACCCTTTAAATGTGGGACATGCACACACTCACTGACATTTGCTAACAGTGTAGACCCTGATCAGAGGGCTCCTAGAGGAGCCCTCTGATCAGGGTCTGCACTGTTTGCCATTCAAACTAATCTAGCAAGTTTGAGTCTTCTACACTGAGTGGACTCTATAGTTAACCACAGATTGGCTACTCCACTCTAAAAAATTCAGCTTTGCAGAGCTACAGATAAAGGTGCATACCCAAATCCTAAAAACGTCATTTCTCCACCAAACCCTATACTGTGACCACTCTTTAGAATCGTCTCAAAGAGACGATTCTAAAGGGTGGTCACAGTATAGGGTTTGGTTTAGAAACAATGGAACTACATGTATTGCTGAGATTGCTGATCTGGGTCTACTCTGTTTGCAAATGCGTGAAAACACGTTTATATGAGGGAAAGGGTCAAGTATTTCCTTCATATGAACGCCTTTTCACGCATCTACAAACAGAGTAGACCAGATCTGACGGCTCCTATAGGATCAGGGTCTGCTCTGTTTGCTAATGGAATTCGATAGGTCCGTTTCTATAGTTTCCGTTATGGCTGCAATGCTCCACCTTCCATATTTCATTATAACTTTTTTGTCCATGAATATTCAGTAGGTATTGAAATATTTGAAATAAATACAGAAACAGGGAAAAGGTAAAAAGATCTTTCACAGCTGTTCCTCATTGAATTCAATTGATTCTGGTTGTTTTTTAACTCTTTGCACACAAAATAATTTTTCATCTGCATCAATTGTCATCTGCTTCAATTCTTAAAATAAACTTTCTCTCATTTTTTGCAAAAATATGGTCAAGATGACAAACAGTTTGGATCCTGATGAGACGCCACATTATGCGGCGTCTCATCTGGATCCAAACTGTTTGCATAGGTAATCACAGTTTCGCCGCTAGCGTGCAAAGAGTTAAACCACCGACTATTCAATGGTAACGCTTTACGCTATTGTTAAAAACTAATCGAATCAATATTCATGACGTCATTACTTCTTACATAAATATTCATGGAGTAAATACGTCTTTATACGCCTTAGCAAACAGTCAGTATTATATCATAATCAAACAGAGCAGACCCCTGATCAGATGGCTCCTATAGGAGCCATCTGATCTGGGTCTACTCTGTTTGCAAAGGTGTAGAAAGGCGTATTTATGGAGTAAAGGGTTAAGAAATCTAAACATTTTTTTTTTACTATTCTCCACTAGTCTCTATCTTGTTACTTCTCATTAGAACTGCCTATCTGAGGTGATTCTAATGAGTAGCAGAGGTCCCGATAAGATGCGTAAATTAAACATTTTCAAGAACAACTTATCTTTATTTCTCCAGCAAACCCTATGTTGTGACCACTCTTTAGAATCGTCTCTTCGAGACGATTCTAAAGAGTGGTCACAGCATAGGGTTTGCTGGAGAATTGACGATTTTATGATTTGAGTACACACCTTGATTGATTGAGGCAATAAGAAATTTTGAGAGATCAGCCTGCGTTTTACCAACAGCCCTGCATAAAGTGCTCATATTGTATAAGCTATAAAAGCTCTGTATACAAATTGTGTAATCTATATACCAGCTCTTTGCAGATTCTGGTCAATTTATTCCTGAAAAGAAAAGGGCGAAGCCAATCGTCTTGAGCCTGAGAGATTACTTAGCGTTAATGAGCTTTGGTGTTATTTATTGTTTTGGATTGACGTCACACATGCAGTGCGAACTCAATTGATTTTGCATCTTTTCTTTCTCTTGGCTTATTTTGCTTTCAGGTGGACTGAAATCATTAAAACTTTACACCACTGATATGCATTAAACCCGTTCCTTCATATTAACTCTTTTCACACATTTGCAAACAGCGTAGACCCAGATCAGACTGCTCCTACAGGGTCTGCTCTGTTTTTGCTAATGGAATCTGATAGATCTGCTTCGTTAGTTTCCAAAATGGCTAAATATAGAACAGGGTTTTAAGGCTTTAAACCCTTTCCCTGTTGAATATTCACATAAGAAATAACGACATCATGAATATTCATTAATGGATTTTTTATTATGGCACATTATACACATGAATGTTTGGTGTTGGTAGAAACTAGAGTCAGATGTATTGTAACCCATTACCTCATAGGCTATTTTAAAATACAACCTCTTTGAATAAATCTACCGAAAAGAGGCATTAACTATGAGTGAGTGAGTGAGTGAGTTGGGTTTTACGTCCGACCAACAGTATTTCAGTTATTTGCAGACGGCACCCGCATGAGACAAGTTATAGTGCTGCCTCACTGGAATACCCCTGCCGCAGGTACATGGCAAGGGCACCCCATTCAGTCACATTATCTTGACACCGGGTCGACCAGTCCTAGAACTACACCTTTAATGTCGAGCGTAACTAGAGGAAAGGAAAGTTTTAGAATTTTGTAGGTCAAACCATTGTGATAAATAGAACATTTGCTCTTATAGGAGCAAATGCTCTATTTATCACAATGGTTTCAACAGGTCACTACTGCAGAGGCGTCAAAAGGCGTCAATATGAGGGAATGGGATAATTTCATAAGCAAACAGAGCAGACTCTGATCATACCACTCTTACAGAGTTTACTCCCTTTGCAAATAAACCTTTCCTCCATAGGCTAATTTTAGACTCAACCTCTTTGAATGAATCTACCAAAAAGGAGCATTTACTTGAGAAAAGGAAAATGTTAGAATTGTATAGTATTGGAACCATTCTGATAAATCAAGCATTTGCTCCTATGGAGCAAATGCTCTATTTATCACAATGGTTTCAAGAAGTGTCTATTGCAGAGTCGTAGAAAGCCGTATTTATGGAGGAAAGGGTTAATAATAGCACATGGGCTCAGAAATTTTTGCCTAAGGGAAAAACTGCAGAATATTATCTACATTATATCCTAAACAAACAGAGCAGACCCTGATCAGCTGGTTCCAACTCTGTTTACAAAAGGGTATTTATGAAGTAAAGGATTAACCCTTTCCCTGTTCTGTATTTAGTCCAAATTTCAATACCTACTGATTATTTATTAACAAAATAGTTTTAAAGGAATATGGAAGGTAAACCCGTTGTATACATTTTAGAAAGTAAAGAAACAGATCTTTCAAATTCCATTAGCAAACAGAGCAGACCCTGATCAGACGGCTCCTCTAGGAGCCGTCTGATCTGGGTCTACTCTGTTTGCAAATGCGTGAAAACACGTTTATATGAGGGAAGGGGTTAAGTATTGGTATATCTGGATTATAACAGAAAAAACCAAATGTTTACCTCCTCAGAAACGGATTTATCTCCCTTTGATGTGTTCTAGTCCTGGACCGAGTATCACATTAACATAGAGATGTGAACCAATCATCTTTTATATAGCTAGATATTGACCTAAAGGCAACCCTAGTTATCAGGACCGAGCCTCTCCTATCCCATGTGTGCCATTTTTGTAATATTTTCATGCAAATTCCTCCTCTTATCAACTGTTAACCCTTTTCTCCATGAATATTTATGTAAGAAATAATGACGTCATGAATATCAATTAACCCTTCGCTTGCTATTCACGTCAATATACCTACCTGTAAATAGTGAAGACCCAGATGAGACAGCTCCTGCAGGAGCTGTCTCATCAGGGTCTGCACTATTTACAAGTTGATTGTGCAACCAGTGCACTCCACAGCAGTGATTGCATAGCGAACTACTTGTACACAGTGAAGATATATATAATTATACAACAGGGCATGGGTAAAGAAGGAGAAATGTATTTTAAAATTCAGCAAGAGAAGGGTTAAGATTAATTTGTTATAACAGCACATGGGCACATGGACACATGCATTTTTGGGTTTGGCAGAAACTGTAGAATCATATATTTATTATCCCTTCCCCTCATATAAACGTATTTTCACGCATTTACAAACAGAGCAGATCCTGATCAGATGGCTCCTATAGGATGGCGTCTGATCTAGATCCAAACTATTTGCATAGGTAATTTAACAGATGTGACGTTGGCAGCAAAAGAGTTTAGGCTCACAATATCAGTCACTGTCAGCATGACATTTTTACCATACCGTGACTACTGTTCACTATCTCATAGTATGCTGATGATAAGAGATTAGTTACTGATCAATCTCAATTGGCCAGATTCTTGATGTGGTGTGGCTTATCCCTAGTACTCTGCGGGACACCAGCAACTAATGTCCTTTGCAAACAGTGTAGACCCAGATGAGAGGGCTCCTAGAGGAGCCCTCTCATCAGGGTCTGCACTGTTTGTCATGTTACAATTTTCTTCAGAAAAATCCCAATATATCCACCTAAGCTTGACCTGTTTGACATTTGGAATAGTCCATTTGAAAACTCAGCGTTGAAAGGGTTAAAGCATGTATTAGGTTTTTAGCAGTCCAGAAGACAGATTTAGCTTACATTCTTTGTACTCTAAGTAACTATTATCTACTGAGGTTAAGATAAGATGCGTAAATTGAAACATTTTCAAGAATAACCTCTTTATTTGTTCAACAAACCCTATGTTGCGACCACTCTTTAGAACCGTCTCGAAGAGATGATTCTAAAGAGTGGTCACAACATAGGGTTTGGTGGAGAAATGACAAGTTTAGTATTTGACTACGCACATGTTTCTGTTGCTCTGTATAATCTACAGTAAGACTCAGTGCTTTTCTTTAACCCATTACCTCATAGACTCTTTTTAGACCCATTACATCATAGGCTATTTTTAGACAAAACCTCTTGGTATAAATCTACTGAAAAGGAGCATTTACAAGAAAAAAAGAAACTTTTAGAATTGTAGAGCATAATTATGCTTCATTTGTGACATTTTGTCACAATGGACTTTTACAGAAGCATCAAAAGCAGTCAACAGAGCTACAGATAACGGTGCGAACCTAAATACTAAAATTGTTATTTCTCCACCATAGCCTATACTGTGACCACTCTTTAGAATCGTCTCTTCGAGACGATTCTAAACAGTGGTCACAGAATAGGCTTTGGTGGAGAAATCAAGGAGTTAACCTTGAAAACGATTAGATTTACACAATGTCATCTTTATCTGGACCTCTGCAGTCAATATGAGGAAAATTTATGGGTTAACCCTTTACTTCATGAAAATTCATGTAAGAAATAATGACATCAGTAATTGTATTTGCATTTTTGGTAAATGATTTTTTGTAACTGCATTATCCATATATGGACATAAGCAGTTTTGATTCATGACAGAAACTACAGAATCAGATCTATATTATTCCATAAGCAAACAGAGCAGACCCTGACTTAAAATGGCTCCCACTGACCTGGGCCTACTACGTTTGCAATGGCATAAAAAAAGTCTTTATATGAGGGAAAGAGCTAAGTCCCAACTATATGTTCAGTCACAGGAGAAATGAGGACTAGTTAAACTTTTCTGGAGTTCTGTGTGTGCTGGCATAGCAGGCCTGTAGATAAGAATCTAATTAAAGTATGTTTCATATTTCTCCATCAACCTCTATCTTGCTGTAATTCAGACAGACTGATTCCAAAGAGTTGCAGCAAGACGGGGTTTGACTCAGAAATAGGGGATTTTGATAGATCAATACGCATCTTGTGTATAGCCCTTAACAGTTATTGAATATTCATGTATGAAATAATGGCTTCATGAATATTAATTAGCTTCATAATGACATTTTAATAATGAAACTGCAGTCATATTTAACCCATTACCTCATAGGCTATTTTTAGATACAACCTCTTTGAATAAATCTACCGAAAAGGAGCATTAACTAGAGAAAAGGAATTTTTTAGAATTTTGTAGTTTAAAACCATTGTGATAAATAGAGCATTTGCTCCTATAGGAGCAAATGCTCTATTTATCACAATGGTTTCACAAAGTGACTTTTACAGAGTCGTCAAAAGTCATCAATATGAGGGAATGGGTTAATCATTTCAAAAGTAAACAGAGCAGACCCTGATCAGATGGCTCCTACAGGAGCCATCTGATCTGGGTCTACTCTGTTTGTAAAGGTGTAGAAAGGTATAGTGTATTTATGGAGTAAAGGGTTAAAGTATATTTCATATTTCTTCAGCAACCCCTTGCGGCTACTCAGAGAGGTGATTTTAATGAGTTGCAGCAAGCTAGGGTTTGGTTTAGAAATACGGGATTTAGGTACATCAGTACCCTATCTTATCTACAGTCTGTTAGAGTATTCAAAACTAAAAAATATTAAATTTCATAATAACTTGGTCATGACTGATGCAGAGCTACATGCATAAAGCTACATACCCAAATACTAAAATCGTTATTCCATCAAACCCTATACTGTGACCACTCTTTCGAATCGTCTCGAAGAGACGATTCTGAAGAGTGGTCACAGTATAGGGTTTGGTGGAGAAATGGAGAAATAAAGGAGTTATTTTTGAAAAGGTTTTAATTTACAACATCTTGTAAATCTAGCTCTGATTGATGGACCAAGTGAAATATTTTGACGTGATTCAAATTCCCTATCTGATATAGGGCTCACTGCACTCATTTCGAAACTGATAAATTTAACATTCTGTTGATATCATGAAGAATGTAGAACATTTCCTTATATCAACCCTTTAATCTATTCCCCCATAGGCTATTTTAAGATCCAACTTCTTTGAATAAATCTACCTAAAAGGAACATTAACTAGAGGAAAGGAAATTTTTAGACTTGTGTAGTTTTGAAACCATTGTGATAAATAGAGCATTTGCTCCAAAGGAGCAAATGCTCTATTTATCACAATGGTTTCAAGAATTGACTATTACAGAGGCGTAGCAAGGTATATTTATGGAGGAAAGGGTTAATCTTTTTACCTATTCATGAAAGAAAAAACATAGTCATGAATATTAATGAGCGTTACAAACAAATGACTGTGGCAGAAAGTGTAGAATCAATTCTATATTCCTGTAATTCCATATCAACTGTTCAAACCCTAGCCTGCATCCCTGATCAAACGCCTCCTACAGGAGCTGTCTGATCTGGGTCTACTCTGTTTGCAAATGTGTGAAAAGACGTTTATATATGGAGAAAAGGATTAACCCATTCCCTCATATTGACGCCTCTGTAAAAGTCACTTTTTGAAACCATTGCTCTATTTATCACAATGGTTTCTAAACTACACATTTCTAAAATGTCCCTTTTCTGTAGTAAATGATCCTTTTCGGTAGATCTGTTCAAAGCAGTTGGGTCTAAATATAGTCTAAGAGGTATGAGGTAATGGGTTAACTGATAATGACATCATGAATAATCATTACATGAACTTCTATAATGACATAATGTACACAATCATGAAGTTTTGATTTAGGTTAACCCTTTCCCTCAACAGTTCTATGTTTATTACAAAATTCATTACCTAATGAATATTCATTGACAAATTAGTTATAATGGAATATGGAAGGTGCAACACTGTAGCAATTTTAGAATGTTACATTATAGAGAAACAGATCTATCAAATTCCACTGGCAAACAGAGCAGACCCTGATCAGACGGCTCCTCTAGGAGCCGTCTGATCTGGGTCTACTCTGCAGATGCGTGAAAACACCTTTATATGAGGGAATGGGTTACGGCATTGTGGAGTCAAACAGGTAAGATCCTGATCAGACAGATCCTTTTGGATCTGGATCTACTCTGTTTGCAAAGGCGTAGAAAGGTATTTATGGAGTAAAAGGTCAACTCGTTTCCTATTTTCAAATGTTAAATATGCACTGCACTCTTAACCCATTCCCTTTTAGGCTATTTTTAGATCCAACCACTTTGAATAAATCTACCGAAAAGGAGAATTAACGAGTCTAGAGAAAACAATTTTTTTTAGAATTTTGTAGTTTGTTTTTAACCATTGTGATAAACAGAGCATTTGCTTCTATAGGAGCAAATGCTCTATTTATCACAATTGTTTCAATAGGTGATTTTTACAGAGGCTTAGAAAGGTGTATTTATGGAGTAAGGGGTTAACTCGTTTCCTATTTTCAAATGTTAAATATGCACTCTTAAAGATAAGCACAACTCACCAGTGACTACATAGTCATCTTATATGGTTTAATGTCATGCAATTATTACCCCAATAAACCTATAAGGTAGCCCCCTGACAGAGATCAAGTGTTTATCGGCCTTTCCTTGTTCTATATTTATTCCAAATATCAATACCTACTAAATATTCATGGACAAAATAGTTATAATGAAATATGGAAAGTGGCAAAGTGCAGCCAGTTTAGAAAGTAAAAAAAACCCAGATCTTTCAAATTCCACTAGCAAACAGAGTAGATCCTGATTAGACGGCTCCTCTTGGAGCCATCTGATCTGGGTCTACTCTGTTTGCAAATGTGTGTAAACACATTTATATGAAGGAAAGAGTAAATTCAGGCTGCGGGGCTCTAAATGTTAAGTGAGGTAAGCATTAAACCTTTAACTCCTAGAGGAGCTGAGTGATCAGGGTCTGCTCTGTTTGCTAATGGAATTTGAAAGATCTGTTTCTTTACTTTCTAAAATGGCTGAGTGTTCCACCTTTCATTTTAACTATTTTGTCCATGAATATTCAGTAGGTATTGAAATTTAGAAACAACATAGAACAGGGAAAGGGTTTAAAGTCTAAGTTAACCCATTCCTTCATAGGCTATTTTTAGATCCAACCTCTTGGAATAAATCTACCGAAAAGGAGCATTAACTAGAGAAAAGGAAAATTTAAGAATTTTGTATTTCTGAAACCACTGTGTTAAATAGAGCATTTGCTCCTTAGGAGGGGTACTTTTACAGAGGCGTAGAAAGGTGTATTTATTGAGGAAAGGGTTAAAGTACTTAAACATTCAAAGATTAACTCCTTTGCAGAACTGGCACTTATCCTAATTATGCGGCTGGCTAAGTTGTTCATTGTTTGATATAGTGTTATTGTGTAAGTTGCTTAAAGTCTATTAACCGACTTTCCCTGTTCTATGTTTTTTTCCAAATTTCAGTACCTACTGAATATTCATGTACAAATCTGTTATAATGAAACATGGAGGGTGGAACATTGTAGCCATTTTAGCTAGTATAGAAACAGATCTATCAAATTCCTTAAGCAAACAGAGCAGACCCTGATCAGACGGCTCCTCTAGGAGCCGTCTGATCTGGGTCTACTCTGTTTGCAAATGCGTGAAAACACGTTTGTATGAGGGAAAGGGTTAAAGTCTATTAACCCTTTCCCTGTTCTACTTGTTTTTTCCAAATTTCAGTACCATCTGAATATTCATGAATAAAATACTTATACTTATAATGATACATAGGAGGTGGAACAATGTAGCCATTTTAGAAGGTAAAGAAACAGATCTTTTGAATTCCATTAGCAAACAGAGCAGGCTTCTATAGGAGCCGTCTGATCTGTGTCTACCCTGTTTGCAAATGTGTGAAAACGTGTTTATATGAAGGAAACTCCTGCATTCAAAGGGCCAACAGACCTACATTATGAACACACCCCATCCCCCCAACCCCCCACTGCCCTCCATACCTTCCCAAATCAAATCTGCCGTACAAGCTGTTCAATCTATGTTAGAGATCTAATCTAGTCTGAGATACATTGTAGATAATACACGTACAAAACCTTAACCTCGTGAACATCCATGTTAGAAATAATGGAATCATGCATATTAATTAGCTGAATTTGCATAATGGCTCATGCATACAAGAACATTTGGCAGAAAGTTTATAGTCAGATCTATTATAATTTCATAAGCAAACAGAGCAGACCCTGATCAGATGGCTCCTACAGGAGCCATCTGATCAGGGTCTGCTCTGTTTGCAAATGTGTAAAAAAGCATTTGTATGGGAGAAATTTACCCTTTCCGTCGTGAATATTCAGGTGAGAAACGGTTATTGTGTGAATATTCATTAGCTGAAATTCATACAATAGCTTCAAGAACATGGAAAAATTCAACCATTGCTGAAGCCATAATGAATAGCACACAGAGCAGACCCTAATCAGACTGCTCCTAAAATACCAGGAGTAGTCTAATCTGGGTCTACTCTGTTTGCAAAAATGTGAAAAAAGCATATATCAGGGAAAGAGTGAATCTACATGTATACCACCCTATGTGTCTTACCAGATCAATCAGGTTAAATCTGATGTACTAAAAAAATCAATTTAGATTTTAAACAAGAGATGTCACAGTCACGTGACAAATGCCCTCAAAAATTGTACTCTGTGACCTTGACCTTTGACATATGGACCAGGGAGCTGAACGCGACACATCGTCTTTGTGTGGTGAACATTTGTGGCAAGTTATATTGAAATCCATTGATAGATGAAGAAGTTACAGACCGGACACGAAATTTGTGACAAAGTAATTGTACCCTGTGACCTTGACCTTTGACCCATGGACCAGGGAGTTGAATGCCACACATCGTCTCTGTCTGGTGAAAATTTGTGGCAAGTTATATTGAAATCCATTGATAGATGAAGAAGTTACAGACCGGACAGGAAATTTGTGATTAAGTAATTGTACCCTGTGACCTTGACCTTTGACCCATGGACCTGGGAGTTGAACGCGACACATCGTCTTTGTGTGGTGAACATTTGTGCCAAGTTATATTGAAATCCATTGATAGATGAAGAAGTTACAGACCAGACACGAAATTTGTGACAAAGTAATTGTACCCTGTGACCTTGACCTTTGACCCATGGACCTGGGAGTTGAACGCGACACATCGTCTTTGTGTGGTGAACATTTGTGGCAAGTTATATTGAAATCCATTGATAGATGAAGAAGTTACAGACCGGACACGGAATTTGTGACAAAGTAATTGTACCTTGTGACCTTGACCTTTGACCCATGGACCAGGGAGTTGAACGCGACACATCGTCTCTGTCTGGTGAAAATTTGTGGCAAGTTATATTGAAATCCATTGATAGATGAAGAAGTTACAGACCGGACACGAAATTTGTGATAAAGTAATTGTACCCTGTGACCTTGACCTTTGACCCATGGACCTGGGAGTTGAACGCGACACATCGTCTTTGTGTGGTGAACATTTGTGCCAAGTTATATTGAAATCCATTGATAGATGAAGAAGTTACAGACCGGACACGAAATTTGTGACAAAGTAATTGTACCCTGTGACCTTGACCTTTGACCCATGGACCAGGGAGTTGAACGCGACACATCGTCTCTGTCTGGTGAACATTTGTGCCAAGTTATATTGAAATCCATTTATAGATGAAGAAGTTACAGACCGGACACGAATTTGGGACGGAAGGACAGACGGACAGACGGACAGACAGACAGACGGACGGACAGACGGACAGACGGAAGGACGGACAATGCGATTACTATATGCCCGCCTTTGGGGGCATAAAAATGATTCAGTCACATAAAACATTATAAAACAGTAATTTCATTTTGACTGTAACTCAAGATAGTAAAGTTCAATTTCATGAGGATTTTAACCCGTAAGATGCTATAATAAATATAACTGACCTTATGTCCTCCTGCAAAGACTGAGCATTAAATATCATCTGTAAAAATCTTGTTTGCTTCAATTTGTATCTTTGGAATTTCTTTCCTTTATATTCGAAAATTTGGATCCTGACAACATTAGCCAAGTTCCTCCGGATGTGTTCTCCACACCCAAGGTCTGAACTGCTTCATGGGGGGTCTATATGTATTATATAGTACATATAGACAGAGCTCCAGATAAGGTGCGTAAATCAAAACATTTTCAAGAATAACTCCTTTATTTCTCCACCAAACCCTATACTGTGACCACTCTTTAAAGAGACGATTCTAAAGAGTGGTCACAGTATAGGGTTTGGTGGAGAAATGACGATTTTAGTATTTGGATACGCACCCTTATCTGTAGCTCTGCATATAGACCTCCATGAAGCAGTTCTATGTGGTCTACCCCAGAGGTCCAGATAAGATATGTAAAATAAAACATTTTCAAGAATAATTATTTCTCGCGCCCAGCGCTATGTTAATTGTGACCACTCTTTAGAATCGTCTCAAAGAGACGATTCTAAAGAGTGGTTACTACAATGGGTTCTGTGGAAAAATGACGATTTTAGTATTTGAGTGCGCACCTTTATCTGTGGAAAAATTATGATTTTAGTAATCGAGTATGCACCTTTATCTGTAGCTCTGTACTGTTCAAAGTGGAATGGTCTGATTTTTTTCCAGTATTTCAGTTAACCCTTTCCTCCATAAATATGCTTTTCTATGCCTCTGTAATAACCACTTCTTGAAACCATTGTGAGCAAATGCTCTATTTATCACAATGGTTTCAAAACTTCAAAATTCTAAAAGTTTCCTTTCCTGTAGTTAATGCTCCTTTTGGGTAGATTCATTCAAAGAGGTTTGATCTAAAAACAGCCTATGGAGGAATGGGGTAAATTCAAAGGTTATCACAAACTTTCCAGTACAGTGCACAAGCTGGTTAGTTAACAATTGAATATTTTTGTACGAGATAATTTCTTTATGAATATTAATTAGCTATATTCAGAGGCACAGATAAGATGCGTAAATTAACTCGATGCATTCTAGCAGAAAAACCTGATTACCTCTAGGTGGTTATTGTCGTCTGCAAAAAAAAAAAGTCATCTGCAACAATTTTCAAAGTTGACAACTCTTCAAATGTTTTTCATAAATACTACCAAACAGTCCAACAGTTTGGATCCAGATGAGATGCTGAGTTACTCACGTCTCATCAGGATCGAAACTGTTTGACGCGATATATAGTTATTTATAAAAAAATATCTGAAGACTGGGTTTACTCTGTTTACAAAGGCATAAAAAAGCCTCTATATGAAGGAATGAGTTTACAGAGCAAACAAAGTGGACCAAATCAATAATTACGACCCAATGAAGAGCTGTTCTATATAATAATTCTGCGCTGCATGTTACTTCATGAGGTAAACAGAATTCACGGTATGAAACAATTCAGAATTTTGCTACATTGAGAAATAATGTCGAAGGCTCATTGATCAACCTTTTGCCCGATACAGAGGCCTTTCGATATTTAAAACAGAGTAGACCCAGATCAGATGGCTCCTAGAGCAGCCGTCTGATCTGGGTCTATGCTGTTTGTTTGTGAATTAATATAGATCTGATTGTAGTTTCTACTATGGCCAAACTTTCTATTACAAAATTCATCTAGAAATACAGTGAACCTTCATTACAACGGAGGTGTTTGTTTCCAGACATTTTGCTGGTATAACGAGGTTGCCGTTATAACGAGTTTAAATATGAAGGGAATCATATGGCCAGCTTTAAACTACATGTAGTACCAACAGGTGAACGCTTAATGCAGAACACAAGAAGTGCAAAAAGCTCCCTTTTGTTTCAATGCATACAGCTGGTATATCGAGGGTGCCATTGTAATGAATGCTGGTATAATGAGGGTTCACTGTATATTCAAAATGTGATTATTTTCTATATTCATGAATATTCATCAGATGAAGGGTTCAACTTCTGATACTCCAAAAATATTTAACCCTTCATTACATAAATGCACCTTTATACACCATTGCAAACAGAGCAGACCAAGATCAGATGGCTCATATAGGAGCCATCTGATCTGGGTCTACTCTGTTTGCAAAGGCGTAAAGCTTTGGCGTATTAAAAATATTTATGTATGGAATAAAGAGTTGAAACCCGAATCCAATGAAATTAATTTGTAAGTAATTCTGAAGTATTGACAATAACAAACCGTATCAACTCTTACAGCTAGTATCAAAATTCCAAGACACAATAACTCCATAGGATACGGCTATATACAAAAGAAAATTGAGCAAAATAAACTTTATAAATGGATTATGTAACAGGATGTGACAGTCATGTAGAAGTGAGTATAACAGGTAAACCATGTTAACCCTTCGCTTGCTATTCACGTCAATATACCCACCTTTAAATAGTGAAGACCCAGATGAGACAGCTCCTGCAGGAGCTGTCTCATCAGGGACTGCACTATTTACAAATTGATTGTGCAACCAGTGCACTCCACAGCAGTGATTGCGCAGCGAAATATGTGTACACAGTGAAGATATATGTAATTATACAACAGGGCATGGGTAAAGAAGAAGAAATGTTTTAAAATTCAGCAAGAGAAGGGTTAATCCATCAATCCCTTATCCAGCCGAAAACTTTATGTGTACTCTTATACGAATTAACCCTTTCCTCCATATATAGGTTATTTTTAGACCCAACCTCTTTGAATAAATCTATCCAAAAGGAGCATTTACTAGAGAAAAGTGAAATTTTAGAATTTTGTAGTTTGAAACCATTGTGATAAATAGAGCATTATTTTGCTCCTATAGGAGCAAATGCTCTATTTATCACAATGGTTTCATAAAGTGACTTTTACAGAGGCTTAGAAAGGCGTATTTATGGAGGAAAGGGTTAAAGATTGACGTCCGAGTGTCAAAGAGCTAGGATCCTGATGAAATGCGGAGTTACTAGGTGTCTCATCTGGATCCAAGATGTCTGCAAATGAGTATTAGATCGCGAGCGGCAGGATAAGGGTTAACTCTAATTTTGCTAACCCCAGCTTGATCTACATTGCAAACAGCTCCAACAGATGATATGCCAAGTTAGGAGCCAAGCTATTTGACACTCAGTCAATACATGTAGTTTCTCGAATCAGACGAAGTCAAAATTGCACCTGTTCAAAATACAACCCTTTATATGTTTATTGTTCAATATTCATGTAAGAAATAATGGCATCATGAATATTTATTAGCTGAATATTAACAATTATAGGATTTTAAAGAAAAACCTTTTCTTTGACAAAACCTGTTGAATGAATCAGATCTATATCATTTCATAAGCAAACAGAGCAGACCCTGATCATCATCAGATGGCTTCTATAGGAGCTGTCTGCTCTGGGTCTACTCTGTTTACAAACGCATCACGAAAAGATGTGTATATGAAGGAAAGGGTTAAGAAGAAAAAAATTATTTTCCAGCAAGACAAGGGTAATATCATCACAAAGATTACTGGTGTGGAAAAAAAAGAGACTCAAACAGGATGTAAACAACCAATCGCACAACAGTTGGGTTAAGGACAGTGAAAAAATCCATTACAATGTATTTTGCTCCTTTTTCCTTTTAAACCCTTTCCCTGTTCTATATTTAGTTCAAATTTCAATACCTTCTAAATATTCATGATGATAATAGTTATAATTTAATATGGTAGGCTAAACATTGTAGCCATTTTAGAAAGTAAAGGAACAGACCTACCCGGTATATAATTTCCTTTAGCAAACAGAGCAGATCCTGATCAGACGGCTCCTAGATTTGTTTGCAAATGTGTGAAAAGGTGTTTTATATGATGGAGAGGGATAACACATTCTTCCATAGGCTATTTTTAGACCCAACTTCTTTGAATAAATCTACCCAAAAGGAGCATTTACTAGAGAAAAGTAAAATTTTAGAAGTTTGTAGTTCTGAAACCATTGTGATAAAATAGAGCATCTGCTCCTATAGGAGCAAATGCTCTATTTATCACAATGGTTTCAAGAAGACAGGTTATTACAGGGGCGTACATTCAAGAAGACAGGTTATTACAGGGGCGTACAATGGCATATTTATATGAGGGAAAGGGTTAACCCATTCTCTCATATTGTGGCCTTTTGACGCCTTTGTCAAAGTCTTTTTTTGAAATCATAGTGATAAATAGAGCATTTGTTCCATAGGAGCAAGTGCTCTGTTTATCACAATGGTTTTAAAACTACACAATTCTAAACTCCTATGGGAGTTATCTTATCTGGGTCTATTCTGTTTGCAATGGCATGAAAAACGATTGCATGAGGGAAAGGGTTACCTAAAAATTTACTCCATAAATACCCATTTTTATGCATTTTCAAACTGGGTAAACCTAGATCAGTCAGACTGTGGACTCGGGGCATGCGAATCACAAATCAATCCACAAATCATTTGTGTACATGTATTTATTAACAATTTATTCCATGGATATGCCTTTCTACGAATTTGAAAACAGAGTAGACCCAGATCAGATGGCTCCTGTAGGAGCAGTCTGGTCAGGATCTTCTCTATTTACTAATGAAATAATATAGATATGATTCTACAGTTTCTGCCAAGGGCAAACATTCCTGTGTTGATGTACTACATGTATTATAACAATTAATCTGATTAATATTCAATATTCATGATGTCATTATTTCTTACAAGAATATTCCTAGCATAAAGGGTTTACTCAATGAATACTTATGCAAATAAATAATCATTAATGACATCATCAATATTAACCCTTTTCCTGTACTATATTTGTTACAAATTTCAATACCTACTCAATATTCATGGACACAATAGTTATAATGAAATATGGAAGGTGGAACAGTGTTGCCATTTTAGAAACTAAAGAAACAGATCTATCTAATTCTATTAGCAAACAGAGCAGACCCTGATCAGACGGCTCCTCTAGGAGCTGTCTGATCTGGGTCTACTCTGTTTGCAAATGCGTGAAAACACGTTTATATGAGGGAAAGAGTTACTTAGATTAATTGTCAAAATTGCACAAGGACACAGTAACTTTTGGCAGAAACTGTGGAATCATATCTATATTGTAAACAGAGAAGACCCTGATCAGACAGCTCCTGTAGGAGCCGTCTGATCTGGGTCTAGTCTGTTTGCAAAGGCGTAGAAATGCATATTCATGGCATAAAGTGTTCAAAGGCTGCTTGTTCATCAGTCTACATTTTAATTAAAGAAATTTATTAAAACTATAGTTCTTTTAAAACTTTAATGAGTAATTTAAAACTTTAATGAGTATTTTTCCAAGTCGTTAAAGGACTGAATCAATAAAGAATGTTTTTTGCTCGGCATCACTAAATGATTGTTGTCTAGACTGATTTATGCGCAATTTTTGAAATGTTAACAATTATTTAAAGGATTCTCAACTCAGGGATCTTGTCTGTGAGATGTAGATTGGAAGTACATGTAGTCATAGAGCTACAGATACCTGTGCGTACTCAAATACTTAAATCGTCATTTCTCTACGAAACCCTATGTTGTGACCACTCTTTAGAATCGTCTCGAAGAGACAGTTCTAAAGAGTGGTCACAACATAGGGTTTGGTGGAGAAATAAAAAAGTTATACTTGAAAATATTTTAATTTACGCATCTTATCTGGAGCTCCGAGTGAGTACACATATTCTTAGTACTGCGATACTCATTGCAGCCCTACATATCAGCCATTATTCATTAGAATTGTATCAGACAGGCGACCTTCATGAATTTAACATTTTTCCTCTGATACATACACCTCTACCCATTTGCAAACAGAGTAGACCCACATCAGACGGTTCTTGTAGGTGCTGTATGATTAAAGGAGTTGTCTGATTACAGGAGCCGACTGATCTGGGTCTGCTGTGTTTGCTTCTGGAATTATATAGATCCGACTCTACAGTTTCTACCAATACCAAAAAATCCTTTTTACACATACAGTAGAACACCTCTAATGCGACCACTTAATGAATAAACATGGATGTACTTATAAGCAGGTGGTTGCTTAATGCAGGACAAAAGTAATGCAGAAAGCTCCTAGAGGAGCTTTCTGCATTACTTTTGTCCTGCATTAAGCTACCACCTGCACCTAGCACCAAGAATTATACCTCTTTTAGATGGTCGCATTAGCGGGGTTTTACTGTACTATTATAAAAATTCAGTTAATAAATATTCATGTCATAATTTCTTACATGAATATTCAACAGAGAATAGGTTGAAAATCGGTTCATGAAACAAACTACAAGTCCTGTAATTTGGCCTGATAATGCACTTGAAAATAACCTAACAGATAATGCGTAATATCAAAGGCCGATTCTATAAGTGTGTCACTCGTACAACCACCTCACCATGATAAAATCCAGATCATATTAATATTCCATTCTGCTTTACTTTACAATAATACATAGATCATCCTAAGTATCCAGACACATAAGTTTAAGCAAATAGTGCAGACCCTGATCAAATGGCTCCTAAAGGAGCCATTTGATCAGGGCCTTCACTATTTGTTACTACGTCAGTCTAAGTTAATGTTATCAAGAAGGAGCTGAATATAAATCATTCTGCTTGATAAACTAGTGGAGGAATCTCAGAATACTTAGGGTAATTGAGTCAATATTAATATCAAAATTAAATTTCGTAATTTATTTCATAAAACAGACCCAAAATGACCTGTTTTAAATAGAGAAAAAAGAACTCACAACCTTTTCAAATTCAAAATTCCTGTTTTCAATGAATGAATATTAAAACTCCCATAGGTTTCTAAATTCCACTACTCTTTAACAAAGCACGTTATTAACATACAAAATGTACGTACCAAAACCATGTGGCTTTAACTGAGACTGATTGGTGCCCAATCTCACTAAATGCCTGGTTCCCAGCTTTATGAGTAACCCGAGTGACACATGTGGCTTGAACCCATCCTAACGCTTTTATCTGCTGTCCTCTATGAACTACTCAGGTAACTCAGAATTGCTTATTTTATGGCACAACTGATACTAGCCCTACCAATATATTGACCCATTGCTGAATTTTTATTGACCCATAAGTTAACCCTTTCCCTCATATATATAAACACCTTTTCATGCAGGGTCTGCTGTGTTTGCTAATGGAATTTGGTAAACCTGCTTCTGTAGTTTCTAAAACGGTTTCTAAAATGGATACAATATAACACTTTCCATAATTATTTCATTATAACTATTTTGGCCATGAATATTCAGTAGGTATTGAAAATTGGAGAAAATATAAAACAGGAAATAGGTTAACCCTTTCCCTGTTCTGTATTTAGGCCAAATTTCAATACCTTCTGAATATTCATTAACAGAATAATTATAAAGAAATATGGAAGGTGGAACATTGTAGGCATTTTAGAAAGTAAAGAAACAGATCTATCAAATTTTATTAGCAAACAGAGCAGACCCTGATCAGACGGCTCCTCTAGGAGCCGTCTGATCTGGGTCTACTCTGTTTGCAAATGCGTGAAACACATTTATATGAGAGAAAGGGTTAAAATGCTAAAACTGTTATTGATCGACCCTTAAAACGCTGCATTTTTAAACCGGGATGAAAAAATCATGGCTTACCACCTTACTCCATAAATACGCCATTCTACACCTTTGCAAATGGAGCCGACCCAGATCAGAGGAGTCTTATAGATTTATGGTGTATAATCTACAAAAGGATTCTGAATGACAAACAGTGCAGATCCAGATCAGAGGGCTCCTCCAGGAGCCCTCTGATCTCCGTCTACACTGTTTGCAAATTTTAATTCTAATTCAAAGGGTTAAGAGCCTAATTAGCCCTTTGCAGGCTCAATTATTGGTGTCTGCAAAAATTGTCCTCCCCTCGACCTTAACCCATTACTCCATGAATATTCAAGTGAGAAATAATGACATCATGAATACTGATTAATTTTTTTCTATAATGGCACAGTCATGAACACAGGCAATGTTTGGCAATGACAGAAGATGTAGAATCATATCTATATTATTCAGAGCTCCAGATAAGATGTGTCAATTAAACTATTTTCAAGTATAACTTCTTTATCTCTCCACCAAATCCTATGTTGTGACCACTCTCTAGAATCGTCTCGAAGAGACGATTCTAAAGAGTGGTCACAACATAGGATTTGGTGGAGAAATGACGGTTTTAGTATTTGAGTACGCACCGTCATCTGTGGCTCTGATTATTTCATAAGCAAACAGAGCAGGACCTGGTCAGACGGCTCGAAAAGGAGCCATCTGATCTGGGTCTACTCTGTTTGCAAAGGTGACAAAGGAGTATTTATGGAATAAAGGGATAATCCTTTCCCTGCTGAATATTCATGTAAGAAATAATGACATCATGAATATCTATTTGTTCAAACTTTATAATGACATAATTATACACACATAAAAAAAAATATATTGGTAAAAACTGTAGTGAGACCTATTATAATTTAATAAGCAAACACAGCAGACCCAGATCAATTGGCTCCTATAGGAGCTATTTGATCTGGGTCTACTCTGTTTGTAAATGTATGAAGAAAAGAGATAATGATGAAGTTTTATCGAACAGTTTGGTTAGCTAGATACACATCCGATCTGGATCAAAACTGTTTGCATAGGTAAAAAAATGAGGTTATCATGAATATGGTGTACTAGCGTACAAAGTGTTATTTCTTTGATGAGGTGATTCCTGGAGGGTTTGAGATCTGGCAACGAAGATTGATATCAGCCACCATGTCAAACTCAATAGCATATCAGGCAATTTAGAAAATGAAGTCTGGCAGATGTCGCCTATAGAGTATAGATATGAGGTTTACTGAATAACACTTTACTTCATGAATATTCATGTAAGAAACAATATCATAAATATCAAGTAGAGTTATTTTTATCATGGCAGATGAATGCAGGATTTTTTGGACATGGCACAAACTGTAGAATCAAATATTTCATAAGTAAACAGAGTAGACCCTGATCAGATCGCTCCTGTAGGAGTGGTCTGATCTGGGTCTTCTCTGTTTACAAAGGCATTAAAAGGCATATATATGGAGTAAAGGGTTAATCCCCAACTTCATACTTAAAATCTCTCCCAAGCCCTATACTGTGACCACTCGTTAGAATCGTCTCTTCGGGACGATTCTAACGAGTGGTCACAGTATAGGGTTTGGGAGAGAAATAAAGAAGCTATTGTTGAAAATGTTTGAATTTACGCACCTTATCTGGACCTCTGATCATATCAATGCTTTTTCATGTCTTTGCAGTGTAGGCCAAGATCAGATGGCTTCTGTATGAGCTGTTTAATCTGGGTCTATTTTTGTTTATGCAGTAATAGATCTGACTCTCTAGCTTCTACCAATACCAAAACATCGTGTGTGCATAATTATGCTATAACAAAAATTTCAGCTAATAAATATTCATGATGTCATTATTATGTCATTATATATTGACAATTGTTATAATAGCACATGGACATAGGAATTTTTCAGCCATGGCAGAAACTGTAGAATCATATCCATATTATATCATAAGCAAGCCATCTGATCTTGGTCTACTCTGTTTGCAAAGGTGTAGAAAGGCATATTTAATAAGAAAAGGCTTAACATCCGGAAATTGTACACATATACAATTACATGTACATGTATATATGACAGTGTATCACAAAAAATCCCCTAATGGGTGGACTTCCCCTTCTTAAGTGCATACTCAAATACTAAAATCGTAATTTCTCCACCAAATCCTATACTGTGACCACTCTTTAGAATCATCTTTTCGAGACAATTGTGGTCACAGTGTAGGGTTTGGTGGAGAAATGACGATTTTATAGTTCGATTTCGAGCACTGAGCCATGACTGCATTTTTCTATTTATTGAAATTGCAACCATTTTAGTTTATGAGTAAGTCGTGAACCAATTATTGCTCTAATTTAGACACAGAACGCACAATATCCTTATAATACAGTGAAATACATGGTTTGTAATGCGTTTTACCTCTACTGGTGGACTCGTCCTAAAGGTCACAGCTTACGGGTCAAATCAAACTATATAATAGTCAGAGCTACAGATATAAAGGGTGCGTGACTCAAATACTAAAACCATCATTTCTCCACCAAACCCTATGTTGTGACCACTCTTTAGAATCGTCTTGAAGAGACGATTCTAAAAGGTGGTCACAACAGAGGGTTTGGTGGAGAAATAAAGAAGTTATACTTGAAAATATCTTAATTTATGCATCTGGAGCACTGTATAGTATTTGGGTACGCACCCTTATCTGTAGCTATGTAGGAATGTTTGTCCAAGGCAGAAACTGTAGAATCAGATCTATATAATGTCATAAGCAAATTATTAATAGGAGCCAATTATGATCTGGGTCCACTCTGTTTGCAAATAGCATGAAAAAGGCATTTCTATCAGCTAAAGGTTATGATATTTCAACATGACAATATAGTCATTGCAAAAGGATGTTAACCTTTTCCTTATTGTATATGACAATGTTTATTCCAAATTTCAATACCTGAATATTCATGCACAAAATAGTTATAACGGAATATGGAAGGATGAAAATTGTAACAATTTTAAAAAGAAACAGGTCTATCAAATTCCATAACCAAACAGAGCAGACCCTGATCAGATGGCTCCTCTAGGAGCTGTCTGATCTGGGTCTACTCTGTTTGCAAATGCATAAAACATGTTTATATGAGGTATAGGGTTAACCAAAAGGATGTTAATAACAAGTTTGATAAATGACTTTTTATCATATGAATTATTGTTTTTCATTTTCTTCCTTAAATCACGTTACATTCATTGTCTTAACCCTTTCCCTCATATACATGTAAGAAATAATGACATCATGAATATCTATTAGCTGAAACTTTATGATGAAATAAAATTAATACATGCACATATTTTTAGTATTTGTATTATGATATTTCAATAAGCAAACAGAGCAGACCCTGATCAGGAGCCATCTGATCCTAGATCTACTGTTTGCGAAGGTATTGAAAAGCTGTAAGTGAAATATGGAAAGGCTTTACCTTTTCTCCATAAATACGCCTTTCTACGCCTCTGTAAATATCACCTGTTGAAACTATTGTGATAAATAGAGCATTTGCTCCTATAGGAGCAAATGCTCTATTTATCACAATATTTTCAAACTATAGGAGCCATCAGATCTGTGTCTACTCTGTTTGCAGAGGCAGAGAAAGGTATATATATGGAGTTAAGGATTAACCCATTCCCTTACATTAATGCCAGTCAATGCCTTGGTACATGGAGTATAATTATATTCGGATCACACACTTCCCATAGGAGCTGCCTGATCAGGGTCTACACTGTTTGCTTATAGAATTAATAGATGTGATCCGACAGTTTTTGTCGACCAAAAATACCCTTTATTGCATAATTCTTCTACAGGTTTGACAACTTTGTTTCCATTATTTAGCACCAAGTCCATCTTTCCATCAAACTACAAGATTCTAAACTTTTAATTTTCTCTAGTTTAAATGCTCCTTTTCGGTAGATTTATTCAAAGTGGTTGGATCTAAAAATAGCCTATGCGGGAATGGGTTAATAACTTAATACACCTTGTTAATATTCGTTGTAAGAAATAATGACTGCTCGAATATTAATTAGACCAATCTTTATCACTATGAACAGGAGCTATCAGATCTGGGTCTACCTTGTTTACAAAACTAAACAAGTAGAGAAGGAAAGCATTACTGATATAGGATTTGTTTTTTATAATCATAAATAACAGTTGCATCATAGAAGCGAGTGCACTGCATGCGCGTGGCAACTTTCATTTGTTTGATTATAGCTGCTTATTTTTAACCCTTCGCTTGTTATTCACGTCAATATACCAACCTGTAAATAGTGAAGACCAAGATGAGACAGCTCTTGCAGGAGCTGTCTCATCAGGGTCTGCACTATTTACAAGTTGATTGTGCAACCAGTGCACTTCACAGCAATGATTGCATAGTGAAATACATGTACACAGTGAAGATATAATTATGTAATTATACAACAGGAGTCAGGACATGGGTAAAGAAGGAGAAATGTATTTTATAATTCAGCAAGAGAAGGGTTAACCGTAATCCTAACCTAAGGACGACAACGTGAACACCTGAGACTTACAAAAATACCTATTATTTTCTTTTTCGAAATAAAAGAAAAGAAAAGATAAACATTCAATGAGCAAAATTCATTCAAAGCGTATGACATCATGAATATTTATTAGCTATGGCAAATATTATTGTAGACTCAGATTATATTGCAACTGTTAATCATTTACCTGATAGATGCCTTTTGATGCCTGCCCTCTACAATCATTGAAACCGTCTGATCAGGGTCTACTCTGTTTGCTTATATGGTATTATATAGATCTGATTCTACAGGTTCTGTAACTTTCATCAAATCCTGTGTTAATATATCACAGATCAGGCCCCGATAAGAAGCATAAAAAATTTCAAGAATAACTCTTTCATTTCTCCACCAAACCCTATGTTGTGACCACTCTTTAGAATCGTCTCTTTGAAAGAATGGTCACAAAATAGGGTTTGGTGGAGAAATGACATTTCTAGTATCTGATGCTCTGTAACATTATCAAAATTTAGCTAATAAATCTTCATGATATCATTTATTTCTTTCATGAATATTCATCAGATGAAAAGGTTCTGTGGTTCAACCGTGTATTTGATAGTATATACCGGTAATTATTTACATCCTGACAAGGAATTGAAATCCAACAGTATCAGTTGTACACCGAAAAATTTGAATGTAAATGAGCACGATCAATTATTCGAAACAAGAAGAGATTGTTCAAGGAGAAGAGGTCACGTTTATACTCCTGTATACATGCACGTCACGGTACATTTAAATTGGTAATCTTATCCCTTTCAACCCGGACTTTTCAAATGGACTATTCCAAAATTCAAACAGGTCAAGCTTACTGTGAATATTCAGCGATATTTTAAAAGAAAAGTGTTACATGACAATCAGTGCAGACCCTGATAAGAGGGCTCCTCCTCTCATCTGAGTCTACACTGTTTGCAAAGGACATTTCCTGCCTTGAAAGGATTAAGGTCAAGGTCAAGGTCGACATGTGATCAACTGAACCAGGTTGTACTTTATTTTTTGCTTTTAATTCTAACATGTTTGGTTTATGGAACTATAAAGATCTGACTGTACAGGTTCATTTTCACGGATCTGCAAACAGAGCAGACCCAGATCAGACGGCTCCTATAGGAGCCGTCTGATCAGGGTCTGCTCTGTTTGCTTATGTTGTAATATAGATCTGATTCTATAGCTTGAGACTGCCTGAGCCAAAATGTAATGTGTTCATATGCCATTATAAAAAATAATCTTATTAATATTCATGACGTCATTATTTCCAGCATGAATATACAACAGGGAAAGGGTTAAGCTTAATTGATATTCATCATGTCATTATTTCCTAACAGGTTTGTTTTTTCCATGAATATTCATTTAGGTTAACCCTTTCCCCATTCAATGTTTGTTCCAAATGTTAATACTGAATATTCATAGACAAAATAGTGAAATATTAAAGTTGGAACATTGTAGCCATTTTAGAAACTTATAAAAGAAACATGTAGCCATTTTAGAAACTAAAGAAACACATATATCAAATTCCATAAGCAAACAGAGCAGACCCTGATCAGATGGCTCCTATAGGAGCCATCTGATCTGGGTCTACTCTGTTTGCAGAGGCATAGAAAGGCATATTTATAGAGTTAAGGATTAACCCTATCCCTTAATTAATGCCAGTCAATGCCTTGGTATATGGAGTACATTCGGATAACACACTTCCTATAGGAGCTGTCTGATCAGGGTCTATTCTGTTTGCTTATTGAATTAATACATGTGATCCTACCATTTTTTTCTACCAAAAACACCTTTTATTGCATAATTCTTCTACATTTTTGACAACTTTGTTTCAATTGTTTAGCGGCAAGTCCTTCTTTCCATCAACTTTTATCATTCTGTTCACCTATATATCCAGCCAAAATCAATATTGTCTGCTAGATTTATGATATGCTGTTTCTAACATATGCCGTTATAAAAATTCAGCTAATAAATATTTAAGATGTCATCATTTCTTATATGAATATTCAACAAGGAAAGGGTTAACCCTTTCCCCTATAGGCTATATTTTGACCAAACCTCTATGAATGAATCTAACCAAAAGGAGCATTTACTAGAGAAAAGTAAAACTTTAGAATTTTGTAGTTTGAAACCATTGTGATAAATGCTCTATTTATCACAATGGTTTCAAGAAGTGTTTATTACAGAGGCGTAGAAAGGCGTACTTATGGAGGAAAGGGTTAAATAGTGACTGAAGTGTTTATTTGCCCGGCCAAAATTTAATGGTAACAAGAGCTACAAAATTACTGTTCACAAAATGTGTGACCCTAAAGGTTGTGAACCCACTACCCAAGTACTAAAATTGTTATTTCTCCACTCAACCCAATACTGTGACCAGTCTTTAGAATCGTCTCGAAGAGACGATTCTAAATACTGATCACAGTATAGGGGTTGGTAGAGAAAAAAGAAACATTAATCTTTGGATTTATTTAAATTTACGTATCTTATACGGGCCTCTGTGACCCAGAAATCGAGAAGAGTTGTAATGTTTCATTTTATATACAATATTATTTGATTATCTTGGGTCCTTTCAGTGAAGCATTATTACAATGATAAATTATAAAATCCTTTAAAAAGTTTTTAAAACCAAACTGTGTACAAAGCACTTGAAGTAAGTAATCATTTAGCTGTGCACAATACACTTGAGTTAAGTAATATTTCAAAGCCGCGATTCATCTCTATCAAAATTTACGAGGGTTATGGTCTTATTATCCTCTTCTGTATCTGAAGTAATATATGGAAATAACCTTGTATTAATTTATGAAGTACACTGTTAAAACCTTTACCATGTAAATAAATGTTTTCACACCTTTGCAAACAGAATAGACCCTGATGAGATGGCTCCTGCAGGAGCCATCTGATCAGAGTCTACTCTGTTTGCTTATGAAGTAAAATAGATCTGATTTTACAGTTTTTGCCATGGCCAAAAAGTTCTGTGTTCATGTTAGCCAGTAAATATCAATATTCGATCTTACATGAGTATCCATGGAGTAAGGGGTATAATTACTGCCTTATCAACCTGACAGCCCGATGGTACATGTATGGTGTCCACTTTCTGGACAATAGGCAGCAGATTTGATCTCTAGACTAGTCGAGTCTAATCTCATACTTAAGTTAAACCTTACCTCATATTCATGTAAGAAATAATGACAGTATGACTATAAGATTAGCTAAATGTTTATAATGGTATCATGAATATTAGTTAACCCTTTCCCTGTTCTGTGTTAATTCCAAATTTCAATACAATGTACCTACTGAATATTCATAGATAAAATGATTATAACGAAATATGGAAGATGGAAAATTGTTGCCATTTTAGAAAGTAAAGAAACATATCTATCCAATTCCATTAGCAAACAGAGCAGACCCTGATCAGACAGCTCCTCTAGGAGTTGTCTGATCTGGGTCTACTCTGTTTGCAAATGCGTGAAAACACGTTTATATGAGGAAAAGGGTTAAAACTATAAGATCTCAGGGACACAGGAATTGTTGGAAATGGCAGAAACTACAATCATCTCTGCATGTATATTATATCATAAGCAAACAGAGCAGACCCTGATCAGACAGCTCCTATTGGAGCCGTCTGATCTGGGTCTACTCTGTTTGCAAAGACGTAGAAGGGCACATTTATGGAGGAAAGGGTTAACAAGCGAATTTTAACCATTTCAAAGACTATAGAAATAGCTGTAAGTGTTTATAATTCAATTAGCAAACATCCGAGCAGATGACTTTTACAGGAGTGGTCTGATCTCAGTCTACTCTGCTTGCAAAGGTGCCATAAGGCGGCTCTAGGGGAAAAAGGGTTAAAAGAAATTCTGGACAACAAATGCAAAAGCCCACCAAAAAGTAATTCAAAACAAGGGGTATAACTCCATCACGATGCATGATATTGAGATTATGGTCCTTGGCTTGACTATAATATAGTATATAGTCTTACTTATCCCTAATCCTTTATGCCATATCAGACAGCTCCTTTAGGAGCCTTCTGATAAGGGTCTGCTCTGTTTGTTTAATGATATGATAGAGATCTGATTCTAGTTTTTATTGAAGCAAGAATGTACATTGTAACAAGATGTGTTTGTGAAACACTATTCCCCGACCTTTGACCCTGAAGGATGACCTTGACCTTTGACCCATGGACCAGGGAGTTGAACGTGACACATAGTCTTTGTGTGGTGAACATTTGTGCCAGGTTATTTTGAAATCCATTCACAGATAAAAAAAAGTTATAGAAAGGACACGAAATTTGGGACAGACCGATAGGTGGAAGGACGGACAATATGATTACTATATGCTGCTGTTGGGGGACATAAAAATTCTGATAAAAAATATGCATGTCATTATTTCTTATGATATGATGATTGAACAGGTAAAGGGTTAACCCTTTACTCCACATATACGCTAAATCTATGCCTTTGCAAACAGAGTCAACCCAGATCAGACAGCTTCTATAGGAGCTGTCTGATCTGGGTCCGCTGAGCGGCTCTGTTTGCTTATAAATATTAATTATTATAGATACATCTACATGGTACCAAACTCTATGTTATAACAAGAGTTTTGTACCATGTAGATGTTGAAACTTTGATCAAATGGCTCTTAAATTACAGGTGCTATCTGAACTAGGTTTTAAAGATTTATGTAAAAATTCCTCCATGAATATTTATGAAAGAAACGATGATATCATGGATATTAATCAGATTAATTTTGATAACGACACTATGATTGACACAGGAAGTTTTGGCTATAGCAGAAACTGTGGAATCATATCTCTGTTATTTCAAAATGCAAACAGAGTGCTCAGACCCTGATCAGACGGCTCCTATAGGAGCCGACTGATCTCGGTCTACTCTGTTTGCAAAGGGCGTAGAATTGCGTATTTATGGAGAAAGGTGTTATATCAGGTAAACAGTTATGGTCAGATTAACATAGTTGCTAATGGACTGAATGGCAGTGTCACAAGGAATCACACATGTTTGTAAATTGTATGCACATGCAAAGAATCATACACAGCAATGTGTTTGTTAGTTATGTTTCTATTCTGCATACATTACATGCAAACTTAATGATTATACCGTATTTCTGGATTTTTTTAGAATTTTAAAATCATACTCTTGAAGAAAATGTTTCTTTTCGATGTCATAACATCAGTCTTCATTCAAAGGATCACCATTTTCAGAATGTTTAACTTCAAGTTCACGAATGACAGTCGATCATGCGTATCCTTCAAGGGTTTCATATTTTTACACTGAAAATTACACAACAAATCACATACAAATGAACAGGTCTTAGGCAATATGTTTCCCATGAGTATATACCTTAAGGCGACAATGACTAATAAACTATAGCTCCAAATCCATGCTGTAGGATTCATCAGCTTCCAAATGTCAACAAAGCAATCAGAGAGAGAAGAGACAATGTGTATAAAAAACAACACGTACCTGGTAATCCTTACGAAAATGAAATCTGTTTGAAATTAAGTTTGAATTCCTTTACACAGAATATTTGGAGATTCAACTTATTCATAAAACCGTAAGCCCTAAAATTTTAGTAGGACATTTCAATAATCATTCGTTACCTTCTCATGTTGCTTCGGACGCATGCGCAGTTGGTTCTTATAGAAATGTTTCAGTTTCGTGATAGGATGTACGCGACTTTTTGTTTGTGCGAGCAAAGTAGTCGAAGAGATCACAATTTGAAGGTGTGGGTTAACATGAAATTATTATTTAAAATGTTGCTTATGTGATCAGACACTTTGCGAAAAAATGTTTTAGGAAAGTAATAAAACACAAAATAAACATATTTACTGTATTGTGGAATTTTATTTGTACATGTATACGGCAATTTATAAACGTGTTACAAGCGGAATTCAATAGTAACAACACGTTGATAATCAAGCATAAACATCATTCAGATAATTTAAATGATCCTACTATAATTATGAGAAACGCATATATACGAGAAAAATGTCTAAAACGTTTCTATTTAGATCTAGTTATCCTTTGTGTATAACCAGTAGGAATATACCCTTCAAAAGTTTTTGATACTTCGAATTACTAAATTTAAATTTAATGCACTGATAAGATGTAGATATCATATGAACACGTGATATTGCTGGGCGACATGAACTATGACACGTTAGTGCAGTCAAAATTAAAAAATCTGATAAATTTTATGGATACATTTGCCTTAACAAGCGTAGTCAAGAAGCCAACATGTCATAGTCGTGGGCACAGAGATACATTAATTGATGTGATTTTAACAAATTGCCCTACTCTTTTATGTCACACTTCTGTTTTCAACTGTAGCATTAGCGATTGTCTTAGTATGATATTTATATGTCTCAAGGAACCTTCAACACTATTCCTCGTCAAAACGTTACATTTAGAAGCTATAAGAATTTTAATGAGCAAAGGTTTTTGTCAGATTTAGAAAAAATAGCATTTAATGTTGTTGGTATCTTTGATGATGTAGATGATGCATACTGGGCATACGAATCGCTGTTCAAGGAAATTCTTGATGAACATGTGCCAATTAAACACAAGAAGCCAATGAAACCCCCTCCCTCCATATATGAATACACAATACCGGAAACTTATTTATAATACAAGACAATAAGACAATCCCATAATAATTACTTGAAAAATAAAAATAACAGAAACTGGGAAATATACAGACAGCTCAGAAATATACGCGAGTCCATCAAAGTTTATTTTTTGGAGAGATGTGGTGGTGGACCTAAATCAAAAGATTTTTGGCAAACTATTAATGGAAAAGTAGTAAAGTCAAGCAGGCAAAGCCACATACAAAACGCAACCACCACCAAAACACCGATAGACAGCATGACACACATACACCCACACACAACCACACACCCAAACGCACACTCACACACGAGATGAACACAGAAAACACCAACAGACACACAAGAACCAGAGACAAACGTTCCACACATGAACAAAATCACAAGCACAAAGACGCAAGGCAAACAAAAGGAAGGGTGACAAAGAGAGTACCGCCTTGGCAAGGTCAGTAGCAAAAACACCACTGGGGGTTTAAACCCTTTTTGTCTCAAAATGGAAAAGTAGCAAAGTCAAGCAGGCAAAGCCACATACAAGACGCAACCACCACTAAAACACCGATAGACAGCATGACACACATACACACACAACCACACACACAAACGCACGTTCACACACGAGACAAACACAGAAAACACCAACAGACACACAAGAACCAGAGACAAACACTCCACACATGAACAAAATCACAAGCACAAAGACGCAAGGCAAACAAAAGGAAGAGTGACAAAGAGAGTACCGCCTTGGCACGGTCAGTAGCAAAAACACTACTGGGGTTTAAAACGGTTTACGGACGTCCTAACTTCACACTTCTCTCAAAGTCACCTTAGCTTTACAAATAGTGTAAATAAAGGTATCCCCGCCGGACTTACCCACAACATAGAAGACGGTGAACACAGGACAGCATGTAGAACATAGCATAATAACTGTGACAATCCGTCAAATATGTACTCAATGACTTTGCTGAAGTCAGAACACCTGCAGGGAAGCCGTTAAGGGCACGACAGGGAAAAAGTAATACATGAGTCTGGTAAGGTCATCCCGTATCTGAGTTTAAGAGTATACCATCATAGAGTACTACCCTCGGCCTGTCATCGCGCAAGCAAAGAGGGAAGCGTAGCTACCGACTGTAAAAGGGTCGATAACCAAACATGCAGTGTTTAAAAGTTAACTTCAAAATCCACCAATGATATAATTTTAAAGCATGATGAGAAACTTGTATCTGACAAAAAGGAAGTGTGTGAACTTTTAAACAATTTCTAAGTTTACATAGCTAAAAGAAAGGAATTGATTCATCAACTGATGCAAATATAGACCATCCTAGCATTGTGCAAATTAAACAAAATTGCTCTGATGTAAATGAGTTCCATTTTAAACACGTTGAAAACTCTCATATGTTAAAACATTTAGAAAGTCTCCATCCAAAAAAGGCAACTGGCAACGACAACATGCCACCTAAAATCCTGAAGTGTTCGGCAAGAGTAATTTGTGACCCCTTTTCTACAATCATGAACAATATTTTTGACACACATTCCTTTCCGTTAGACTTTAAAAAGGCACAAGTAACTCCACTTTTTAAAAATGATGGCCCTTTTACCATGAAAAATTATCGCCATGTTAGTATACTTTCATCTGCCTCTAAACTGTTTGAGAAAGTTATAAATGAACAGCTTTAAAGTCACTTTGAAGAAGTGTTTTAATACGTTTTATCTGCTTTTAGGCCTAAGTATGGATGTCAGACAACACTTCTACGTTTAGTTGAAGACTGGAAAATAGCCCTCGGCAACAATGTCAGACAACACTTCTACGTTTAGTTGAAGACTGGAAAATAGCCCTCGGCAACAACGAGCACGTGGCAGCCATTCTCACGGACCTATCCAAGCATTTGACTGTTTGCCATATGACCTCATCATTCTCAAACTGAAAGCTTATGGTTTGTCTGAAAACGCATGCTGTTTAATTCAAAAGTATCTGTCATGTAGAAAACAATGCGTGAAAACTGGACAAGTTAACAGTTCGTGGCCTGACATAACCAAGGGTGTACTATAAGGATCTATTTTAGGACGACTAATATTTAACATTTTCATGAATGATATCTTCTTCTTCATTGATAAATCCAGTCTGTACAACTACGCTGATGACAACACTATCTTATATAGCAATTCAAATATTAACGAACTCAAAACTACCCTTGAAACCGAAAGTAAAATTTTGATTGACTGGTTTAAAGATAATCAAATGCAAGCAAACCCAGACAAATTCCAAGCAGCTTTGCTATATCTGTTGGAAAGAAAACAAAATGTCAACTGAAAGAATTTGAATTAAATAATGTATCTATTGAGTGTGAAGACAATGTGAAACGGTTAGGTGTAGCGATAGATAGTTTCCTCAATTTTAACAATCAGGTTACTAAAATATGCAAAAAGCTGGTGGTCAGTTGAATGTTCTATTTAGAATGAGTAAGTTCTTACCATTAGATTGCAAAATTCTCATCTACAAGTCATTTATGATATCAAATTTTAGCTTTTGTGCACTTAATTGGCATTTCTGCTCTAAGGCAAACACTGAGAAAATAGGGGGAAAATCCAACACAGAGCTCTCAGAATAGTATTCAAAGATTTTACATCAAATTATGAAGATCTGCTACAAAACACTACTATATGCCAACTCTGCATTTAAGCAGAATTAGATATATGGCTATTGAAACATTCAAATGTCTCTACAAGATTCCTCCTTCCTATCTGCATGATTTAGTCAGCTTCAAAACATATTCATCATCTTACTCTTTTCGATATACTCACATGCTTAACATACTAAAGTCAGAACAAGTACCTATGGAAAACAGTCTTTCAGGTTCCAGGCCGCCCAAGTCTGGAACAGTCTCCCAAACTACTTGAGACAAACAGACAACTATAGTGAGTTTGTGAGGTTGGTACGGACTTGGTGCGGTCCAACCTGTAAATGTCCTGCATGTTCCTAAACATTGTCATTACTTTTTCTATCCATTGTATATATGCTAGATTATCAACTAAAAAGAACAGACACGGACTACAAAATAATCAGTGTCTGTGATAATGTATTATTTTTTAGCCATCTACATGTACGTCATTTTATATATACTGCATGATGTGAGGTCACTGTTCGTAAAGTGGTTCACTACTTTTAATTTTTTGGAAATTTTGGAAAAGATTGTGAACTCTTATTTACAGATGAAAATGCTGTTTATCTTTTTCCCATAATACACCTTTTTCACTAAACAAAACTATCTACTTCAAATCTTGAGACTATACCATCAATATTCTTCAAATGTTCAGCATGTGGTCACAACACACTTGGTGTATGTGTTGATCTTTTATTTACTGATTAATTGTTATTTTTATTTGCTCTGTTTGTCGGAAAATAGCTATAAAGCTAATGTTATTATGTTCTACATAACCGACTTTAAATAAAGCTTCTTTTATCTTGTATCTTGTTTGAACACGGGTCATAGGAAGAATATAGAAGTCAGACAGGAAATTTGGAAATGACACACGACCGTGCACAGTTAACCCATTCCCTCATAGGCTATTTTTAGATCCAACCACTCTGAATAAATCCACCCAAAAGGAGCATTAACTAGAGAAAAGGAACATTTTAGAGTTTTGTAGTTTGAAACCACTGTGATAAATAGAGCATTTGCTCCAACAGGAGCAAATGCTCTATTTATCACAATGGTTTCAACAGGTGATTTTTACAGAAGCGTAGAAAGGCGTTTTTATGGAGGAAAGGGTTAATTAGAGGCATTTCGAAAGGAATGTTGACCCATTAACCCCATGCTGTGTATTTTGGGTGCTGAATTTTAGGCATCTAATACACACAATGATAAGGTGGGCTACTATCACAGAGGATCAATGTATAATTGCATAACTTTATCTCTTATAGTTTTGGACCCTGACTGGACACTGCAGGAGCGCTCAAGGGAATCAATAATCAGCACAGCTGGAGACTGTGTATTTGGGGGCGGGGGGGGGGGGGGGGGGGCTCTTATGACAGAAGCACATATTGAATGCACACGACCTTAATAGAATTGTTAATTGTCTACATAAAGGAACACTACGCGCAATTTTCTTGCGCATTTTAATGGACTGGTGACAAACTGCTGCACGAAAAATGTGTATGTTTACCCTTATCCATGTGACACAGAGCAATAATAAATGGAATTTAGAATAAATCGACTGATGGATAAGGGGTCAAGTCAGTTCAGTTTTATTTAATCCTTTACCCTGTGAATATGATTTTTTATATGAACAAAGTAAATTTTTACCATGACCGATACTATATCAAAAGCAAACAGAGCAGACCCTGATCAGACGGCTCGTAAGCTCCTAAAGTAGCTGCCTCATCTGGGTCTACTATGTTTGCAAAGACATAAAATGACGTTTTTGACTGATACAAATTTAAAGGAGTCGGGTTTTTTCAAACAAGCATAACTTCTGTAATTTGTGTCCGAATTACATGCAGTTTTCGGCATATATCGACTGCGATATCTTGCTTCGATCGTCTTACATCAAAAGAAACGTAGCAGCCACGGGGCAGAGTTTTAGAGGTCTTAAAATAAAAATATTACATAACTTCTAAAGTTTTATCAAGAAATCGACAGAGTTTGAAGGCCTTTTCTTCTAAATCGCCATCTTGCTTGAGAATTTATATTCAATTAATGAAAAAGTAGTAAAGTCAAGCAGGAAAAGCCACACACAAAACGCCACCAAGACTAATATGTATGAATCATAAGAACATGTCAAATGCAAAGCATATAATTTTAGATGAGGTCACATCAAGAGACTGATTGAAAATAAAAATCTTAACCATTTCTCTAATGCAATCTTTAGATGGCCAGAAGTATTTGTTTATACTTAATGCCAATAAAGATTTGTATTGTATTGTATTGTATTTCCCTAATGAACTAGAGAACCCGGTCTATTGTCGACATAAGTGAAATGGTTAAAAGTTTTCTTTTCAATCAGTCTCGGTCCTGAGTAAACTCTTCCATTATGTCGACAATAACTCTAGTTCATTATTTTGTTTGCAAGTGCGTGAAAACACGTTTATATGAGGGAAATGGTTAACTGATAATCTCCCGTGTAAATATCTCCAAACATCCAATACTCAGTCTAGTATACTATAAAATTGTTTTGCTTTGGCGAAAAATATTCTGTTAATCTTTAGTGCCAATAAAATATTGACTTGACTTGACCTTTTGGGGATGGGGAGGGGGGCTTTTTTATATATGACCTTTTTGGTATGGGACCTTTTTGGTACGGAGCCTTTTGGTATATGCCCCCCCCCCCCCCCCTTCCATCCATTTTGGTATGGATCTTTCTGGTATGGCCCTTTTTGGTGATGTGCCTTTTTGACCCGACACCTTCTACTTGAATCAATCTCACTAGACTTCTCCCTACTGGAGAGCTCCAGTCAATTTTGGTCTGGACACTAAAGCAGTATATAAAGTACAGGCATGCAAAGTTCCATACAAAATGGACATCTGCTAACCATGGGTTTTTAAAAAAATTGTCCCTGATGTGAAACATGTACAAAATCAGTAAGAAATTCACATTTGCGCCATCTTGTGGTTTATATAGTGCCCCTTTAAGATAGCTTATGATCATATATGTTGTATTACACAATTAACCCACTGTATATATTAAATATTGTACTAAGACACTGCCAGACACTGTCACTAGATCGAAAAAGACTATAGTTTATTTATAGCACCTAGTAGGAGTATTAATTTACTAGGTGCGGTAAATAAACTATAGTCTTTTTCGATCTAGTGCCAGTGTACTAAGATACTCATTCTCTTTGAGTGTACGCAGTACATATGCGTTACTGTGTTAAGCGACCTTGATCGCTACAACAACAACTAGTAAAATGTTTATAGATTTACTTTTGCGAATAAATTATAGTTTTCTTTCGAATTATTGCTAATATTATAATTATTTGCAAATTCAGTATGTATTCTATTAAAACAAACTTTTATGTGAGAAAATTGTTTCCGGTAGTTTCCGTAAACGTGCGAACGTTCGACGTACCCGGATGAAAAATGGCGTCGACTGATCATCTGAAAGCATATAGCAGCCGTTGAATTTCCCCCCACATAGCCCTTACAAAGCGCGCTTTTGCGTTAAGATCAAATCATACGAATGCATTAATGGTAATGCATGCAAGGAAACTCCAAAGAATTGACGATGGGTGAGAATCTTCCTCTTTTTCCGTAATACCAACCAAGCAAAACATACGCCGCCATTTTTGTTGTCAAATGTAATTTGTATTTCAAAGTTACAAGCCTAAAAATCGCTTGGAGATAATGAAACTCATTATTGTAATAGTACCTAATGGATTGTGTTTGTCTCGTTTCAGGTATACAGACAAGAGAGAGGCCCAGTCATACCAGGTATACGACTGTCTCCCAAAATTTGTGATGTCTATCTCAGATGGATGTCAGAACCATTGGGAGCAGAAATCATTTGCATGATTGTAATCTAAAGTTTAATCAATTCATTCTACGTAACACCTTCTCTCATGTATCAAGAATTTTTTGTCATCATATGTAGTGAGAAAATGGGTTCATGCATGCCTTGTCTTAGCATGGGAAGTATGGTTGGTGTTAGTTTTTGGCAAGTAGCATTCTGCAGTTATTAACCCTTTCTTATATATATATAAAAATTGCAAACAGAAGACCCAGGTCAGATGGCTCCTATAGGAGCTGTTTGGTCTGGGTCTGCTCTGTTTGCTAATGGAATTTGATATTAAGATCTGTATCTTTAGTTTCTAAAATGGCTACAATGTTCCACCTTACATATTTCTAACAATTCTGACCATGAATATTTAGTTGGTATTTATAGGTTCAGATAAAATGCGTTAATTAAAATTTTTCAAGAAATTAGAACTTCTTTATTTCTTTAACAAACCAAATGTTATGACCACTCTTTAAAATCGTCCCTTTGAGGTGATTCTAAAGAGTTGTCACAACATAGACTGGTGGAAAAGGACAATTTTAGTATTTGAGTACGCACTTTTATCTGTAGCTCTGCATATTGAATTTTGGACTAAATATATGTCACAGCGTGTATGTTTATCATCACTTGTACGGCCTTGCTGTATAAGCGCGCTTTTATGGCGACGTGGTAGAGTACATGACTGCGAACCTGGTGTTCCGGGTTTGATCCCAGGTCTGAGCGGGTATGTTTCTTTATAAGAACACCCGGTTACATTTGGCACCCAACGTGGGGCTGTGACTGTATGAGCTTCGAGTTCGATTCCCAGTCGTTCTCATACCCATAGAAATTTGTCCTGAATTTCAACTTGCTGGGGTAGTATGTCACAGTGTGTAGGTTTATCATCACTTGTACGGCCTTGCTGTATAAACACGCTTTTATGGTGATGTGGTAGAGTGCATGACTGCGAACCTGGCGACCTGGGTTCGATCCTGGGTCTGAGCGGGTATGTTTCTTTATAAGAACACCCGGTTTCATATAGATCGGGGAAAGGGTTTAAAAGGCAAGTAATCAGCTAGTTGGCTAAGTAAACTTACTGTCAGGGAGTGAAACAATACATCAAACTATCAATGTATTGCCATAGTAACATTGTTGCATTGATTTTGAAACTAAACATTAAATATTGGCAATTATAAACAGAGCAGACCTAGATCAGGTAGCTCCTGTAGGAGTTGTCTGATGAGGATCTGCTCTGTTTGCTTTCGACATTATGATTATGAAAAAGAGACCTCACTTTACAGTTTAAACCAAAACTTAAACATCCTGTGTAAGTATGCCATTATAAAACTTCAGCTAATAACTATTCATAATGTCACTGTTTCCTATAATATATGAATATTAAACAGAGAAAGGGTTAACATGGATCCCATGACAATTCCTATGCACTACATATTTTCAGAGGACTTTAAAAGCAATGTCTCATATTGATTGTGAAAGAGGGAATTATACGAAGCCTAAATGGCGCAAAGTAAACATGATGTGGAAATTTTGCAGAGAAATTCATTTTTATTTTGTTATGTTAATTTGTCAAACAACACATACGGTAAAGAAGTATAAAAATATATTTGCATTTCCTTTTCGTATACAGAGATAAAATATTTTAATGAATTCATATAATCGATACAGGTCATAGTATTGCAATGTATCGTGGTACTAAACCTGAAATAGTCAACAGGTTTGGTACCGGTATTATTGTAGTAGTTTTTTTGCCTTGATAGTCAACTTCCTGAAAAAATGATGGATTCAAGCTCACTTACTATTAGAATTTAATTTATCCCAACAAGTTGCATCATATATTGCCCAAGTACAATATTGAATTCATGATATGTGGCTGCGTAGATGGGTAGACTTGTATTCACAATAGCAGAGCTTTATGTTCTGTATTATAGTCATGCAAGAATCTATCCCTTCAATGAAAGAAAATACTTCAATAATGGTACAAGCCAGTATTGATTCATGTTACATGTATAATAACTTCATTCCCTGTTATACATTTCTGTGTACAATGTAAGTAATAATGACATGAATATTTATTAGCTGAATTTTTATAATGGCACATGTGCAACGGATGTTTTGGTATTGTTAGAAACTAAAGACTCGGATCTATTGTAATTATATAAGTGCAAACAGAGCAGACCCTGATCAGTCGGCTCATAGTCCTACAGGAGCCATCTGATCTGTGTGAACTCTGATTGTAAAGTCAGGTAGATGTGTTTATTTGAGTTAACCCATTACCTCATAGGCTATTTTTAGACCTACCCACTTTGAATAAATCTACCAAAAAGGAACATTACTAGAGAAAAGGAACATTTTTAGAATTTTATAGTTTGAAACCATTGTGATAAATAGAGCATTTGCTCCTATAGGAGCAAATGCTCTATCATAATGGTTTCATAAAGTGACTTTTACAGAGGCGTAGATAGGCGTAGTTATGGAGGAAAGGGTTCAAGTTCAATTCTGCTGTCGGAGATTCCTGAAAAAAGAAACTCCTGTACACAATAGATTAGCATTTTCTTGTAGGAGCCATGTGATCAGTATCTGTACTGTTTGCTTATGAAATAGATAGATAGATAGAAAGATTTCGGTAAAAATAATAATTATAGATCTAAGTCTAGTATCTGTTGTGGCCAAAATGTTCTCTGTTCATCTGACATTATAAAAGAACATATATAATTAATATTCATGATGTCATTATTTCTGACATGATTATTCATGATGTAAGATTTAATACTCATTATAGAGTCTTCAGAATACGCATTCAGCTTCAGCCTTCAGAAGGCCATTTTCTGGAAAACTTATCTTGTGGCCATATGTCTTAACCCATTCCCTCATATTGACGACTTTTGATGACTCTGTAAAAGTCACTTTGTGAAACCATTGTGATAAATAGAGCATTTGCTCCTATAGGAACAAATGCTCTATTTATCACAATGGTTTCTAGAAGTGGTTATGACATAGGCGTAGAAAGGCATATTTATGGAGGAAAGGGTTAATATTTTTATAACATTCTAAAACTTTACTTTTCTCTAGTTAATGTTCCTTTTCGGTAGATTTATTAAAAGAAGTATCTAAAAATAGCTTATGAGGTAATGGGTTGACCCTTTCCCTGTTCAATATTCTTATAAGAAATTATGACATCATGAATATTTATTAGCGGAGGTTTTATAATGTGAATCTTTGATAGATAGGTTTTGCTTTGATAAAAACTGTAGAATCAGATCTATACCATGTAATAACCAAACAGAGCAGATCCTGATTTATAAAACAGATCTTATGGGGGCCGTCTGATCCGAGTGTACTCGGTTTGCAAATGCATGAAACGGCGCTTATCTGAGGGAAAGGATTAATTCTACAGGGTGAGGTCAAGTTTTTAGTCCTTCAATGATATATTGGTATCACAAAATATTGTGATGTCTATAAGTACCATATTTAACCTTTTCCCTGTTCAATATTCATGCAAGAAATAACAATGTCAATATTTATTAGCTGAAGACTGATTTTTATGCCCCCAAATGGAGGCATATAGTAATCACACTGTCGGTCCAGTCAGTTGGTCTGTCTGTTAGTCCTGCATTGTGTCCGCTCTGTTACTCCTACATACATGGGTGGATGTCAAAATAACTTGGTACAAATATTCACCAACCTAAGACGATGTGTTTCGAAAAACAACCAGGTTCCTATCTCAAAGGTCAAGGTCACAATCAGGGGTCAAAGGTCAAACGTGGGACATTTTGACTAACTCTTACTTACATGAGTGGATTTCAAAATAACCTGGTACAAAATTTTATGTTCACCACCTTCAGATGATGCTTCTCAAAAAAGAACTGGGTTCCAATCTCAAAGGTCAAGGTCACAATGAGGGGTCAAAGTTAAAGAAAATGAGTCTCTATAGATATATATTTGTGTTTTCTTAAATATTGTTTTACATTTAACAATTTTGAAATGGCTTACCACAAATAAGCTTCTACAAAATGCAATATGGTCCAGGTATACACATGACCTAGGCTTTAGTGTCTGTTGTATCATTTGGGGGCATTTGTCTCATGACTGACAGCTCTTGTTTATAATAGCGTATGTACACAGTAGTTTTTTGCATTAGTAGAAACCTTTTTCAAGATTGTAGGGTTAAAGTCAAAATGACCCATGGAGCATAATGGTGAGTCATTTTGTGAAATGATGGGGTCCAAGCATATAAAACTAAACACAGTTGACATTTGTGTAGTATACTTTACATACATATTGACACAGACTCTTGTATGCATATACATGTTTACAGTCTATTTTTTCGTCTTATAAAACTTTACACAGTTGACATTTGTGTAGTTAACTTTACATACACACTGACACAGTGTTTGAAATTAACTTTTTTTCCATGGTGGCAAGTACTTGTCACCTGATCTGAAAGTTGGTGGCAAAATCGTGGGCTTGGTGCAAAACTATTCTAACTCCTTCACGTTGTGAAGGAGTTAGAATAGTTTTGCACCAAGCCCTCGAAATGCTCTTTTCCGGTAGCAAAATGGGAAAATAGAAAGCAATGTATGGAAATTTTCCACAAGCAAGAAAAACAAATGGAAGTTTGATAATTCTTGAAGTATTTTTATGCACCCACATAGTGGTGTCATTTAGGGTTACCCTTGTCTGTACGTCTGTCCGTCTGTCCGTTCACACATCTAGAAGAATTTTGTCCAGGCTCTTTATTGGAAAGTATTTGTCCAATTCACACCAAACTATACACACATGTTTGTGGCCATTATGTCTAATCTTGGTCTAGTTCGATAGCAGGGCTCAACATTAACTTTTTTGCTTACTAGACCAGTCGGGCTAGTGGTTTTGAAAACTACTAGCCCTGACCAAAATGTCTTGTGCCCTGACTTGGTGATAAACTATTTTGGTTTTTAAAAACTCGTGAGATGTTGAACCTGTATGAAGTGTCAAATCCTGCTTTAAATACATTTTATCAAGAAGATTTAAAGAAGAGCAGGGTTGTTAAAATGTGTTTATAGGTAGTGAATAATCTGTTATATTTGAATGTTCATGAAAATATGGCACTACAGTGCTACATTAAACACGATACAGGACCAGGAGTCATTTAAATTCTCAAGCCATTTAGGAAGAAATTCACAGTTTCGCTTCACTTTTTCATACGTATTCTTTGTTTCTGGTAGGCCCCTTTGATTTAGTATATTGTCATCGCTACTACCGCCGCATTTTGATGTAAAGCCGAAGTTTCAAAGTCACATTTCTTTCAACAGATTTTACTTTACAGAATTTTACTTACGATTTTTTAGCTTCCACACGTTGTAATCAAACGTAAATGAGTCTGAATGTCGTAAGTTTTTTGCACGTGTTTTATTTATTCGGGAGATTAATTCAATACAGCATTTCGCGTGTTAACTCATTTATTGTTTTCAAAATGTTGCAATTAAACACTACATGCAAATTAATACATTGTACCGACGCTTTTTTGTGACAACTTCCTCAAAGGTGTTCCCTGTTCGATAGCTAAAATAGATACGAAATTCCAAGACTGGTATCCGTACATTAGTCACCACGTGGTGTTGTAAAGGCTAGCTAGCAGTGGGGAAAATATCGCGAAGAGCAGTCTGTAATTTTGCGCATGCGTACTATGTATAAACACAATTATAGATGAACCCGACGTGACCTATCTGTAAGTGTTTTTCTGCTACTTTCTCTTTCGTAATATCGCGACCGGACCGGGATTTATACGACAAGTCGGGCTAGTGGCTTGGAATATTTGCAAGACCGGACCGACATTCAACTAGTGAATGTCTGTCGGACGTAGGTTAATGTTGAGCCCTGGATAGCCATGTAAATCACCTTTGTTGCTTAGGAGTTGCGGTCCTTTATTTGCAAAAATGTCTTTAAAAATATCTTATCCGGACCCTTACTTTCTGTGACATAAAGTCTGAAGTGGGAGCATCAATGTCCTGCTGACACATTTCTAGTTCTGATTGTTTTGATTTCCACCCAATTATTTCTGGTGGCAAGATTTTGCCGCTTCCAGATCAGGTTGCAAAACTGCCACTTGCCATTGTTAATTTCAGACTGACACAGACATTTGTATGCATATACTTGTTTACAGTCTATATTTTGTATGCTTTGCTTGTTCCTACCTTTAGAATACAAACTGTAATGTAAAACGACATGCATGCAAAGTCCAAAACTTCGGTGGATCAGAATCATAACAGAATGCAACAAAATTAAAACACAAAGAAGAACTAACTGCAGTAATTAGCAAAAGACAAATCAAAAGTTTGTATTTGTCTATCACCAACTTTAACATTGGTCTTAACTTTTGAGCCAGTACGGGTAGAGACTTGATATTTGGCATACATATGTTTGTCATAAAGCCACACATTTTGAGAGGTGACATGTCAAGGTCATCCTTCAAGGTCAGAGGTGAAATATATAGGTAAAATAACCAACTTTAACATTGGCCATAACTTTTCAACCAATAGAGATAGAGACTTGATATTTGGCATGCATATGTATCTCATTAAGCTGCACATTTTGAGGGGTGACATGTCAAGGTCATCCTTCAAGGTCAAAGGTCAAATTGGGCGGGAGGCATAGTGTTTCATAAGCACATCTTGTTTGATACTGCTCTTTAAAGTAGTGGCCTCCACAGCTACCCTGTGTAGATTTGAGGCTAAATGTCAAACAAAGAGTTGAGTGGTGAAAGTTTGTGCAGCCAATTGTTAATTGATAGGGTTAGCTTTTTCCCACACGGTGACCCAACTTTTCACTAATCGACTTTTCATTCGGTGAACTTGGCAAATTGTCAGTTAACCCTTTCCCCCATATAAACGTGTTTTCACGCATTTGCAAACAGAGTAGACCCAGATCAGATGGCTCCTAGAGGAGCCGTCTGATCAGGGTCTACTCTGTTTGCTAGTGGAATTTGAAAGATCTGTTTCTTTTCTTTCTAAAATCGCTACAATGGTCCACCTTCCATATTTCATTATAACTATTTTCTCCATGAATATTCAGTAGGTATTGAAATTTGGCCTAAATATAGAACAGGGAAAGGGTTAAAGTAAATGTGGTCGGGGAATTAGCCCTCATTTCAGTCCGTAAATCATCACTTTTACCACAATTGACTATGTTACAAGCTGATTCGTTCCGAAAGAAGGATGTCAATTTGCATTGCTTTGGAGCAGACATTGTGTATTTCTTTTCGCCGAATATAACAAAATACATGTATCAACACACTCACGTAGGCGCTTATATGTCTGCGATAATGAATAAGCGCCTACTGACAGGAACGGGTTAGGCACGACTAAAACCCGGTACACTGGGACACAGAATTTGTGACTGAGTAATTTGGCAACGAAAAATTTCTGCGTCTTGGAAAACACATGCATATTTCATTGCGTCGAAGAAAAGGCAGTAAATGTGCACTCGCAGAAACACTGAACTCTTGGAAGAGCACCGGCCGCGTGGCTCAGTGGTAGAGCGTCCGCCTGCGGTACGGAAGGTCGTGGTTCGATCCCCGGCCGCGACAGACCAAAAGTCGTTAAAAGTTGGTACTAGTAGCTCCCTTGTCAACGCTCGACATTAAAGGTGTAGTTCTAGTACTGGTCGGCCCGGTGTCAGGATAATGTGACTGGGTGGGGTGCCCTTGCCATGTACCTGCGGCAGGGGTATTCCAGTGAGGCAGCACTATAACTTGTCTCATGCGGGTGCCGTCTGCAAATAACTGAAATACTGTTGGTCGGACGTAAAACCCAACTCACTCACTCACTCTTGGAAGAGCAGTCTGATCAGGGGCAGTTCTGTTGGCTTTTGTGATTTAACTTTTCTTAGGCATGTTTTATCATAAAAAAGCTAATTAATATTAATTAATATTTCATACATACATTATTTTTTGAGTATTCATCAGGAAAAGGCTAGGTCCACTTCTCCATCAAATTACCCAATCCAAATGCAAATAGTTAACAATTTTTCCAAATTGTGTGTGTGTGTTGGGGGGGGGGGGGGGGGGGGGGGGGGGGGGGAGTAGGGAGCAAATTTGATTAATGCAAAGATTTGAATTATTAAGATGCTTTTCTTCCCAAAATGGTCAGAAAAGGATATGTGTGTCTGTTTCACTTTCTTTGAATTATCATGTGTCTATTTCACTTTCTTTGTATTATCATGTGTCTATTTCACTTTCTTTTTATTATCATGTGTCTATTTCACTTTCTTTGTATTATCATGTGTCTGTTTCATTTTCTTTGTATTATCATGTGTCTATTTCACTTCGTATTTGTTTCAGACCTCCCAGTACCCATCAAAGACCAGCTACAGTAATCATAATGAGCGGTATGACAGGCGCGGATCACCAAGTCGGGACAGTCCCCTATCTCGTAATAGTCCCCGCTATCTCAACAAATCTTCTTATATTGAAAGAAATAAAGAGAAATATGAACGAGGTGAGTGTGAGTGTAGCCGTTGGATGCAGTGCACAAGTGTTGATGTTGCCATAAGTAACCCTTTCCTGCACATAAACACCATAACACCTTTGCAAACAGAGTTGACTCGGATCAGATGGCCCCGGTAGGAGCTGTCTGATCAGGGTCTGCTCTGTTTGCTTATGGTATTTAATATAGCTCCGATTCTAAAGTTTCTGCCTGAGTCAAAATGGCTTTTAGTCATAAGCCATTATTAAGATAAGAGGTTTTGATGGAAGAATTCAGGTCTTTTTCTGGCAATTTTAAGACAAATGCATTTTAATAACTGGATATTTTTCAAGTGCAAAACTCGGTGTTTTAGAAAGCATTTTTGGTTCCATTTTAACTTTTTTTAATTGATAAACTTACCTGCCATTGGTTATCGCCCTTTGTCAGTCGAATCTTTGCATTTTTTCATCATTTAAATCAGAATTTTGGTTATACTGGGATCGTTTTCCCATAAAATTGGATTTTTTTTACCTATTTTGCATTGGGAATGTGTCCTTTGTTCGAACAGACCTGTGTAGATGACAGAAAAAGGCCTGAGAATGTAGTTTGTTTCATTTTTGAACTGCAAGTTTTATTTTTATAGGGAATGACATGGAATAACATAGACCAGTACAGTGACATGCATTTTTTTACAGGTCACACAAGTTCCCCAGGAAAGAAGGCCAACAACAATTATGCAGGAAGTGGTAACCATAGCAACAGTGGTAATTATAGCAGTGTCCAGGATAGGTCATCTCGAAGTGTCTCTTCTAGTGGCAAACACAAGAGTGAAACACCGGTAAGACCTTCATGTTACATGTTGGAATAAAAGCAACTATAATCCTTTACCAGATAGAGACGCCTTTTGGCAGCTTTGCAAACACGGTAGACCCAGATCAGATGGCTCCTGTAAGAGCTGTCTAATCAGGGTCTGCTCAGTTTGATTATGGAGTGATATATATCTGACTTTACAAATTCTGCCATTGTCAAGACTTTTCTTGTTTGTGCCAATTTGAAATGCAAATAGTTATTATTTCTTAACCCTTTTCTCCATAATTACGCCTTTCTATGCCTTTGCAAACCGAGCAGACCAAGATCAGATGGCTCTGATCGGGGTCTGCTCTGTTTGCTTTTGACACGATATGGGAAAATGAGAACAAAAATGCTTTCCAAATCATTGAGGTTTAGTGCATAAAAAACTAATTATTAAAATTCATCTTTCCCAAAATTGTCTGTAAAAAAGCCATCATGACAGGTTGACTATAGCTTAAATCATTTGATGTTCTCTGTTCTACAAAGATCCAGAAGTCAGCTATGCGGACATGCGGGGACTGGTCAGAGCACGTCAGTTCTACGGGGAAGCCTTACTACTACAACTGTAAGACAGAGGTGTCCCAGTGGGAGAAACCAAGAGAATGGAAGGACAAGTAAGCCAAAAAATCAACTTAACCGCTTACTTCATAAATATGCCTTTGCGAACAGAGAATACCCAGATCAGACAGCTCCTATAGGAGCTGTCTGATTAGGGTCTGCTCTGTTTGCTTATGATATAATATCAGGATAGATGTAATTCTGTAGTTTCTACCATGGCAACATTTCCTGTGCTCAAGTGTCATGATAAAAATTTAGCTAATTAATAGTCATGATGTCATTATTTCTTACATGAATATTAATGGAGTAAAGGGTTAACCTATTACTGTTTGGAGACCTTGTTTGGCACCTATGCAAACAGTAAACCAAGATCAGATGGCTCTTTTAAGAGTTGTCTTATCAGGGCCTATTCTGTTTTAGTTTGAAAATGCAGGAGCCCTATAGGAATCACATTTTTTGTCCGTCTGTCCATCAACAATTTTGATGTGACGTGATAACTCAAGCAATATATCACATATTGGTTTCATAATAAGGGCATAGTATCATCAGAGGAAGGCGTCTATAGTTTTGGGGTTGAATCAGATCACTATGTCTAGAGTTATCTGCCCTTGATTCATAAAAAATGCCATAAACTTTTGTCAACACTTTTGATGTGACGTGATAACTCAAACAGTACTTCACATATTAGATTCATATTAACCCATTACCTCATAGGCTATTTTTAGATACAGCCTCTTTGAATAAATATATCAAAAAGGAGCAGTAACTAGAGAAAAGGAAAAGTTTAGAATTTTGTAGCTTGAAACCTTTGTGATAAATAGAGCATTTGCTCCTATAGGAGCAAATGCTCTATTTATAACATAACACGTGGCTTCAGCGTGACGTAACACTATCATTTATTTTTTGATAATCATGGGCATATAATCACTAGTGATTAACATTCGAACGACCGAATGACATTCGAACGATTCATACGCGCTGTCAAAACAAACAAACTGGCGGACGGTGGTCGACCTACCTGTCCACGATTGAGTCACGATAGATGGCAAAGGATTGTTGGCACTTGCGCCTTAATTTCGATAAAATAATACAAATTGTAATCGCTGTCAGGAATCATATACAAAATGTATGCCAAAAAAGACCTACCAGCTACTCTGACCCATACAATCAATTCTACATTTAAATTAAAATGCCTCCTCAATTTTGCATTTTCTTCACCGCATGTCCTTTTGTTTATGCAGATTTCTACTCATACAAATATCTCATCAATCAACAACAATAGTCATCTGAATCCAGCACAGCACAAACATATTTCAAATATGCTATACTCACTAACTCAGCTGATCGCGAAAATCTTCCTCCTGTTCCAACACATTTTATGCAGCAGTTCGTACTGAATCTTTTGTCCATTTCAAACATTTTCACTGAACTTGAATCGAGATTTTTTTTCTCGGTGGAAATGTCCATGTCCATGTGTATACATACAACACTAATGAAGGGCTTAAATATACCAAAACGAAGGCGCATTTCGAATCCCATTGACAGTGAGTGTCGGACGTGTTGGCGACTACATGTATATGTAGGTCTTCATGTAAATGGCGCGCTTAACATAGACACATGTTGTGTACAATGACGTCATAATGTGACGTGATTGTAACTATGTATGTCAAAACTGTAACTCAAAAATTATTTTGACGTGTTTCTGTATGTTTTTGTATCATAAACTATCACAGTTAAATTGAATACCAGAGAGGTCTGAATTAGATCCTGGTTGATATGACAGTAAGTAGAAAATAAAGTTGGAAAATTTGGACCTACTTTGTTCCAGTTACCTAGCGAACCTAATAACACCTTTCATTCATCATTTCTATATGTAAGGAGAATTTATAACAATCCACGTTACTGCTGAAATATTGGCTGCAAATAACATTTGTGTGTGTTATGTTATAAATAGGATCTTGCATTCGTGTTCATGATTATTGGATTTATTAAATTCGTCTTTTTAAAACGATAAAAAACTCGCTAAAGCTCGTTTTTTATCTTTTAAAAAGACTCATTTAATAAATCCAATAATCAAGAACACTCATGTAAGATCCTCTATTTATCACAATGGTTTCACAAAGTGACTTTTATAGAGTCGTCAAAAGTCGTCAATATGAGGGAATGGGTTAAGGGCATATGTTTAGTATCATCAGAGGAAGACACCTATAGTTTTGTGGTTGAATCGGATCCTATGTCTAGAGTTATCTGCCCTTGATTCGCCCATGATGTCTTAAACTTTTGTCAACACTTTTGATGTGAAGTGATAGCTCAGACAGTACTTCATATATTTGGTTCACTTTAAGGGCATATGTTTAGACACCGATACTTTTTGAGTTGAATGAGATCACCATGTCCAGAGTTAACTGCCCTTGATTTATAAAAAATGCCATACTCAAAAAAAAGATCATCAGCAGGGCCCTCTCTGATTGAGTCAGTTTTCTTGTTCAGAATTATATGTCTGATTCTGAAATACAGGTGAGCGTCCTTTACTATTAAGATTTTGACACCTTTTGCATACTGAGTAGACCCAGATCTATTACCTAGTAATACACCAATTTGGCTGCTTAATGTAGGGAGAAAGTCATGCAGAAAGCTCCATCGGGAGCTTTCTGCATGACTTTCAACCTGCATTAAGTTGCCACCTATTTGAAAGATTTTAATGGCCGGTTTAAAAGTGTTTTACTCTGTGTTGTTTTGCAAATGTGAGTCTGTCAGTAGATCCAATTATTGTTTGTTTCATGTCGGGACCCAATTTCACCCATAGTAATAATTAATACATGTACTATGGGTAGTTGCAGAGGTCCGGATAAGATGCATAAAGTAAAGCATATTCATGAATAATTTCTTTATTTCTCCACCAAACCCTATGTTGTGACCACTCTTTAGAATCGTCTCTTCGACGTCTCTATGTCACAACATAGGGTTTGATAGAGAAATAATCACTTTAATACTTTGGTACGAATGTGTATCTGTTGATCTGTAGTTGTACATATCATCAACTCGTTGTGATTTGATGAACTTTGACAGGTTTTTAGCCTTTAATTTTAGAAATTGTTTAGTTTTTTTCGCTCACCAGACACAAAGTGTGCATTGTTTTGTTTGATTTTTTCAGCTCGTCGGTACGGCCTGAGAGACACTCAACAGATTCACGGACCAGTAATGATAAACATGGAACAAAAGGTTTGCTGTAGACTGGGTCGAAAAATGATTTAACCCTTTACTTCATTAATATTCATAAAGAAGTCCAGATAGGGGGCATAAATTAAAACATTTTTCAAGAATAACTTCTTTATTTCTTCACTAAATCGTATGTTGTGACCACTCTTTAGAATCATCTCAAAGAGATGATTTGAAAAAGAGGTCACAACCTAGGGATTGGTGGAGATTATAGTACTTGAGTACACATATTTATCTGTTGCTCTGTTGATGTGAAAATAGTGATTAAGAATATTTATTAGCTCAATTTTCATAATTGCATTATGAACAAGCTTATGGTTTTCTTTTGTATTGGCACAAATTATAGAATCAAATCTATTATTTCATAAACAAACTGAGCAAACCCAGATCAGATGGCTCCTACATCAGCCGTCTGATGTAAGTCTCCTCAATCTGTTTGCAAAGGCTTTAAAACTTTAAAAGACATAACTGTGAAATAAAGCGTTGTGGTATGAAGGTATGAGGTTCTTTCCATCTTATGCTGTTATTTACAAAAATCTTTTAACTCGTTTGATTTGAGAAGTAAAAAAGGTGGAGGTATTGTTGTCATAGTCTGAAAACTGAAAAAAAAAATTGTCATAAAACTCTATTGATAATTAGAGTAGGGCATCGCACCCAGGTTTCATTATTACTGTATCCTCTCCCATCAGTGTGAGGCGTCCAGTTGGCCTATAGTTCCCAGATACGGACGTTAACCCTTTCCTCCATAAATACACCTTTTACTCCTCTGTAAAAGTCACTTTTTGAAACCATTGTGATAAATAGAGCATTTGCTCCTGTGGAGCAAATGCTCTATTTATCACAATGGTTTCAAAACTACACAATTCTAAAAAAATCCTTTTCTCTAGTAAATGTTCCTTTTCGGTAGATTCATTCACAGAGGTTGGGTCCTAAAAATAGCCTATGAGGTAATGGGATAAGTATGCACCTTATCTGTTGCTCTGTATCTTTATCTTTTGCTCTTAGTAAGAACATTGAGTAAGAACACAGAGTTTGAAATTTGGAATTTTGGATAGAACATAAAGCCTCTAATCTGAAGCACAGAGTATGTTTTAGTGTGAGATTATGATTATCTATTAACACTTCGCTTGCTATTCACGTCAATATACCTACCTGTAAATAGTGAAGACCCAGATGAGACAGCTCCTGCTGGAGCTGTCTCATCAGGGTCTGCACTATTTACAAGTTGATTGTGCAACCAATGCATTCCAGAGCAGTGATTGCAAAGCGAAATACTTGTACACAGTGAATATATATGTAATTATACAACAGGGCATGGGTAAAGAAGGAGAAATGTATTTTAAAATTCAGCAAGAGAAGGGTTAAGGTTGAAAGTTAACCCTGTTCAATATTCATGTAAGAAGTAACATCATTTTGAATATTAATTAGATTAATTATTATAATATCAGATGGCCACACATTTGCTTTGGCGCAATGGCGGAAACTGTTGAATCATATCTATATTATATATTATATTATAAGCAAACAGGAGACCCTGATCAGAAGACCCTGTAGGAGCCATCTGATCTTGGTCTACTCTGTTTGCAAATGCATGAAAATGTGTTTTTATGAGGAAATGGGTTAACCCTTTCCCTGTTCTATGTTTATTACAAATTTCAATACCTATTGAATATTCATAGACAAAATAGCTAGAATGAAATATGGAAGGTGGAGCATTGTAGCCATTTTAGAAACGGATCTATTCCATTAGCAAACAGAGCAGACCCTGATCAGACGGCTCCCATAGGAGACGTATGACCTGGGTCTACTCTGTTTGTAGATGCGTGAAAACACGTGTACATGAGGGAAAGTGTTAGCATGTTTTGCTTCCTCCTTTAACAGATGGTAGAAACAGACACCCAAGTGGTACAAACGAAAAACGGGACAAACATTTGGGGGGCTTGCGACACATGGTTGAAGACGGAAACCCGAAGCCCGATAAAATGTATTTATTTGAAAAACTGCAACAAAGTCATTCAAAGCTGCAAGCAGAGATACAGGCCAATTTACCAAACAAACCGCTCCACTCGTCGGATCACAAGGACATGTATAGGCGAAACGATGAGTGTAATACGAACGATTATCCAAATTCTACTAGTCGTCGCAGTCGGAGAGATAGTGACAGTGCCAGATTTGGAAGACAAACTTCAAGACAGGGTGAGTTTTGATAGGGAAAATTGTGAGGCTCCTTTGTGAGTCTTGTAAGTGTTGTCGTTACACATATGTGATAACGGTTTTTTAAACACTGTGGATTAATGGATAAGGAAATTGGATTTCAAAGCACATGGGTGAGTGGATTTTTTATTCTATATTCAGATGTTTACACTACGTTCTCAGTTATCCCTTGCCTTCTTAGAAATGCCTTTGCATGTATCTGCAAGCAGAGTAGACCAAGATTAGACAGGTCCTATAGGAGTCATCTGTTCAGGGTCTGTTATGTTTGCAAATGGAATTTGATAGATCTGTTTCTTTAGTTTCTAAAACAGTTACACTCTCCACCTTCCATATTTGATTATGATTATTTTATCCATGTATATTCAGTAGGTATTGAAATTTAGAATACAGTAAAACCTCTCTATAACGACCACTAAATTGTGTTAATTAGTTCATATTTAGGGCAGGTGACTGCTTAAAGCAAGGTGAAAGTAAAACAGAACGCTCCTATAGGAGCGTTCTGTTTTACTTTCAGCTTGCTTTAAGATTTTAAAATTATGACCCCTGGGTCGAAAATTGCTCAGCCCCCAGGCTCTTTTAAACGTCTTCTTCTCTTAAACTAAAACGCCCAGACCTTAGATATTTGATATATATATATTATTATTTAATAGTCCTCTACCAAGATTGTTCAAATGATGATCCCCAGGCCAAAACGGCCCCACCCTGAGGTTTATCAGTTTTGCATAGTCCTTTAAAAATCTTGCTGCTTTGCCTTGTGGTTCTCTACCAAGGTTGTTCAAACGATGACTTCTGGATCTAAAATGGCCCCGCCCAGGAGTTTATTTCAGGTGAGCGCCTTAGGTGGGCCTCATGGCCCACTTGTTTTGCTTGTCCAAGCTCTAACTCAAAACTCCATGGATGGATTGTGAAACGACTTGGCATAAATGTTTCTCTAGAAGGTACGGCATGTTGCGCACAAAAACCAGATCAGTAGCTGAAAGGTCAAGGTCATACTTAGAGGTCAAAGATCAAAAACATGTATTGTTTTGCTTGTCTGGGCTCTAACTCAGAACTCTATGGATGTATCGTGAAATGACTAGGCATAAATGTTCCTCTAGAAAGTATGGTGTTTCGCGTGCAAAAGCCAGGTCACTGGCTGAAAGGTCAAGGTCATACTTAGAGGTCAAAGGTAAAAAAACCATGTATTTTTGTTTGTCCGGGCTCTGTACTGTCAATTAATCTGAATTTAAGACAAAAATGAGAAGCATAGGCAGAGATTACGATAACAGTGTGAAAAATAAATTCCACCCAAGATGGCTAGAGAAGAAATTACGTTGGCATTTGGTAAAGAAACAAGAAAAAGGATGATTGACAATTTCTTGAAACTGAAAGTAAACCTTCTCGGACGAGGGGTCCTTGTGTAATACTGTAAACTTCATTCGAAACAAATGAATTACGGAAAACACGACTGCGTAGCATTCAAAAACCATCTGAAAAGCAATTAAACATGTCCAGTTATTGAAACAGCGGATTTCCAGTCACAGGTAAAAACCTGTAATGTCAAGTACTGTAGTCACCAGAAAGTTGTCTGTCAATAGCTATTCATAGGTAATGTTAAAGGATCTGGTCAAGGTGTATCGATTCAGAAAAGTTATATTTTGTTATTATAAACCAGCTTAATGAATTAGAAGATGGTTTATTGACATAAAAAAAAACTAATGAGAATCAGTTTGAATTTGAACTTTGACTAGAAATTGTGACAGTACTTAATGTGTATAAAAAGGTGAACTTTGTCTAGAAAGTTAACTAATGTTAACTGTTATAATACTGTACCATGCCAACTTTGTATCTTTATCTGTGATCACAGAGTTCCATTTGATTTCATTTTTAAAACGTGTGAGTTTTAATTGCTTGTGTTTTACAAGAAATTAATCTGGCAGTGGCAATGTTGAATGGATCCAATAATAAACTGAATGTAAATTGTATGGACATGTTCTGCAACTGGTTTGTTTGAAATAGAGCTCATGTATGATGTACAACTCAAGTATAATTGTCAAAAACACCACATGAATGAAAGACCCAAATGAAAATGCAGGAGAAGGCTCCTGAAGTGCTCAGGAAAGCTAATTTTCATTTTGCGTTGGGGGGGGGGGGGGGGCTTTGCCCCCCTGAACCCCCCACATGGGCTCTGCCTATATCCTGCAAAGGGGCCTAGGCAGTCCCCTTGACCCCTGCCAATTTTTCTCTTTTTTCACAAACAACCATTCTCACCCCTGGTACCAGCAAGATCGGGTTTAGCTGAGAAATAAGAACAAGATTTTAGTTACGGCTTTAACCCATTCCCACTTCAGCTATTTTTAGACCCAACCTCTGAATAAATCTACCGAAAAGGAGGATACACTAGAGAAAAGGAAAATTTTAAAATTTTGTAGTTTGAAACCATTGTGATAAAAAGACCATTTGCTTCTGTAGGAGCAAATGCTGTATTTATCACAATGGTTTCACAAAGTGGCTTTTACAAAGGCATCAATATGTGGGAATGGGTTAACTGGATAAGATGCTCCATGATGAGTCCCATCCTTGCTCGCATATTAGTCGATGGGGGAAATTTCCCATGGACTGTGTGAAGACAAATTTGGCTAAACTAGGGGACTGACATGTGGCCAGCCTCTGGAACTGAGGGCTTCTTATCTAGATCTAAACTGTTAATGATGCTCTTTACGCAAATTTGGGAGGGTAAGGGGTGTGAAAAATAGTCGCGAGATGAAGTAGACATCTTTGCAGGCAGAAATAAGTGTTCAAGGAGTATAGAGTTTAATTCTAGCATGCATGTTTGGCCTTATAATACAATTATCATATACATGCAGTTAAAATTGTCACTATTGAAATGAAGTATGGGTCTTTATGGCAGGTGGTAACCTAACCCATTCTCTCATAGGCAATTTTTAGTATTTTAAGATCCAATCATTGAATAAATGTACTGAAAAGGAGCATTTACCAGAAAAGGGGGGCATTTTTAGAGTTGTGCAGTTTTGTAACCATTATGATAAATAGAGCTCTATCCTATGGAGCAAATGCACTATTTATCACAATGGTTTAAAAAAAAAAAAAAAAAAGTGGCTTTTACAGAGGCTTCGATATGAGGGATTCAGAGGGAATGCGTTAAATGCAGAAATAATCCCAAAGAAGCTTTCTGCAATACTTTGCCCTGCAATAAGCAGCCATGCCTTTTAACGCATTACTCCGGGGTGAAAATTTTCCACGGATCAGTGGCCCCCTTGATCCCTGCAAAGTTTCCTCTCTTTTCACAAACAGCCATTCTCACCCCTGGTAGCATCATCTAATGGTCCTCTACAAAGATTGTTCAAATTATGACCCCCGGACCAAAAATGGCCCCGCCCAAGGGCTTATCAGTTTTTTCATAGGAAAATCTTTAAAAATCGTCTTCTCTGAAACAGTTAGACCTAGACCTTTGATATTAGGTATGTAGCATGATCTAATGGTCCTCTACAAAGATTGTTTAAATTATAACCTCCGGACCAAAAATGGCCCTGCCCAAGGGCTTATCAGTTTTGCATAGGAAAATCTTTAAAAAATCTTCTTCTCTGAAACTGTAAGGCCTAGACCTTTGATATTTGGTATGTAGCATCATCTAATGGTCCTCTACAAAGATTATTCAAATTATGACCCCCGGACTAAAAATGTCCCCGCCCCTGGGCTTATCAGTTTTTCATAGGAATATCTTTAAAAATCTTCTTCTCTGAAACTGTTAGGCCTAGACCTTTGATATTTGGTATGTAGCATCATCTAATGGTCCTCTACAAAGATTGCTCAAATCATAACCCCTGGATCGAAAATGGCCCTGCCCCAGGGCTTATCAGTTTTTCATAGGAAAACCGTCTTCTCTGAAAATGTAAAGCCTAGAGCTTTGATATTTTGTATGTAGCATGATCAAATGGTCCTCTACAAAGATTGTTCAAATTATGACCCATGGGTTGAAAATGGCCCCGCCACCAGGCTCTTGAAACATCTTCTCTTAAACTAAAATGCCCAGACCTTTGATATTTGGTATATATCATTATTTAATAGTCCTCTACCAAGTCCAAGATTGTTCAAATTATGATCCCCAGGCCAAAATTGCCCCACCCTGGGGTTTATCAGTTTTGCATAGTCCTTTAAAAATCTTGCTGCTTTGCCTTCTGGTTCTCTACCAAGGTTGTTCAAATGATGACTTCTGGGTCAAAAATGGCCCCGCCCCGAGGTTATCTCTGGTGAGCGCTTCAGGGCCTCATGGCCCTCTTGCAGCCATTTTAATGCGTCACTGACAAAGGATGCTGGCGTTTAGAAAACTTTAATATTGCTTATAACTTCTGAATTACTTAAGCTAGACTATTCATATTTGGTATGGAGATGGCTTGGGTGAAGGCCTTTCACTTGATACGTACAAGGATACATGAAATCAGGTCATGTTCAAGGTCACTATTTCCAAAACTTTGCCGTTTTTAACAAACGTTAACATTGCTATAACTTCTGAACTACAAATGCTAGGCAATTCATATTTGGTATATAGATAGCATGAGTAAAGGCCAGGATACATAAAATCAGGTCAAGGTCAAGGTCACTATTTCCAAAACTTTGCTGTCATTAACAATACTTTAACATTGCTTGTACAGGGTTCTTGCGAGGGCGAGAAATTGTGTAATTTTCCCCATCGATATGAGAAATGTCCCCATTTTTTTACTGTCATTGGGACAAGTGTCTCAAAAAATGTCAGTTCTTACCAGAAGAGTTCAAAGTAGACAGATCAGATTGAGATCAAATCAAACTGTGAATATGATCAGAGAAAATATTTACATGTTAAGGAAATCAGTCATAGATCCACAGATTCATAAACATAGCATTTTCTCAATGAATAATGGTTAAAAAAATATTTTCACACATGTCGGTGTCTCACAGGTTTTGAAAATGTCCCTACTTTCTAACTGTCGATAGGACACATGTCTCAAACATTTTCAATCCTCGCCAGAACCCTGCTTGTAACTTCTTAATTACTTAAGCTAGACCATTCATATTTGGTATGCAGATAGCTTGGGTAAAGGCCTTTCACTTGATACAAGGATACATGAAATCAGGTCAAGGTCACTATAGTAAAACTCGGTTATAGCGAATTCCAAGGGACTGAAGGATTTACTCCGCTATAAACATTATTCGCTATATTGATAGTACGAAGTTCGCTATAAATTATGACTCTTGACACACGACTGTTAAATATTTATTAAACCGTAATTCAGACATGTATGCGTAGCGATCAAACTCACAAAATGCACATCATTCATAGTACAGCTTACTCTTTGTGGAAGAAATCGGTCATTCGCTTTTGAATACATGTTGATGCTTGACACTTGGCAAATAACTGTTTCATAAATGTCTGTGTTTAAAAACAATTCTCAGGAGTATTTGGTTGTTGCTCCAATGTCCAATGCAAATTGGGTATAGCGGACAAAGACGTATGTGGGCAGGGGCAAATATTCAGTGATCTGCCAAGAATTTTGGACAGGTGGGACAATTGCCCACCTGTCCAAAAAAAGGTGGGACATTTTCAAATTTCATGGGTCACTATTTTTTTCAATCAAAAACACTGTAAACTTACCTGTTTATATGTTTCTATGGGACAAGTTGATGGTCATTAAGTTTCTACATTCAGATGTCAGTGTGTTATGTTTTCTATGTTTCAAACACAAAGTACAGGTCATAGATTTTGTTTTTTCATCATACAGTAGCCATTTGTATTCACCGCACCATTTTTGGTTGAATAATCGAGCCTTGCATTTACCTGTCTTTATTTCGGCCTTATTGCCACTCTTACTGCATGCCGATTCTGAAGTTTCTTCGACACGCGAACTAGAGGGGATGCTTTCAGAACTCGAGACCGAGCTGATAGGTTCAACGCTTTTTTGGCTCGTGGTCGGTTCACTAGCACTCTCTGCCACTAAGTCGGATACAGAATTATTGTTAACATCACTCGACTTTGATTTTTTGGCCGGGGAAAGAAAGAAAGAACGAATATCTGTGGTGTTTTTACGTTTGTCTGCCATCGTAAGTATCGAAGGTAAATAACAGAGACGTTCCGAATGAACGGGAAGCGCGTTTCGGCCCAACAACTTTCGTACCCAGGGCCGAAATTCGGACGCGCCATGTCCGCGGCGCTGGTATTTTCAATGCGGGATTTGAAATTTTAGTGCGCCCAGGGCGCAAAAACGCAGCCTTGGCAGATCACTGAATATTCCTTATAGATCTGTGTCGTCATCGGAGTCAGCGGTAGATTCTATTTTAGTGGAAAATGCTGAAATAATATGCGAACGGGGAGGGAATAACAAAACCAAAATACTTCCAAGTATTTATTTTGAAAATAAAAAACGAGCATCATATCTTTAACAATGTTTAGCTATAACCCGTACTTTTAAGTGCATATATGCCCCATGGCTAGCAGTGTTGAAAAACTTTAATTATACCGTACCACTGTGAAGAATAAATGTTTACGGATCGCTTCACAGTTCGCCCCAACACTAGTATGTGTTTTAACACCTATGCGACATGGTCTTAATCGTGCGAAATACACAGGAGATTGAAGATAGTAGGAAGGTGAAACTTCGCTTTAATGAAGGAATTTTAAAGTGTTTTGTGAATAATGGATATCGGCCGGGGAACGAAATTTAGTTCGCTATTAGCGGAAATTCGCTTTATCAGAGTTCGTTATAAATAAGTTTTACTGTATTTTTTAAATCTTTGCTGTAACATTGCTATAACTTCTGAACTACAAATGCTAGGCAATTCATCTTTGGTATACAAATGGCTTTGGTAAAGGTCTTTCAGTTGATAAAGATATTTGAATTAGGTCAAGGTCAAGGGCACTATTTTGACAAGTTGGCCATCATTGAAAAACTTCAGCACATGTCGGTTGGTCGGTAGATCGATGGTTTCTGAATGATAACTAATAAACGACGTGGCATAGAATCTTCAAACTTGCTGTGGTGGTTGGTCATGACAACTAGATGACCCCTTTTGTTTTTGAGGTCACTAGGTCAAAGCTCAAGGTCACAGTGACCTTAACTGGTTAAATAGTTTCCACCAATAACTGCTCAAGCGTTTGGCTTGTGATCTTCAAACTTGCTGTGGTGGTTGGTCATGACAACTAGATGACCCCTATTGTTTTTGAGGTCACTAGGTCAAAGGTCAAGGTCACCATGACCTTAACTGGTTTAATGGTTTCTGAGCAATAACTGCTCAAGGGTTTGGTTTAGAATCTTCAAACTTGCTGTGGTAGTTGGTCATGACCACTGGATGACCCCTGTTGTTTTTGAGGTCACTAGGTCAAAGGTCAAGGTTACCATGCCCTTAACTGGTTAAATGTTTTTTGATCAATAACTGCTCAAGGGTTTGGCTTAGGATCTTCAAACTGGCTTAGGTTGTTGGTCATGACAACTAGATGACCCCTATTGTTTTTGAGGTCACTAGGTCAAAGGTCAAGGTCACCATGACCTTAACTGGTGAAATGATTTCCGATCAATAACTGTTCAAGGGTTTGGCTTAGAATCTTCAAACTTGCTGTGGTAGTTGGTCATGACCACTGGATGACCCCTGTTGTTTTTGAGGTCACTAGGTCAAAGGTCAAGGTCCCCATGCCCTTAACTGGTTAAATGGTTTTTGATCAATAACTGCTCAAGGGTTCGGCTTAACTGTCTTTACAACAGCACGTGGTGACCGATGTATGGATACCAGTCTTGGAATTTGGTATCTAATTTTGCTATCGAACAGGGAATACCGTTGAGGAAGTTGTCACAAAAAAGGCATTGGTACACTGTATTAATTTGCATGTACTGTTAAATTGTAACATTTTGAAAACAGTAAATGAGTTAATACGCGAAATGTTGGTATTGAATTAACCTCCCGAATAAATAAAACACTTGCCTAAAAATTACGACATTCAGACTTGTTTACGTTTGATTACAATAACAACATAGTAAGCTTTATCGTAAGTAAAATTTGGAAAGAAATGTCACTTTTAAACTTCGGTTTTACATCAAAATGCGGCGATGGTAGCGATAATAATATAATAAATCCAATGGGCCTAGCAGAAACTAAAGAATATTGTGTGAAAAAGAGAAGCGAAACTGTCAATTTCTTCCCAAATGGCTTGAGAATTTAAATGGCTCCTTGTCCAGTATCGTGTTGAATATAGCATTGTAGTGCCATATTTTCATGAAGGTTCATTGGCACGCCATCCAAACATCCTGGATATATTGACGTTTACACTGATCTATTTTAAATACTAAGTCTTGACATCATATTGATACATTTTGACTTGACAAGATTGCAATTTTAGTATCAGCTCCAGATTAGACATCCAGCAAGAGAAGTCAGATAATATTTTGAGAAGTCAGATAATATTTTGAATTAAGCACTAAAATACATGTATTTGATACACATCTGTCCACAAAAGTTCAAACGTTCTGTCCGGAGCCATATCTCAAAAAATGGAGTTTTTCTACGAACTATGTGAAAATATTAAATAGCATAAGGACATGAGGTCCTGCAAGTCTCATTCATATTTACCTTGGAAGTTATGGCCCTTTGATAATATTAAGTAGCATAAGGAAATGTTGCCCTTGAAGTATCGTTCAAATTGACCTTGGAACACCAGAGTTATGGCCCTTGGTTTGAGAAAAATGTAACATTTTGTCTGTACTGGTCTGTTTGGAATTTTTGTATGAAACGCCTTTAAATAAATTTAAGTAGCATAAAGACATGCAGCCCAGCAAGTATCATTATGTCTTGGCAGGATTCCAAAATTCTGTGGCACAAATGTTCTCCTTAACAAGCCAATGTGCATACAGCAGGATTTAGGCACGTTTGTCAAAGGTCAGGGTCACAATTCAAGGGCATGGTCACAATTCAAGACCTGTCAATTATTCACATTTTCTTGTCCAGGCGATAACTTCTACATGGCTAATGCCATTTGATTGAAACTTCATATATTGACAGAGCATGATGAGAGGAAGTGTAATGTATAAGGGCCATAACTCTGGCTTCAAAATATTTGGAGTTATTGCTCTTTGTTACATTTTTGTCCTGTCAATAACTCCTGCTCTACTGATGCAATTCATGTATGGAAAGAGCACGATTGTAGGAGTGTTATGCACAAGTATCATAAATCTGGCTTCAATAATAATGGAGTTATTGCCTCCTATTTTCTGCAGAGTTATGGGACTTTGAAACTTTTACATGGAAAGTTAGTCTGCAGGGTTATTCCAAAACCTTTATTTGGATATTCATTAAATTTAATAGGAATGATGAGCATCATGCCTAGTTGTGCATATCTTATTCCTGTTCCGGTTTGATGATTTTCTGCAGAGTTATGGGACTTCGGAAATTTTGTCCAAGTGTTGGGGGAGACGTCAGTTTTTGTATCAAAAACAATTCTAGTTCATATTGACAGTGAGATACCAGAGGAATGGCCTTTAGCAAAAAAATTAAACTTTGTCAGTCTGGAGCCAAATCTCAGAAGCTGTAACTATGTAGTTGTTCTATGAAACTTGGCAGGGTGTAAATTTTTTCAAAAGCTACTCGCCCTGCAGGACTAGTGACCACTGAAATCCACTCGCCCTTATGCAACTTTCACTTGCCCTTGAATTTTCATACATATGTACTCTTAAGTCTTTAGCTGGGTGTTGGTGGTTTTGTCAAACTACCAGTTCGTCAAACTGATTTTATATAGTAGGCCAAAAAGTGGTTTCATCAAACTGACATTTATATAGTGGGTAGGGCTATTAGCGGTATTGTTGCACTGCAGATAATTTGTAGCACAATTATCAAACTGTTAAAGTTGAAATATGAAAGTATGTAGGGGACTGAGTTCATAATCTATATCATATAATAAAAAATAAAAGTATATTTTTATTGCCAACAACAAGCCTGTTTAAACTTAATCACAAAGTCATGCAGGATCAGTGCAACTTTGTATGATCTATTAAATCAGTGAAATGTTCAGCAAATGGTTGAATTCCAAACTATTTTCGATCAGACATAGTCATCAAAACTTGTCATAAACACATCAATTGCTTTCAGGTATGAACCTAATTACTGTAATTAACACACCCTTCGCTGTTGTACTATACAATTGCCAGTTTGACAAAACCACTACCCATTTTATTCATAAAGTCCAGTTTGACAAAACCACCACCATCCCTTTAGCCCATTCAAACTCATTGAACCATTTTTCTTGCACTTTTCTTGTTTACGTACTTTATCATACTATTTCTGTGGTTCTTTCCTCTTTTTCTCTTTCTTTTTATGCCCCCCAGATCAGATCTGGGGGGCATATTGTTTTTGCCCTGTCTGTTTTGTCTGTTTGTCTGTTTGTTTGTTTGTCAGCAACTTTAACATTGTTCATAACTTTTGAGCCAGTATAGATAGAGACTTGATATTTGGCATGCATATGTATCTCATAAAGCCGCACATTTAGAGGGGTGACATGTCAAGGTCAAGGTAATCCTTTAAGGTCAGAGGTCAAATATATGGGTCAAATCACCGACTTTAACATTGGCCATAACTTTTGGACCGGTAGAGATAGCGACTTGATATTTGGCATGCTTGTGTATCTCATGAAGCTGCACATTTTGAGGGGTGACATGTCAAGGGCAAGGTCATCCTTCAGGGTCAAAGGTCAAATTGTCTGTTTCTTTGTCTGTAACTTTAACATTGGTCAGAACTTTTGGGCCAGTACAGCTAGTGACTTGATATTTGGCATGCTTGTGTATCTCATGAAGCTGCACATTTTGAAGGGTGACATGTCAAGGTCATTCTTCAGGGTCAAAGGTCAAATTGTCTGTTCGTTTGACTGTAACTTTAACATTGGTCATAACTTTTGAGCCAGTAGAGATAGAGACTTGATATTTGGCATGCATATGTATCTCATAAACCCACACTTTTTGAGGAGTGACATGTCACGGTCAAGGTCATCCTTCAAGGTCAGAGGTCAAATATATGGGTCAAATCACCAACTTTAACATTGGCCATAAGTTTTGAACCAGTACAGGTAGAGACTTGATAATTGGCATGCTTGTGTATCTCATGAAGCTGCACATTTTGAGGGGTGACATGTCAAGGTTAAGGTCATTCTTCAGGGTCAAAGGTCAAATTGTCTGTTGGTAACTTTAACATTGTTCATAACTTTTGAGCCAGTACAGATAGAGACTTGATATTTGGCATGCATATGTATCTCATAAAGCCCCACATTTTGAGGAGTGACATGTCAAGGTTAAGGTCATCCTTAAAGGTCGGAGGTCAAACATATGGGTCAAATCACCAACTTTAACATTGGCCATAACTTTTGAACCGGTACAGATAGAGACTTGATATGTGGCATGATTGCATATCTCATGAAGCTGTACAGTTTGAGGGGTGACATGTCAAGGTCATCCTTCAGGGTCAAAGGTCACCAACTTCAAATTGGACATAACTTTTGAACCAATGGAGATAGAGTCTTGCTATTTGGTATGCATGTGTATCTCATGAAGCTGCACATTTTAAGGGCAACATGTCAAAGTAAAGGTCATTGTTTAGGGTCAAAGGTCACAGACTTTAACATTGGCCATAACTTTTGAACCTGTAGATACAGACTTGACATTTGGTATGCATGTCATGAAGCTGCACAGTTTTGGGTGACATTTCAAGGTTCATCTTTCAGGGTCAAAGGTCACAGACTTTAACATTGGCCATGACTTTTGAACCAGTAGAGATACAGACTTGACATTTGGTATACATGTGTATCTCATGAAGCTGCACAATTTGGGGGTGACATGTCAAGGTCAAGGTCATCTTTCCGGGTCAAAGGTCACCGACTTTAACATTGGCCATAACTTTTGAACCAATAGAGATAGAGTCTTGATAGTTGGTATACATGTGTTTCTCATTTGACTACACAGTTTAAGGGGTGATATGTCAAGGTCAATGTCATCTTTGAAGGTCAAAGGTCACCAACATTAACATTGGCCATAACGTTTGAACCAGTAGATATACAGCCTTGATACTGGTATGCATGTGTATCTCATGAAGCCACACAGTTTGAGGGGTGACATGTCAAGGTCAAGGTCATCCTTCATGGTCAAAGGTCACCAACTTTAACATTGGTCATAACTTTTGAACCAGTAGAGATACAGACTTGATATTTGGTATGCATGTGTACCCCATGAAGCTGCACAGTTTGAGGGGTGACATGTCAAGATCAAGGTCATCCTTCAGGGTCAAATATCATATCGAGGGGGCATAGTGTTTCATAAACACATCTTGTTCCTTTTTGTCATCATCTCCAACCCATGCTTTCCCCCTGGAGAACGATTAAAAGCTTGTTTGTTTAGACATTTTGACATATTGCGGGTAAATCTAACGGTGCTTTCGTTTTGTTTCGTCCTATAAAATTTTACTCGTTTAAATTAGGTACGGAAGTGTCAAAGGTTCAAATCAGTAATTGTTCACAGTTTAACGGATAATTGTACAGAAAAACTTGATTACACTGTTATGCATATTTTTATCCGGGTTTTCCACGGAAAATCCGATTATTGAAATGGTGATGTCTGGCGGGCGGGCAGCCAGCTTCCAATTTTGTCCGGACGATAACTCCTATATGGCTCATGCCATTGAATTGAAACTTCATACATGGAAAGATCATGATAAGAGGAAGTGCCATGCACAAGGTCCATAACTCTGGCTTCACTAATATTGGAGTAATTGCCCTTTGTAATTTTTTTACCATTTTTTTGTCTGGACAATTACTCCTATATGGCTCTGACTAATATTGGATTGAAACTTCATACATGGAAAGATCATGATAAGAGGAAGTGTCATGCACAAGGTCCATAACTCTGGCTTCACTAGTATTGGAGTTATTGCCCCTTGTAATTTGTTTAACCATTTTTATGTCCGAACGATAACTCCTATATGACTCATGCCATTGGATTGAACTCCATACATGGAAAGATCATGATAAGAGAAAGTGTCATGCACAAGGTCCATAACTCTGGCTTAACTAATATTGGAGTTATTGCCCCTTGTATTTTGTTCACACGTTTTTGTCTGAACGATAACTTCTATATGGCTCATGCCATTGAATTGAAATGTCATACTTGGAAAGAGCATGATGAGAGGAAGTGTTATGACTAAGGTCCATAACTCAGGTTTCATTAGTATTGGAGTTATTGCCCCTTGTAATTTTTTTTACCATTTTTTTGTCCGGACGATAACTCCTATATGGCTCATGCCATTGGATTGAAACTCCATACATGGACAGATCATGATAAAGTGTCATTCACAAGGTCCATAACACTGGCTTCACTAATATTGGAGTTATTGCCCCTTGTATTTTTTCACACTTTTTTGTTTGGACGATAACTCCAATATAGCTCATGCCATTGGATTGAAACTTCATACTTGGATAGAGCATGATGAGAAGAAGTGTCATGTCAAAGGTCCATAACTCTGGCTTCACTAATATTGGAGTTATTGCCCCTTGTAAAAAATTTCACTCTTTTTTGTCCGGACGATAACTCCTATGGCTTATGCCATTGAATAGAAACTTCATATATGGAAAGGTTATCATGAAAGAAAGTGTCATGCACAAGGTCCATAACTCTGGCTTCACTAATATAGGAGTAATAGCCCCTTATAAATTTGTTCATTTTGAGTGTTGACATGTCAAGGTCATGGTCATCCTTCAAGGTCAGAGGTCAAATGTATAGGTCAAATCACCGACTTTAACATTGGCAATAACTTTTGAACCAGTAGAGATACAGACTTGATATTTGGTATGCATGTGTATCTCATGAAGCTGCACGGTTTGAGGGGTTACATGGCAAGATCAAGGTCATCCTTCAGGGTCAAAGGTCATATCGGGGGGCATAGTGTTTCACAAACACATCTTATTCCTTCTGCAATTCTTCTGGGAGTTATGCCCCTTTGAACTTAGAAATCACTGTCTTTTGACCCTATCCTTGTAAGCGCAACTCCTGAAACTCCTCAACAGATTTTCATAAAACCTTGCATGTAGCAAGGACACAATATGTCGATGTGCATATTGTCGGGGATTAATAGCGAAGGAAAACCAGGATTGATGTTGGTCGACATTTCTTGTAATTAGCTAACACGATTCAGTATTTGAACCACCACTCGAAATATTTAACACAAATAAACTTCCTTTGGGCAAAACATTTCTACTTGGGCAGAATATGTCTCGCTAGGTAACAGGTGCGCGTAAATTCTGAATGCCTCTAAATTCTTTGTAGATAATAGTAAGTGTGAGACAGAGTAGAAATCGTCTTTAATCTTACATACGCGGCAACTTTTCAGCCGTTTTAATTTGCAATTTAAGGTATTTTACTCAAGGATATCAATTGGGGAAAATACCAGGTCAAAAAATCCACTAGCCCTGCATTTGCTCCTATATGAGCAAATTCTCTATTTATCACAATGGTTTCAACAGGTGACTTTTACAGAGGCGTAGAAAGGCGTATTTATGGAGGAAAGGGTTATATACTGAGATCAGCGCTTGTTTGGCAGGGGATATCAATTCAGTGAATTGGCTTGTTTCAACTTTATAACATGTATTTTGCACTAAAACATGATTTTAAAGTCTCTGGATTCAAGATTAACCCTTTCCCTGTTCAATATTCCTACACAAGAAATAATGACGTCATAAATATTTATATATATTAGCTGATTTGTTATAATTCAAACTTTTCAAGGGATCGTTTTGCTTTGACAAATTGCAGAATCTGATCTATATCATGTCAAAAGCAAACAGCAGACCCTGATCAGATGTCTCCCATAGGAGCTGTCTGATCTAGGTGTGCTCTGTTTGCAATTTTGAAAAGGCTTTTTTATGGAGGAAAGCATTAAGAGCGATTTGGGAGGGAAAAGTCTCTCAAACTGCCTTCTTCCTGTTTTGAGCTGAGGGAGAAGTTCAACTATACAGAAAATATAAGAAAATAAAAGTTCAGGAACAAAACTTCTCCCTGAATCCCACCAAACTTCTCCCAAATTGAGGGCTCCAGCTTGAGCCCGGAGACTACTCCGAAAGGCTAAAATAGAATGGATCAGAATCGACAGGATTTTCAACAAATTTTATGATTATTCCTGGTGAACAATATTTGAAGGGGAAAAAAGGAAGTATTGCCATAACCTTGGCAATGATGTCATCATCTTGGGTGTTGTGTTTAATCCTTTACTCCATTATCCTTTCCCTGTTCTGTGTTTATTTCAAATTTTAATACCTACTGAATATTCATACACAAACAACATTTATAACGAAATATGGAGGGTGGACCATTGTACCCATTTTAGAAACTAAAGATACAGATCTTTCAAATTCCATTAGCAAACAGAGCAGACCCTGATCAGAGCCGTCTGATCTGGGTCTACTCTGTTTTCAAAAAAGTGAAAACACGTTTATATGAGGGAAAGGGATAAATACGCCTTTCTGCACCTTTGCAAACAAAGTAGACCCAGATCAGAGGGCTCCTGTAGGAGCAGTCTGATCAGGATCTTCTCTGTATGCTGTTTACCATTGCCAAAATATCCCGTGTCCATGTTTTATTATACGAGTGACATTCTTATTAATATTCAGTGTCGTTATTTCTCTCCTGAATATTTATGGAGTAATGGGTTAACCCTTTCCCTGTTGAATATTAAAGTAAGAAATACTGACATTCTGAATATTTATTGGGCTGGCTGAATTTTTAGCTCATCAGAGCTCAGGATGAGCTTTTCTGATCGCCTGATGTCCGTCGTTCGTCGGTGTGCATTGTCCGTCGTCAGCAATTCAAACCTTTAAAATCTTCTCCTCAGAATCTACAGGGTTCTCGGCTTTCATCTTTGGCACATAGCATTATCTGTAGTTCCTCTACAATTTTATATAAATTATGCCCCTGAGGTCAAAATTTGCCCCGCCTCAGGGGTGCATTGTTTTCTATAGAAACATATAGTGAAAACTTTGAAAATCTTCTCCTTTGAAACTGGAAGGTTCTCTGCTTACATATTTGGCACATTGCATCATGTTCAGGTTCTCTAAAAAAGTTATATAAATGATGCCCCCAGGGTCAAAATTGGCCCCGCCCCAGGGGTGGGCATTTTTAACTCACCAGAGCACATTTGTGCTCAGGGTGTAGGGGTTGCCAGTTTTTAATAGAAACATTTAGTGAAAACTTTGAAAATCTTCTCCTGATTGTCTGTAGAGCGCTATCAGGGCCATTCTGGCCCTCTTGTTGTAATAGCATACACACAATATTTTGGTACTGGTAGATACTTTAAAGTCAGATCTTAAAAAAAATACTTATATAATTTCATAACCCTTTACACCATAGATATGCCTTTTAACACCTTTGCAAATATAATAGACCCAGATCAGATGACTCCTGTAGGAGTTGTCTGATCAAGGTCTATTCTGTTTGCTATAAATGAAATGATATCGATCTGATTCTACAGTTTCTGTCTGAGATTCCCTTGTCCATGGTGCCTTTATGAAAATCAAGTTGAAATTAATATTCATGATATCACTAGTCTGCTTCAGGCATGAATATAATTATTCATGGAGTAAGGATTAACCCATTTCCACATATTGACGAGTTTTGACGACTCTGTAAAAGTCACTTTTTTGAAACCATTGGGATAAATAGAGCATTTGCTCTTATAGGAGCAAATGCTCTATTGATCACAATGGTTTCAAAACTACACAATTCTAAAGGTTTCCTTTTCACTAGTAGATGCTCCTTTTCAGTAAATTTATTCAAAGAGGTAGGATAGATCTACAAACAGCATATCAGAGCTCCAGATAAGATGCATAAATTATAATATTTTCAAGTATAACATTTATTTCTCCACCAAACCCTTTGTTGTGACCACTCTTTAGAATTGTCTCTTCGAGACGATTCTAAAGAGTGGTCACAATATAGGGTTTGGTTGAGAAATGACGAATTAAGTATTTGGGTATGCATCGTTATCTGTAGCTCTGGTCTGTGAGGACATGGAGTAAGGGATATGTTTATGGAACAAGGGTAAACGATGCACTGTTGAGAATTTCCATATGTTTACCTGGGATGATTTGTTTCTATTTTCAGACCCCGATGAGTTGGATTCGCCGGGAAGCACGCCGACAAGTCATAGATCAGGGGGAACGCCTCAGCTGGTGTCGGCAATGAACCCGATGGGTAATATCTCCACAGCCAACCTTAGTATATCTAGTATTCCAAGCCTCATCACACAGCTCAGTGGGGGCCAAAACAATCAAGATCTAACAAACAAAGGTAGGCAACCCTTGATGCCGTGGGATAGCTGATGTAGTAACTTTAATCGTCTTCAAAACATATTTGTGTACACGGATTATAAAAGCCATGAAATATATTGTTTTTACTCTTTAAGGGCCAAATAATTTTTTATCTGCAAACAGTATTGTCTGCTTTAAGTTTCAGAGTGGTGTCTGCATTGGTCTGTTAAAAGGACCCATTCCCAATAAAAGATAGGTAACATTTTTCGAAATATTGGGGGAAAAATCCTGATAGAGACCAAATTCTGATATTCTGATTTATGTGTCCATTTGCTTTTAAAATCAGTTAAAATGGGGCCAAAAAATGCTTTCAAAATCATTGAGGTCTGTGCATGAAAAAAATCCCAATTTTTATCATACATTTTCCCAAAATTGCCGGAATGGTAAAATATGTATAAGGAAATTTTGTTTATGGAAGTAAATGTGGAAACCAAACCTATATAATTTCATAAGCAAACAGAGTAGACCCTGATCAAATGGCTTGTATAGGAGCCATCCAATCTAGGTCTTCGCTTTTTGCAAACAGATGAAAAAGCACTCCACCAAATAAAGGGTTAATTTTGAAAGGTCTTGTAGAATATTTACATACAGATATGTCATACAGAATCTTTAATTAATGACACTTGTCACTTCTTCATGGCTAGTTTGACCAACATTTCAGCTTAACCCATTCTCTCATACTGACTCTGTAAAAGTCACTTTCTAAAAACCATTGTGGTAAATAGAACATTTTGCTCTAATGGTGCAATTGCTCTATTTAACACAATGGTTTCCAAATTACACAATTCAAAGATTTTCCTTTTCTCTAGTAAATGCTTCCTTTCGATAGATTTATTCAAAGAGGCTGGATCTAAAAATAGTCTATGAGGTAATTGGTCTAAAAATAGCCTATTAGGTAATGGGTATAAAAATAGCCTATGAGGTAATGGGTTAAGGGGCTAGTTTAGTTTTGTTTTGTTAGAAATGTAGAACATACGTGTAAATGAATCATTTATCGTTTTAGCCCTGCAGACGTTACAAAAGTTGCAGCAAGCTTTGAGTCGTCAAATAATAGCCACGAAAACTAGTGTAGGTAAGTGTCGTGTGCAGGTTGTATGTAAAATGAGATATCAAGGTCGTGAAGGAGAAATGGCAAAATTAATGCAGGAATATCAATAAAATAATGATTAAGGGTAAGGTAATTAAAGGTAATATACCAGTATGCTCAAGATAAGATGCATAAATTAAATCATTTTCAAGAGTAGCTGTACTAGGGCAAAATGATACGGAAATATCAATAACATTATTTCTTGCATAAATTTGTATGAAACTGGTAAAGGGCTAACCCATTACTCCGTAAATACGCCTTCCTACGCCTTTGCAAACAGAGTAAACCCAGGTCAGACAGCTCCTTTGGGAGCCGTCTGATCTGGGTTTGCCGTGTTTCCATATGATATGATTCTGTAGATTCTGCCATGGCCAAAAACTTCGCTGTCCATGTGCTGTTATGAAAAATACTCTTAATCAATAATCATGATGTTGTTATTTCTTAGGTGAATATTCATGGAGTAAAGGGTTTAAACAATTGAACATAGGTCATACTTTGCATACAGAATAACTTGCATGGCCTTTTATATCTGAGATGAGCGAGATAGGGTGTGATCTCATGGTATTCTTTGTCCTACACTATGTTTGTTCTATTTTCTCTATATGTAACTCAAAACTCTGGTAAACTAATTATAAATATAATTTAAATTAGAACATTTTCAAGAATAACTTCCTTTATTTCTCCACTAAACCCAATGTTGTGACCACTCTTTAGAATCGTCTCTTCGAGATGATTCTAAAGAGTAATCACACCGTGGGTTTGGTGGAAATATAACTATTGTAGCACAGCTTCAAATAAGATGCATAAATTTAAACATGTTCAAGATTATCTTTTATTTCTCCACCAAACTCTAGATTATCTTTTATTTCTCCACCAAACTCTATACTGTGACCACTCTTTAGAATCGTCATGAAGAAAGGATTCTACAGAGTAGTTACAGTATAGAGTTTGGCGGAGAAAGGACGCTTTTAGTATTTCGGTACACATGTTTATCTGTAACTCTGTTGTAGTATTTTAATACTCACCTGTTTGAAATTTCTCTGTTGGTTGTTTTTACCATTTAATTTTTGTTTCAGCCACTCATTCCTGCAGCCAGTCGGTGATAGAAGCTTCACCAGGAGCGCTCTGTGCACCTCCACAGGAAGAGTCTTTCATATCACATCAGCCCCATCCGCAAACTGTACAGGGCAACTTAGCCCCTCCCCCTCATAGCAATGTTCTGCCCTCCCATAGATCCCCATACATGGACCCTCACCCTCACAGTGTGCTTCAACCTCCACAGTCTAGCCCTCAGGCTTTGGTTACTATGGCAGTGACTTCCTGTGGTGCCACGACAACCGGTTCAACTTCAATTCCAATTACTCACACGGGAAATCATTTTCCTAAAGGGAATACAGTGTACGGAAAGTTTGTGGGATCACAAAACCGTGGCTCGACGCCAAACTATACAGTGATTAATACTGACGATGCTGGGGGAGGGGAAAATAAAGGGGTGGAAGGGGGCGGAGAAAATGGGAGGTCCACATGGTAAGTGGCTGCTTGTGTCTCTTTGTTCGCCTTTAACCCTTTGCCTGTTGAATATTTATGAGATGATTTTTTATGCGGGTGTATGAACTAAAGATTTTTGGGCATAGCAGAAACTATAGAAATATATCTCTATATCAAACAGAGCAGATCCCGGATCAGACCGCTCCTAGACGGGCCTACTGATCTGGGTCTTCTCTGTTTGCAAAGGCATAAAAATGTGTATCTATGATATAAATGTTTAAGCCATTCAGTCGAAACAGGAAGATAATTAAGTATAGCTCCTGGTTCGTCTGGCTTTCACAAAATATTCCTTCATTATCAAATCCCTCAAAGGAGATTACTTTGCAAAAGGATGGATAATAGTATTCATTAGCGTTAGCCTGATCGAAATGCCTTTCATGCCTTTGCAGACAGACTTGACCCAGATCAGACAACTCCTATAAGAACATGGTCATCTCTGCTTGCTCATGAAAAATATTTCATGTCAATATGCCGTTGTAAAAAATTCAAAAAAAATAAATATTTATTTTGTCGTTAGTTCATACATGAATATTCATCGGGTAAAGGATTGACCATTTTTCTGCTGACTGGCATTTTCGCAAATGGCTTGGATCCAGATGAGACGCAAAACAATTGATTGTCTCATTAGCATCCAAGCTGTTTGACTCTTAATCTGAATTTTCTCAAAAGCTTGAACAAATTCAAAGTAAAAGTTGACTTGGACCTGAATTTGAAGTGACGTATATCCTTTACTCCATAAATACGCCTTTACTCCATAAATAGCGCATATATAGAACTAGAAAATGAGACAAAAAGTGAAGTCCCTGGTCAGACGCCGCCTTGAAAAGGCGGCGTCTGATCTGGGACTGCACTATTTGTCGTGGTGCATTTATGCGACTTCAGCTGTGAAAGGATTAATTTAATGCCTTTGCTCCATAAACATACCTTTTCAAACAGTAAACTCAGATCAGACGGCTCCTGTAGGAGTAAACCTTAAGGGTTAATCCTTTCCTTCATATAAACGTCTTTTCATGCATTAGAAACTTTGTTGTGTTTTGTTACTGATCTGAGATTTTATATACAGTTGCAGCCCTACTCCTAGTGATACAAGCTCCCAGGGGGCGCCAGTGGACCTGGACATGTTCTCCACACCGGCTACCCAGCATGAGAACAACTTAATGCTGTCATTAAAACACTACTATAATGAAGCTTTGGTTGGTCATGTGACTGGATGGCAGGGAGAGGTTGTAGAAAAACAGGTGAGCATCCTTAGATTAATCTCTTATTTCATTGATACACTTTTTGATGCATTTACAAACGGATCAGTCCCAGATCAGACTGCTCATGTAGGAGCCGTCTGATCAGGGTCTGCTCTGTTTGAAAATTGAATAATATAGATCGGATTGATTTTGTGAAGTATTGACCCATTACCTCATAAGCTGTTTTTAGACCCATACTGTTGGAATAAATCTACTGAAGAGGAACATTGACTAGAGAAAAGGAACATTTAAGAAATGTGTAGGTCTGAAACCATTGTGATAATAGGAGCAAATGCTCTATTTATCCCAATTGTTTCAAAAAGTGACTTTAGAATTATGGAACTATTGCATATTCCCTTATTCGTCTGTAAATGACTGCGAAAATCTGTATCTGATGCAATTTTGACTACATTGTACTTATGATAATAAGATTGGAGCAAGCTTTTGAGAAACTATTGACTGATGTCCAATCTGGTTACAAAGTATTTGCAACTTATGTGTCGGGTCAAGAGTTAATGGATATGGGTAAAGCTGCTGCGTGTCTTCTAGGCAGACAGTTATTCCTTTTCTCAATAAATATGCCTTTTCACACCTTTGCAAAGAAATTAGACAGATCAGACAGCTCCTGTAGGAACGGTCTTAACCCATTCCCTCATATTGATACCTTTTGACACCTCTGCAAAAATCACCTGTTGAAACAATTGTGATAAATAGAGCATTTGCTCCTATAGGAGCAAATGCTCTATTTATCAAAATGGTTTCAAACTACGAAATTCTAACATTTTCCTTTTCTCTAGTTAATGCTCTTTTTCGGTAGATTTATTCAAAGTGGTTGGATCTAAAAATAGCCTATGAGGTAATGGGTTAACAGGTTCTGCTGTGTTTGTTTATGGAATAATATAAGGTATTAATAACCGCTCTTTGTGGTGTTCCATTTTTCAAAAGGAACTGCTTGCATTTTGTACACAGGTGGGTGCTTCATGCACCTGTATTTTTTAAAAGCCTGTATTTAATGGTTGTTATATATTTTTAATTGTTGCATTGATTGTGTTACTCTTCTTGCACTTTTGTTTCCCAGGGTTTCTAATGTGTTTTGTTTTCTCACAGGCAAGGGCATTTGGTGATGAGGCATTGAAGATTGGTAGTTTGATAGGGAGCCAGGTGTCTGTGGAGTTGAAGCGGGCAAGGTCACTTGTACGGGTAGAAGAAATACAAGCAACATTGCAGGAACAGAGGTAGGTAGCAGAGAGCGTGATACAAGAGAATGAGCAGTCTTCAAGAGTGGGGAACATAGTGTTTTCACTCTGTTTCTTCATCTTCTTGTTATTCTTTCCTCTGATTATTGTTATTCTTGTTTCGACGTCAATTTGTCTGACACATTTCTCAGTAAGTAATAGTCTGATCCTCTACATGAAGAGTTATGTGCAGATGTATAATCAGCTTTTGGTTTTCAACTGGCCGCGTGGCTCAGTGGTAGAGTGTCCGCCTGCGGTACGGAAGGTCGTGGGTTCGATCCACTGCCGCGACAGACCAAAAGTCATTAAAAGTTGGTACTAGTAGCTCCCTTGTCTAAGCTCAACATTAAAAGGGTAGCTCTAGGACTGGTCGGTCCGGTGTCGGGATAATGTGACTGGGTGGGGTGCCCTTGCCACGTGCCCGCGGCAGGGGCATTCCAGTGAGGCAGCACTTGTCTCAAGCTGGTGCCGTCTGCAAATAACTGAAATACTGTTGGTCGGACGTATAACCCAACTCACTTGAACTCAAAATGTTGCCATGGTAAAAAAGAAACGATTCTAAAGAGTGGTCACAACATAGAGTTTATTGAAGAAATGACGATTTTAGCATTTGAGTACGCACCTTAATCTGTTGCTCTGTCAATATATTCAGCTTTCTGAGCATTTGTGTACTCGTAAAACCGTCTCCTCAAAATGATTCAAAATAGTGGACACAACATATCAACATATGGTTTAGCAAAGAAATAAAAAGCTTTTCTTGAACATGTTTTAACCCTTTCCTCCATAAATACGCCTTTCTACGCCTCTGTAATAAGCGCTTCTTGAAACCATTGTGATAAATGGAGCATTTGCTCCTGTAGGAGCAAATGCTCTATTTGTCACTGGTTTCATATTACAAAATTCTACTGTTCTCTAGTAAATGCTCCTTTTGGGTAGATTCATTCAAAGCGGTTGGGTCTAAAAATAGCCTATATTGTGACCACTCACAACATTCGGTTTTGTCGAGAAATGAAGGCTCTGTGACTCTGTTGCTCTGTACTGAGTGTACTCAACTTTCTGAGCATTTTTGTTCCCGTTGTAATTCTGGCTTTTTTTTCTTTCAGGAATCTATTTTTAGCTCAGCAGATAGCAGAGTTAGAGTCTATGAAGCCGGTGTCATCTATAACATCATTTCTTCCCTCTACGCCAGCCACCTCATCCTAGTAAACGCAGATGTGGGGAAGAAGGGAATTGAAGATTTAGTGTCCGGGTCCGCTTTGGCAGCAACTTGGCTCTATGAAGCTGGCACAAGCCAGTTCTAGAGATCTGACAGTAGGATTAGGCAACAGATTGATAGACAATTGATAGACGGGACAAGCAGGTTCAGTGATGGATCTGATTGTGGGATAGGAGAGAAGAATGTACAGTTTGTACTTGTGGGAAGAAGTTTTAACGGAGTAGAACTGCTTGTAAGTTGATCGCGGTCAGATGGTGTCGGAGACATCACAGCTGGGGTTAAGTATACTCTGTGTAACAGACATGGCGGTTTGTGAAGACTGGACAGAGACGGAAGTAGGATCTTAACCCTTTACTACATAGAGATGCCTTTGCAAACAGAGTAAACCCAGATCAGACGGCTCCTGTAGGAGCCGTCTGATCAGGGTCTGCTCTGTTTGCAAGTGGAATAATAATAATCTGAATCTACAGTTTCTGCCATAGCTAAAAATCCCCAGCTCTGTTCATATGCCATCTTGAAATCATATAGTCATCGTATTTAAAAAACCCAAACAAACGTTTTTATCTTTTTCTGATCAATGCTTTTATCTTAAAATACATTCAACAAGAAATTCTTGTACTGTGTGCAGATTCATGTCGGCAGCCACAAACAATTTTGTTCCAGACGAGTCTTGGGCGACTTAATGCTTCATCAGGATCTGAATTGCTTGTTTCTTGTTTGTAGCAGAGCTCCAAATGATTTTAGTATTGCAGATGTAAAAGGTTTTTTTCCTGTATTAACCCTGTTCTAGTTCAATATTCATGTAAGAAATACTGAAATCATGAATATTTATTAGCTGAAGTTTTATTATGTTAAGTTTTCAAAGGGAATATTTTGCTTTGACAAAAACTGTAGAACCAGGTCTATTATGTGAAAAGAAGACAGAGCAGACCCTGATCAGATGACTCCTATAGGAGCCATCTAATCTGGGTCTACTCTGTTTGCAAAAGCGTGAAAAGTGTTTATATGAGAGAAAGGGTTATGTCTTAAATTCTGACTTCTCATTAGGAACATCTGAGAAGGAGCTTAGAGCCTTTCTACGCCTCTGTAATAACCACTTCTTGAAACCATTGTGATAAATGGAGCATTTTCTCCTATAGGAGCAAATGCTCTATTTATCACAATGGTTTCAAACTACAAAATTCTAAAATTTTACTTTTCTCTAGTTAATGCTCCTTTTGGGTAAATTCATTCAAAGAGGCTGGGTCTAAAAATGGCGGAAAGGGTTAAACAAGGAAAGGGTTAACATTTTCCTTCATATAAATGCCTTTTCACACATTTGCAGAGTATACCCAAAACATATAGCTCGTATAGGAGCTGTCTGATCAGATTTGTTTCTTTACTTTCTAAAATAGCTACAATGTTCCACCATCAATATTTCATTATAACTGTTTTATACATTGGACAAGAAAGGAAAGAAACTTAAGCTCCATGACGAGTGTTTCAGTTGAGTAATAGTGTTGAGATTAGATGTAAAGGGATGGATACTGTAAGAATTGCAACAGTTTGCCTATAGGACAATACAGTAAAACCCCGCTTATGCGACCACCTAAAAGAGGTATAATTCTGGGTGCTAGATGCAGGTGGTGGCTTAATGCAGGACAAAAGTAATGCAAAAAGCTCCTAGAGGAGCTTTCTGCATTACTTTTGTCCTGCATTAAGCAACCACCTGCTTATAAAGACATGTTTATGAAGTGGCCACATTAGAGGGGTTCTGCAGTGCTGATCAGCTTAGATTTTGTGCTGTCACCGTAACTTTTCTTACCCTTGGCCTGATAAGATACTTTTGCAAACTCCTGTAGAAGCTGTCTGATCAGGGTATGCTCCGTTTGCTTATTGAATGATATAGATCTGATTCTGCAGTTTATGCCATGGCAAAAAAGTTCCTAATGCTATTACAGTGAAACCTCCCTATAACGGCCACTGAATTGTGTTAATTAGTTGGTATTTAGGGCAGGTGACTGCTTAAAACAAGGTGAAAGTAAAACAGAACGCTCCTATAGGAGGGAATGGATTAACAAGGAAACTGACTGGTTTGTGTAGTTGTGAGTTCGGAACAATATTTCATCAGTGACACAGTCTGAAACTGTACCTACACGTTGACCCATTCCCACTTGAACATTATTCAAGATAACAATTGCTGACAGACCTTTATACAGTGAACCCTCGTTACAACGGAGGTGTTTGTTTTCAGACATTTTGCTGGTATAACAAGGTTGCCGTTGTAACGAGTTTAAATATGAAAGGAACCATATGGCCAGTGTTAAACTAATACCAACAGGTGGAGCTTTTTGCACTTCTTGTATTCTGCATTAAGCGATCACCTGTCTTATTGGCATTGTACCTATTTATTCAGTGATTGTTTAAAAGACTTAACGGTAATTTTGTTTCAATGCATACTGCCGGTATAACGTGGGTGCCATTTTAACGAATGCCCGTATAATGAGGGTTCACTGTAATAAAACAGACAGAAGACCTATTTTTGACCAAAGAAGAAACTGTAGAAACTTATTTATGAAGTACTATTAGCAAACAGAACAGACACTGATAAGACAGTTAGCTCCTACTGGGGTTGTCAGAGCAACAGATGAAGGTGCTTACTGAAATATTAAAATCTTAATTTCTCCACTAAACCCTATGTTGTGACCACTCTTTAGAATCGTCTCGAAGAGACGATTCTAAAGAGTGGTCACAACATAGGGTTTGGTGGAGAAATAAAGAAGTTATTCTTAAAAATGTTTTAATTTACGCATCTTATCTGGGCCTCTGGGTTGTTGATCTGGGTCTATTGTTTGCACAGGCGACAAAAAGGTGTCCAAAGTGCAGATGGGTTAAACGATGATAATTTAATTTTTTTATTGTGTTGTTTTAAATCTCTTATGTTTTCGATAAGTGCTGTATCAGTTTGTAAGTGGGTGGTTTGGCTGGCCTTTTTGGGAAGAAAAAGGGGCAGCTTAGATATTGCTAACAGAGTGCAGAGGCAGATCACCTGTTTTGTCACAAATATGGTAGTCTGGACAGGGGTCTCTGGTCAGATGTGACATTTGTGTCTGAGTGCCCCTCTTCCCCATGACACCATCCCAATATATAAACTTATTGCCCAAGGTTGAGATTTCTCAAGGGATCAAATTTCTCCTTCCTTGAGCTGATTTCAGAACAAAACTCTTTCAGTCTAGCTTGGTCTGATGTGCACAAAAATAAGAGTTTAACAAGTTTAACCGTTTCTTTCATATAAATGCCTTTTCACACCTTTGCAAACAGAATAGACCCAGGTCAGACGGCTCCAATAGGAGCCGTCTGATCAGGGTCTGCTCCGATTGCTTACGATATAGATGAGATTCTACAGTTTCTGCCATGGCCAAAAATTTATGTGTCCGTGTTGTTTTTATAACAAATTAATCAATTAATATTCATGATGTCATTATTATTTACATGAATATTCATGGAGGAAAGGGTTAATACTTTATCTTATAGATATGTCTTTTGAAGTGTATGCAAATAGAGTAGAACCAGATCAGATGGCTCCAGTAAGAGCAGCCTGATCAGGATCTGTTAAGTTTATGAAATTATATAGATCTGATTCTACAGTTTCTGTCATGGACAAAAAATCCAGTGTTAACCCTTCGCTTGCTATTCACGTCAATATACCTACCTGTAAATAGTGAAGACCCAGATGAGACAGCTCCTGCAGGAGCTGTCTCATCAGGGTCTGCACTATTTACAAGTTGATTGTGCAACCAGTGCACTCCACAGCAGTGATTGCACAGCGAAATACTTGTACACAGTGAAGATGTATGTAATTACACAACAGGGCATGGGTAAAGAAGGAGAAATGTATTTTAAGATTCAACAAGAGAAGGGTTAATATATTTTAAAAATTCAGTTGATAAATATTTGTCATTATTCCTTATATAAATATTTGTGAGTAGAGGATTAACTTCAGAGAATTGTTTGTCCATGGTATGTTCACGCCTTTGCAAACAGAGTAGACCCGGGTCAGACAGCTCTAGTAGGAGCTGTGTGATCAGGGTCTGATCTGTTTGCCGATCTGATTCTGCACTTTCTGGCAGTAGAAGAAATTATGTGTTTATATGTCACTATGAAAATGAGCTAATAAATATTCATGTCATTATTTCTTATATGAATATTCACCATATAAAGGATTAACCCATTCCCTCATATTGACGCCTTTTGACAACTCTGTAAAAGTCATTTTGTGAAACCATTGTGGTAAATAAAGCATTTGCTCCTATAGGAGCAAATGCTCTATTTATCACAATGGTTTCAAACTACAAAATTCTAAAAAATGTCCTTTATCTCTAGTTAGTGCTGCTTTTCGGTAGATTTATTCAAAGTGGTTGGATCTAAAAATAGCCTATGAGGTAATGGGTTAAATGTAACAAAGTTTAATGGGCTAAAAGTTGTTGGATTTAACTCTTTACTCCATGAATATTAATTTAACTCTTTCCCTGTTCTATTTTTATTCCAAATTTCAATACCTACTGAATATTCATGGACAAAATGGCTATAATGGAAGGTGGAATATTGTAGCCATTTTAGAAAGTAAAGAAACAGGTCTATTAAATTCCATTGGCAAACAGAGCGGACCCTGATCAGATGCCGTCTGATCTGGGTCTACTCTGTTTGCAAATGTGTGAAATGCGTTAATATGAAGAAAGGGGTTAAGAAATAATGAACATGGTTTAATTTTTATAATGAAGATTTTCCTCATTGTAATGCCTTTTAAGCCCTTTGCAAACAGGATAAACCCAGATTAGACAGCTCCTGTTGGAGCTGTCTTATGAGGGTCAGCTCTGTTTGCTTATGGAATTAAGTAAATCTGGAATTAAATAAATCTGATCATTCAGTTTTTGTAAGCCAAAAATTTCCTAGAAAATTTTACATTATGAAAAAAAAAGTTCATGAATATTCATATAGTGTTCATTATCCCTTTACTCCATGAATATTTATGTATGAAATAATGAAGTCATGAATATTAATTAGATTTGTATTTCCATTGGCATATGAACACGGGGGATATTTTGGCCATCGCAGAAACTATAGAATCAGATCAGCAAACAGAAGACCCTGATCATGGAATAATAGAGAACTAATTCTACAGTTTCTGCCTGGGTGAACATTTTCTGTATTCATACACCCAGAGCTACTGGTAAAAGTGTGTACCCAAGTACTAAAACCGTCCTTTCTCCACCAAACCCTATACTGTGACCACTCTTTAGAATCGTCTCTTCGAGACGATTCTAAAGAGTGGTCACAGTATAGAGTTTGGTGGAGAAATAAAGGAGCTAGTGTTGAAAATGTTTAATTCACACATCTTATCTCAGCTGAACCTCTGTATGCCAGCATAAAAATCCATCTAATTGATATTCGTGATGTCATTACCTTTCACGTGAATATTCACGAGATAGAGGGTTTATTTCTATTTTATGTCAGCAGACTGTATGTAGCCTTTGGAAGTGAGTGTGTACTGTTTTTGTTGCATTCACTTTGTGTACGATTCGTATTGGCAAAAAGATTTGATTCATACATGTTTCAGTTTGACCAAGCCATCTTTTGATATCTTTTTTGCCCAGTTACATTACGTATTGTCAACATTCTGCGTATGATTTAATCTTGCATTTCCTTTTCCTTTTCTTCATTTATTCAGTAATGGCATTGAAGTCTGTAAATACATGTTTTAACCCTTTAATCCATAGATGTGTTCAGATAGACACTGCAGTATCAGATATATATTATATCTTAAGTTAACCCTTTCCCATTTCTATGTTTATTACAAATTTCAATACCTACCGAATAGTCATGGACAAAATAGTTCTAATGAAATATGGAAGGTGGAACAATGTAGTCATTTTAGATACTAAAGAAACGGATCTATCCAATTCTGTTAGCAAACAGAGCAGACCCTGATCAGATGGCTCCTCTAGGAGCCATCTGATCTGGGTCTTCTCAGTTTGCAAATGCGTGAAAACACGTTTATATGAGGGAAAGGGTTAAGTTAAGCAAACAGGTCAAACCCAGAACAGACAGCTTCTACAGAAGCCGTCTGATCAGGATCTACTCTGTTTGAAAAAGGCGTCTGTTTGAGATACAAGGTTAAACATTGTTGGTAGAAATGATGTAGGATTTTATATAAATTTTGTAATTTATTGATCAGTATATCTGGAACTAAGGACATGACTGTATTATATACAATAGAAGCTGCCTTGAGGGGCTGTCAAAAAGATGTCTAATTATCGGTGAGCAAGACAGGTGGTACCTTAATGCAGGGCAAAAGTAATGCAGAAAGCTCCTATAGGAGCTTTCTGCATTTCTTTTTCCCTGCATTAAGCAACCACCTGCTTTTTAAGACTCCCTTTGTTCAATAATTGAATGACAGGTTCTACTATACAGTTGATTTACAGGGGGAAATTAGGTGATAATTGGAGATCGGAGATGTGACGAGGCAGCCTGACGCTTGTTATATATGATCACTGATAATTACTGTATATGATCACTGATAGTTACAATACAGTATAGACTCTCAATAACAGCAAATCATTAACCTTTTCCGTCATATACACGCCTTTTCACACATTTGCAACCAGCGTAGACCCAGATCAGACAGCTCCTATAGGAGCCATTTGATCAGTCTGCTCTGTTTTGCTAATGGAAATTTGACAGATCTGTTTCTTTTCTTTTTAAATGGCTGCAATGTTTCACCATCCATATTTCATTATGACTATTTTGTCCATGAATACTGAGTAGGTATTGAAATTTGGAATAAACAATAAGTATGTCTTTCTACGCCTTTGCAAACAGAGTAGACCCAGATCACATGGCTCCTGTAGGAGCCATCTGATCAGGGTCTGCTCCGTTTGCCTATGATATAACATGATTCTACAGTTTCTGCCATGGCAAAAAGATTCTGTGTACATGTGCTATTTAATATAACATTCGAATTGATATTCATGCTGTTATTATTTCTTATATGAATATTCATGGAGTAAAGGGTTAATAAATAGAGTAGACTCAGAAAAGACTGCTCCTATAAGAGCCTTCTGATCAGGGTCTTCTCTGTTTGCTTATGAAATAATTATGATTATAGATCTGACTATTGTTTCTTTCAATACCAAAACATTGTGTACATAAGCCACTATAATTTCAGCTAATAAATATTCATGCTGTTCTTATTTCTTACATGAATATTCATTAGGTAAAGGTGAAGGCAGGATGAGAGTACTAGAAAAAGCTTCTCGTGTTCGGGATTAACCCTTTACCTCATGAATATTCACGGCAGACTCCACCCAGATCGACAGATAAAGGTGCCTACTCAAATATTAACCCCTTCTCTTGCTGTGCACGTCAATATACCTACCTGTAAATAGTGAAGACCCAGATGAGACAGCTCCTGCAGGAGCTGTCTCATCATGGTCCGTGCTGCACTATTTACAAATTGATTAAGCAACCAGTGCAACCACAGCAGTGATTACACAGAGAAATAGATTGTAGACAGTGAATATTTATGTAATTATACCACTGGCACGGGGCATTGGTAAAGAAGAAATGCATTTTAAAATTCAGCAAGAGAAGGGTTAAAATCGTCCATTCCTCCACCAAAACCTCTGTTGTGACCACTCTTTAGAATCGTCTCTTCGCAAGATAAGGTTTGGTGGAGAAATGAAGAAGTTATTCTTGAAAATGCTGTAACCCTTTCCCTCTTATAAATGCATTTTCATGTGTTTTGCAAGCAAAGGAGATCAATATTCTTGGTATCATTATTATATGAATATTCATGGAGGAAAAGGTTACACAATCTTATTGGGATTCGCCCATTATGATTCCTTGTGAACTCATTTTGTGATAATGCTATATGAAACAAGCAATTGCTATGACAACTAGCATAGAATCAGATCTAAAGTATTCTGTAAGCAAACGGGACAGACCCTGATCATACCACATGGTCTGGGTTTACCCTGTTTGTGTAAGACATTTCTATTAGGTATGGATTTAGCATTCACCTGCTTTTAACCCTCTCTCTGATAGAGTCTCCTTTGAAAACACAGTAGATCCAGATCAGACAGCTACTGTAGGAACCTCCTGATCTGGATCTGTCCAGATTTCTTATGGAATTATATAGATCTCGTTCTACAGTTTATGCCATGACAAACACATCATGTTCATATGGCCATTATCACATTACTCCATAAATATGATTTTCTACGCCTTTGCAAACAGAGTAGACCAAGATCAGACTGCATATTATGTAAGAGCCGGCTGGTCAGGGTCTGCTCTGTTTGCTTATCCCTTTCCCTGTTCTATGTTTATTACAAATTTCAGTACCTACTGAATATTCATTGACAAAATAGTTAAAAAGAAATATGGAAGGTGGAACATTGTAGACATTTTAGAAAGCAAAGACACATATCTATCAAATTCTATAAGCAAACAGAGCAGACCCTGATCTGGGTCTACTTTGTTTGCACATGCGTGAAAACACGTTTATATGAGCGAAAGGGTTATGAAATAGATCCAATTCTACAGTGTCTTGTCCATAGTAAAAGAAAGGACGTAAATCAACACAAACAAACAAACAGTTTGTCTTGGCCAAATATATCATAAAAAATTAATCCAGTTAGTATTCATGATGTCATTATGTCTTAATGAATATTCATGAGATAAAGGGTTTTGTGCTGATTTAAGAGAGACTTTACTGCAGATCTTCTACTGTCTACATGTAAATAACATATAGGGTAGTACACACACTCCGAGGCGCAGATAAAAGGTGTATCATAAATTAAAACAATTTTCAGAAAATATCCTTCTTTTTTCCACGAAATCCTATGTTATGACCACTCCTTAGAATCGTCTCTTTGAGACGATTCTAAAGAGTGGTCACAACATAGGATTTCGTGGAAAAACAACGATTTTAGTATTTGAATACGCACTTATATCTATCGCTCTGCACTCTGATGATAAGTTACTCTTGTAAAACATGTACATATATACATTTTTGCTCATGCTTAACACGAAAATTGTCTGAACTGTGTATTCTTTTATCGTTGTACATAGTACATCATTATGACTGCATTGTGATGTAGAAATTTATTTTATTTTACTGTAAAAAAAGTACAAATATTATATTAATGCATTGTACATAGTTTGTATGTGTGATTGCTCGGTAAACGTGAACAAACATACTTGAATGGTTTGTAGTCCTTTTCACCCTTTCCCTCGTAGAGACGTCTTTTCATGCCTTTGCAAACAGAGTAGACTTAGATCAGAAGGCTTCTGTAGGAGCTGCCTGATTAAGGTCTGCTCCGTTTGCTTATGAAATTATATAGATCTGATTTAAAATTTCTGCCCTAATAAAACAATCCTGTGCATATACCATTATGAAAATTTAGCCAATAAATATTCATGATGTCATTATTTCTTACATGAATATTCATGAGGGAAAGGATTAAAACTGTTGGATGCATATTTATGAAGTTGCAGATCATGCTAAATGCTTAACCCTATACTCCGTGAACACGCCTTTCTATGCCATTGCAAACAGAGTAGACCCAGATCAGACGGCTCCTATAGGAGCCATCAGATCAGGGCCTGCTCTGTTTGCTTATGGAATTATGTAGATCTGATTTTAGTTTTGACATTGCCAAAAGTTCATGCCATTTTAAAATTTAATCTAATTAATATTCATGATTACTCACATGAATATTCACGGAGTAAAGATTGAATGGTGCAGGTTTTAAATCATAAGGGAAACCAAGACTCTTAGACCACAGTTGCGTTGGTCTGTTCTGCATCGCCAATGCTTATTTAGTCTTTGGCAAACAGTTTGGTTCAAGAAATATTTTGAGTACTAGCAAACTGTGTGAACCTCAGATTGGATAAAACCCTTTAGTCTATAGATACAATTCGAATTTTTTTTATTAAAATACTAAATTTCAGTAAATGAATATTCATGTCATGAATTCAGGTATAAGTGTTCATGGATGAAAGGGTTTTATCCTTTACTCCATGATTACGCCTTTGGAAACGGATTAGTCCCAGATCAGACGGCTCCAGTAGGAGCCGTCTGATCAGGGTCTTCTCTGTTTTATAAAATAGATAAATCTCTTGCTGCAGTTTTTGGTCAGAGTTAAAATTCCCTCGTTTATGATATTGTTCATTACATCTGTATTAGAATTCAGTTAATTAATGGAGCTCCACAAAGATGCGTAAATTAACACATTTTCAAGAATAACTTCTTTATTTCTCCACCAAACCCTGTGCTGTGACCACTCTTTAGAATCGTCTTGGAGAGACGATTCTAAAGAGTTGTCACAACATAGGGTTTGGTGGAGAAATGACAATTTTAGTATATGTGTACGCAGTTATTTGTTGCTCTGTTATAAATATTCATACAGTCATTATTTCTGACATGAATATTCATGGAGTAAAGGGGTACCTACATGTATACTAGTTCTTATTTACGGACAGAACCGCTGGTCAGGTTCCTACACTTTTCAGTTTGATGATAAAATGTTGCAGCGGCTTCTGAGTGTCCGATGATGTGGACCCTATTCTTGAGAAGTTTCTGTGATCATCATTAGTGGCCAGTTACAATGGTCTGTCGTGTTTTATGCATTGGCAGTGTTTGTGCTGGTCTGTTCTGTAAGACTGCTCCACTTCCTTAACCCATTCCCCCCATACTCTATTTTTAGACCCAATCTCTGAATAAATCTACCGAAAAGGAGCGTTTACTAGAGAAAAGTGTGCAAATGCTCTATTTATCACTATGGTTTGAAAAAGTGACTTTTACAGAGACGCACAAAGGCATATTTATGGAGGAAAGGGTCTTTCCTTTTGTCTAGTAAATGTTCCTTTTCGGTAAATTTATTCAGAGGTCGGATCTAAATATAACCTAATGAGGTAATGGGTTAAATCGGCAAAGTGTGGCATCCATGTTTTAACCCTCTCCTTCATATAAACGCTTTTGCAATTAGAGTAGACCCAGATCAGATGGCTCCTGTAGGATCAGGGTCTGCTCTGTTTGCTGATGAAGTTAGAGATCTGATTCTAGTTTCTGCCATGACCAAACATCCTGTGTTCATACACCATTATGAAAATTCAGCTAATGAATATTCGTAATGTCATTAATTGCATGAATATTTATGAGGTAAAGGGTTAAATGTCTGCAGTCTTGGTAAATGTCGTCTGCAAAAATTGTCGTCTGCTGCATTTTACAATCATACCAAAATGAAATGAAAAGTGTCTGTTAGGATCCTGATGAGACTCAAAAGTTACTTGATGTCTATTCTGGATCCAATCTGTGTAGGTAATCACAAATTATCTGCTAGAGTGCAAGTTAACCCTTTCCTCCATAAATACGCCTCTGTAATAACCACTTCTTGAAACCATTGTGATAAATAAAGCATTTCGAGGGCTTGGTGCAAAACTATTCTAACTCCTTCACAAAGTGAAGGAGTTAGAATAGTTTTGCACCAAGCCCTCGATTTGCTCCTATAGGAGCAAATGCTCTATTTATCACAATGGTTTCAAACTACAAAATTCTAAAATTTCACTTTTCTCTAGTAAATGCTCCTTTTGGGTAGATTCATTCAAAGAGGTTGGGTCTAAAAATAGGCTATGGAGGAAAGGGTTAATCCATTCCCTCAATAAAAAGTCACTTTTGGAAGCCATTTTGATGATTATCACAATGGTTTCAATATTACACAATTCTAAGAGTTTCCTTTGTTCTAATAAATGCTCTTTTCAGTATATTTATTCAGAGGTTAGGTCTAAATATAGCATATGAGGGAATGTGTCTAAGAATAGCCTATGAGGGAATGAGTCTTAAAATAGCCTATGAGGGAATGGTTTAAATGTATGTGATGTATGACTGCAACTATTACAAATTGTGAGCTTTGTGAACATGGCAGTTTAGTGCTAAAGTGTGTGCGTAGTGCGATTAGTGGTAAAAGGGCAACGAGTGAATGTGATACACACAGGAACGTGTAGATTTTCTGTGACCATGTATAATGTTTAGTCGATGTTTAAAAATAAAATACAATTCTCAAGCAGTAGTTTAGTGTTGGTTTTTAATGCATTTCACTCTTTCGCGGTCTTTTAAAGATTTAACATCACTTAATAAATTTTACACATATATTCAGAAATGTAAGTCTTCCTGGTTTTCCCGGAAATACAGGTTTGAATTTGCTGAGAAAAGCTCTCAGAAGTTTCGAGTTAACCCATTCCCTCATATTGATGGCTCTGTAGAAGTCACTTTGTGAAACCAGTGTGATAAATAGAGCATTTGCTCCTATAGGAGCAAATGCTCTATTTATCCCAATGGTTTCAAATTACAAAATTCTAAAATTTTCCTTTTCTCTAGTCAATGCTACTTTTCGGTAGATTTTTTCAAAGAGGTTGAATCTAAAAATAGCCTATGAGGTAATGGGTTAATCATCAAAATTTGAAGCCTAGAGAGATGGATGGGGTTTTACCATGTAACAAGTAACGCCGCTTTCCGTTGGTGCCACAACAATACATCCCATCTGATGACGGACATATAAAAAGGGTTACAATACAATAACTAAAACAATTCTTCTCCATAATAAACAATGTGTAATAGTCTCAACATAAACAAAGCAAACTCTTTAAGAGTAAAAACTACACATCCTGTTACAAACTATTAATTTAACCCTTTACTTCATGAATATTCATGTAAGAAATAATGACATTAGATTAACCCTTTCCCTCATATTGACGACTCCGTAAAAGTCACTTTGTGAAACCATTGTGATAAATAGAGCATTTGCTCCTATAGGAGCAAATGCTCTATTTATCACAATGGTTTCAAACTACAAAATTCTTAATTTTTCCTTTTCTCTAGTTAATGCTCCTTTTCGGTAGATTTAGTCGAAATGGTATCTTAAAAATAGCCTATGAGGTAATGGTATAACTGTTATAATAGCACATGAACACAGTATTTTTTGGCTATGGCAGAAACTGCAGAATCTGTTCTTTATTACCGGTATGTCATAAGCAAACAGAGCAGACCCTCAGGAGCCGTCTGAGCTGGGTCTACTCTGTTTGCTAAGACATAGAATGATGTACCGGTATTATGGAGTAAAGGGTTAAAATAAAAGAAAAAATTAAATTCTTTTCCATATAAATTTTATCACACTCTACCAATAATCTTAATATAAAGTGCCAGATCTTGAACTCTTTACTCCATTAATATGCCTTTATATGCTTTTACAAACAGAGTAGACCCAGATCATCATCAGACAACTGTACAAGCCATCTTATCAGGGTCTGCTCTGTTTGCTTATGGAATGATATAGATATGATTCTTGCAGTTTCTGTTGTGGTCAAAATTATCTTGTTAATACGCTATAATAAAATTTCATATTAATATTCATATATGTACATTATTTCTTCCATGAACATTCATGGAACAAAGGGTTAACCCTTTCTCTGTTCTATGTTTATTCAAAATTTCAATACCTCAGGAGCCGTCTGAGCTGGGTCTACTCTGTTTGCTATTAAGACATAGAATGATGTACCGGTATTATGGAGTAAAGGGTTAAAATAAAAGAAAAAATTAAATTCTTTTCCATATAAATTTTATCACACTCTACCAATAATCTTAATATAAAGTGCCAGATCTTGAACTCTTTACTCCATTAATATGCCTTTATATGCTTTTACAAACAGAGTAGACCCAGATCATCATCAGACAACTGTACAAGCCATCTTATCAGGGTCTGCTCTGTTTGCTTATGGAATGATATAGATATGATTCTTGCAGTTTCTGTTGTGGTCAAAATTATCTTGTTAATACGCTATAATAAAATTTCATATTAATATTCATATATGTACATTATTTCTTCCATGAACATTCATGGAACAAAGGGTTAACCCTTTCTCTGTTCTATGTTTATTCAAAATTTCAATACCTGCTGAATATTCATGGATAAAATAGATAAAATCAAATATGGAAGATAGAACAGATCCATCAAATTCCATCAGCAAACAGAGCAGACCCTGATCAGACGGCTACTATAGGAGCCGTCTGATCTGGGTCTACTCTGTTTGCAAATGCGTGAAAAGGCGTTTATATACAGGAAAGAGTTAACCTATTCCCTCATTTTGACACCTCTGCAACAGTCGCCTGTTGAAACCATTGTCAATTAGTGATAAATAGAGCATTTGCTCCTGTAGGAGCAAATGCTCTATTTATGAAATTATCACAATGGTTTCCAACTACAAAATACTAAATGTTTCCTTTTCTTTAGTTAATGCTCCTTTTCGGTAGATGTATTCAAAGAGGATGGATCTAAAAATAGCCAATGAGGTAATGGGTTAAGATATTTTCATCCTGTTACACAGTATTCCAGCCATCTTCACTATCTGCCCCGTGAATATGTCGCAGTAGAAATTGCGATTCAGGACAATCGTAGATTCTCCTAGGACAGCTGCGATCGCAATTACTCCTAGGACAGACTGATCCTAATACATCCTAAGGACAATCGACGATTCTACTAGTACAGATTCCGATCACAGTCTGTCCAAGGACAAACTAATTCCATCATGAAAATTTACAATTCAACTAGAAGAATTTATTATTAGTGTTAAATATGACACTTCAACTCTACAAATAAAATCTACAAATTTACTGGAAGAATGTATTATTTTAAGATCACAAGTCTATATTCAAAACATGACAAACAACACATAATTGTGAATGATTTAAAAAGGGGATCAGAGTTTGTCCTGGGAGAAATTGCAATCGCAATCTGTCCTAGGAGAATCGGCGATTGTCCTGAATCGCAATTTCTACTGTAACAAATCAATTCACAGAGCTACAGATAAAGGTGCATACCTAAATACTAAAAGCATTTTATCCAGTCACCAGGCTTCTCTAGTGACATAATAAAGGGGGTGCAAATAAACTTAGGTTTATTAGGTTACTTCCGGTAGTGGAAGGTTTATTAGGTTAGTAGATAGGCGTAATGATTCTATAACCATGGAACTATTTTAGTTTTCTGTAAATATTCATAAACATGTTGATGGAATAGATCTAACAGATCTATTTGGTCACCAGAAGAATTATTCAAATGAGAAAAAAATTAAAAATAATTGGCTACAGCTGGATTCGAACCCGCGCCTGATCCTACAAAAACAAATTCTAATCTCTCTAGAGACGTCGCCCTTACCGATTACACCACTGAGGCCACATACAAAATGACGTTGATTTATCACTTTTATTAATTTAATCCACCGCTGGCAAAACCCGTTTTTGATAAAATCAAACCTGGAAGCAAAGATTGACAGATAAATTGTAAATGTTTTCTTTTCACTCTCATGATTATTAGATTGATAAACTCTTACAGAGGCGGTGATAGTCATAAACCTAAATATAGCCTGTTCAGTTCCATCGATTTCTGAGTGACGTTAGGTAGAATCTAAAAATAGAAACCGAGACTACGTAACTCGAATTTGACCACAAAGATTATAGATCATGTCTGTTTGAAATAACTTATCGACCCTCGATTCAAATCATCTTATTTTTCAAATTCAACCACGTTTCCCTTCTAGTAATACAAGTATCGAAACTATATTCCTCTGCGGTAGCTCATTAGATCTATTTACGTCTAAATGGAAGTGAAAAGGGAGGGATCCGTTGATCGAAAAACTGCATTTTCAATGTAAATTATTTCAAGAGTGTTATGAGTCTATAAAAAAAGATATTTTACTATATTGACTGGATAAATCGAATAATAGGTTAGTGCCGTAGATGGGACGCCTTTATCCGACTCGGAGAGAAAACAGTTGAGGCTCGGCAAGCCTCGCCTCAACGTTTTCTCCCCTCGTCGGATAAAGCGTCCCATCTACGGCACTAACCTATTATTCTCTATATTTCTCCACCAAACCATATATTGTGACCATTCTTTAGAATCGTCTCTTCGAGACAATTCTAAAGAGTGATCACAGTATAAGGTTTGGTGGAGAAATAAAGGAGCTATTCTTGAAAATGTTTAAATTTACGTATCTTATTTGGACCTCTGTATTCATGTCCGAAATACCAAGTAATGAGCTGAAAGTTTTGGTCATGGAAGAAGCTATAGAATCTCATCTATATTATTTCATAAGCAAATTTTAGCAGACAGAGTAGACCCTACTCATACAGCTCCTGCAGGGGCCATCTGATCTGGACCTATTCTGTTTGCTGATGTGTCAAAAGGCATTAATCCATTCCCTCATATTGACGCCTTTTGACCCATTTCCTCACTCTGACACCTTTTGACGCCTCTTTAAAAGCCATAGGAGCAAATGCTCTATTTATCACAATGGTTTCAAAACTAGAAAATTCTAAAATTTACCTTTTTGGTAGTAAATGCTCCTTTTCGGTAGAATTATTCAAAAATGTTGGGTCTAAAAATAGCCTATGAAGTAATGGGTTAATATCAGGTAATAATCTTAATATAAAATGTTTTCTTTTTGAGTATTTACATAGTCGAGTAATAATCAATAAACTGACAATCAATATCCGTTGTTCATAATCACACTACATGTAAGTGGATTCTATCGATAAACGATGATTGACCATTGAACTTTGCAGTAAAAGGGTAAAGGTCTTAACCCTTTCCTCCATAAATACGCCTTTCTATGCCTCTGTAAAAGTTTGTTTGTGTTGATTAACGTCCATTTCTGCTCACTATGGGCTATTTGGACACCCCAGAGAGAGGGGAGAGGATACAGAGAAACCCGGACGCGATGCCTTACTCTTATTATCGACTGAGTTTCTCTGGTTCTTTTAGATGCCCAGTGTAAAGCACTGATACATCTGACCTCGGTTTATAGTCTTGTCCGAAGTAAAAGTCACTTTATGAAACCGTTGTGATAAATAGAGCATTTGCTCCTATTGGAGCAAATGCTCTATTTATCACAATGGTTTCAAACTACAAAATTCTATAATTTTCCTTTTCTCTAGTAAATGCTCCTTTTCGGTAGATTTATTCAAAGTGGATGGATCTAAAAATAGTCTATGGAGGAAAGGGTTAACCCTTTCAATGGTGAATTGTCAGTGTGGAATAGCTCATTAGAGTTTAAGCCTTTACTCCATGAAGATTCATGTAAACAACAGCACCGTAGGCAGGTGCCAATGCTAGTCTTTTCGATTAAAGTCTGTAGTAGATTAAAGTATGGTATCACATGCTTTGGTCCGCTTCCCTATCGTTTGTGCCAACGATATTTGTATCCTTTCATTAGTTCAATGTTAGACTTTGCGTTATATGTCAGGAACGTCGGACAGTGCAGCAATAAAGATACATTCTTCTCTGAAAAGATAAATGAACGATTCCATTAGAAACAACTGTACTGGTTCTACTCTCCAGTTCAAGAAAGTTTGTCACTCAGTTTGAATCGGGATTTATTTTTATTTCAGGACAGATTGAATTTAAATCTACCTCAATCGATCTACATTATATAAATATCACATCCTATGGAGAGCGACAGCGTGTACTGTCAACCCGAGGTTGGTAGAGTCCACCAAGGTGTTAGGCGAGGTGAACATTACCATACCGAGGGTTGACAATACGTGCTGTCGCTCTCCATAGGATGTGATATTTATTTTATTATACCGAACAGCACAATAAATTTCGTCAGCAAAACTATTTATTCAATGACAACAATTAACAGTTTGAAACAAAAGTTATACTAGGTACTTAAAACTCGCGGGACAGCTTCATATTTCTATTCATTACTCATTATGAGTCCTTTTCACTGTCCAATCTTGACAGATCCTCCTCCGAAATAGTCGCATAATGCAACATTTCTCGAAAAACTATTGTCAAAATGACGTTTGTTGATCAAATTGCAAACGCCAGATGAAGTCAGTCAATGACATCAATCGGAAGATGTCACACACACAATTTAATGAGTGTTCACTGATCTAGATGTTCCGTGCCTATGGTAGCGGAAGACAGTATTTTTTCAGCAGTAACTTTTTTCCTGCTGGGCCTGACAGTATTTTCATGTCACAGTGACCTACGGGAGATTAACATTGTAAATGAAATTGAGGTAAAATAATATATCATATGCAAACAGAGCAGACCCTGATCAGATGGCTCCTATAGGAACCCTCTGATCTGTAGAGTTCCTATAGGAGCCATCTGATCTGTAGAGTTCCTATAGGAGCCCTCTGATCTGTAGGTTCCTATAGGAGCCCTCTGATCTGTAGGTTCCTGTAGGAGCCCTCTGATCTGTAGAGTTCCTATAGGAGCCCTCTGATCTGTAGAGTTCCTATAGGAGCCCTCTGATCTGTAGAGTTCCTATAGGAGCCCTCTGATCTGTAGAGTTCCTATAGGAGCCATCTGATCTGTAGAGTTCCTATAGTAGCCATCTGATCTGTAGATTTCCTATAGGAGCCATCTGATCTGTAGATTTCCTATAGTAGCCCTCTGATCTATAGAGTTCCTATAGGAGCCCTCTGATCTGTAGGCTCCTATAGAAGCCCTCTGATCTGTAGAGTTCCTATAGGAGCCATCTGATCTGTAGGTTCCAATAGGAGCCGTCTGATCTGTAGGTTCCTATAGGAGCCATCTGATCTGGGCCTACTCTGCAAATGCATGAAAAGGTGTTTATATGAAGGAAAGTGTTAAATATGAAAAATACTATTTTACCATCCAGCTTCATCGAAAGGTTGGTCCACATGGTCAAAAACTCGATCCTTTCATCATTTGTGATACTGTAAGGATTCAATCCTCTACGTAGACACTCCTGAAATACACATGACAACAGCTGATACCTTAACCCATTACCACATAGGCTATTTTTAGATCCAACCTCTTTGAATAAATCTACCCAAAAGGAGCATTTACGTGAGAAAAGGAAATTGTTAGAATTGGGTAGTTTTGTAACCATTGTGATAATGGAGCAAATGCTCTATTTATCACAATGGTTTCGAAAAGTGACTTTTACAGAGGCATAGAAAAGCATAATTATGGCAGAAAGGGTTAACCCTTTTCCTTAATGAGCAGAGAGAATTGTGTAAACAAGAGCACCGCGAGACGGGGCAATATACGCCCGAAGGCTGTTCTATAAAATTATGTTGAAAAATAAAGGAGGAGTTAGTTGCACAAGAATTGCTACCCGAAACTATCAAAGGGCAATAACTCCAGAATGAAAAATGATATGAGAGTTATCTCACTGATATGCACAACAACACATCAGTATCTATCATTCCTGAAAGTTTGAAGAAATTATGTTGAAAAATAAAGGAGTTAGTTGCACAAGAAATTGCTACCCGAAACTATCAAAGGGCAATAACTCCAGAATGAACAATGATATGAGAGTTATATCACTGATATGCACAACTACACATCAGTATCTATCATTCCTGAAAGTTTGAAGAAATTATGTTGAAAAATAAAGGAGGAGTTAGTTGCACAAGAAATTGCTACCCGAAACTATCAAAGGGCAATAACTCCAGAATGAAAAATGATATGAGAGTTATCTCACTGATATGCACAACTACACATCAATATCTATCATTCCTGAAAGTTTGAAGAAATTATGTTGAAAAATAAAGGAGAAGTTAGTTGCACAAGAAATTGCTACCCGAAACTATCAAAGGGCAATAACTCCAGAATGAAAAATGATATGAGAGTTATCTCACTGATATGCACAACAACACATCAGTATCTATCATTCCTGAAAGTTTGAAGAAATTATGTTGAAAAATAAAGGAGGAGTTAGTTGCACAAGAAATTGATACCCGAAACTATCAAAGGGCAATAACTCCAGAATGAAAAATGATATGAGAGTTATCTCACTGATATGCACAACTACACATCAGTATCTATCATTCCTGAAAGTTTGAAGAAATTATGTTGAAAAATAAAGGAGGAGTTAGTTGCACAAGAAATTGCTACCCGAAACTATCAAAGGGCAATAACTCCAGAATGAAAAATGATATGAGAGTTATCTCACTGATATGCACAACTACACATCAATATCTATCATTCCTGAAAGTTTGAAGAAATTATGTTGAAAAATAAAGGAGGAGTTAGTTGCACAAGAAATTGATACCCGAAACTATCAAAGGGCAATAACTCCAGAATGAAAAATGATATGAGAGTTATCTCACTGATATGCACAACTACACATCAGTATCTATCATTCCTGAAAGTTTGAAGAAATTATGTTGAAAAATAAAGGAGGAGTTAGTTGCACAAGAAATTGCTAACGGACGGACGGACGGACAGACGGACGGACGGACAGACGGATGACATGCGCCATACCAAAATACGTCCCTTCGGGCGTATAAAAATAATGACATCATGCGAGAAAATGCATGTACAGTACTCTCTATAACAGCCAATAAATTATATTAATTAGTTGGTATTTAGGGAAGGTGAATGCTTAAAGCAAGGTCAAAGTAAAACAGAAAGATCCTATAGGAGCATTCTGTTTACTTTCACCTTGCTTTAGGCAAACACCTGGCTTTAACACAAAATACTTGATGTAATTTAGTGGCCGTTATAGAGAGGTTTAACTGTACATGAGGGAAAGGGTTTATCTGTTGCTTGAATATTCATGTAAGAAATAATGATATCATTGATATTAATGATATGCAATTTTAGAGTGACATATGAAGAAGATCACTTCTGGCCATGGCAGAAACTGCAGAATCTGATTAATTATTTTCCATTTTTATGAAGTAAAACCCTGATCAGATGGCTCCTTCAGCAGCCATCTGATTAGGGTCTACTCTGTTTGCAAAGGCATGAAAAAAGCCTTAATATGACTTAAATGGTTGCCAAGTCAATAACTTTAATTTCAATGCAAGAATTAAATTAACTGATGTTCATAATAAACATTAACTGATGTTCATAATAAACAGTCTTGGATTAACTAGAACTATCACTAAAGGTGATAAATACACTTGCATGGCAGCTTTGATTGCAAATTAAAGTTTGTAACACCAACTACCCATGTAACAGGACAAAAACACAAAAATACATAAAGTTCAAAGGGAGATAATTTTGCAATGCCCAGCGCTAAACACATGAAAATTGTGTCATGGAAAGTATCAGTTGAATAACTTAAAATTGAAGGAGGAGTTTGAGATACCAATCCCCATGTTTCATGCCAAAATGACAAAAATTACTCAAAGTTCAAGGGGAGATAATTCTGCAATGCCTAGCCCTAAACACATGAAAATTGAGTGTTGCTGATCTACTATTCATAGTTATGTATACTACTTATACACTGAATAACTTTAAAACTGAAGGAGGAGTTTGTGACACCAACTCCACATGTTTCATGCCAAAATGACAGAAAACTAAGTTCAAAGGGAGATAGATCTGCAATGCCTAGTGCTAATAAGTAAATGTGTGTTTTGCACATTTGTTTGTGGTTATTATGTATAGCAAGTATCAATTGAATAATTTTAAAATTGAAGGAGGAGTTTGCGACACAAATCCCCAAGTATCATGCCAAAATGACAGAAAATACTCTCTAAGTTCAAGGGGAGATAATTCTGCAATTCCCAACAGTAAACACATGAAGATTGCATCTTGCACAACTACCATTCGTGGTTATTATGCATACCAAATATAAACTAGAGGTTTTTGTCACAAAAACGGATGTCTCCCCTCTAATAAAAACAATATGTAAAGGGAAATCACTAAAAATGTTATGGTCTTGATGAATGATACTTCCCCTCATTATGCGTTTTCCACACTACATTTTTCAAGAAGAAAATGATAACAGCTAATAACTCCAAAAATACTGATACCAGATTTATGGCCCTTGTGCATGACACTTACTTTCATCATGCTCTTTCCAAAAATAAAATGTCATTCCAATAGCATCAGTCGAACAGGAGTTATTGATCGGCCAAAATATGTAACAAAGGGCAATAACTCCAAAAGTATTGAAGCCAGAATTATGGCCCTTGTTCATGATACTTTCTCTCATCATGCTCTTTCCATGTATGAAGTTTCAATACGATGGCAAGAGCCATGTAGGAGTTATCGTCCGGACAAGAAAGAATTAAACAAATGTACAAAGGGCAATAACTCTAAATTTATTGAAGCTCGAGCTAAGGATCTTATGCATGACACTTTCTCTTATCATGATCGTTCCATGTATGAAGTTTCACTCCAATGGCATGTGTCACATAGGAGTAATCATCCGGACAAAAAATTGTGATTTTTTTTACAAAGGGCAATAACTCCAATATTAGTGAAGCCAGAGTTATGGACCTTGTGCATGACACTTCCTCTCGTTATGATCTTTCCATATATGAAGTTTCAATCCAATGGCATGAGCCATATAGAAGTTATCGTCCGGACAAAAAAGTGTGATTTTTTTTACAAAGGGCAATAACTCCTATATTAGTGAAGCCAGAGTTATGTACCTTCTGCATGACACTTCCTCTCATTATGCTCTTTCTATATATGAAGTTTCAATCAACTGGCATCAGGCATATTGAAGTTATTGTCCGGACAAAAAATTATGAAATGTTTTACAAAGGGCAATAACTCCAATATTAGTGAAGCCAGAGTTATGGACCTTGTGCATGACACTTCCTCTCGTCATGATCTTTCCATATATGAAGTTTCAATCCAATGGCATGAGCCATATAGGACTTATCGTCCGGACAAAAAAGTGTGATTTTTTTTACAAAGGGCAATAACTCCAATATTAGTGAAGCCAGAGTTATGTACCTTCTGCATGACACTTCCTCTCATTATGCTCTTTCTATATATGAAGTTTCAATCAACTGGCATCAGGCATATTGAAGTTATTGTCCGGACAAAAAATTATGAAATTTTTTACAAAGGGCAATAACTCCAATATTAGTGAAGCCAGAGTTATGGACCTTGTGCATGACACTTCCTCTCGTCATGATCTTTCCATATATGAAGTTTCAATCCAATGGCATGAGCCATATAGGACTTATCGTCCGGACAAAAAAGTGTGATTTTTTTTTACAAAGGGCAATAACTCCAATATTAGTGAAGCCAGAGTTATGGACCTTGTGCATGACACTTCCTCTCATTATGCTCTTCCCATATATGAAGTTTCAATCAACTGGCATCAGGCATATTGAAGTTATCGTCCGGACAAAAAGTGTGACGGACGGACAGACGGACAGACAGACAACTCTCACGAAAACAATATGTCTCCCCCATATAAATATGGGGGGGAGACATAATTCAATAACTTTAAAACTGAAAGAGGAGTTTGCAACACAAACTACCTCAGTGATTTTTTTACAAATTTTCTTACATGAGTCCTGGGACTTGATAAACTGCAAATATGCGAGTCCCCAAATTGAAAGAATGAGTCCAAATATTCTATGAAAATACATTAAAGCACCCAGCCAAAGGTATTTGTAAAACTGGCCTTTTCATACTAATAGCTGATAAAATGCTGGGTATTGATTATAATTAAGATATTAATAGAACTTCAAATCAAATTTTGTTAGAAATTTCAATGCATTATTGGGACTCAACATAATTTGAAACTTTGCATCCCCAGAGATTTTTGTGAGTACAGGACTCGGGACTCGCAGGTAAAAACAATCACTGCTACCTATGTTCAAATGCGGACCGACCAACCGCATGACCGACCGACCGCCGGACAGGCCGATTCCAGTATACCCCCTCAAACAAGTTTGCGGGGGTATAATAACCATTGTCTGTTGTAAGTTTGACAAACCTTGCAGATGTCTCCCTCTGGTAGAGTTTGGATGCCCTCCCTGACCAACGCTCGATCTATGTGAAGTAAAACCAACCCATCCTGTTGTAGTCGGCTACGACGTTTGGTGAGACCAGATGACTTCGCAATATGTCTCTGAAATTGTGATACACTGTAAAACCCTCTGCAACTGTCATTTAACCCATTACCTCATAGGCTATTTTTAGACCCATTACCTCATAGGCTATTTTTAGACCCATTACCTCATAGGCTATTTTTAGACCCATTACCTCATAGGCTATTTTTAGACCCATTACCTCATAGGCTATTTTTAGATCCAACCTCTTTGAACAAATCTACCGAAAAGGAGCATTTACTAGAGAAAAAGGAAAATATTATGATTGTGTAATTGTGAAATCACTGATAAATAGAGCATTAATTTTGCTCCATAGGAGCAAATGCTTTATTTATCAGTGTGGTTTAAAAAAGTGACTTAACCCATTCCCTCATATTGACGACTCTGTAAAAGCCACTTTGTGAAACCATTGTGATAAATAGAGTATTTGCTACTATAGGAGCAAATGCTCTATTTATCACAATGGTTTCACAATATGACTTTTACAGAGTCGTCAAAAGTCGTCAATATGAGGGAATGGGTTAAGGGCAAATAAAACCCAGGAAAAAAACACCTATGCCCCAACTTCACATCAATACCAACTATCCATGTAAGTATGGAGCCATTAAATAATGAAATAAGAGTTATTTACACATGAAATGAACAGATGGACAGACGAACGAACAGATGGATGAACGGAGAAACAAAGAAGAGCAGAGAGACAACGCTCATCATAACATCGGGCATATAAGAATCCTATGTTCAAATAGAAATTCATCTGATTAATCCATTACCTCATAGGCTATTTTAAGATCCAACCTCTTTGAATAAATCTACCGAAAAGAAGCATTAACTAGAGAAAAGGAAAATTTTAGATTTTGTGGTTTCACAAAGTAACATTTACAGAGTCGTCAAAAGTCGTCAATATGAGGGAATGGGTAAATTCTTCATATAAATACTGTTTTTCATGCCTTTGCAAACAGAGTAGGTCCAGATCAGAAGGCTCCTGTAGGAGCTGTCTGATTAGGGTCTGCTCTGTTTTCTTATGGAATTATGTAGATGTGATGACACTGTTTCTGCCAAGGCAATAAGACCCTGTATTTATGTATATAAAATTCAGCTAACAAATATTTATGATGTCATTATTTATTACACATGCATATTTAACAGGTATAATTTGAACAATTTGACCTGGACCCTCACCTATATGCACAATACATAATGAGTGAGATGAAGCTGTATAAATAAAACTTTCTATATTCTCTATATTTATGGGAGATCGATAACCCGTGCATATGTAAACAATACAATCACAAGTGTGTCCATGCATAGTTACTTACCAGGACACGTGCCGAGGATAAACCCGTGCAATGCCGATGATAAAAATAGAAGTGTTATGATTTTTTTTTATGCAAATTAAGTAGGTCAGGGTCCAGGTCAAATTGTTTGAGCTATAAAGTGTTAAAATTCATGTATATATTATTTCTTAAACAGTGCTCCCTCTCTACAACGACACCCTTTGGGATACGAACATTGTCTGTGTTGTTCAGAGGGTGTTGTTATAGGGAGGGAAAATCAAACATAATTAGCTTGTTTGCAGATCCCCAGATAAGCTCAACCAAACCCTAGGTTGTGACCACTCTTTAGAATCGTCACAAAGTGACGATTCTAAAGAGTGGTCACAACATAGGGTTTGATGGAGGCATAAAGAAAATACGATGGAAACAAGTTGTTTCTGGAGCCGTGTTGTTTCGGAAACAGTGACATGCATTGTTGTAAGGAGGGAATCGTTATTGAGAGGGCCGTTGTAGGGAGGCAGCACTGTATATGAATTTTCATGAACTGCATGAGATTAAATTAAAAGTTACAAGAGTTAACCCATTACTCCATAAAAACGCCTTTGCAAATCTGGGTCTGCTCTGTTCACTTACAAGATCTGATTTTACAGTTTCTGCTATGGCTAAAATATCCTGTGTCCATCTGCTATTATAACAAATTAATCTTTAACCCTTTCCTTCATAGGCTATTTTTAGACCCAACCTCTTGGAATGAATCTACCGAAAAGGAGCATTTACTAGAGAAAAGGAAAATGTTAAAACTATTTAGTATAAAACCATTGAGACAAATAGAGCATTTGCTCCATAGGAGCAAATGCTCTATTTATCACAATGGTTTCACGAATTGACTATTACAGCGGCGTAGAAGGGCGTAATTATGGAGGAAAGGGTTTAAGGAAGACTTGCTTACATAATATGAGGTAGGAAGATTCTCCAGACTGAACGGAAATGATTCGAAAGACTCTTTGACTTGTAGAAGCTCCTCCACGGTTGGTTGGCCCGACTGCTCCATCTGAAATGATTACGAGTAATCCAAATACAACATTGTTCAACCCTTTACCTGTTAGGTATTCATATAAATTTTGATATAATCTAGACATTTTTGTCGCCATTTTCTAAGATAGAGCCCACGAGTCAATGGGCAGATAACTCTAGATACAGTTATCTGATTTAACCCAAAAACTATAGGCGTCTACCTCTGATAATACTAAGCATATGCCCTTAATATGAAACCAATATGTGAAGTACTGTTTGAGTTATTGCGTCACATCAAAATTGTTGACGGACAGACGGACCAACTGGCAGGTAATTGTCTTACTGCGATGCTTGTGTTACAATAAAATTTACTTATGTGACAACTCAAAAAGTGCATACACAGCACCGCACTTATGCAGAAGTCACAGAAGTATTTTCAGAATATATGTACTTCACGACAGCAGGTGTTAAGTGCTTGTGTGGCAGCTGTAAAAAGTCGTCCCGTACTTCATTCTCAGTGTTGTTATATTTTCTGGTCCTTCGGGATCATTAGTTTTGATGTTATTTGTTTTGAAAATTGAATACTGCTTAAGCCGGTGCTAGGGGGCATGAGTAGTGTTGCAGTTTTAATTACTACTCATGAACAGACTCAATAAAACCGAGTCTGCAATTTTCTCATTTTGCATTTTTAATTTTGCTTTCGAAGGATCACCAATTTTCAGAATATTATCTCTAATATATGTGAAGATGGTGGGAAAATATTTTTTTGAGAATTTGACCCATGTTCGACAGGGCCGGCACTGTCGAATCGGTCAGAAAATGATTTTTTTTCAATCATGGCAAGTCATATATCGTTGGAAAGGTTTTGTAGAAACGAGCTGAAATCTGGTTTCAAATTTGAAAAAGGTGTAAAACTGATCGAGTTATCGCCTTTCAAAGGTGTGAAAACCTTCAGTTTGGGCACTATCTTAGAAAATGGCGACATAAAATGTCGCCATTATATCGAAATTTACTTAAAAGTAACTTATCTCTAATACATGTGAAGATGGTGTGAAATATTTTTTTGAGAATTTGACCCATGTTCGACAGGGCCGGCACTGTCGAATCAGTCAAAAATTGATTTTTTTTTCAATCATGGCAAATCATATATTGTTGGAAAGGATTTGTTGAGACAAGTTGAAATCTGGATTCAAATTTGAAAAAGGTGTGAAATTGATTGACTTATCACCTTTCAAAGGTGTGAAAACCTTCAGTTTGGGCTCTATCTTAGAAAATGGCGACATAAAATGTCTAGATTATATCGAAATTTACTTAAAAGTAACTTATCTCTAATACCGTATTATTCCTCATAAACGCCCCCGGGGGCTTAACATTTTCCAAAAGGGGGGCGATTATTAAGGTAAGCTTTTACCTAAATCCATTGTTGGAAAGTTTTTATTAACGTTACATTTAAGTGTTCAAAAAAATGATTTTAACTTTTGGATTGACTGGATTTTATTAAGATATACTGGATTTGGATGGATTTGAATTTAGATTTTCCCTTGAGTTTAGCCTGGTGAGTAGATTTTTCCTACAAAATAGCTGGGGGCCTTTATTAGGGCAGGGGTGTCTATAAGGAATAATACGGTATATGTGAAGATGGTGGGAAAATATTTTTATGAGAATTTGACCCATGTTCGACAGGGCCGGCACTGTCGAATCAGTCAAAAAATGAATTTTTTTCAATCATGGCAAGTCATATATCGTTGGAAAGGATTTGTGGAGACGAGTTGAAATCTGGTTTCAAATTTGAAAAAGGTGTGAAATTGATCGAGTTATTGCCTTTCAAAGGCGTGAAAACCTTCAGTTTGAGCTCTATCTTAGAAAATGGCGACATAAAATGTCTAGATTATATCGAAATTTACTTAAAAGTAACTTATCTCTAATATATCTCTAATATATGTGAAGATGGTGCGAAATTTTTTTTTGAGAATTTGACCCATGTTCGACAGTGCCGGCACTGTCGAATCGGTAAAAAAAAGAATTTTTTCAATCATGGCCAGTCATATATCGTTGGAAAGGATTTTTTAGGGTCGGCACTGTGGAATCGGTCAAAAAATGACCTATAGGAGCAAATGCTCTATTTATCACAATGGTTTCAAAACTACACAATTCTAAATCTTTCCATTTCTCTAGTAAATGCTCCTTTTCAGTAGATTCATTCAAAGTGGTTTGATCTAAATATAGCAAATGAGGGAATGGGTTAAAGGAATATATTACCTTATCAAGGATGTGCAGCATTTTGTTTTGTTGTTCCCCCGATAGTTGTCTGACTGTCTGTCGGTTCACTGCCTGTAAGATGTGATGGTACTGACCAAGTTTTTTGCGATGGAAATGTTGCCGGAACTCTGCCTTCTGATCGTCATTCCAAAGATGATGAGTGAAAAATGTGCGAGGGAACCAATACCTTATCAAAAGATACAAACATTCTGAAAGTTGGAGAGTCTTACATTTACTCCGATGTTGGTAAATTTATCATAACATTTAACCCTTTTCCTGTTTAATATTCATGATGAAAGAAATAATGACGTCATGAATATTAATGAGTCGAACTATTTTAACCCTTTCCCTCATATTAACGGGTTTTCACGCATTTGCAAACAGAGTAGACCCACATCAGACGGCTCCTAAAGGAGCCGTCTGATCAGGGTCTACTCTGTTTGCTAATAGAATTTGATAGATCTGTTTCTTTACTTTCTAAAATGTCTACAATGCTCCATCTTCCAGATTTCTTTATAACTTATTTGTTAATAAATATTCAGTAGGTATTGAAATTTGGCCTAAATACGGAACAGGGAAAGGGTTAAAGCATTATTTACAACGAAATTTGTTTTTGACTGACAGAGAGTGTTGAATCCGATTTATATAATTTCATAAGCAAACACAGCAGACCCTGATCAGATGGCTCCTGCAGAAACCATCCGATCTGGGTCTAATCTGTTTGCAAATGTGTGAAAATACATTTATATAAGGGAAAGGGTTAACCCTCTCCCGTTCTCTATTTAGTCAAATTTTCTATACCTTCATGAATATTCATGGACAAAATAGTTATAGTGAAATATGTAAGGTGTAACATTGTAGTTATTTTATAGACTAAAGAAACAGATCTATTAAATTTCATTACGAAACAGTGGAGCAGTCTGATCTGGGTCTACTCTGTTTGCAAATGTGAGAAAAGGTCTACCATTAACACCATAGTCTCCACTTAAAAATTTCGAACAATTATATAAATCATTGATTTAAATGCTGAAAAGAAATGTAGCAGAACCTGTGTTAAGAGGCCATTCATTTATTGAACATAGGAGTGTTAAAATGCAGATGGTTACTTAACCCTTTCCTCCATAAATACGCCTTTCTACACCTCTATAAAAGTCACCTTTTGAAACTATTGTCATAAATAGAGCATTTGCTCCTATGGAGCAAATGCTCTATTTATCACAATGGTTTCAGAACTACAGAATTCTAAAATTTTCCTTTTCTCTAGTTAATGCTCCTTTTCGGTAGATTTGTTTTATAGAGGTTGGATCTAAAAATAGCCCAAGAGGAAATAGGTTAATGTTTGGCAAAAGCAATGCAGTAAACCCCCAAAGGAGCTTTCTGTTTTACTTTTGTCCAGCCTTAAGCTTCCACCCAGCTTACAGACCGAAAATTAAACCTCTTTTTGATGGCCATTAAAAAGACAGGTTCTACTGTGTATCACAAGAAAACCAATCCAATAAATGCTAAAGAAGACAAACTTACATGTGTTTGATAACAATGATTCTGATGTTATTCACCAATATATTAGTATTTATCAGGGTCACTTTTTACTTTTGTAACTGTTCGGAATAGGACGATAATATTTTGGTGTACAACAAAAAATTATATGTATCACAGGGGCATTTATCGATATACATGTACATGTAAGTTAAAATTAACAATCTTCATAAAAATAATTAAACATAATCAACACTGAAAATATACATTTAACCTTTGCCTTTTAACTATTCATGTAAGAAATAATAACATAATGAATATTATTAGCTGTAAATTATAGTGTTGTTCTGATGATCGATTATAATTCATGTATATAATTTTCAAGGGAATTATTTGCTTTGACAAAAACTGTAAAATCAGATATATGTCATGTCATAAGCAAACAGAGTACATCCTGATCAGATGGCCCTTATACACTGTTTGCAAATGCGTGAAAGCTTCATTTATATGAAGGAAAGGGTTAATGTAGAAGCCATGGCCAACAAAATTTCTCTTCTTCATCTGCAACTAATTCACCCTTTCCTCCATGAATATTCATGTAACAATAATGAACAATAATGAGGTCATGAATATTAATTAGACTAATTTGTTATAATAGCACGTGGACACTAGAATGTTTGGCAATGACAGAAACCCGTAGAATCATATCTATACTTTATCACATAATCTGCCTTTTTGGAGGGCTGTAACAGAATGCTGTAAATTGCGGAAATGCACTAGTGCATTTTTTATGCAAATTAGCAATCGTTTCAGCTTCGTAGCACTCATTTCCGGGTTAGCCAACTGTATCACTCTATGTGCATTGTCCATTGTATTACTACGTTGTTTGTTTCATTTTCTATGGCAATTCTAAGACTTATGTGATAAAAAGACTCTCACATGAGTGTTCATTACAAATTGTTTTCATGAAACAATTTGTAATGAACACTCATGTAAGATCCTCTATATATCATAAGCAAATAGAGCAGACCCTAATCAGACGGCTCTTATAGGAGACCCAACCTCTTTGAATAAATCTACTGAAAAACAAGCATTTATTAGAGAAAAGGAAAATTTAGACACATGTTGTTTTGAAATCATTGTTATAAATATAACATTTGGAGCAAATGCTCTATTTACCACAATGGTATCAAAAAGTGACTTTTACAGAGGCGTCCAAAGGTGTCAAAACCAGGGTGTGGGTTAAATGAATATTCCTGAGATAAATTGTTACTATGGTAACAGGGTCATCAAATACTTACATAGCAGCAATAATAAAGTTGCCCGCAAATGGTATCATAAAAATCAGCAGCAGCAACTGAACTTTGATCATATCCATGGGCATCTGAAAACAAACTCATTGTCATGGTAACCAGGCTGCGACTTAATCATATACATTCATTTATTTAACCCTTTACTCCATAAATATCCCTTTCTATGCCTTTGCAAACAGAGCAGACCCAGATCAGATGGCTCCTGTAGGAGTCATCTGATCAGGGTCTGCTCTGTTTGCTTATAATATTACATAGATATAAACCTACAGTTTCTGCCATGGCTAAAAATTACAGTGCCCATAACAGTATTATACCAATTAACCCTTCGCTTGCTGAATATTAAAATACATTTCTCCTTCTTTACCCATACCCTGTTGTATAATTATAATTATATTCACCGTGTACAAGTATTTTGCTGTGCAATCACTGCTGTGGAGTGCACTGGTTGCACAATCAACTTGTAAATAGTGCAGGAGCTGTCTCATCTGGGTCTTCACTATTTACAGGTAGGCATATTGACGTGAATAGCAAGCGAAGGGTTAATATACTTAATATTCATGATCTCATTATTTCTTTATGGATTAACTCATTCTCCCCTAGACTATTTTTAGATACAACCTCTTTGAATTAATCTACCGAAAAGCAGCATTAACTAGAGAAAAGTAAATATTTAGAATTTTGTAGTTTGAAACCATTGTGATAAATAGAGCATTTGCTCCAATAGGAGCAAATGCTCTATTTATCACAATGGTTTTGGAAAGTGACTTTTACAGAGGCGCCAAAATGTGTCACTAAGAGGGAATGTGTTAATGAGTTAATAGCAATTTCTAGCAGAGCTCCAGATAAGATGCATATATTAAAACATTTTAAAGAATAACTTCCTTATTTCTCCACCAAACCCTATGCTGTGACCACTCTCTAGAATTGTCTCGAAGAGACTCCAATAGGCGCCATTTGATCTGGATCGACTCTGTTTGCAAAGGTGTAGAAACGCGTATTATTGGAGTACAGGGTTAATGAATGTCATTCTAACACTTTTCAGAGATACAGTTATTCGAACACTAAACTATGTATCATTAACACTAAACCAAGTATTATTATCGATCTTTAAGACAGGTGGCAGCTTAATGCAGGGTGAAAGTCAAGCAGAAAGCTCCTCTAGGAGCTTTCTGCATAACTTTCACCCTGCATTAAGCAACCACCTGCCTAAAAGTGCCTAAATTCTTCTGAACTATTATTTCGAATAACTGAGGTTTTACTGTATAATTATATGACACAAACTTAAAATTCCACATTTTCACAAAATCAAGGCCCATAACTTAATTGACTGTCAATGTTAATTATGGTTGGATGAAAATACCCTGCAGCACAAGTTCACAAACCCTTAATAATAATATATTCATGTCTGTAGAACAAATGCTTTTGGATCTATGCATGACACAAAAATTTGTAAGTACGGACAGACTGATGAACAAAGGCAAATCTATATACCCGCCCCATTTTAAGAAACTGAGTCTGGAATCACAGACGTCACAAAGATGTAGATTCAATACTCACATCAAGGTAGATTTCTAACTCTTTTCTTGTAAACATGTGTAATTCTCGCCCGGACCAGAGTTGTGGGGCCACCGAGAGGTAAGTTTTTGCATCAGACAAGATCAGACGTACATCTGTAAAAATAATGACATCATGAATATTAATTGTATAAATTTTCATAATTTTAGTATATTTTTTTATGTTATAGTTTTAGAATTCATGGTAGCAACAGTTACTGTAGAATCAGATTTATCCCATTACCTCATAGGCTATTTTTAGATCAAACCACTTAAATAAATCTACCAAAAAGGAGCATAAACTAGAGAAAAGGAAAATTTTAGAATTATGTACATGTGTAGTTTGAAACCATTGTGATAATTTTATTACAATGGTTTCATCAGGTGACTTTTTCAGAGGCGTCAAAAGGCATCAATGAGGGAATGGGTTAAATTATTTCATAAGCAGAGTAGACTCAGATCAGATAGCTCCTAGAGAATAGTTCATGCTCATTTCCCTTTCAACTGCCAGCGTAATTCCTGTTGTTTTTTTTAAATAATTTCTCAATACCATCATTTATCACAGTTTTATAAGACATTCATGCACACTGCTCCAGTTAACTCTTTCCCCGTTGACTACCATCATCAAATAACAAATAATGGCATCATGAATATTTATTAGCTGATTTTTTATGGAATACAGTAGAACCTGTCTTAACTCATTCCCTCATAGGCTATTTTTAGACCCAACCACTTTGAATAAATCTACCGAAAAGAAACATTAACTAGAGAAAAGGAAAGTCTTAGAAATTTCTAATTTGAAACCATTGTTATAAATAGAGCATTAAAATTTTGCTCCTACAGGAGCAAATGCTCTGTTTATCACAATGGCTTCAAAAAGTGTAAAGGTGTATTTATGGAGGAAAGGGTTTAGCAAACAGAGCAGACCTTTATCAGATGGTTCCTGCAGGAGCATCTGATCTGGGTCTACTGTTTGCAAAGACATGAAGAGGCATTTATATGAGGGAAAGGGTTAACCCTTTCGGCGCCAAATTTCTAATTGTAGTCTGCAATTCAAGTTTGTTTAATCATTCAGTAAAATAAAGAAATGAGATAAATAAATGCAAATCTCAAAGCACATATATAGAAATAGAGATTGAGACAAATAGTGAAGTCCCTGATCAGACGACGCCTTGGGACTGCACTATTTGTCATGGTGCATTTATGCGACTGTGGCAGTGAAAGGGTTAAATAAAAACATACTTTTTATGGTCTTGTAGACATTAAAAACTTTCGGTGTGCTCTTTTCCAGTTTCTTCTCATATCTTTCGATGAAGGATGTGAAAGTGTTGGTAACCTGTCTCCGTAGCTTTGTAGGCGGATCCACTGTGTCCTTTGGCTGCGAGGAGCAGTAGCATCTGACAAAACATTAACCCTTTACTCCATGAATATTCATGTAAAAAATAATGATGTCATGAATATTAATTTGATTAAGTTGCTATGATAGCACATGGACACATAATATTCTTACCTTGACAGAAACTTAGAATCATATCTATAAAATATCATAAGTAAACAGAGCAGACCCAGATCAGACAGCTAATGATCTGGGTCTACTCTGTTTGCAAAGGTATTGAAAGGCGTATTTCTGGAGTAAGGGTTATCTCTTTATTCCAAGAATATGCATGTAAGAAATACAGTTGAACTTCGATATCTCGAACTCGGATAACTCAAACTTCGTGATAACTAGAACTAAAAGTTCAGTCCTTCCAAAACTTACAATACAGAATTGCTCTAAAAATGTATTACTACACATATCTAGAAAAACATGTGACAGCTCAATGCAGGTCTAAAGTAATGCTGAAAGCTCCTACAGGAGCTTTCAGCATTGCTTTAGACCTGCATTAAGCTGTAAACTTAAAAAATTATCCAGATCAGAAATAGAATAACTCGAATTCTGTTATCTTGAACTAATTTGTGTGGTCCCTTGACATTCCAGATATCGAGGTTCAGCTGTGTAATCCAATACAAAACCAGAACTATCAAAAGTGGTGATGAATACCCCTGCACAGCAGCCTTGATCACAAACCCAAGAGCTGATCCAACTATACCATGTTACATGCTCAAATGACAAAAAATACTCAAAGTTTTATGGGAGAAAATTCTTCAATGCCTGGTGCTAAACACATAAAAATTGTGTCTTGCACATCTACTATTTGTGGTTAATTTGTATACCAAAAACAAATTTCATGACTTTCAAATTAAAGGAGGAGTTCATGACACCAACTACTCATGTTTAAATATGGACCACCCGCCCGGCCACCAGCGTCTGGGACTGAGTTTTAACCACAACTGAGTCTCAAGATCTAGAACTAATTACAGCTGGGACTTAAGGAATTACACCTGGAACTTCGGGTTAACTACAACTGAGACTTTCGGTTAACTACAACTGAGACTTAGGATTAACTACAACTGAGACTTGAGAAGTTGAGATCTAGTGTTAATTATAGCTGGGACTTAGTGATTTACAGCTGGAACTTAGGGTTAACTACAACTGAGACTTAGGGTTAACTACAACTGAGACTTGAGATCTAGTGTTAATTATAGCTGGGACTTCGGGAATTACAGCTGGAACTTAGGATTAACTACAACTGAGACTTAGGGTTAACTACAACTGAGACTTGAGATCTAGTGTTAATTATAGCTGGGACTTAGGGAATTACAGCTGGAACTTAGGGTTAACTACAACTGAGAATTAGAGTTAACTACAACTGAGACTTGAGATCTAGTGTTAATTATAGCTGGGACTTGGGGAATTACAGCTTAGGATTAACTACAACTAGGACTCAGGGTTAACAGGGCTAACTATAACTAAGACTTAGGGTTAACTATAAATGGGACTTGAGATACAGCTGGGACTTCGGAAATTACAGCTGGAACTTAGGGTTAACTACAACCAAGACAAAGGGCTAACTACAACTGAGACTTGAGATCTAGGGCCAATTACAGCTGGAACTTAGGAATAATTACAGCTGGAATTTCTGGTTAAGTATAGCTTGGACTTGGGGTTAAGTTAACTACAACTGAAACTTAAGGTTAGCTACAATTTGAACTAAGAGCTAACTGTAACTAGAACTAAGGATTAACTACAATTGGAACTAAGGGTTATTTACAACGAAGACTTAGGGTAAACTAAAACTGGGACTTATGGTTAAATACAATTAGGACTTAGAGTTAACAACAACTGGGACTTATGATTAACTACAACTTTGACTTATGGTTAAGTACAATTAGGACTTAGGGTTAACTGCAACTGGGACTTGGGATCTACAGCTATGACTAATGGTTAGGTACAATTTACAATTGAGACTTACCTTGCACTATGTAGATACCACTGTCCTTCTGTTTTAAGTGTTAATGCTCTGGCATGTAGTGACACAAAATTTCTGAAAATACATGTAATAAAACTTATTTAACCATTTACTTGAGAGAGATGCCTTTTTGACAACAGGGCAGACCCAGACAAAACGACATCTGACCAGGGTCTACCCTGTTTGCTTATAAAAATGCCATGAGAGAGATGCCTTTTTGACAACAGGCCAGACCCAGACAAAACGACTCCTGTATGAGCCATCTGACCAGGGTCTGCCCTGTTTGCTTATAAAAATACAATAAAAATAGATCTAATTCTTTAGTTTCTATCATTTTTATTATGCCATTATAAAAATCAAGCACTGTTTATGCCTTGGTAGAAACTGTAGTTCTAATCAGATCTATACAATTCCATCAGCAAACAGAGCACACCCTGATCAAATGGCTCTTGTGTGCAAAGGTATTAAAAGGATGTAAAGGGTTAATATAATGGCAAGTAGGGGTGTCATGACATTTCAGTGAGTGCATTTCAGTGAGTGCACGGTACATAAGACTGTAACCATCACAAAGCTAACATTGCTCATACATTGCTCAGAACTGAATGTTTGCCATTATGATTAGAGTAGAAGGATAAGAATATGAAATCTTAACAGATCTAGTGAGACTTATGACTATAGTTCACATTTGTGTACTCTAAATGGTGATATCGAGCTACTTTCGGTTTTAACGATATCCCAGCAAAATCAGCATGGTCTTACAGCTCATTGATGAGACAAGTGAGACTACAACATGTGATCAAATGTAGAAATATATATAGGTAAAAATGAACATCTTCTCGAAAGAATCAAAATGTCAACCTAGATCAGTTGTTGATATAAATTGTGGCATTAACTGTTTATTCCATTAATACCTTTTTAATGCATAAATGCAAATAGTGTAGACCCGGATCAAATATATCCTACAAGTCTGGTCAAGTATTGCTCTGTTTGCTTATGAAATAATACAGATCTGATCCTATTGATTCTGCCACGGCTAAAATTGGCCGTGTTAAAATGTAGAATTCATTTTTAAAATTAACTTATGTCATGATGTCATTATTTCTCACATAAATAATCATGTAGTAATGAGGTACAATAGTCCACATGTCAGTCTCATCAACAATGGCATGTTACTTGCGACAGTTGCCTGCTTAAAATCTCGTGTGGGATTTCATTCAAACCGAAAGTAGCTCGATATCAAACAATTTCGAGTACACATATGTGTGGACTATTTACATGTGCACTTGACATGGCGATCTACATTCGATTTGATGACATACGACAAGTTGACATAGAAATTAATTGTTGATGAGTGCGATGTGGTGATCAGGCACTAATGTCAACGCAATGACAGATCTCGCTCAACAAATATGTAATGTCAAAAACGAACCAGTTCTAATTCCGCGAAAACTAATGACAAATTAACGTTAGTAATGGATATGAAACAATAAATAGAAATTTGAATTTTCAAATAGTTTGAACTACAATATTACACCAATTACCTGGTAAACACATATCTTCTACTGAGTAATTTTGCTGTTATTACTGTTGACATTGTAAAAATTCGGCCGATAACAGATCTTGATCATGAAAACGCTGTAATTCCACTTCGGCAAATCACTTCCGGTTAGTAGATTTTCGACATGCAAACTTTCACATCCTACAAAAATTATTCATACGTCGCATTCACCCATGAAATCGCCAGATTCTGGATTAGTTTCAATGTATTGTTTCAAGTCATACTTTCTGAGAGTACTCTAAACGACTGTCAATCCAGAGATTCGAGAAAATATCCAGGAACCTGTGGGTCCTTTGCTGGAAGTGGAATGTCAGAAGACGGACAAACTACATCCCTGGCAGTTGTGCCATACGACGAGAACGCCATACTGCCAATGCACAAGCACCAACGAAAATTTCAGTTTGTTGGTCATGAAATATCAATACAACAAGACTTTAGTGGTCTTGGTGTTGCAGCAGTTGTGTGGGATGCGGTAATTAACTGCTTGTAACATAATTTGCATTTTGTTTGTATTGAAGAATCATTTAAACTGTGTATATATATATATATATATTTAAACAACTTTAAAACATTGCTCGTATTTTTGAAGGGTCAGCATCCATGTTTTAATCCCGTGAGGAAACGGGTATACATACGTGAGACAAAAATTTCTAATGCTTAAATGGACTCTAAATTTAGAGTAATAGTATATATGAAAGGTGACGGGTCAAAACGGCCCAATTCCAAAACGGCCCATATCGGCCCGGTTTGCCCGGGTCAAAACGGCCCAATTTTTAGGATAGTTGATGTATATTCTTTTGGTATGGCTATATAAATATCATTGTTATTTGTGTGCGAAACGCCCTTATATATCGTCCATTAAGTACATGTAATTCAAAATAAAGAATATACTGTACCATAAAAATGTAATTATAAAATATTTGCGGGCCGACTTGACCCAGGCCGAGTTGACCCGGCCGACTTGACTCAGGGGCCGAGTTGACCCAGGACCTTATGGACCGGGCCGTTTTGACCCGCATGCATAACACTTTTAATTACCCGTATCTGGTTACAACACATCTATCAAACATTATGATTTAATGTGTAACACTTTTAAATGTATTTGTTGAAAATATCATTATTATATCAAAATGAAAACTAACGTATAAAAAACAGTTATACCGAAACAACTTTTTTTCACACACTGAATTTATATTAATGATCACTAACCAAAAAATGGGCCGTTTTGACTCGGTATAATTTGGTCTGGGGGATAAAGTGGGCCGTTTTGGACTGGGCTGTTATGGAAGTGGGCCGTTTTGACCCGCATTCATATGAAAAGGGTACCTTGGGTAATTGTTGGCAGGTACCCAGGCCAGGTACAAAATTTATACCCAGGTACGACATTTCTACTTCAACTTCAACGTTTTTTCTACCAAAAATCGTTACCGATTACTTGAAGCAGGCGCTTTTCAGGAGACAGGTTGTTAGTCTGCAAGATGTTATATGCTTTGTTAAGAAAGTAAAAAGAGTCATAAATAAAAAGATCTATTACTTGACCAGATTAAACTGAGACTCCGTGCATATTCCGTATTCATCTGTATGTATTGGTATGTATGGTAATCGAATTCATTCGAGTATAGCCGGGAACGCTAACGGAAATTGATGAGTCTCAGTTTAAAATGGTCAAGTAATACAGTGCTAATAATAAAAAAAAGGTACAAAATTTATACAAGAGATAATGTTGTCATTGATCCTAGTATAAGTCAGAAACAATTTGTGAGAACTACTGGTGATTTGTGTCTGCAATTTCTTTTATTCTGCAAGCTTAAATTTGTAGCTTTCTGCATTTAACACCTTTCTACGCTTTTGCAAACAGAGTACTCAGTAGACCAAGATCAGATCTAATCAGGGTCTGCTCTGTTTGCTTTGAATGGAATATAGATCTGTAAAACTTCTGGCATGATAAAAAAAAATCATAAATTACCATCATAAAAAAAATAATCTGTGAATTAATATTCATGATGTCATTATTTCTTGCCTGAATATACATTGAGTAAAAAGTTCAAGAGTAATTAAAACAATAAATATTTTGCTAGAGATTAACTTATACAAATTTGTTTGATGTTGGATAAATATAGTAGACTTCTTTCTTGTGACCTTGGTGAAGTTTTAAAACTTTTTGTTTTACCATTCATGTGTATACCCTGAATCAGCCCTAAGACTTTTGAAGAGACAAACTTAAACAAATGGTATGTGCAGACCCAAATCAAACGACTCCAGAAGATGTTTTACAGGATCTCAGAGAAAAACAGATACCGTAAATGTGCATACACAGATACTAAAATAGTCATTTCTCCATCAAACCCTATGTTGTGACCACTCTTCGAGACGATTCTAAAGAGTGGTCACAGCATAGGAGTCATTTTTGAAATTTACTTATATTATCTGGACCTCAGGGGTCTACGCTATTAGCTACTATGTTATTGAAAGTTATGAAAATTGACTTATTCTGCTGTGCAAACACGTTGTAATGATTGAGAGAGAAGATAGGGATTCCAAATATTTAAGGTAACTGGGTTTTTATTTGCCATGTTTCTATTGCACAAATGTAACCATTTTTGTTCAATATGCTTGTAGGCTGAGGTTCTTTGCAGTTTCTTGGAGACACATCCAGACATTGTTGGAGGTAGATCAGTAATTGAGCTAGGGGCTGGAACAGGACTTGTTGGAATTGTTGCAGTCATGTTAGGTATGATTAAGTCAAGTCCAAACATTCTAGATTTGCAAAGCTGGTGGGTTGTCCTAGCTCAAATTTATCTTCCCTTTCAGCATACAACAGTCAAATGCATGGCAGTCTTTCAGTGGTCCAGATAAGATGTGTATTATATTAAAACAATTTCAAGAATAATTTCTTTATTTCTCCACCAAGCCCTATTTTGTGACCATTCTTTAGAATCATCTCTTTAGAAGAGACAATTCTAAAGAGTGGTCACAACATAGGGTTTGGTGTAGAAATGATAATTTTTAGTACTTGAGTACGAACGTTTATCAGTAGCTCTGGTCTTTGCATGCACATCAGATATAGTGAGATGGAGCACAGAATCCAAGATGCCAGATACTTTCAGAGCAAAAGATAAAGTTGTGTACTCAAATACTAAAATTGTCATTTCTCCACCAATCCGTATTTTTTACCACTCTTCTTTAACTCTTTGCATGCTAAGTAATTTTTTGTATTCAACAATTTTCATCTGCTTCAATTCTTAAAATAAATGTCTCTCATTTCTTTGCAAAATATGGTCAAGATGACAAACAGTTTGGATCCTGATGAGACGCCGCATTTTGCGGCATTTCATCTGGATCCAAACTGTTTGCATAAGTAATCACAGTTTCACCGCTAGCGTGCAAAGAGTTAAAACTATTGAAGATAAATCAATGAAACTTCATGTACTAATAAACATAATACTAGAGCAGAGAAATTTCTTTAAGATGTGCAGTATACTGGTTCATTACTCTAACATCTCCCATTATGAAATTGTCTCCCTTAAATGTTTACATTTTTCTTCTTTTGACCATTACCACGAACAGAGGCTGATGGAACCTAGTTTACTTTCAGAATATAGCACAAATAATGCATTGCTTAAGAGTAATTACTCTGCAATATTACTTTATTGAATTATCTCCCTTTTTGTTGAGCCTACTTGTGGTCAGCTCGACATAGTCGCCACAATGTCATCGTGTATATTAAGTGTGTGCCCTTTTGTCGGGGCTGTAACTCAAAGTTGTGTGGAAGGATTATGAAATTACTTGGTGGAAATGTTCTTCTAGAGAGGACGGTGTGTCAGTAGCTGGAAGGTCAAGGTCATCCTTGGAGGTCAAAGGGCAAAAGCGTGTTCTTTTTTGCTTGTATGAGCTTCAACTCAAAGTTGCATAGAAGGATTTTGAAATGACTTGGTAGAAAAGTTCTTCTAGAGAGGTTGGCGTGTCGCGCGCAATAACCACGTCAGTAGCTGAAAGAACCTGGTCAGTAGCTGAAAGATCAAGGTCACACTTGGAGGTCAAAAACATGTAATCTTTTGCTTGCCTGGGCTCTAACTCAGAGTTGCATGGAAGGATTTTGGAATGACTCAGCAGAAATGTTCTTCTAGAGAGGATGGCATGTCCAGTGCAAGAACCAGGTCAGTAGGTGAAAGGTCAAGGTCACACTTGGAGGTCAAAGGTCAAAAACATGTACTTTTATGCTTGTACAGGCTGTTTCTCAGTAGATAGCTGGATTTTGAAATGACTTGGCAGAAATGTTCTTCTTGTAAGGATAGTTTGTTGCATGCAAGAACCAGGTCCATAACTTCAGGTCAAGGTCACTCTCAGAGGTCCGGGCTCTGGCTCTGAGTGTAATGACTCAGCAGGAAGGTTCTTCTGCAAATGATGGTGTGTTGCAAGCAAGAACTAGATCAGTAGCTGAAAGGTCAAAGTCACACTCAGAGTTTAAGGGCAAAAAACATGTCCTTTTTTGCTTATTTGGACTCTTAAAACAGAGTTGCATGGATGGATTATCTCAATCTGACTAGTGGGCAATGCCTGCATGGTGTTATGATGCCTCCATCCTTTCTTTGCATCTATACATCAGTCCAATTTTGTTCAGGTACTGTTTGCTTGAATTAATTTTAAATAAGGTTGCGGAAATGTAAGGAAAGTGTGTCAAATGCAATACAAAGTCTGTAACCCATGTTGCCCTTGGGCAACTTTAAGTCTAGTTTAAAATCAGGTACTTTTTGTTTTCTTATGTTGTTGGGAGCATTTTTTAAATCATTGAAACGTCATATACTGAAAGAAAATGGCATAGTATCGGCCTTTTAGCTGACACTGGCAGCGTGGCTTTAAGAATTAAAGCTTCGATGAGTTTGATTTTCAGAGGAATCTGTCATGGGGAACCACATTTATTCTCTGACAATGTGGCAGCGTGGGGTATGTGAGCTTGCTCACTAAAGGTCTTTAATTCATGATGTCATTATTTCATATATAAATATTCATGAGAGTGAAAAGGCCATTAATGATTATCAGAGCTAAGGATGCGTACACAAAAACTAAAATCGTCATTTTTCCACCAAACCCTATACTGTGACCATTCTTTAGAATCGTCTCTTCGAGACGATTCTAAAGAGTGGTCACAGTATAGGGTTTGGTGGAGAAATAAAGGAGTTTTTCTTGAAAATGTTTGAATTTACGCATCTTATCTGGAGCTCTGGATTATTAGACATTCATCTCATCAGTATTGTCTTTGCAAATGATACTCCGATGAGCGTTACATGGCCATCATGACCCTCTTGTTATCATTTTAGGGGCCACTACTACCATAACAGATAGAGAGGAAGTACTCCCTTTTTTAGAAAAAACAGTAAGAACTAATTTACCAGAACGTTTAGCCAGCAGTGCAAAAGTTCTGGCCTTAGATTGGACGTCAGATCGAGACAGTTTTGACACAGAGTATGATGTGATTCTAGGAGCTGATATTGTGTACATCGAAGAGGTGTTTGAAGATCTGTTATCAACTTTACTAAAGCTGAGCAGTAAAAATACCATGGTGCTGCTCTCGTGTAGAATTCGTTACGAAAGAGACACTTACTTTTTATCTCGCCTTGAAGAATTATTCACAGTTGAGAAAATATCTTACGACAAATCAAAAGATGTCAATTTGTATAAAGCATTTAAAAGATAGTACATGTAGTATAAAAGAGCTTTGTCTTATTTTAGTATATACTTAACTTCATGAATATTCATTCAAGACACTGTCCATTATGAATATTTCTTTATTTCTGGTTATATCTGGTTAGATGCCCCCATCCAGAACCCAGTGGGTAGATGTCTGGGCCGTTTGCTTAATATGTCAATTTCAGGGACAAGTTATGTACAAATCGAGGGCTTGGTGCAAAACTATTGTAACTCCTTCACTTTGTGAAGAAGTTACAACAGTTTTACACCAAGACCTCGAAATGGGTTATTTAATCCATAAAGACACATTTTGACGTATTTGCAAACAGAATATATCCAAATCATCATTATCGTCACATCATCATCATCATCACATCATTCCTTGGCGCCATGTATGGCTTATACAGTGTAAACGTAAATGAATGAACCGGACAGGAGAGACGCACTGTTTGCTGATGATAAAATATAGATATGATTTTACAGTTTCTACCATGGCCAAAATTCTTGTACCCATGTGCCATTATTACAAGTTAAACTATTTAACGTTCAAGATACCTATGTTTTACATGAATATACATGGAGTAGTGTTAACCCATTCCCTCGTAGGTTATTTTTAGATCCGACCACTTTGAATAAATCTACGGAAAAGGAGCATTAACTAGAGAAAAGGAAAAATTAAGAATTTTGTAGAAGAAAGCATTGTGATAAATAGAGCATTTGCTCCTATAGGAGCAAATGCTCTATTTATCACAATGGTTTCAAACTACAAAATTCTAAAAAATTTCCTTTTCCTTTTTGGTAGATTTATTCAAAGAGATTGTATCAAAAAATAGCCTATGAGGTAATGAATTAAAGAACAAAAACCTGTAATATTTCACTTGTTCGGGGACACCACGGACAATATAGACAATAGATTTTGCTACACCTGTGTACATGACTGTGTCATTATGAAAATGGGGCTAATAAATATTCATGACGGCATTATTTCTTTCATGCATATTCAACAGGGAAAGGATTAATCCATAAACACGCCATTCTACACCTTTAGGATCAGATCAGGGTCTGCTCTGTTTGCTTAAATGATATAATATAGATATGATTCTACAGTTTCTGCTGTAGTCAAACATTCATATATCCATGTGCTGTTATAACAATCTAATTAATATTCATGATGTTATTATTTCTTTCATGAATATTCATGGAGTAAGGTGTCAAATAAGGGATCTAATTGCTTTGACAATGCCCTGATTAACGCTATACTCCATGAATATTCATGTAAGAAATAATATTGTCATAAATATTAGATTAGTTGTTCTAATAGCACATGACCGGAGTCGCAGATAAAGGTGCGTACTCAAAATACTCGTCATTTCTCCACCAAACCCTATGTTATGACCCACTCTTTTTGAGACGATTCTAAAGAGTGGTCACAACATAGTGTTTGGTGGAGAATTAAAGAAGTTACTCTTGAAAATGTTTTAATATACAGGTAAGCATCTTATCTGGGCCTCTGAATAGCACATGGACACTTTATAGAAGTTCTGCTCTAGCAAGACCACAAACTTGGTTATAAGTAATGACACCATGAATATTTATTAGCAGAAATATTAGAATGGCCCATGTAAACATAAACCTTTAGTACAGTAGTACATATCTTAACCCATTCCTTCATAGACTATTCTTAGATCCAACCTCTTTGAGTGAATCTACCAAAAAGGAGCATTAACGAGAGAAAAGGACAATTTTCTGAAACCATTGTGATAAATAGAGCATTTGCTCCTATAGGAGCAAATGCTCTATTTATCACAATGGTTTCATAAAGCGACTTTTATAGAGGCGAAGAAAGGCATATTTATGGAGAAAAAGGTTAAGTGGTCTAATTAGGGATCTGTAAGGTAGGTGGTAGCTTAATGCAGGTCACAGGTAATGCAGAAAGCTCCTCGAGGAGCTTTCTGCATTACTTTTGTCCTGCATTAAGCAACCACCTACTTTTTAAGACTCCTGTGTTCAGTAAATGACAAGCTCTACTGTATTGGTAGATAATTTCATAAGCAAACAAAGCAGACCCTGATCAGACAGCTCCCATAGGAGCCAGCTGATCTTGTTTCACTCTGTTTGCAAAAGGAGTTAATGATTTATTCCATGAATATTCATGTAAGAAATAATGGCATCATGAATATTAATTAGCTGATTTTTTTATACTTGACATGAACACAGGATTTTTGGGTCATGACAGATTATGTAGAATAACATCTGTATTTTTTTTAAAAGTAAACGGCGCACATTCTAATAGAACAACTCCTACAGGAGACGCCTGATTTGTCCCCAAAGGTGTTAAAAATGTGTATATATGGAGTAAAGGGTTAAACTATCTAATAAGATCTGTATTTTTTCAAAAGCAAACAGTGCATATTCTAATAGAACAGCTCCTATAGATTCTAATAGAACAGCTCCTACAGATTCTAATAGAACAGCTCCTACAGATTCTAATAGAACAGCTCCTACAGATTCTAATAGAATAGCTCCTACAGATTCTAATAGAACAGCTCCTACAGGAACCGCCTGATTTGTTCCCAGAGGCGTTAAAAAGGTGTATATATGTAGTATTCCATTCCACTAAGACTATTTTTAGACCTAACCTCTTTGAAAAAAATCTACCAAAAAGGAGCATTTACTGGAGAAAAGGAAAGTTTTAGAATTGTGTAGTTTTGAAACCTTTCTGATAAATAGAGCATTATGGAGCAAATGCTCTATTTATCAGAATGGTTTCAAATGTGACTTTTACAGGGGCGTCAAAAGCGTCAATATGCGGGAATGGGTTAAACATCAGGGAGCTTTTGTCCAAAGAACATATCATTTGCTTCAGTTTAAAAGACACTTTTATTTCTATTTTCAAACATACTATCAATATTACAACAGTTTGGATCCAGATGAGACAAGGAGTGACTTGATTGAAGGATTAGTAGATCTAAATTTGTGCCGGGTCACATGTCATCCTATCCAATGAAGTGTGCTTTGGGGGAGTTCAGGCTGAAACAAAAAAACGAACATGACTGTAAGGAATATACATTAATAATAATAATAATAATAATAATAACGACTTTATTTTAAGTGGATTACATATTTGGTACAAGACCAATTTTCAATATGGTCCACATGACAAGAACATTAATATACAAAACATATAAATAGAATTGAAAACCCAAGCTGACCCTGTTTAGATTTAAGAAAGTACTACTAATGCAAATAAATTTATATCAAGATCAGGTTGGACTGTTAAGGAGACCTGATTTTGAGGTAAGCTTAACTCGTAATGAGAGAAATAATTTGGAACTGTACAAAATAAAATGTTGACATTACTTTTAGGGTTGCAAGGGTCAGTATGGTGTACAAAGTAAATTATGATTCAATATACATATTACATGTTACATATACAGTTGAATCTCACTATGTCGAAGTCACTGGGACCAGACATTAATTCGAGACAACTAATTTTGACTATTCATATTTATAATGAAGACGTTTTACTAAGGTTAAAGCTGAGATATCCGACTTAAGATAATGAGAGTCAACTGTATACATATCACATGCATATACATGTACATACAAACAGAAATGTACATATGAACATAGGCAATGAAATCATCAAGGTATAATGTCCATCATTCAAACACTGCATTATGACTGCCAGAGTACTTCCACCTAAGATAAGATATTTTAAATTGTTTCAAGGTGTCTGCGGAGCGTATAGATTTGGGAATTCTATTCCAGATAACTGGGCCCGAATATGACAGAGATTTCCGAAAAAATTCAAGATTAGGTTTCGGAACTTTTAGCTCTCTGTTCTCTCCAGATCTCAATGAGTGAAGACTGTTCACATCCCGATAAGTAAATTTGTATTTCATATATTCTGGACAGACATTATTTGTAGATTTGTATACAAGAATTGCTTTTCTGTATTCTATCCTGTCCAAAAATGTCATCCACCTTAGTTCAGTAAATAGCTCTTGAGATGGTGTGTCAAACGTTTTATCAAGGATTATTCTGGCCGCTCTCTTCTGGAATTTTAAAAAGTCATCTAACAGTACATTACTGCAGTTACCCCATATAGTGCAGCAGTAGTCCAGATGCGGCAATATGTATGCATTGAAAAAGAGTTTCCGGGAATGCAAATTTAAAAAAGCTCTAATCCTTAAGAGAAGATATAGATAAGTATTACATTTCTTTAGAACTTGTTCTGCGTTGACTTTCCAGTTAAGGTTCTGGTCAACATTAACACCTAGAAGTTTTTCTGACTTGCAGTATGAAATTGTTTTACCTTGAAGTTGAAAAAAGTTGGCATTTGTGTGGCTGTTTACAGTCTTATTGCTTGAAGGAGATATGTACATTGCTTTAGTTTTATCTGCATTGGGTACCATGCAATTTTGGCCACACCATGTGTCGATGTTATTGATTTCAGATTGCAAATTATTATGCACACTTGAGATTGTCTTATCAAAGCAAGACACAGTCGTATCATCGGCAAACATGTTAACCGATGCAGTTTCTGTATGAAGTGGAAGATCATTGATGTAAACGATAAAAAGTAATGGCCCTAGTATAGAGCCTTGAGGAACACCAGCTGTGATAGTTTGAGCCTCTGACATGTGGCCTGAGACACATACTTTCTGCGAACGATCAGTCAGATAGGATGAGAACCACTGTACAGATGACGAACTGAATTTGTAAAGTTCCAGCTTTTTTAGGAGTAGTGAGTGATTAACCAAATCAAAAGCCTTTGTTAAATCCAAAAATACCGTTCCAACAACTAATTTGTCATTGACTGCATTGAGCCATTCATCAATTATAGCTGTTAAAGCTGTCTCACAGGAATGATTCTCTCTAAACCCAGATTGCATTGTGTATAAAAGTTCATTTTCCTCAAGATACTGTTTCATGGTGATTGCTACATGTCGTTCAAGGAGCTTCGATATGATTGGCAAGATAGAGATAGGACGGTAGTTATTTTTATCAGATTTAGATCCTTTCTTATGTATTGGAGTTACTTTTGCGAGTTTAAATTTACCAGGAAATTTACTCTTTTTAATACTTAAATTAAATATCTTTGTTAGTGGCGAAGCTATAGTCTGACAACTTAATTTCAATATTCTTGGTCCAATGCCATCTAGCCCTGTTGATTTTGACTCATCCAGTGATTGTAGCTGACTTAAAACAAAATCTTTTGTTACTAGTGGTATAAGAAATGTACCCTGTCCCCCAGTTTTGCTTATGACAAAATTATTAATCAGATCCCTACTATCATCATTTAAAGTTTCTGGAGGATCCGGGAATGTTTTGAAAATATTTGTAAAGAAAGTGTTAAATTGTTCAGCTGTAACTAGTGGGTCTTCAATAGGATTCCCATTGTCATCATCAATATAACTTGTTTGACAGTCTTGTTTAGATTTAGCAGATAATTCTTTAAGATGTTTCCATAAAGACCGCGGATTTTTCTTATTTTCATTAATTGATTTTGAGTAGAAGGATGTTTTAGCCTGCTTTGATAATAACTTAACTTTCTGTCTCCAAAATTTAAATTGTCCCTCATTCCCATGTTTCTTTGCAGCGTCTCTTGATTTAATAGCATCCACTATGTCAGTGTTAAACCAGTCAGGTTGTTGCCTAAATTTAACTCTCTTTTCCCTCTGTGGCAAGTGAGAATTCATAACTGTTGTGAATAGGTTAATAAAATATTCAACAGCATCTTCAGGGTCATCAAATATGTCCAGGACAGACCATGGCTGATTTTCTAGATCTACCAGAAATTTTTGTTCATCAAAATTTTTATATGACCGATATTTTATTGTATGATGTAGCGGACCATTTTGATGGTGCCGGGTGAATTTTCTACTGAAGCAGACTGGAAAATGATCACTGAGCGAAAGACATGGAATCTGAATATCTGTAATATTTGCTGGCTCATTAGAGTAAACATGGTCAATTATCTTAGCAGACATGGAAGTTACTCTGGTAGGTTTACTTACAAGCTGAGATAAGTGGAAGGCATTAGTTATGTTATTCCATGTACTGTTACTTGAGGCGCCCTCAGTGAAGTTAATGTTAAAGTCTCCAAGTAATATGATTTCCTTATTTTCATCAAAAGTTTTTTCCAGACACTTTTCAAATTCATCAAACCATATTGCGGATGCCGATGGAGGGCGATATACATAGCCTAAGAGAAATGATTTCCGCTGTTTCGGTTTAACTTCAAGCCAGATAGTTTCTAAAGTGTCTGATTCTAGATCCAGCCTTTGTTGGCATGCATAATTTGTTTTCACATATACCATCACTCCACCTCCATTCGTTTGTCTGTCTTTTCTGAACACCTGATAACCGTTTAAATGAAATTCACTGTCACAGAAGCTGTCATTTAAAAATGTTTCACATAATCCTAACACATCAATTTCAGGATTAGAATCTAAAAAGTACTTTAACTCGTTCAGCTTTGGATATATATAGTGAATGTTTAAATGCATAAAATGCATACCTTTCCTATTAAAGAGAGAGTTTTTACAGTTTTTCACTGGAATGGAGGTGGGTCTAAAGTTGGCATTTTGTGAGTCGTCACCATCTTCTAATATCTGAATGGGGGGCCCCATTGTGGAATTTGCCTCATCCATGGCGGTATCCAGTTCCGTGGCGGTTGTTGTCTGTTTGGTTGCCACTGTCGTTTTCGGAGGCTGGTTCGACGAAAATTTTCGACACCAGACTTTGGAGCGATGTTGGGATCCTGAATGTTAAGTGCTTGTCTGACAGCTACCTTCAGGCCCTTTGCAAGCACTGCTGTACCCTTTGATGACAGATTTTGTTCATCATAGAATAATGTTCTGTCCGGCTTGGTTTCTCGAAACAGAAAGTTTTCTGTGTGGTCAATAAAAACATATCCTCTCTGCTGACAGTATTTCTCAATTGTTTTATTGCTTTCATTTATTTCTGAGACTGATGGTTTGCCTTTTAGTTTAGGGAGAATGGAGGAAAGCACTATTTTTGCTGTTTTATTTACACTGCTTATTGCTGTAATTGCTTCGTCGTAGTTGCTGATCATTTCATCAGTGTTTGCTGCACCACTTCCTGAGTGAATTACAATTACGTCAAACTTATCAAGGTTGAATATACCTTTACTCCTTATATATACGCCTTTGCAAACAGAGTAGACCCAGATAAGATGGCTACTATAGGAGCTTATGAAATATAATTGATCTGACCCTACAGTAACACTAACAGTAAAGGTATAGGCTATATCATGATTCATGTGTTCTTGACAATGGAAAATCATATAATAACTACAGTGCTCCCTCCCTACAACAGCCCTCTCAATAACGATTCCTCCTTACAACAACGCATGTCACTGTTTCCGAAACAACAAGGCTCCAGAAACAACCTTTGTCCATCGTATTTTCTTTATGCCCCAATCAAACCCTATGTTGTGACCACTCTTTAGAATCGTCACTTTGTGACGATTCTAAAGAGTGGTCACAACTATAGGGTTTGGTTGAGGCATAACGGTTTTAGTTCTCGAAATACAGTTTATCTGCGGATCTGCAAACAAGCTAATTATGTTTGATTTTCCCTCCCTATAACAACTCCCTCTGAACAACACATACACTATTCGTATCCCAAAGGCTGTCGTTGTAGAGAGGGAGCAGTCGTTGTAGAGAGGGAGCAGTCGTTGTAGAGAGGGAGCACTGTATTCATAAAAGTCATTTTTCAAACCATTGTGACAAATAGAGCATTTGCTCCATAGCAACAAATGTTCTATTTATCGAATTGGTTTTTAAACTGTTTCAATCTAAAAGAAATCCCTTTTTTCAAGGAAATGACCATGCTCAGCAGATTTGTTCAAACAGGTTCTTTCTGTATGACTCCTTTACTACATCTAAATTCTTCTTTACAAACTTTTCAGTTAACCCTTTCCCTGTTCTGTGTTTATTCCAAATTCCAATATCTACTGAATATTCTTTAACACAATAGTTATTGAAGAATTATTGAAGTTGGAACATTGTAAACATTTTAGAAAGCAAAAAAATAGATCTATCCAATTCTATTAGCAAACAGAGCAGACCCTGATCAGACGGCTCCTCTAGGAGCCGTCTGATCTGGGTCTACTCTGTTTGCAAATGCGTGAAAACATGTTTGTATGAGGGAAAGGGTTAAGAGAAGTTTAATGGCATATGGTTCCAAAATTTGTGTCAGTATTATGAATATTTCGTTATATCGAATGTTGTTATAACGAATGTTCAATGTAGGTGCGATATGTTAATCCATTCCCGCATGTTGACGCATTTTGACGCCTCTGTAAAAGTCACTCTTTGAAATCATTGTGATAAATAGAGCATTTGCTCATATGGAGCAAATGCTCTATATATCACAATGGTTTCAAAACTACTTAACTCTAAAAATTTCCCTTTTTTCTAGTAAATGCTCCTTTTCGGTAGATTAACTCAAAGAGGTTGAATCTAAAAATAACCTCTGAAGGAATGGGTTAAGCTTGGCCCGTTAATTAATCTGGAGCCCTGAGGTTTTGCTAACAGTAAATATATAGACTGTCAGCCTCGTATATACATGTAGAGTAAAACCTCTCTTAATAAGACGTTTAAATTAACATCAATGTTGGGTCTATAAACCTTACAACCCTGACATTTCAAATGAATTGTTCCAAAATTCAAACAGGTCATGCTTAATGTAAATCTTTATGGATTTTTCTAGAGAAAAATGTAACATGACAAACATTGCAAACCCTGATGAGAGGACTCCTCTAGGAGCTCTCTCATCACGGTTTTCACTGTTTGCAATGGGCATTAGTGACCAGTGGCCTGCATAGTAAGGGTTAACCCTTTACTCCATAAATACGCCTTTGCAAACAGAGTAGACCCATATCAGACCGCTCCTAGAGGCGCCGCCTGACCAGGATCTGCTCGGTTGGCTTTTGACATGATATAGATCTGATTTTACAGTTTTTGTCGAAGCAAAAACATCCTTTGAAATGTTAATGTTATAAAATTTGAGCTAATAAATATTCTTGATGTCATCATTGCTTGCATGAATATTAAACCGAATGGGTTAATTAAAGGTACTGATTTGGGCCTACCTGATTTCGCAAATATAATGATGATACTCGTGACATGGAACATCGTGCCACGTGAAATTGTGAGCTCCAACAAGAGCCAGACAGTGTTGTGGCGGTGCAGGCTCGGAATGTGGCACGGGTTTACGAGGTTGGTTCGGATACCAGTTTGTGTATGTCATGTTTTTATTTTCCGAACTCCAACTCCAGATGTTTTTGTTCTCGGAGTAATACGCCCCTGTCCAGAAACTGGCGTTCAAATTAGTCGCTGGAAAGAAGATTTACAATGTTTATATCCTCGCACAAACCTGCTCCATATTGCGTAGCTGTTATAGTCAAAATGTAATGTACACACCGTGACTATAGGGATTCGGGGGCATGCTTCCCCAGGAAAATGTAGATTTGTGTAGTTTTGAAACCATTGTGATAAATAGAGCATTTTGTCGTATAGGAGCAAATGCTGTATTTATCACAATGGTTTCAAAATGTGACTTTTACAGAGGCACCAAAAGGCGTCTAGGAGGGGGTATAAGGGGATTCACTCTTTTTAACCCCCATCCCACCCCGCCCATCCCACCCCAAATATTTTACATAGGAGGGGTTTCTATATAGATCAAAGAAGGAAAATTGGCTTTAAAATTTGTGTAATATCTGAATTTTAATCAGCTTGGTCCGGTGGGGGATCGAACCCGGGACCCCTGGTATAGTCAGATGGACTCACGGTATTTGAAGAGACGACTGGCGAATGAGCGAATGAAGTCATCCTCTTCTTTGTCATTTATCTCCAGGTTGTCCGCCATAGATATGAAACAGGCATGCTGAAACCACCAAAAAGTGAATTTTAACCCATTCCCTCATAGTTGTGTCTTTTGACGCCTCTGCAAAAGTCGACTGTTGAAACCATTGTGATAAATAGAGCACTTGTTCCTATAGGAGCAAATACTCTATTTATCACAATAGTTTCTTCTACAAAATTCTTAATTTTTCCTTTTCTCTAGTTAATGCTCCTTTTCGGTAGATTTATTCAAAGTGAGTGGATCTAAAAATAACCTACGAGGGAATGGGTTAACACTTTACTGCATGTATATTCATGTAAAACATAGTACCATGAACATTAAACAGTTTAACTTGTGATAATGGCACATAGGTACAAGACTTTTGGCCATGGTAGAAACTGTAAAATCATATCTACAGTGCTCCTTCCCTACAACGGCCCTCTCAATAACGAGTCCCTCCTTACAACAACGCATGCCACTGTTTCCGAAACAACCAGGCTCCAGACACAACTTTTTTCCTTCGTAGTTTCTTTATACCTCCATCAAACCCTATGTTGTGACCACTCTTTAGAATCGTCACTTTGTGACGATTCTAAAGAGTGGTCACAACATAGGGTTTGATTGAGACATAACGGTTTTAGTTCGCGAAATACACCTTATCTGGCGATCTGCAAACAAGCTAATTATGTTTGATTTCCCCTCCCTATTACAACTCCCTCTGAACAGCACACACAATCTTCGTATCCCAAAGGGTGTCGTTGTAGAGAGGGAGCACTGTATATTTTATCACCAGCAAACAGAGCGTCTCTCCTGTCCGGTTCATTCATTTACGTTTACACTGTATAAGCCATACATGACGCCAAGGGATGATGTGATGATGATGACGATGATGATAATGTTATTGTTGTTTTATGATGATGATGATGATGTGACGTTAGTAATGATTTAGATATACTCTGCAAAGGTGTCTTTATGGATTGAATAACCCATTTGTACATAGCTTGTCCCTGAAATTGACATAGGCAAACGGCCTAGACATCTACCCACTGGGTTCTCAAAAGGGACATCTGACCAGGGCCTGCATTCTTCGTTCTCTCCTTAAATTAACTCATTCTCTCCTACTGACGCCTTATTGCGCCTATGTAAACTTTATTTTATGAAACCATTGTGATAAATAATGGTTTCAAACAACAAAATTCTATATTTCCCATTTTCTGTAGTTAATGCTCCTTTTCGGTAGATTTATTCAAAGATGCTGTGTTTAAAAATAGTCATGGGGAGAATGAGTTAATTGAACAATTTCATGTATGAAATACAATGACAAAGTGGACGTTTATTAGCTGGATTTTATAACTTTTGGTATTGGCAGCAATAGATATATTATAATTCCATAAGGAAAAAAGGGCAGACCCTTATCAGACGGCTCTTAGAGGTCTGGGTCTGTTCTGTATTTAAAGGCACGAAAAGGCGTTTATATGAAGGAAACGGTGAACATGCTACATACACGGATAGGTATGTCGTGCAGAAAACATCAAACTCAGATCATTTAACAGTTCATTCAGAAAAGCAAGTTAAAGTTACTTGATAATGATGCATTTTAACACCTTTTACAAACAGAGTAGACCTGGACCAGACGGCACCATCTGTTCAAGGCCAGACGTGTTTGTTTCATATATTTATATAGATATGAATCTACTGCAGCTTCTGTCACGGCCAAATTATCTTGTGTTTATTTTCCATTATAATAATAATTGGTTAACCCTTTCCCTGTTCTATGTTTAGTCCAAATTTTAATACCCATTGAATATTCATGAACAAAACACTTATAATCAAATCTGGAAGGTGGTACATTGTAGTTATTTTAGAAAGTAGAGACACAGATGTATCAAATTCCATAAGCAAACAGAGCAGACCCAGATCAGACGGCTCCTCTAGGAGCCGTCTGATCGGGGTCTACTCTGTTTGCAAATGCGTGAAAACACGTTTCTATGAGGGAAAGGGTTAATATTCATGATGTGATTTATTACATGCATATTCATGATATAATTTATTTCTTGCATGCATATTTATGACGTCATTATTGTTTTCATGCATATTCACAAGGGAACGTGTTATAATTATCTCATCGCTGCACTAGCACTATGCGTTGCCATAGAAACTGATACAAACACTTACACCACTGATATACTGGAGAACCGTGATCTTGTCATTGAATAGGTAACATGATTCCCTAAACTGGACCCAGCCATCCCCCGGATATTTCGGACATCGTTTTGGACAGTTGTCCGGACAATCGCAGTTCTGGTCACTGGCGGACAACACTGTAAGGAAATAAGTCAACTGTGTCTAGAGAAAATAGATGCACGCAGGACTTGACCCACTCCCTGTTGAATATTTATGTAATAAATAATGACATCATGAATATTTAATAGATCTAGATGAAATTTATAATAGAATATGTACACAGGATATTTGGTATTGATAGAAACTGTAGAGTCACATCTGTTACAATTTAATTAGCAAACAGGGCAGACCCAGATCAGACGGCTCCTATAGGAGCCGTCTGATCTGGGTCTACTCTGTTTGCAAAGGCGTTTATATGAGCGGAAATGGGTTAGCATCTATCCCGATATTGTCGACATCACTCAAGTCACTCGGAACACCTCAGCTATTTCTATCGAACTCTGACGGAATACGGCGAGTAGTTACGATTGCACTCGAGTAACTCAGCGTCTCATCAGGATCCAAGCTGTTTGACACTTGATCAATAGTGTTTCAAAAGCTTGATCGAACCGGATGTAAAAATGTGTAACATAGCAAGGTTTTCGCAGACTTTATTTTTTTCACAATGAGAAGAGTTATCCCTCTACCTAATGAATATTCATATTAGAAATAATGACGTCATGAATATATATTAACTGAGTGTGATACATGAAAACAGGATTTTTTTTTTACTTTGGCAGAGACTATGGAATCAGATCTACTCGTATATAAATTCATAAGTAAACAGAGTAAATGTAAACATGAGTTTTGACAACGGCAGAAACTGTGGAATCAGATCTATATAACCCCATAAGTAAAGATAGTAGTAAATGAAAACATGCGTTTTTGACAACGGCATAAACTGTGTAAGAAGATCTATATAACCCCATAAGTAAACAGAGAAGTAGTAAATGAAAACATGAGTTTTTGATAACGGCAGACATTATGGAATCAGATCTATATAACCCCATAAGTAAATCGAGAAGTAGTAAATGAAAACATGAGTATATAAATATATATATATAACCCCTTAAAGGAGATGTCCCTACATTTGACGCGTTTCATAAACACTTAAAATATACAAAACTCATTTGTTTATATGCTGAAAAGAAGTATATCGCAAAAAGCCCCATCCAATTACCGTTTATAATGACAAAACATCCATGTGTTTGATATCGCCGATCCCGGTTTTACTCCCCGATGTTTCAGTTTTATTCGGGTTGGGTTTTAGTTTCGTAAATGTTCGCCCTATTCGCGATTCTCCGACCACTTCCGAGAAAGCTATTACGTAAACAATGGAGGGAGCGGGTGATCATCGGCAAAACGCGGAAGAATTTAACGGAAAAGGCCGATAATATTGTGTTGTAGAACAAAAATTATCAGTATTAATGAAATCGGTTTATTTGTATCACAGGGGCATTTTTCGATATAAGTTCAAATTGGGAACCTTCATAATAATGATAGAGCATAACAAATACCAAGTTTTATGACATTATTGAAAATATGCGACCATTGTAGGGACTTCCTCTTTAACTCATTACCCCATAATGGCGCATTTTTGCCCCTCTGTAAAATTCACATTGTAAAACCATTGTGATGAATAGAGCATTTGCTCCTATGGAGCAAATGCTATATTTATCAAAATGGTTTCAATACTACACAATTCTAAAACTCTCCTTTTCTATAATTAATGCTCCTTTTCGGTAGATTAATTCAAAAAGGTTGAGTCTAAAAATAGCCTAGGAGAGAATGAGTAAAGTAAACAGAGAAGACCTTAACCAGATGGCTTCTACATGATCCGTCTAATCTAAGTCTGCTCTGTTAGCAAAGGAGTAAAAAAGGGCGTCTTTATCAGGTAAATGTTGAAAAGGGACAACAGACAAAGGGGCCAGGCTATATCACAAAACTATCAACTTACCGAAAGCAAGGCCACAAAGTAACGTTAGTTGTGTTGTGCGTCGCATGGTTTATGATACGATAAGGTGGTCTATTGCACTTATATTCTCTGTGACAACCTTTAGACAGCTGGAGATGACGTTTTTACCTAACTTGTCAAGTGTCTATCTGCTTTATTGTGGTCCGCATTAGCTCAGTGGTATAGTGTCCGCCTCTCGTCCAGGAGGTCGTGAGTTCGAAATGAGCGTAAGCTTACACATTCCAATGTAGTATAATATGCAATGCCTGGGTTAATAAAACCCATGTTTTCAAATGTGAATCCTTCCGTTTCAAAAGAATTTAAACTAGAGCAGCAGATAAAGATGCGTACTCAAATACTAAAATCGACATTTCTCCACAAGACCCCATGTTGTGACCACTCTTTAGAATCGTCTCTTCGAGACGATTCTAAAGAGTGGTCACAACATAGGGTTTGGTGGAGAAAGAAATGAGTTAGTCTTGAAAATGTTTAAATTTATGCATCTTATCCGGACCTCTGATTTAACGTAAAGTCTGCTAGTACTCTGATCTGTTGCAAACTTTTCTTCCTTTTGAAATTTTCCAAATTTTGAGCAACTGCTGACCGAGTGAGTGGCTAGCAGCTTTGATCCTGATGGGAGCCGAGTTACTCGGCGTTATATCTGGATCCAAACTGTTTGGAAATGCGAGTTATGTTGTGAAATAACGGGATTCAAAGTGGATTTTTCTTCAACCTTATTAACAATACATAATGTCAAACAGTTTGGATCCTGATGAGATGCCGAGTTACTGGGCATCTCATCTGGATCCAAACTGTTTGCAAAGGTGAGGATATACCCTCTTATGTTGATTTTATACATTTAACCCGGATTCAGCAGGCTACGGGACAGACGCAGCAATACAGTTGTACTTCGATATCTCGAAATCGGATAACTCGCACTTCGAGATACATGGAACTCGAAGTAAAAAAAACAAACTTGGAAATTATTTGTGAAGCAAACACACGAATACCACGAAGTGACCCTCTGATTTGGGTCAACAGTCAACAGTGTTTGACTATGTCCCTTTCAGGGGCTATTTGGTAAACGGTGTTTTAACCCGGATATAATTTCAAGTAGGTTGATTCAGTACGGTAAACTGGGTTCAATACAGGATAAACGCACCCATGACACCAATACTAGCTTGCACCTTTACTCCATGAATATTCATGTAAGAAAACAATGACATCATGAATATTAATTAGTTTATACATAAACACAGGAATGTTTGGCCATGACAGAAACTGTAGAATCGAATCTATTATTTCATAAGCAAATATCACAGGGGGCCATTTCGTGGGTCTACATGGTCTAAAAAGTCAAAAACAATTGATTGGGTCGATTTAGTGTTATATTATATACGTATATAATATAACACTAAATCGACCCAATCATTTTTTTGACTTTTTAGACCATGTAGACCTACGAAATGGCCCCCTGCGGCAAATAAAGCAGGCCCAGATCAGACGGCGCCTATAGGAATCGTCTGACCTGGGTCTTCTATCCTCATTAACCCTTTCGCTGTCAATGCCGGATCTGTGATAACCTATGCAAACAGTTTGGATCCAGATGAGACGCCGAGTAACTCGGCGTCTCATCAGGATCCAAACTGTTTGTTACTGTTGCTATGTTTTTGAAACAAAAATGAAGAAAATCAAAATAATGAAAATTTGTAGCAGACGACAAAGTTAGCAGACGACAGAGTTTTGCAGCTAAAGGGTTAACAAGATATACAGTCAAAAAGTTTGAATCCGCGGAGTTACTCGGCATCTCATTCGGAATACTCTCTTATGTTGGTTATAAAGTTAACCCGGACTTTGTGTCAGGGCCCATGCTTATAAAACGTTTAGTTGAGTCGGAGTACGTTCTCAAGCTTTTGATTGGTCAGATTTGAGCCTTTGGCTCAAATCTGACCAATCAATAGCTTGAGAACTCAAATCTGACCAATCAAAAGCTTGAGAACGAAACTCAGACTCAACTAAAAGCTTTATAAGCATGGACCCATATCAAGTTGATTCAATCCGGTACAGGACAGACCCATTAGTACAGTTGTACTCCGGATAGCTCGCACTTCGAGATACATGTAACTCGAAGTAGAAAAAAAACCCCAACAACTTGGCAATTATTTGTGAAGCAAACACATGCAGACCACGAAATAACCCTCTGATCTGGACCAACACTGTTTGACGACAACTCGGATGTAATGTCAAAGGAGCTTTCAGCATTACTTTAGACCTGCATTAAGCTGTAAATTTATGAAATTATCCATATCAGAAATCGGATAACTCGAACTTCTGTTATCTCGAACTAAATTGTGTGGTCCCTTGACGTTCGAAATATCGAGGTTCAGCTGTATTACATAAATACAGTAAAACTTCGATTATTCGAACAGTAAAACTTCGACTATTCGAACACTAAAATACGTATTATTATCGATCTTTAAGACAGGTGGCAGCTTAATGCATGGTGAAAGTCATGCAGAAAGCTCCTCTAGGAGCTTTCTGCATGACTTTCACCATGTATTAAGCAGCCACCTGCCTAAAAGGGTCTAAATTCTTCTATACCGAAAATTCGAATAATCGAGGTTTTACTGTAATTTGTTTATTTATCCTGATAATAAGTATGAGTATTTTGCAAGGAAACTAATCGAATAATCGCCGAATAAGATACTGTTTGATATCGAAGACCTGATGCTTTTCGTCAATGTTTTATTTACTCGAGATGCAAAAAAGAAGTATCGACAAAAAGGGTTATTTTGTATCACAGGGGCATTTTTCGATATAAGTTCAAATTGAAAATCTTCATAATAATGACTGAACATAACAAACAGCAAGTTTTACGATACTATTGAAAACATGAGTTTATCGAAGGGATTGTCCCTTTCACCGCCAATGTCGCATAAATGCACCACGACAAATAGTGCAGTCCCAGATCAGACGCTGTCTTTTCAAGGCGGCGTCTGATCAGGAACTTCATTTTTTGTCTCGAACTCTATTTCCATATATCTGTGCTTTAGTCCTTTGAAATTTGCATTTATTTACCTCATTTCCTTATTTTACCGAATAATTTAACAAAATTGATTTGCAGACGACAATTAGAAATTTTGCGCCGAAAGGGTTAAAGGAACTGACACGTAAGTACGACTGGGGGTAAGAGCGAAATAAAAGTTGACAGCTGAACTGCGATATCTCGAACTTCAAGGGACCATGCAGACTACCTCGAAATAGCAGAAGTTCGAGTCATCCGATTTCTAAGCTGAACAATTCCCCAAGTTCACAACTTAATCCTGGGTTAAAGTAACGCTGAAAGCTTTCAACATTACTTTCGACATAGATTCACAGGGGTATGTACCGCTTCATAGGAGTCTATATATACTACAGCAAAACCTCTCTTAACCGGCCGTTAAATTTAGTATGAATATCGGTCTTTGAGACAGGTGGCAGCTTAATGCAGGGTGAAAGTCATGCAGAAAGCTCCTAGAGGAGCTTTTTGCATGACTTTCACCCTGCATTAAGCAGCCACCTGCCTAAAAGTGTCTAAATTCTTATCTACTAGAATTCCGGTTAAGAGAGGTTTTACTGTACTACATTGTACTATATAATAAACAAGGGTTCCAATTGACAGAACGGACATCCATGTACCACAAGTACACACAAGTCTGTAATGCTTACAATTTATTTGATAATTTCGTAATTCTTTCGGCTATTGAAAGCCAAGATAATTCACAACCAAATAATTATAATCTTTTGACGGTATCTTATGCATTATTAATAAATCCAACAATGATTTTTTTCTTTTTTTACGTGTTTTCTGGGTCGCTGACAAGCGTTCGTCTCAACCCATCACAGCAATAACCTGACGTTATGCAGTATAAAAGATTGCGTGAACAATTTAGAACTCGGATAACTCGAACATCGGATAACTCGAACAAAAGTTCGGACCTTCGAAAATTTACGATACAGAACTGTTCTAAAATGTATCACAACGTAACTATATCTAGAAACACATGTGAAAGCTTAATGCAGGTCTAAAGTAATGCTGAAAGCTCCTACAGGAGCTTTCAACATTACTTTACACCTACATTAAGCTGGGAACTTACAAAAATATCCATATCAGAATTCGGTATCCTGTTGAATAACTATGTAAGAAATAATGACATCATGAATATTTATTAGCTGACCTTTTCATATTAACAAATGTACACGCACGTTCTTTTTGTATTGGTAAAGATGGTAGAATCAAGTCTATCATTTTTTCATAGGCAAGCAGAGCAGATACTGACCAGATGTAAGAATTCCTTGTTTGTAATGCACTAATACCGCGTCTCTCAAGAAACTGGGTTTTATGATTGCTTTTTTATGATTTAAAATTACAGTTTACAATAAATCACTGTTAGAGTGCAAAACACTACTAGCACACAGTTACAGCAATCAAAACTATTTTATTTCACTTTTCATAGTTGAAGAGTTTAACAAACCTTTTATGGTGGTTGATTTTACTGTAATGAACACACATCCAGTCAGTCGGTACATGACAAACATTTTCAAGCAGTTTGGATCCAGACGATATGCCGAGTAACTCGGCACCTCTTTCATCATAACACAAAATTGCTTGACTCTCTGTCAGTTTCCCAAAAGCTTGTTTGAACCGGAAGTAGTCAAAACTGCCCCTGATCCAAATTTGAGCATTGTTTTTACAGTGGTGTACGATTTACAGTAAACCCCTCTAATGCGACCACTTAATGAATGAACATGGCCGTCTTTATAAGCAGGTGGTTGCTTAATGCAGGACGAAAGTTATGCAGATAGCTCATTTAGGAGCTTTCTGCATAACTTTCGTTTCGTCCTGCATTAAGCTAGTACCTGCCATTGCCACTGTGAATAATACCCCCTTTTTGCTGGTCGCATTAGAGGGGTTTTACTGTAATTTATAGTTGCAGATGTAATAAAAAAACTACGGATGTCATAGACGGTATTGGGACAGAGTGCACACTAATTTATTAGTCCCCTATTTGTTTAACCATTTGATTGCGGGGTACGCATGCACTGACATTTGCAGACAATGTAGATCCAGATCAGGAGTCCTCTGATCAAGGCATGCACGTACTGATTGTCATTCAAAATCATCAGTTTTATTTCTTAACTGGATAGAGTTTTATTTTTTAGATAACTGTGGAGATGCCCATTTTACTTGTGATTATGTCTGTCTTAATAATTGTATAATACTTTGTTTTAAGGCACCTTTAACATTCTTATGTTGTAAACTGTAGGTTCTTATAACGTCCTTATTTTACTTGTTACTCATATTTCACATTTATGTGTGAGTGTTTTGTTGTGTGGTTGTTGTTGTTTTTATAATTGTAAATCACTTTTTAACGTATTATAATGTATGAAAAAAGTGCTATATAAATATGGTATATAATAATAATAACAATAATAATAATAATAATAATAATAATAATAATAATAATAATAATAATTATAATAATAATAATAATAATAATAATAATAATAATAATAATAATAATAATAATAATAATAATAATAATAATAATAATAATAATTATAATAATAATAATAATAATAATAATAATAATAACAATAAAATCATCTAGCAAGTTTAAGCCTTTCATATTCAGTGGACTCTATAGTTAAACACTGGAGGGCTATTCCACTCTCTGAAAATTAACCCTTCTCTTACTGAATTTTAAAATACATTTCTCCCTCTTTACCAATGCCCTGTTGTATAATTACATATATCTTCACTGTGTACAAGTATTTCGCTGTAAAATCACTGCTGCGGAGTGCACTGGTTGCACAATCAACTTGTAAATAGTGCAGACCCTGATGAGACAGCTCATGCAGGAGCTGTCTCATCTGGGTTTTCACTATTTACAGTTAGGTATATTGACGTGAATAGCAAGCGAAGGGTTAAGCGTTCAAATGGCTAAATATTTAAAACACACCCTTTTATCGATGAGTGGACTTTATAGTTAAACACTAACGGACTATTCCACTTTGAAAATTCAGCAATGAAAGGATCAATCTTTAACCCATTATCTATGTATTCCAAATTTCAATATCTACTGAATATTCATGAATAAAATAGCTATAATGAAACCTTGTAACCCTTATGAAGGTTTATTTTCTGGTCCATTTGAGAATTCAGCATGGAAAGAGTTACTGATGACCGTTCAACCACATACCACCTATTTGAATTGATGTTATCTTGCTTTTTATACTTAACCCGCTGAATGTGGGAAATGAGTGTGCTCATATTTGCAACAGTGTAGACCCAGATCAGAGGGCTCCTAGAGGAGCCCTCTGATCAGGGTCTGCACTGTTCACCCAGATCAGAGGGCTCCTAGAGGAGCCCTCTGATCAGGGTCTGCACTGTTCGTAATTCAATAGCTCTAGGAAATTTAACCCTTTATTCCATATGCCTTCCTATGCTTTTGCAAACAGAGTAGAGCCAGATCAGATACTATAGGAGCCACTTGATCTAGGTCTGCAGTTTGTTTTATGAAAAAATATAGATATGATTCTACAGTTTTGGTCATGATGTCATTGTTGCTTGCATGTATATTCAGCATTCAAATGGTTAAGAAACATATCTATCAAATTCCTTTATTAAATAGATCAGATCCTGATCATACGGCTCCTCTAGGAGCCGTTTGATCTCGGTCTACTCTCTTTGCAAATGCATGAAGAGGCGCTTATATGAAGAAAATGTTAAACATAATGTAGAAGGCTTTGTGAATGTCTTTGCAAGTATTTTGAATTTATATCTTTTTAACAGAGCAAGAGATACATGTGCGTTCTCAGATACTAAAATGACCATTTCTCAACAACAAAGGATTTGGTTATGAAAGAAAGGAAGTATTCTTAAAATGGTTTAATTTACGCATATTGTCTGGACTTCTATTATAAGTAACTAGGCATCTCGTCGGTGTCAAACTTTATATAAACAAAGATAACGTCTTTTCATGCCTTTGCAAACAGAATAGACCCAAATGAGATGGTTCTTGTAGGAGCCATCTGATCAGGGTCTAGTCTGTTTGCCTATATAATAACATTTATATCGATCTGATTCTACTGTTTCTACTGTTTATGTCACAGTCAAATATTTTTATATCCATTCATCATAATAAAAAAATCAGCTAATAAATATTCATGATGTAAGTATTTCTTTTCAACTATTCACGAGGGAAATGGTTAAATAAATTTGAAGAAAGCATCTACATTGTTAACCAGTGTAGACTTTCTGTCGTCGACGTTCTGCTCAGCAGGCTAAAGGCTAAACTAACTTATATTTTACTGGCCAAATTTTCAATGATACTTGAATTAGATATATTGGCTAGATATATGATGCTTTATTTTTGACTTACAAACAAAGGTTTGATTCATATTTGCTTTACAATTCAATTTCCCCTCCCCCCGGTTTGGTCTATGTGATAAATATTTGTGCATGTCCATGGTAACCACAGTGTATATATATATAGAGAGATAAAGTACTGACTATACATACGATACACCAGCTGAAGACAGTTCAGATATTATCAACCCTTGGGCGTAATCAGAGTTTCAAAGTAAGTACACAGGTCTGCTTTTATACACTATTCTCTCTACTCATTTAATATCTTATGACAGCAATTACTGTGACGATCTAATGGCAATAACAACTCTGCATACGTATGAGTTTTGCTTGTACCGGGTTATTTCATTTCAATCTTTCATTTAGGACTTTTAATTGATCTTTATATTAATTTATTTGATTTTTTCCCCATTTTTAGAATATGAAGAACGCCATTATAAAAGCACTAAGTTGTTACCAATTTCAAATTGTAGTATATATATTATACAGAATTTACCATTATCACTCTTTCGTTTTCATCTTTCGTGTTGTTATACCTTCTGGTCCTTCGAGATCATGGATTTCAGTACTTGTTCTGAAAATTGAATACCGCTTAAGCCGGTGCTTGGGGGCGTGAGCAGTGTCGCACTTTCAATTACTGTTCATGAACAGACTCAATAAAACCGAGTCTGCAATTTTCTCTTTTTGTGTTGCAATTTTTGCTCTCGGAGGATCACCTTCCTTCAGAATTTGTATATCAAAATCGTACGAGCTTAAATGTTTTTGTTGCTTTTCGTTGCTGTTTTTCTTTTTTATATAAACCAACAACAAAACAAACAACAGTTACGACGTCATAAATTTCTAAATCCTTTACTAATGACACCTTTGCCAACAGAGTAGACCCAGATCAGACGATTAGTTTCTCTATCCATACAACTTCAAATAATATTTCTAACTTAAGGTCAACATATACTTTGGCATTTATGTTAAAAGATTTCGCGTCATTGCCGGGTATAGATACATATGCACATGTATAGATACATGTATCTATACATTCTTAAAAATGATTTAATTTATGCATATTCTATGTACATATACAGTAAAACCTCTCTATAACGGTCACTAAATTATGTTAATTAGTTGGTATTTAGGACAGGTGGTTGCTTAAATCAAGATGAAAGTAAAACAGAACGCTCCTATAGGAGCGTTCTGTTCTACTTTCACCTTGATTTAAGCAGCCACCTGCTTTTAACACAAAATATTTGATGCAATTTAGTGTCCGTTATAGAGAGGTTTTACTGTACATGAATAGGGAAACTGATATGTTCGCGAACACCAGCGAAACTACCGTATCAAGACAAAATTCTGTTAGAGCTTTGTACTCTAAATCGCTTAATCGTTTTTCCTCTGAATCGCTTAAACTTGTATCGCGAACACTTTAACCCTTTCGGCGCCAAATTTCTAATTGTCGTCTGCAATCCAAGTTTGTTAAATCATTCAGTAAAATACGGAAATGAGATAAATAAATGCAAATTTCAAAGGAATAGAGCACATATATAGAAAAAGAGATTGGGACAAATAGTGAAGTCCCTGATCAGACGCCGCCTTGAAAAGGCGGCGTCTGATCTGGGACTGCACTATTTGTCGTGGTGCATTTACTCGACTGTGGCGGTGAAAGGGTTAAAGGTAAATAACACAGTTCATGAAAGGTTTGTAGATATCCAGTTATAGAAATAAAACATCTCCAAATAATCAGCTATTAGAGCTGATCACGAGAAAGGAAACTTTCTAGATGATATGCAAGAAATTCACATTCACATGTGCACTTGCAAATCGTTCTACAGAAATTAAATTCTAAAGAACAAGTTTCGGAAAGACGTTAACTGTCTTCTGAAAATAGATATTCAAATATCTGAAAACCAATAGAGTCATTATGTTGGTAAAAATGTAGATTATACAGGTATGATATTTCATAATTAGATATAGAAAACACACCGGATTATTGTGGTTTAAAATAATGCAAAAGAGAAAACATTGTGTAGAAATTCGAGAAAAATGTCTGTTTGGAATACATTTGAGTTTATGTGCATCTGCAGCACTTCAAGCATCAGCGTTTTACGTATGACGGGTATATTAACCAAGAAAGTCAATTGCCTTTCTACAACATACAATGGAACGTCGATATATCGAACTCGGATAACTCGAACTTCGGGATAACTCGAATTTAAAGTTCGGTCCCTAACATAATTTACAATAAAGAATTGTTCTGAAATATATCACTGTACATATCTAGAAACACATAGCAGCTTAATGCAGGTCTAAAGTATTGCTGAAAGCTCATTCAGGAGCTTTCAGCAATACTTTAGACCTACATTAAGCTGTGACCCTGAGGAAGAGTTCATATTAGAAATCCTTTCTACAACATACATTTAACAGTTTTAATACGGCACACGAGTGCACTGTCATTTTTAAACAGTCTAAACCCAAGCCAGATGGCTCCGAACGGAACCCTCTGATCAGGGTATGCACTGTTTATTCTTCCATTCATCTAACAAGCTTTAATACTGAATTGATTATATAGTTAAACACACGTTAAACGGGATTAACCTTATACCTCATGAATATTCATGTAATAAATAATGACAAAATGAATATTAATTAGATTATTTTAATTATGACATTAGAATAAAAGAAATGATAGCCCTGGCAGAAAGAGTAGAATCGTACCTATATTTTTATAGTCAAAACAGAACAGACCCTGATCAGACGGCTAATGTGGATCTACACTGTTTGCAAAGGTGTAAAAGGCGTATTTGTGGAGTTAGGTCCTTAATATGATATTATTTTGTAATTAACTTTTGTTGAAAGTTTTAGTTATGTTCATAAACCATCACGTTTCTAAAACATAGATTCTTGGTATGATATTACTACTACTACTACTACTACTACTACTACTACTACTACTACTATTACTACTACTACTACTACTACTACTACTATTACTACTTCTACTACTACAAAATGTACTACTATACTATACTACCACTACCACTATTATTATTATTATTATTTTTATTATCATCATCATCATCATCATCATCATCGTCGTCGTCGTCGTCGGCGTCGTCATCATCATTATTACTGCTAATATTATACTTCACCTGTATTAAGCTGGACATCATGATATGACTGAAATACTTTTAAAACGACGTAAAATCCGATAAAAACCAAAAACAAATCACAAAAGATGCCTTTGTAGTATAAGATGATAACTTTTACTGTCAAGTAATACGAGTTAGAGTTCTACAAGTAATTATACAGTAAAACCCCTCTAAACCGGAATTCTAGTAGAGAAGAATTTAGATACTTTTAGGCAGGTGGCTGCTTCATGCAGGGTGAAAGTCATGCAGAAAGCTCCTCTAGGAGCTTTCTGCATGACTTTCGTCCTGCATGAAGCTGCCACCTGCCTCCAAGACCGATATTTATACCAAATTTAATGTCCGGTTTAGAGGGGTTTTACTGTATTTCAAGCATGCGTTTGTTGCTTTGATAGACTGAGCAACCAGCTTTACAGCAAGACTAAGTGAAATACTACTGAAACTAAAACATGCTTCTAAATGGATCTGTTTGCAACAGTATGACGATGTCTGGTGGCTTCTCAAATAAGTAAAAGTACAAATATGAGTCATGCAGGTATCGCCATATATAAACAGCCACCGGAACAGCACCACAACAAGAAAACACAGCAAATGTACATAACTATCAAAACACAAAGAGATGCACAAAGACAAAACAAAACAAAAATGGGGGGAATATGGAAGTACCGCCTTAGAACGGTCAGTGACAATGTTCACTGGGGGTTTAAACCGGTTTAGGGGCACCCAACCTCACACTTATTCCATCCCCACCCTGAAAGACAAACAGTGTAAATAAACGCATCCCCTCTCCGACTAATCTACAACAACCGCGATGGCAAATACAGTGGTATATTGCATTTAAAATGAAAACATATTTAAGTGAAACAAATTGTATCCACCTATCGCTAGCGTACCCAATGATTGAGCTGCAACCAAACTTACGAGTTTGATACAAAGCTTTACTCTACATGTTCTCAGACCGCACATTGATAAATTATCTGAACACCAACGATTCTTCTTGAAAATTCCCTTTATTAATAAAGATATTGATTTTATTGACCTTCAAAGTATTTTTAGAGACAAAAATGTAATTGACACTATTCCTAAATACTTTAAAAATACAGAACCACCTATCATCTGCTACAAATATAACAAAACCCATCAGTAATACAATTTTCAACTATAATAAAATTGTGGCCGACCTTAAGATTAATGATAATATTCCTGATAATTGAGATTGCGCCACCTCAAAATTTTGCTATTCTCCGGCTGGTCATGTGATTACAGGTAATTTTGAGATAGTTAAAGATAAACGTCTACGATCACTTTTGAATAAAGGTCCCAAATATAGAATACCATCCTTGATAGATTTTCGAGTTCAGATTGCGGAGGCTTTACAAAATTTTAGTATTAAATGGTGTCGAAGAGAACATGTTGATTCTAATGCTCTTTCTGGTTGGAAAAAACTAATTTTTGATATAATTGATAAACGCATTTCCTTTTATAGCTCTAATAAACACCTTCTTCCACCTAAACCTAGAATTTCTTTTAGACATCTTAAAAAGGGTTTACAGGATTTCCATTCTAAATACGTTTTTATTCCTGCTGATAAGGTATCCAATAATGTGATTACTATTTGACGGTTACATTATATCGATGTCTTGAAGCAGGAAATTATTAATACCAAGTCATACATTTCAGTTACCACTGACGAAAGGACCATCATTCCAGACCATGTCAAAAAGTGTGAACAACTTGAAACCGATATTAAAATTACACAACATAAACTTCCTACAATGTATTGGTTACCAGAACTACATAAAAACCATATAAGGCGCGTTTCATTGCAAATACTAGTTCATGTACTACTAAATTGTCTATACTTTTAACTTCTTGTTTAACGAAGATAAAGGAACATGTAAAATTCTACTGTGATAAGACTTATGAAAATTCTGGATAAATCTCTTCTGGTCTATTAAGAACTCTTCAGAAGTCTTAAACAAACTTAAGAACAAAAGGTATACTGCATCCACTGTAAGCACGTACGATTTGTCTACTCTGTACACAACTCTTCCTCATATTTTAATTAAGGATAAGCTTACTAACTTAATCCAGAAAGTATTTGCCCGGGAAAAACATCATTCTTGGCATGTAATGCTGAAAAAGCTTTCTTTACTGACGAGCAAATGAAATATTACACAAATTGGACTTGCTCAGAAGTTTGCAAATCACTTACCTTTCTTTTGGATAACATATTTGTACGTTATGGGAATGCTATATACCGTCAGGTAATTGGTATTTCTATGGGTACGAATTGTGCACCACTTGTCGAAGATTTGTTTTTGTACTGCTATGAGAGAGATTTCATGTTGCGTTTGAATCCTCAATCACAAGAAGATGTTATAAAAGCCTTCAAAGAAACTTGTCTATATTTGGATGATATTTTTAACTTAGATAACCTTTCCTTTGATGCTCTGATTCCTACAATTTATCCTAAAGAACTCAAATTGAATAAAGCTAACCCGTCCGACAATTATGCAGCGTTTCTTGATCTGGACCTTAAACTTGATAATGGAATGATTTCTTCTAAAATATATGACAAAAGAGATGATTTTGATTTAATATTGTAAATTTTCCTCATCTTGACGGGGATGTTCCCCGTGCTCCATCTTACGTGGTTTATATATCTCAACTTATTCGTTTTGCTAGAGCTTGTTCATCTATTGATGATTTTAACAGTTGAAATCTCATTTTAACTGAAAAACTGCTTAAGCAAGGATATAGATACCATAAACTAAGAACAACTTTCTCTAAATTTTACTATCGAAATCTCTCGCTTATTGGCAAGTACCAATGTAATCTCAAGGCGTTTCTGCGACACGGATTTCACATCCTGAATTTTATGGTGATGTGATTTACAAACTTCGTAAAATTATTGGACATACCCATTTTCTCACTTTGTTCATCAAATATGTTAAAAAATTCATTAAAAGGGGATATGATCCTGTAGTACTACAACATACTGCATGTTTGGTTGTCAACCCCTTTACAGTTGGCAATCACGCTGGCCTCTTTGCATGTACGCCGACAAGAAAGGTTTAGTACTCTATGAAGGCGACCTCTTAAATCCAGAAACGGAAGGAGAACGTCGGATATCTGTACTATTTCGTTTTTGTCGTACCCGTTATTACCTTTCTACTGTTACTCTGTTTGCAGCTCAATCATTGAGTACACTAGCGATAGGTGGATACAATTTGTTCACTTAAATGTTTTCGTTATACATGCATTTTACCACTGCATTTGCCATCGCGGTTGTTGTAGATTAGTCGGAGAGGGGATACGTTTATTTACACTGTTTGTCTTTTAGGGTGGGGATGGAATAGCGTGAGTTTGGGCGCCCATAAACCGGTTTAACCCCCAGTGACTTTTGTCACTGACCGTTCCAAGGCGGTATTTCCATCTTTCCCCTATTGTATGTTTGTTTTGTCTTTGTGTGTCTCTTGATGTTTTTATAGTTATGTACATTTGCTGTTTCCTTGTGTTGCTGTTCGGGCGACTGTTTGTTCTATATGTGGTGTTTCCTGCATGACTCATTTTTGTACTTTTATCCCGAAGTTCGAGTTATCCGAGTTCGAGATATCAAAGTTCCACTGTATTTTCTCAAGTCTTGAAGTAAGTAAAACTTGTCCAGGTCAGAGTAGAGCCAAAGCAGACATAAATGTTCAGAATATCATTCACATAATGTAAATTTCATTTAATTAAGAATCATTTCAGTTTCTTAAAGCCCCCGAACTATATTCATCTATTTCAGATGACCCGCCTCGCATTGTATGTTTTCGTTTTCGCTATGGTCGCCATAGCAATAGGTAAGTATTGTTTTTGTTGTAAAAATATTTCCTTACCTTCTTTCTTTTGTTTTGTTTGATGACTACCCCGTTAGGTTGGTTAAGCCTTCACTTTAAAAGCGAGATGTCATGGGTTCGATATCGATTGAACTTATAGTGAGCAAATAGTTTGATATTAACGTTCCTTTTACCTATGTATTCAACATTTATTCAACAGTTTAACCAACCCTTTGCTCCATGACTATAACGACATCAACTGAATATTTATGATATATAAACATATAATATATATATTTGGTCATTGCAGAAACTGTTACAAACTATGTTGTTTGGAAATATAACTATACTTTTTCACAATTAACTTAGTTTTCACACTATATTTGCCATCGCGGTTCTTGTAGTTTAGTCGGAAAGTGGAAATGTTTATTTACGCTGTCTGTCTATAAGGATGGGACAGAAATAAGTGTGGGGTTTGGCGCCCCTAAACTAGTTTAAACCCCACAGTGACAGTTGTCACTGACCGTTTCAATGTGGTACTTCTAATATTTGTTTGTTATGTCTTTATGTGTCTTTTTCATCGGCATATACATTTTGCTGTTCTTTTTTGTCGGGGTGCTGTTCTGGGGACTGAGTGTTTTGTATGCTACATATCCTGCATGATTCATACATTTACTTTTAAATTCATGAAAGATTTACACGTTGTTCTACACTGTTTGTATCTATAGATGAGGCAGTCTCAACAACAACAATTACTAGTGGAAATGGTATGTACATATGATTTACATGTAGTGTTACATTTTTGTACTTTTTTTACATTCTATGATGCATTCGATGTTTCTCAGAGCGTAGTCCGGTGGAACGAATTATACAAAGCTCCTTCATATTATCTTAATTTTTATTGCTACTTAAAAGTTATACTTACCAGTGTCCTACGGAACTTTGATAAACTTGGAGCACTGAATACGAGAGTGTTATTCTGAGAGAATGATGTCCTGATCACGTTTAAGAATAAAACATAATTAACGATAAATTCTTGTAGTCGCCAAAGGGTGCATGCTGCAGAAAAAACTTGAACCCCGACCAAATATAGTCGACGTCTTTACAAACTTGGTTGTTTGTTTATACATGTATAGATTTATAATCAAAATGAGAACTGATTTTAAATTCATGAAATATTGATATGATGTTCTACACTGTATGTATTTACAGATGTAACAAGTACAACCGCAGCTGGTGGTGGAAATGGTATGTACATATATTTTACAGGTAGTGACATACATTGTATTTTACATTGCATCCGATGTTTCTTACAGACTGGTTGACACATTTAAACAAAATTCTTTTAATATTGTCGGAGTATATAGTTTCCAGTATTTATCACATTTAACCCCTTCCGTGCCACAATGACGGGTTTATGATATTACATGCAAACAGCTTGGATCCAGATGAGACGCCGAGTAACTCGGCGACTCATCAGGATCCAAACTATTTGTAACTCTGTTTACTGTTTTATAAAGAAAATGGAAGAAGTGCACACTCTTAAACTAAAAATAAACATAACTCTGCCCAGCAGACGACAATGCTTGCACTGAAAGGGTCAAGTATTAAGTCTAGACCCGATAAATCAGTGTAAACCTCAAAGTCGATTGATATCATAACCGCAATGAGTGAACTGTAACGAGAAAATAATGATTCCGTAACTGGCGATATAATGCCTATATGCTAATAAGACGTACATCTTGATGAAATAATTCATGCTTATCAAGTTTCCTTGTGCAGAAAATAAACTATTATTTTATCCAAAACAAATATGAAAATCCATGAACCATGTTTCCTCTATGCAGTATACTTTCCATAGGTGGAGGAGGAAATGGTGGTACTTACCTTTTTGTATCCAATGACACAAGTACATGGAACGTGTAACGTAATTGGTCGAACAAAAAGAGCAAAATACAATTAAGTTTCTTAATTGCTTGTCGGCAGTTCTTTTCTTTATAACTTATTCACACTATATTTTCCATTATTCTTTGAAATGATGTTGTTTTACACATGAACCAAAGTAACACCAATACTTACCTATAGTCAAAAATGCAAGTACATTTTTATATTGTATTAAATAATATGATGTTGACAGGTTAACTGCTTTACCGGGGTAATAGGCAAAACAAACATTTTATTGGGTCGTTTTCGTTTCCTTAAATATTGAAATGCTGAAAAAAACTTGAACACTAACCAAGTATAAGCAAATTCTTTACGAACTTGGTTGTTTGGATATATAGCATTCTTAACTAAAATGAGAAATTATTTTAAATTCATGAAATATTGATATGACTTCGTACACTGTATATATTTACAGATGTAACAAGCACAACCACAGCTGGTGGTGGAAGTGGTAAGTACATATATTTTACAGGTAGTGACATATTTTATAATGCATTACAGTCAGGCGGACACAATTAAACAAACGTCTTCTAATATTGCCATAGTTTATACTGATATATGAAAGCTATATATAGTTACGAGTATTCCATTGAGGGTGTTGAACCTGTGCTCTTTATACGATAGTGATATACATGTACCATCAACATAGTGTATTCATCATATTTAAGTACATGTATTACGTCTAGTTAACGATAAATCATTGTAAACCTCAAAGGCGATTCATATTCTAACCACAATGATAAAAATGTTTTCGTAACTTGCGGTATGATGCCTATATGCTAATAAAATAGACATCCTTATAAAATCAATCATGCTTGTACAGTTTCGTTATGCAGAAAAATGCCTTTCATCTAAAACCACAATGAAAATCCATAAAACTTGTTTGCTCTACTATGCAGTATACTTTCCACTGTACATGTATATAAATACGTTGTGTTTATAGGTGGTGGTAGTGGAGGAGGAAATGACGGTAAGTACCTTGTTTCAGTTGCGTGATATTGTGGCATACTGTGACACAAGTGTATGGAACGTAATCGGTCGAGCAAAAAGGTTACATATAGTCTGTCAAAATGCATGTATATTTTTATATTGTATTAAATAATATGATGTTGACAGTTTAACTGCTTTACCGGGGTAATAGGCAAAGCAAACATTTTATTGGGTCGTTTTATTGAAATGCTGAAAAAACTTGAACACTAACCAAGTATAAGCAAATTCTTTACGAACTTGGTTGTTTGGATACACATTGTACAGTATAGCATTCTTAACTAAAGTGAGAAATTATTTTAAATTCATGAAATATTTATGTTACTTTCTACACTGTATATATTTACAGATGTAACAAGCACAACCGCAGCTGGTGGTGGAAGTGGTAAGTACATATATTTTACAGGTAGTGACACATTTTATAATGCATTACAGTCAGGCGGACACAATTAAACAAAAGTCTTCTAATATTGCCATAGTTTATACTGATATATGAAAGCTATATATAGTTACGAGTATTCCATTGAGGGTGTTGAATCTGTGCTCTTTATACGATAGTGATATACATGTACCATCAACATAGTGTATTCATCATATTTAAGTACATGTATTAAGTCTAGTTAACGATAAATCATTGTAAACCTCAAAGGCGATTCATATTCTAACCACAATGATAAAAATGTTTTCGTAACTTGCGGTATGGAGCCTATATGCTAATAAAATAGACATCCTTATAAAATCAATCATGCTTGTACAGTTTCGTTGTGCAGAAAAAAACCCATATTTTATCTAAAACCATAATGATATTCCATGAAACTTGTTTGCTCTACTATGCAATATACTTTCCACTGTATACATTTACTTTGTTTTTATAGGTGGTGGTAGTGGAGGAGGAAATGGCGGTACGTACCTTGTTTCAGTTGCGTGATATTATGGCATACTATGACACAAGTATATGGAACGTAATTTGTCGGGCAAAAAAGCTTACAAATAGTCTGTCAAAAATGCATGTACATTTTATATTGTATTAAATAATATGATTTTGACAGTTTAACTGCAATACCGAGTTAAGTTTACGGCAAAGCAAATACTGTATTTGATCGTTTTAGTTTCTTTAAATACTGAAATATACTTGGAACGCCGAGTAAGCCAATATTCCTTATATACTGACAGATACAAATATTCTGAAAGAGAGTGATCCTTCGAAGCAATGTAGCAATGCAAAAGAAGAAATTGCAGACTCGGTTTATGGAGTCTTTTCATGAGTAGTAATTAAGTGTGCAACACTTCCCACGCCCCTAGCTCCGGTTTGAGCAGTATTCAATTTTGAAAACTAATAACATCAAAACTAATGATCCCAAAGGACCAGAAAATATAACAACACTGAGCATGAAGTACGCGGCGACCTTTTACGACCGCCACACAAACACTTAACACCTGCTGTTGTGAAGTACATATATTCTGAAAATGGGAGATCCTTCGAAAGCAAAAGTAGCATGCGAAAGAAGAAAATTGCAGACTCGGTTTTCTTCAGTCTGTTCATGAGTAGTCATTAAATGTGCAACACTACCCACTTCCCCCAACACCCGTTTGAGCAGTATTAAATCGTCAAAACTAATAACATCAATGGTCCCGAAGGACCAGAAAATATAACATCCCGATTTAACGCCAGAACCTATTTAACTATCCTTTTTTTTATAAATTGGGTCTTTTTCGTTTATTTCACGAGCCAGCCAATATTCATTAGATACTGGCAGATACAGATTCAATGCAAGATTTTCTTTTAATGTCCACATTATAAGTAAATATGGATGGCATTACAGGCGGCATATTGGCGATATGATAATTAAACATGTGTTTGAAAAAACCCACCTTTAACACATTTGTATTAGCATTGCTCTTAAAGAAAGGTGGTAGGTTAAGATCTAAGATCTTCCTGCACGACTTTCTCCCTGCATTAAGCAGTTACATGTATCTCAATGTTTCATTACCAACACTTATCGACTTTTTACTGATAGCAGACCCGGATAAGACGGCTCCTGTATGCACGGTATAGGTTGATGCTTTGAAATGAACCATTGATAAAGAAATATTGTTTACATATCTTCCATGGTTTCCTTGCAGACAATGGTTCCACCACAGCTCAAAGCTTCAACTCCCTCCTGTTGCTGACGTCAGCATTGTTCCGTTTTGTTGCCATGTAACTGTGTTAAATTCAATGTTTTCGAACCGTTTACGTGAACAAAATATCCAGTGTAAACGTAATATAAGGAGTACACTGGACATGATTACATGTGTGACCGAAACAACCGAAACATATTATTTAGTAAGACATTTGAGTAGAAAACACAATTTTTTTATATACCAGCCGATACAAAAAGAATATGGAGTGCTTACGAACATATTACAACGGTGACTTTATTGTTGTTCTTATATTTTTTTTATCATTAACAATTCACAAATAGCGTTTCGATAATATTTACAACAATCAAACATCATATTACATAAGCAATAACAATAATAATTGCTTTGCTAAAACTATGTGTTTTTAAAATCAGGTGTACATAGAATCAGATTTATATAACTTCGTACGCAAATAGAGCAGACACTGATCAGACGGCTTCTATAGGAGCCCTCTCGTCTACATCTACTCTGTTTTCAGGGCAGTAAAACCCCAGCTTAAAATGTATGTTAAAGTATCAGATACCTTAGATATATTTTAGATACTATTAGATTATTGGCGTCATATCTGGATTGATGTCGTTCGCAAAAGAGTGACGTCATATTTATCAAGAGAATGGTTAAATGAGAATGACGTCATAATTATCAAGATAACGGTTAAATGACAGTGACGTCATAATTAGCACGATATTGGTTAAATTCAGTTCATTTTATGTGAACACGATTATCCTTTCTACCGATGACGAGGTACAAATGTCCTCTGAAAGTGCAGAAAGGTTTAATCAATATGCATGACGTCATAATTAGCAAGATAATGGTTAATGACAGTGACGTCACAATTAACAAGAGAATGGTTCGGTTTAGTTCATTTTATGTTAACACGATTATCCTTTCTACCGATGACGAGGTACAAATGTCCTCTGAAAGAGCTGAAAGTGTTAATCAATATACACAAGCACGTGGCTATCTAACGTCTACCGGATGAATAAACCTAAAATCCGTAAGAATCACAATGTTATTTGATTTACCTTTATGGCTCTAATGTATTCGTTGTTAGTATACCGAATGTATAAAATGTTACTTTATTGTTTATAAAACTGAACGGTCTCTGTTACTAAGCCAATGTAGATCAGGGTTATTAAAAGTCACCGGCAGATGTAGACTGACACTGCTTGTGTGGGATTGTCCTTAGTGTGAATTTTCCATTTTCTTTTGTTTGTTTCAAGAGCTTTATGCAAAACTGTTTCAAAGATCGTTTTATGATGGTACCGCTTAAAAATCTCGATTTTTAACAATTTTCAATGTGGGATCGGCAAATCCCATACGTAATGAAATGGTTAAATTTGTGAAATAATTTTAAATGACAAACAGTGCAGACCCCCAAGAGCCCTCTGTTCGTGATCTACACTGTTTGTAACTGTCATTGCGCAGTGTGCCGAATTTAAAGAGTTGAATAAGACGTAGCACTTACATTAAATGCCGACAATTTGGACAAAGACCAAAGGTCGAAACATTCGGCTTCTGATCCCGATCGAAGATCGCCATTTTAAGAGTTTACCCGCGATAGCGGAATGATGATAAAGCAATTATATAATTTATTGATTATGTAAAGAGACTTGCACTTTGCTTTTTCATGAAATAAACTGAAATGTATGTATATTGTTGTTTTTGTTAGTTTTTAAGAAAGAGAGAAAGAGAGAACATCAAAAGCTATTCGAAAACCCACTACCTATTTTTTTCTCATTGTCTTGTAAGCTACGCAGTTTTCGTTTCTTTATCTAGACCTTAAACTTGACCATGGAATTATCTCTTCCAAAGTTTATGACAAAAGAGACGCTTATGATTTTTATCTTGACGGAGATGTTCCCCGCGCTCCGTCTTAATGGTTTACATATCTCAACTTATTCGTTTCGCTAAAGCTTGTTCTTCTGTTGATAATTTTAACCGTCGAAATGTTTTAAATGAAAAGCTGCTTAAGCAAGGATATAGATTATCATAAACTAAGAAAAACATTATCTAAATTTTACCATCAAAATATATCTCTTATTGGAAAGTATAAGTGCAATCTAAAAGCGCTCATGCGACACGGTATCTCACATCCGGAATTTTATGGTGATGTGATTTACAAACTTCGTTAAATTATTGGATATACCCATTTATTCAATTTTATTTATCAATTATGTCAAAAATGTCATTAAAAAGGGATATGACCTATAGTACTACAATATACTGAAGGTCTGGTTGTCAACCCTTTTATAGTTGGCAATCACGTTGTCCTCTTTTCATGTACGCCGACAGGAAAGGCTTAGTACCCTATGAAGACGCCCTCTGAAATTTGGAACCGGAAAGAGGACGTCGGATCTTTGTATCTCGTTTTTGTCGTACCCTTTATTGATTTTCAACAGTTACTCTGGTTGCAGCTCAATCATTTAGTACACTAGCGATAGGTACTTCCATCTTCACCCTGTTATTTGTTTCTTTGTGTTTTGATAGATATGTGCATCTGCTGTATTTTCTTGTTGTGGTGCTGTTCGGGCGGCTGTGAGTTTTGAATGTGGTGTTTCCTGCATGACTCATACTTGTACTTTTATCTTTACTCCATAAATACGGCTTTCTATGCCTTTATAAACAGTAGACCAAGTTCAGCCGTTCAGACGGCTCCTGTAGGAACGCTCTGATTAAGATCCACTCTATTTGCTGATGAAAAAATATAGGTATGATTTTACAGTTTCCGCCATGATTAAAAATTCATGTGTCCATGTGCCATTATAATGAGTTAAACTATTTTGTATTCATGATATTATTTATTACATGAATATGCATGATGTAAAGTGTTAATAAGTCACTTGTTGGTGGTTTCAGCACGCCTGTTTCATATCTAGAGCGGAGAACCTGAAGCTATATGACAAAGAAGGGGTTGTCTTAATCCGCTCATTCGCCAGTCGACTCTTCAAATACTGTGAGTCCATCTGATTATATCAAGGGTCCCGGGTCCGATTCCCCGCCGGACCAAGTCCATCTGATTATATCAGGGGTCCCGGTTTCGGTCCCCCGCCGGACCAAGTCCTACGGATGAGACTTTATAAACCAATGTATCAGACTCAGTGCTTTAACCATTATCGAAAGGAGAGTAGGGTGTCGCGCCCGGGTTTCTCTGTATCCGCTCCCCTCTCTCTAGGGCGTCCAGTTAGCCCACGGTGGGCAGAAACGGATGTTAATCAAGACAGCCAACAAACCATCTGACTCTGGTGTAAGGAATATAGACGTACCGACATTGCACTCATCGACTCAGAACATCGACTCGTCCAGTGGATACGCGGAGTCTATCTTCTATATAGCAATAGTGTCGGAGACATGAATAATGAGCCGAGTCTACACTGTTTGCACTGCATCAACCCTTTCTCTCAAATAAATGCCCTTTCATGCATTTGCAAACAGAGTAAACCCAGATCAGACGGATCCATGCGAAAACAAAATATTCCTTTGAAAAATCTGAACTTAAGCTAATACATATTCATAATCATAATGGTTTCAAACCTACACGATTCTTAAATTTTCTTTTCTCTAGTGATTGCTCCTTTTTGGTTTTTTTAAATGGGTATTAAATTAGCCTATAAGGGAATGAGTTAAATTTCTTGATTCAGTTATATGTGCCGTGAAATAATGCTGAAATATATCCCTAAATTTACCTACAGCTATCTATCATAACAGCATTTTCGTGGAAAGCGGACCCCTATAGTCACGATTCGTACATTACATTTATGTTCACCTGTGCTCCTGAATCAAATATAATAGCCTGTCGACAAAAACAGTTTGGAAGAGTTTACAAATAAATCCAACCCCATTCCCTCATAGGCTATTTTAGATCCATTCTCTTTGAATACATGTACTGGAAAGGAGCATTTACTAGAGAAAATGAAAAGTAGTGTAGATTTGAAAAAAAATGTCATAAATAGAGCATTTGCTCCACAGGGGCGAATGCACTATTTGTCACAATGGTTTCAAAAAGTGACTTTCGAAGGATCTCCCACTTTCAGGATATATTTACTTCACAACAGCAGGTGTTAAGTGCTTGTGTGAAGGGCGTAAAAAGTCGCCACGTACTTCATTCCCGGTGTTGTTTCATTTTCTGGTCATTCGGGATCATTAGTTTTGATGTTATTAATTTTGAAAATCGAATACTGCTTTAGCAGGTGCTAGGGGGTGTGAGTAGTGTTGCACTTTTAATTACTACTCATGAACAGACTCAATAAAACCGAGTCTGCAATTTTCTTTTTTCGCATATCTACGTTTGCTTTCGAAGGATCTCCCACTTTCAGGATATTTTTACCGAGGTGTCAAAAGGCATTAATTGATATGAGGGAAATGGTTAAAATGGATGAAAGAAAAATGGTCACTACAAACGACCACACTGTACAGAAATGTCATCTTAAGTCTATCGCTGCCAAGCTATTCGGCATCTCATTAGTTAGGTACTGTGATTATGGTTTTGTTAAACAAAATGAAAATCAAATAAACATTGCATCAGACGACGAACATTAATGACGACGATACGTGGCAGCGTCATTGACTTAAAATGCATATTTTACTACAAAAAAAGAGTTCAATTTCCATTTTTAAACCCGTGCCAGTTCAAAATTAGCAATGACCTTATTTGGGCGTCACTTATTGACATATTGCACTACAAAACGCATGGCAATGTTATTCAAAGCAAAATGAATGACGCGGAAGTTTTTTGCTTTTGATTACATTTCCATGCATTTTGTTGTGAAACACGAGGATAAAGGTATTGAATTCATGTGACGCCCAAGTGACGTCCCGACTAATTTTGACCTTTCATGGTTAAAATTTGATATCGAACGCTTTTTGTAGTAAACTATGCATTTTAAGTTAATGACGTCACATGACGCCGACTTGACGCTATGAATCTATAGACACTGGAAACACACCATGGGTGTATATGAGTTTGAATATATTCTGTTTTACCCTTTCCGTGCAGTGATATCGAGGGCTTGGTGCAAAACTATTCTAACTCCTTCACAAAGTGAATGAGTTAGAACAGTTTTGCACCAAACCCTCGATATGTACTTAAGTCATTTTTGTTTCAAGTCGCAACTTTATTTCAACACGGAGTGACATCGAAAATCGCACATTGATATAAAATGCTACCTGTTTTGAAATAATAATTTCAAAGTGCACCTTTATCTCAAAACTGGTTGGCATTGAAAATCGCGCACTGAAATAAACTTCAACGCGTTTTGAAATAATTATTTCAAAGTGCAACGTTGTATCAAAATGGGTTGCTACACGATCAAATCCTGCTACCTGCACGGGCCTTCTGTTTGCAAAGGCAATGAAAAAAGTATGAAAAGCGTGCACAGTAAAACCCCGCTAATGCGACCACCTAAAATAGGTATAATTCTGGGTGTTAGATGCAGGTGGTAGCTTAATGCAGGACAAAAGTAATGCAGAACCACCTGCTTATAAATACACCCATGTTTATTCATTAAGTGGTCGCATTAGAGTGACTCTACTGAATATTAATATAAAAAATAAATATTCATAATGGACGGCATCTTGTACGGATATTCACGAAGATAAGTGGTATATACTAAAGAATGGAATCGTATCTATATTATTTCATAATCAAACAAAGCAGACCCAGATCAGACGGCGCCTATAGGAGCCGTATGATCTGGGTCTGCTGTGTAAAGGCGTATTTATGTAGTAAAGGGTTAACCATTTCATATCCAAATCAATTTCTGGAACTAACATTTTTATTTGCGTCAGGTTTCAAAGTGGATTTTCGTTAACCTCATTAACAAGATATAATGTAAAATTGTTTGCAATGAAGAATTTATTCCCCCAAAAAGGAATTGATATAATACATAAATACTTTAATTGCTCTGATCTTTTTCAAATATTATCATTACAAAATACTTGCATGTAACAAAAATGTGACGTGTATGTTGACATGATAATCTTTGAAAAAGGCCCTTAGTGATCGAAATATTAGATCAGATCAATTCAAGCATTTTTATAAAAGTGTTTGGATCCTAATAAGACGCCGGGTAACTCGGCTTATTGTCACATAGTTTATTATCATATAGTTCATTACAACACAGTTCATTACCACAAAGTTCATTATCACATACATATAGTTCATTACAATAGAGTTCATTACAATATAGTTCATTACCATATAGCTCATTACCATATACATATAGTTCATTACAATATATTTCATTATAACACACTTTATTACCACATATTTCATTACCACATTTGTTTTATTACAACATAGTTATTTACCACATACTGGTAGTTCATTACAACATAGTTCATTACCACATATCCCATTATCATTTAGTTAAACTGAACTACAACATAGTTCATTATTACATAATTAATTACCGCATAATCCCTTACCACATTAGTTCATTACCACATAGTTCATTGTAATTTCAGTACCATCTAGTTCATTACACATTGTTCATTACTACAATGGAATGAACTGTACACATTAGTTCATTACCACATATATCATTACCACATACCACATGTTGTATTGATATTTCATGAACAACAAAATGAACTTTTCGTTGCTGCTTGTGCATGAATATCAATGAGGCAAAGGATCAACCCTTTCCCTTATGTAAGCGCATTTTGACACATCTGCAAACAGAGTAGACCCAGATCAGACGGCTCCTCTAGGAGCCGTCTGATCAGGGTCGGCTCTGTTTGCTTATGGTGTAATATAGATCTGATTCTACAGCTTCTTCCTGAGCCAAAATGTCATGTGTTCATAAGCCATTATAAAAAATAATATTTATGACGTCATTATTTCCTATATGAATATTCATGAGGCATGTGGTGAAAGTGGAAGTCTCTACTTTCAACGCGTTTTAAAATGTCTAAAAATGCAGAAATCATTTGTTTATAATTTATGCTAAAAAGAAGAATATCGCAAGAATATCGACCGAAAAACGCTAGAGAAGACAACCTTTCATGTATTTGATATCAAAGATTCGCCAATTTATTGGCGTTTATTCGGCTTGCATTTTTAGTTTCGAAACCGTTCTGGTCGATAGTATTTTGTTGTACAACGAACAATTAGATCGACGAAAACGGTTTATTTTGTATTACAGGGGCATTTTCGATATAAAAGTACATGTATGGGTCATGCAGGACACACCACATACAACACACAGCCGTCCGAACAGCACCACGACCCCCTAACACACACAAACATACCAACAGCAAAAAAACCCAATTCATTGAACAATGTTCGAAAGAACATAACAAATATGATGTTGAAAATATGCGTTTATTTTAGGGACCTTAAGGACACTTTAAAATGCGAATATTTTCGCTCACGATATACGCTATTGGCTATTGTACAACCATTCATCACGGGATAGTATAATTCGGAGCTGTTTTATTGTATAGTACAACCATTCATCACGGGATAGTATAATTCGGAGCTATTTTATTGTATTGTACAACCACCCATCACGAGATAGTATAATTTGAGATGTTTTATTGTATTGTACAACCACCCATCATGAGATAGTATAATTTGAGATGTTTTATTGTATTTACTTATGCACACGCTTGTACTTATAAATAAAGCGTGTTTTTTTTAATTATTTACAACACGCTTTCTGAAGACCCTTCTGAAGTTGTTTGTTTGGACTTTTATACTGCAATCAGGAACCACTTCAAATAGAAGCCTTTCATATATTTAAATTCATCATATACTTCAGAATGATTTACAGAGCGTTCTCAGTTAGATAACTTTGATATCATCACTAGTAATGATATCACTTCCGGTGACACTAAAATTGCTTTACCTAAAACAAATACATTTTTTTTTGCATTTAGAATTCATCAATATTTATACAGTAGAACCTGTCTTAAGCGGCCATTCATTTACCAAACACAAGGTTTAAAAACAGGTGGTTGTTTATTGCAGGGCAAATGCTTAATGCAGGGCAAATGCTTAATACAGGACAAAAGTAATACGGAAAACTTACACATGATATACTTTGACCTGCATTGAACCACCACATGCCTAACATACCATAACTAGACATCTTTCTGATGGTCGCTTAATATAGGTTCTACTGTATAATTAACAGTATAATCATTTTCTTAGGAAGATATAAAAAAATACATGTGCCACTCGAATTGGTTGTTTTCCGGTTAGTAACTGGTTCTTCGAGTTCGTTTTTAGCATTTAGCCTGCTATTGGCGGATGAATAACTACTTTTGCAAACATTCTGGACCCAGATGAGACGCCGAGTAACTCGGCGTCTCATCAGAATCCAAACTGTTTGACATCTTGTTAGCTTGAAATTTGAAAATGTATTAGGTGAAAAGTTCCGCAAAATTAATTGGCTCACCAGGCTAAAGGTTAACCGGATAACAACCCAATATCGTGACGTATGTATAGGTAAGAGCATTTTTAGCTCACCTGAGCAAAGCTCAGGGTGAGCTTTTGGGAGGCACTGTTTGTCTTTTAGGATGGGGATGGAATAAGGGTGAGGTTGGGCGCCCATAAACCGGTTTAAACCCCCGGTGACTTTTGTCACTGACCGTTCCAAGGCGGTACTTCCATCTTCCTCCTATTGTATGTTTGTTTTGTCTTTGTGCGTCTCTTGTTGTTTTTTCTACCTATGTACATTTGCTGTTTCCTTGTGTTGCTGTTCGGGCGAGTGTTTGTTCTGTATGTGGTGTTTCCTGCATGACTCATTTTTGTACTTGAATGTCCGGCGTCCGTCATGCGTCGTGCGTCGTCAACAATTTGCTTGTGAACACTCTAGTGGTCACAATTGTAGTCCGATCTTCATGAAACTTGGTCAGACTGAATGTCTTGATAAAATCTCGGACGAGTTCGAAAGTGGGTCAAGTCGGGTAAAAACTAGGTCACTAGGTCAAATAGTATGACAACCTTGTGAAGTCACTTTTTTAGCTCAATTTTCATGAAACTTGGTCAGAATGATTGTCTTCATAAAATCTCGGAGGAGTTTGAAAAATGGGGCACGTGGGGTTAAAAACTAGGTCACTAGGTCAAACAGTAGAAAAACCTTGTGAACACTCTAGTGGTCACAATTTTAGTCCAATCTTCATGAAACTTTGTCAGAATGATTGTCTTGATAAAATCTCGAAAGAGTTCGAAAGTGGGTCAAGTGGGGTTAAAAACTAGGTCACTAGGTCAAACAGTAGAAAAACATTGTGAACACTCTAGTGGTCACATTTTGTGTCCAATCTTCATGAATCTTAGTCATAATGATTGTCTTGATAAACTCTCAAACGGGTTTGAAAGTGGTACGTATATGTGGGGTTAATAACTAGGTCACTAGGTCAAATAGTAGGAAAACCTTGTGAACACTCTAGAGGTCACATTTATAGCCAAATCGTCATGAAGATTGGTAAGAATTATTGTCCTAATAAAATCTTGGACACGTTTGAAAGTGGGTTATGTGAGGTCAAAAAGTAGGTCACTGGGTCATATCTTATAAAAGTCTAGTTTACACTCCAGTGGCCACATTTTTAGCCCAGTCTTCCTCAAACTTGCTCAGAGTGTTTGTCTTGCTGATATCAAGGTTGAGTGTGATCATGGGTTGGGTGGGAATAAAAAGTAGATCACTAGGTCAACTCTTAGAAAAAATACTCTAGAGGGTACAATTTTAGCCCAATCTTCATTGGTCAGAATAATTGTCTTGATAAAATCAATATACTAAATCTTTGAAAATCTTGTTCTGCAGAACCACTGCTCATGATCCACTACCAACATTGTTCAAATAGTGTCCCTAAGGTCAATATTGGCCCTACCCATGGGCTACCCAGAAAAATCTTAAATCTATGGTAATCAGGTGAGCGATTAAGGGCCATCTTGGTCCTCTTGTTATTTCATACTACGGAATATAGTGCTCAAGGCGCGGGAGAGGATTATATTATGTAGTATGAAATAAACATGCTCTGAGCTATTTAGCACAATGCTCTACCGTCGCCATCAATTTTCCCGCCAAAATATTGCAAACATATTGATTGGTTGAAGCGGTTCGATCAGGTAAATTGAAATGAACAAGGTTTGTCGCAAGCCTTATTCTTCGCTGAAACATGGAGGACGAAACGGTGAACTTCGACGTATATTGGGGACAAGTCTATCTGGAAATATGTGTAAATTGTTTTCAGTAATTCGTTTAGAAGACGCTATTGTATCTGCAGTGTTTTCATAGTAGATTTCGACGTATTGTTCAGTTGTTTAAAAACTTTGCATTGTATAACCTTAACAATGTATGATGTTAAAGATAAACTGCTCTAAATTATCTTTTTAACATAATCATTCCCAAAAGACTTTTACTAATTCAAACAAATAAAACTGCATTCCGTAATTCATTTAGAAAGGTGCTTCTGTATTTGCACTGTTTTCATTGTCCATCCTTTCTTTTCTTTTTGTTTTCACCGATAAATTGACATTATTGCAATTTATAGCTGTCATTCATCGATGAAATAGACAGAAATTTACCCAATATAGTACTGAAACCAACGCCCTGAACTCTCGCAACCTTATTGGTTAATAGCACAGTGACGATGTAACTAGCATGTGTTAAATTCAAATCTTTCCTTCATGTAAATGATTTTAGACGAAGATGGATAAAGGTTAAAGTAGATGGATAAGGGTTAAGGTAGATGGATAAGGGTTAAGGTAGATGGATAAGGGTTAAGATAGATGATAAAGGTTAAAGTAGATGGATAAGGGTTAAGATAGATGGATAAGGGTTAAGGTAGATGGATAAGGGTTAAGGTAGATGGATAAGGGTTAAGGTAGATGGATAAAGGTTAAAGTAGTTGGATAAGGGTTAAGGTAGATGGCTATGGGTTAAGGTAGATGTATGAGGGTTATGGTAGATGGATGAAGGTTAAAGTAGATGGATAAGGGTTAAGATAGATGGATAAGGGTTAAGGTAGATGGATACGGGTTAAGGTAGATGATAAAGGTTAAGGTAGGTGGATAAGGGTTAAGATAGATGGATAAGGGTTAAGGTAGATGGATAAGGGTTAAGATAGATGATAAGGGTTAAGGTAGATGGATAAGGGTTAAGGTAGATGGATAAGAGTTCAGGTGGCAAGATAGTTTAGCCCCAAATCTCGAAAAATCATATTTAAAACTACCAAAAGCCATTTTTTCTAAGTCTGGTTGGTTAGTTATATTAATTTATTTGATTATTTATCAGAAACATCGATAATCCTATCAAAACGACATTTGAAATCCATTTAAATGTGCCATTTTGAAATTTTTCAAACAGCGATTACAAAGTTATCTTTTGGACTAAGCATTTTGTAATTGGCCAATATGTAAATCATGTGCATGTCTAGGGAACCGTGTCACAGATTTTTGATAAAACTCTCCGTTTGGGAGTTATGCAATAATTTAATTTTAAGACCCCTAAAATTTTGCCTCCTGCTACGTTTCTTTTGATGTTAGGCGAACAAAGTGAGATATCAAAAAACTGTGACACGGACCCCTCGCTGAGACCATGTTTATTTATATGCCGCAAACCGCATATAATTCGAACACAAGTTACAGAAGTTATAGTTGTTTGAAAATGCCGACAACTTAAAATTTGCATTGGTGGAAAACATCAAAAATATACAAAAGAGAACTCCAATCGAGTTGCGTAATCCGATAATTATCAATAGCTTGACCAATGGAGAGCTTATATCGCAAGTAACATTTTCCACTAAGCTCCTCCTCTTTTCTTCCACCGGATCATTTAAAAAAGCTGATTTTATTGCATTTTACCCATAAATCACGTGTCGCACTGGGCTTATCTAGTCACGTGACCTACATAGTTGAGGCTACCGAGGGGGAACTATGGCTGAATGAGACAACGACTTACGGAATGCTGTGTCTGACGCCGTGTAAATTACTTTAAGTTTATAGCTGTCTGTTGTTTTAATTATAATTGTTTTTATTGTTATTATTATTAATTCAAATTGAATTGAAATGATTATTATTATTTTCCTCATTATTATTGTTGTTGTTATTATTATTAAAACTCGACTCTTGAAAGAGTTTAGGTAATAACGAATACAGTAGATCACTGTGATTTAACATATTACGATAATTTGTTTGCAATACTGATCTCTATCGGTGGTTAAACCTTTACTCCATAGATATCCCCTTTAACGCATTTGCAAACACAGCAGACCCAGATCAGACGGTTCCGATAACGGCTTGGCTTGTTCTGTTTGCATATACAATGTAGTATAATGTAATATGATTTGACAGTTTCTGCCATGGTATTTTAATGTGTCAGCTTCTTCATGTTTATAAGCTGTCTGTTGTTTTAATTATCATTAATATTATGATTATCATCATTATTATTGTTCTTGTTATTATTATTATCAAAACTCGACTCTTGAATTAATGTAGGTAATAACGAATACAGTAGATCAGTGTAATTTAACAAATTAAGCCAGTTTGGTTACAATACTGATCTCCATGCAGTGATTAACATGTTACTCCATATATATCCCCTTTAACACATTTGCAAACAGAGTGGACCCAGATCAGACGGTTCCGACTACAGCTTGGTCTGTTCTGTTTACATATAGAATAGTGTACTATGACTTGACAGATTATGTCATGGCAATTTAATTTGCTAGATACTTTATGTCTATAAGCTGTCTGCTGTTTAACTATCATTAATACTATTATTATCATCATTAATATTTTTGTTATCATTAAAACTCGACTCTTGAAAGAGTGTAGGTAATGATGATTACAATAGATCAGTGTAATTTTACAGATTAAGCAAATTGAGTTGTAGTACTGATCTCCAAGCAGTGGTTAACCCGTTACTCCATAGACATCCCCTTTAACGCATTTGCAAACAAAGAAGACCCAGATCAGACGATTCCAACCAAGGTTGGCTTGTTCTTTTTACTTATGGAATAGTGTACTATACGAGTTGACAGTTTTGACCATGACAATTGAATTTGTGTTAACATTATGTTTTAATTACATGAATATTCGTGGAGTAAATATGTAATGACGACTGTATAGATGGTAATAAAGTAAACTGGATTTTCACGGCTTTTGTGATATATTTAGTGGTGTTTCGTGAATGCAATAGATAGCAGAGATTAATGGCTAATAATTAATGCAAAAATAAAAAAAGAAGATTTTTTTCGTGGTTCCTGCCTATCATGGCACCTTAAGGTAGAAGATAAGGGTTAAGGTAGCGGGGAATTGGTTAACACATTCCCTCATATTGACGCCTTTTGACGCCTCTGTAAAAGCTACTTTCTGAAACCATTGTGATAAATAGAGCATTTGCTCCATAGGAGCAAATGCTCTATTTACCATAATGGTTTCAAAACTACACAATTCTAAGTTTTTCCTTTTCTGTACTAAATGCTCCTTTTTGGTAGATTTATTCAAAGAGGTTGGGTCTAAAATTAGCCTATGAGGTAATGGGTTAAGGTAGCAGAATAAGGTCGGAAAAAAGTTAATTTTCTCAATGAACCACTTACAGTTACTTATGGTTAAACTCATTTGTACTTTATGAACATGTTACTTTATGGATATTCATGGAAGAAACAATGCATGCATGAATATTTAATAAGTTACATTTTGTAATGATATATTAACATATAAACAATTAGTCATGCAAGAACTGTAGAATCAAATCTATATGATTCCATAACAAACAAAGCAGACCCTGATCCAACGAATCCCACAGGAGCCATCCGATCTTAGTCTACTCTGTTTGCAAATGTGCTATTGGCCATAATACACGAAATACAGTGCTCCCTCCCTACAACGGCACCCTTTGGGATACAAAGATCTTATGTGTTGTTCAGAGGGAGTTGTTATAGGGAGGGAAAATCAAACATAATTAGCCTTTTTGCAGATCCCCAGATAAGGTGTATTTCGAGAACTAAAACCGTTATGCCTCAATCAAACCCTATGTTGTGACCACTCTTTAGAATCGTCACAAAGTGACGATTCTAAAGAGTGGTCACAACATAGGGCTTGATGGAGGCAAAAGTAAAATACGATGAAAAAGGTTGTTTCTGGAGCCTTGTTGTTTCGGAAACAGTGACATGCGCTGTTGTAAGGAGGGAATCGTTATTGAGAGGGTCGTTGTAGGGAGGGAGCACTGTAAAGGGAAAACCCGGTTAGATATTATTTTGAAACCAATCCAGTTTTCATGTCGAAGATGCACAGCAAACCAACTGTTTGCTAGAAAAAACAACCGACAACGATATGTTCAGCAAACGGTGCAGAAAAACATCTTGATCCTGAAGGAGCTCTTTGAGCCAGGTCTACACTATTTCCATATGTCCCTGTTTATGGACACTGTATACAAATGTGGTAAAGATCGATGACGTCTGAAGGAATATTAAAGCAGACGATCATGTTTGCAGACGAATGTTTTTTGTCTCTAAAATGAATTAATATTAACCCATTCCCTCCTACACTATTTTAGACCTAGTCTCTTTGAATAAATCTACCGAAACGGAGTATTTACTGGTGAAATGGACAAAAATAGCATTGTGTTGTTTTGAACCATTGCGATAAACAAATATGGAGCAAATGCGCTATTTATCGCAATGGTTTCAAAACGAGGCTTTTACAGAGGTGTCAAAAGGTGTCAGTAGGAGGGAATGGTATAACCCAAACACCGCATGTTGAGGGATACGAACATAAATGTTTTACATGTACAGTCATTGGCATTTATAAATATTTGCAACATTGTCCTTCTCTTATATTCTGAAATCAATAACTGTTTTATTTACACCTCGTCTTAAAGCACGATACGTTTGTATCCTGATGGAATTCAATCAGAGTAATTCGGCGCCTCATTTGGATCCAAATTGTTTAAAAAGACAATATTCAAAAACTCGTGTAGTGGGATTTCGAGTAGCCTTTGATATGCTCTCTCTGTCTGCCTGTCTCTCTCTTTTTCTCTCTTTCTGTCTCATTCCTTCCCCTGTATATGTCTGCTCCTCTGTCTGTCTCTCTGTCCCACTCTCTGTCTATCTGTCTCTCTCCCCTCTCTCATCTACATTATGCAAATACGTAAACGATGCGAGAACAACACTTGAAATTTGAGTAAAATGAAACAACAATGTAACATACTAAAACAACGACAATATACTCACATTTCAATTCTGTTTATTAAAGAACAAAGTACAGTTCTCTTTATATAATAAATAAGTTATACAGATGTTTTATCATTATACCGCTATCGTAGGGTAAACTTTTATAATGGCGATCACCGCTTGACATCAGATCAGAGGCCGAAGATTTCAACTTCTGGTTTTGGTCTAAATTGTTGTCATTTAACGTTACCGCTAATTCTTAATTAACGCTTTAAATTCGGGACGCTGTGCAATGAGATTTGCAACCAGTTTTAACCCATTCCCTCATAGGCTTTTTTTTAGAAACAACCTATTTGAACAAATCCACCGAAAAGGAGCAATAACTACAGAAAAGGAAAAGTTTAGAATTTTGTAGTTTAACACCATTGTGATAAATAGAGCATTTGCTCCTATAGTAGCAAATGCTTTATTTATCACAATGGTTTCAATAGGTGAATTTTACAGAGGTGTAGAAAGGCGTATATATGGAGGAACGGGTAAATAGAGAACCCATACATACTGACACTGATACACCCATACACCTCTGATCAGGGTCTGCACTGTTTGCCATTCAAACTCCTCGCGCAAATTTACCCTTATATAAGTACTGTATGGTTTCTACTATTAAAACAATGATGGATCGTTCCAAAATGAAAAACATCAGATACCAAGGGTTAAAATCGAACTAAATCGAGACTTTTAAATACCATCATAAAACAATCTTTGAAATAGTTTTGCATAAAGCGTTTGAAACAAACACGGATTTTACGTTTGTTCAAACGGTTGATGTTACATGTTGATTAACACTTTATGCTCTTATCAGAGGGCACTTGTACTAGTCCTCGTCATTGGTAGAAAGGGTAAGCGTGTTCACATGAAATGAACGTAACCATTCTCTTGCTAATTATCACGTGGCTGTTATTTTACCATTTTCTTGCATATTATGACGTCACTTTCATTTAACAATTATCTTGCTAATTATGACCTCATTTGCGAACGAATAAAATCCAGATATGACGCCAAGTGAACAGAGTAGATCTTGACCATACAGCTCCTATAGGAACTGTCTGACCTGGATCTGTTCTGTTTGCGTATGAAGTTATAGATATCTAATTATACATGTTGTTTTTAAAATAGTTATAGCAAAACAATGATAATTGTTATTTAATTGCTTATGTAATAATATGCTGAGCATTGGAAAATATTATCGAAACGCTTCTTGTAAATTATTAATGATAAGAACAGTATAAGAACATCAATTATCCACCGTTGTAATATGTTCGTAAGCGCTCTATAGTCCATTAACAGTTCGAAAAAATAAACTTAACCCTTCGCTTGCTATTCATGTCAAAATACCTACCTGTAAATAGTGAAGACCAAGGAGCTGTCTCATCAGGGTCTGCACTATTTACAAGTTGATTGTGCAACCAGTGCACTCCACAGCAGTGATTTCACAGTTAAATACTTGTACAAGTGAAGATATATGTAATTATACAACAGGACATGGGTAAAGAAGGAAAAATGTATTTTAAAATTCAGCAAGCGAAGGGTTAACACAGTTACATGAAAACCAAAAGAAACAATGTTGACATCAGTAAGGAGAGCGTTGAAACTTTGAGCTGTGATGGCATCAGGTCTGCAAGGAAACAATGTGTAAGATATGTAAATGTTTCTTTATCGATGGTTCATTTCAAAGTATTAACCTGTGAAAATCTACTCTCACACAGAACTGTAATTTTAATCAGATCATTATTATTTAATAAGCAACCAGAACAGACTCAGACAGAAGTTTTAGTAATGAAGAATTGAGGTACATGTGACTGCTTAATGCAGGATAAAAGCCACGCAGAAGCTCCTTGAGGAGATTTCTGTATGACCTATACACTGCACTAATCTGCCACCTGCCTGAAAGATCAATAGTGATACAAATGTGTTCAAGGCAATTCTGTAGAGTAAAAAGTTATAATTCTATATTCACTTGAAACTAAAATAAAACGACCGAATACTGTTTATGCATGGAGACATAAAGCGTTTTTCTTAGAAGCAGAACTTGCTTAAGATAAATAATTTTGAGACCTTAGATATTTTCGTTTGGGATATTTAAGGACATTAGGGCACATATAAAGCTAAAGTATGAATATAAAATATTTTTAAAACTTGCACACAGCACCACAACCGCCTACCGTCATGATATCGAAGTTTAGCGGTTGACTAATTTGCTCGTAAAAATAGTATCGATTATTATTATTAAATATGGCATGGGTCTAAACTATTAACATGTTTCAAAGATTTTCATTGTTTTCTTTTTAGAAAAGAGAATCGTCATTTTTTAACAAGGAACGTGAATAAACTATACTTTTTCAAAATTCGCGTTTTATTATCATAAATATTTATTTATAAAGTGGATAATTAAGAGGTTCTTGCGTTAAATCGTGAATTTGTATCTGCCAGTATGTAATGCTGACGCGGGGCTCCGAGTTTATTTCAATATTTAAGTACACAAAAACGACCCAATAAGGTCTTTGCTTTGCCGTTTACCTCAGTATAGAAGTACAAAAATGAGTCATGCAGGAAACACCACATACAGAACAAACACTCGCCCGAACAGCAACACAAGGAAACAGCAAATGTACATAGGCAGAAAAAACAACAAGAGACGCACAAAGACAAAACAAACATACAATAGGAGGAAGATGGAAGTACCGCCTTGGAACGGTCAGTGACAAATGTCACCGGGGGTTTAAACCGGTTTATGGGCGCCCAACCTCACCCTTATTCCATCCCCATCCTAAAAGACAAACAGTGTAAATAAACGTATCCCCTCTCCGACTAATCTACAACAACCGCGACAGCAAATACAGTGGTAAAGTGCATGTATAACAAAAAAACATTTAATTGAACATACTGTATCCACCTATCGCTAGTGTACTCAATGATTGAGCTGCAAACAGAGTAACTGTAGAAAAGTAATAAAGGGTACGACAAAAATGAAATAGTACAGATATCCGACGTTCTCCTTCCATTTCTGGATTTAAGAGGTCGCCTTCATAGAGTACTAAACCTTTCTTGTCGGCGTACAAGTTAAGCAAAACCATATTATTTAATACGATATAAAATGTACTTGCATTTTTGACAGAATACCATTCCACTCATAATTTGTCAGATTCGTTCTTAATACGTCAACTTACCTATAAAAGGATTTGCTTTGCGGTTTAAGTTACAGTTATATATGGCCAATACGTATCATTTAATACTACACAACACGAACTTGCATTTCCCACTTCAAAAGAATATTGGTACGTACAGCTGTTATATATACGTGCATATACAGTGAACCCTCGTTGCAACGGACGTGTTTGTTTTCCAGACATTTTGCTGGTATAACGATGTTGCCGCTATAGCGAGTTTAAATATGAGAGGAATCATATGGCCAGTTGTAAACTAGTACCAACAGGTGAACGCTTAATGCAGAACACAAGAAATGCAAAAAGCTCTTTGGGAGCTTTTTGTACTTATTGTGTTCTGCATTAAGCGATCACCTGTTTTATTGGCAAAATTGTACCTATTTATTCAGGGGTTGTTCAAAAGACTTAACGGTACTTTTTGTTTCAATGCATACTGCCGGTATAACGAGGGTGCCATGGCAACGAATGCCGGTATTATGAGGGTTCACTGTAATATAGGTACGTATAGGTTTTTACATACGTTCATATATAAAGCAACATCATTTAATAGAATACTGGTAAGTATAGTGTGAAACTGACGATAAACAATTAAAAAACTTAATTGTAGTTGCTATTTTGATCGATCAATTATGTTGTACGGAACATATAACAATAGAATATTTCAAAGAAAACAGCTAAGTATTGCTTTCATATGTCGATGTTAACTAAAACAAAGATGAATGAGCCATGTATAAAATTGGCTACGCAGACAGGAACATTTGGTTATATTTTAACCTTTTACCTTATGTAAGCGCATTTTGACGCATCTGCAAACAGAGTAGACCTAGATCAGACGGCCCCTATAGGAGCCGTCTGATTAGGGTCTGCTCTGTTATATGGTGTAATATAGATCTGATACTTCAGCGTCTTCCTGAGACAAAATGGCCTGTGTTCATAAAAGTACAAAAATGAGTCATGCAGGAAACACCACATACAGAACAAACACTCGCCCGAACAGCAACACAAGGAAACAGCAAATGTACATAGGTAGAAAAAACAACAAGAGACGCACAAAGACAAAACAAACATACAATAGGAGGAAGATGGAAGTACCGCCTTGGAACGGTCAGTGACAAAAGTCATTATAAAAAGTAATAGTATTATTATTCATGACGCCATTATTTCCTATATGAATATTCATCAGGGAAAGGGTTAAAATATACCATATGCTATATGCAACTATAGACATACCATTTCCAGTTAAACCAGTGTTTCATCACCTGTAGATACAAAAAGTTTAGAACAACGAGTCAATATTTCATGAATTTAAAATCAAATCCGTTTGTGGTTATAATAAAAAATGCTTTTGAGCTTTACTTTACAATAACTTATTGTTAACTAGACTTAATTGGGCTGCGAAACTCGCCCAACATTATACGGCTTTGAATTTTGCGTATGATGTAATGCGGTCCTATGTTTCTATAGAAGTCATTCTATTTAATGACCAAGATTTACTGTAAGACACGTTTTTATTTATATTTATTTATTTATTTTTTTCCAGCGGGCGCACCTTGGTCGGGGTCATTTATTTCTTTTCTGCCACGGTCACCTTTTCAGTGAATGCTAGTGAATAAGGTATATTAGATTAAAATGAATATCACATAGCGGTCAACAACAGATTTTTCTTTGCTATAAGTAAAGGCGTTTGTATGCCTATATAGCAGTAGTTATGTGAAGTGTTTGATTAAATTAGTGATGAAGTTCGTATGGAGCCAGAAGCTTTATCATAAATTAATTTTACTTACATAATAACACTGATCTGTAACGTAATGTGTATCATTGGTGTCATACACGAATATTATGCATCATGACTCATTAAACATTCCCCATTTTCTGCTATCAATTTATATAGTCATATTTTCGCCATGTATCTGTTACTTAAAATTACTAAACAACATTTCTCCCTCTGTTGCTTCTATTCGGCTTAAAAGATATGTTAGGCAGCCATTTTACGCGTGCGTAAAAACCTGTTTGTACTTAAATGTGATTTTAAATTTACGGTACATGTACATGTATAAAAATTCGTATAAGAGAACAAGTTCAACAGCCTTCAATAGAATACTGGTAAGTATAACTTTCATATATCAATACATAGTTCTATGACAGTATAAAAAGAACTTAAAATTCGGGGTCATATCCATTTTCATGATTTGTTTATAAAACGCATTAAAACATTTAAAAAGAAAGGTTATGATCCTATTATATTGCAATGCACTGCATGTTTGGTTATCGACCCTTTTACAGTCGGTAGCTACGCTTCCCTCTTTGCTTGCGCGATGACAGGCCGAGGGTAGTACTCTATGATGGTATACTCTTAAACTTGGATACAGGATGAGCTTACCAGACTCATGTATTACTTTTTCCCTGTCGTGCCCTTAACGGCTTACCTGCAGGTGCTCTGACTTCAGCAAAGTCATTGAGTACATATTTGACGGATTGTCACAGTTATTATGCTATGTTTTACATGTTGTCCTGTGTTCACCGTCGTCTATGTTGTGGGTAAGTCCAGCGGGGATACCTTTATTTACAATATTTGTAAAGCTAGGGTGACTTTGAGAGAAGTGTGAGGTTAGGACGTCCGTAAACCGGTTTAAACCCCCAGTGGTGTTTTTGCTACTGACCGTGCCAAGGCGGTACTCTCTTTGTCACCCTTCCTTTTGTTCGCCTTGCGTCTTTGTGCTTGTGATTTGTTCATGTGTGGAACGTTTGTCTCTGGTTCTTGTGTGTCTTTTGGTGTTTTCTGTGTTCATTTCGTGTGTGTGTGTGTGTGTGCGTGCGTTTGGGTGTGTGGTTGTGTGTGTGTGTGTGTGTGTGTGTGTGTCATGCTGTCTATCGGTGTTTTGGTGGTGGTTGCGTCTTGCATGTGGCTTTGCCTGCTTGACTTTACTACTTTTCCATTTACGTTATAGAAAGTATACTGCACACCAGTGGCTACTTTTAAAACAGAATAAATTTTCTTATAAACGAAGGTAAATGGGCATGAACATTTCAATTTCGTGTTTTGATAGTGTATTTTTTGAAAATAGAAACTGCCTAAGCCGGCGCTAGGGATGGTGAGTAGTGTTGCACTTTTAATTGCTACTCATAAACAGAGTCTGCAATGTTCTCTTTAAGCATTGCTACTTTTGCTTTTGAGGGATCATCCACTTTCAGAATAGATACAGTGTAGAAAAACGTGTAAATACTCAAGAATTTTAAATCAAATTCATTGCGGTCATAATATGAACCGCCTTTGAGGTTTGCAATCATACATCGTTGGCTAGACTTAATACGTGACAAATTCCCTTATATTCATGACTTTTGGTGCTTCTGTTAAATATCTTTCTGAAACTATTGTGATAAATAGAGCATTTGCGCCATGGGAGCCAAAATGCTTTTTAGCACATTTTTTAACACTACGCACGCCGAAATAACATCCGTTCCTATAAATTGTTTTAAAAACAAAATATAAAATGACAAACAGTGTATACCTTGATCAGAGGGTTCCTCTAGGACTCCTCTTATCCAGGTCTTCACTGTTTGCAAACGACATAAGTGACTCATGTCGCGCACAGTAAGGAAAAAACGTCGACTATTTTTAGTTAGGGTTCAAGTTGTTTACAGCAGCATGTAGCCAATGGCGTCTATAATAATTTATCGTTGATTATATTAGATTCTTAAAGGTGATCATGACATCATTTTTACGGTATATACTCTCGTATAAACCGCGTCAAGTCAGCCAAATTCCATAGGACACTGGTAAGTATAACTTTCATACAGCAATAAAAACTCAGACAATATATAGAAGCAATGGGTGCATTGTAAAATGTACTACCTCCTGTAGAACTTGTAGAACTACTTCCATCATCAGAATTACACCACCAAACGTTATTTTTGAACTAACACGACATAAAAAGTCTGAAACAAGCTCGCTTGAATTCAGTTCGTTTTTAAATGAAATAATGTCAATATTTGAAGATTATGAACAAGTTTATACTGATGGTTCAAAAGATGAGAGTCGCAGCTGCCTTCGTGGCTGATGCCACAGAGACAAAGTTTCGGTTCTTGATTATATTGCTGGAAAATCATATAGTAAACATATAATCTTTCCGGATTCTCTTTCTGTTTTGCAATCTCTGAGTAAATGTTCTTCAAAAAATGTTCTTATTAAAAAGCTTGTTTTAAAATACCATGAAATGTCTAATTAAAAAATGTAGTATTCTGTTGGATACCTAGTCATTGTGGAATACAGGGCAATGAGAGGGCTGACAGTGCAGCGAAGTCTGCCCTTGAATCGTCGGAATCTGATATTATAATTCCGTATTCAGATTTCAAACCACAAATTACTAGGCATATTCTAAAAACATGGCAGGAGTCTTGTAATGAGAAAACTCATAACAAGCTCCATGCTGTCAAACCTATTTTAGGTGATTTTTTTTATTCATGCCTCCCAGTTCGGCGTGATGAGGTCGTATTGGCCAGAATAAGAATTGGACATTCTTTTTCAACTCATTCATTTTTACTGAAATGCTTGTTTTGTATTGAGCCTTATACAATTCAGCACATTCTCATTGAATGTCCTGATTTAATTTCAATCAGAAATAGGTTCTTTTAAGCAGATTCCCTGAGGGAACTGTTTGAACCGGTAGAAATACCAAAAATATTTGTTTTTTTAAAAGCCATTAATTTATATTCTAAACTTTAAAAAGGTTTATTTTTAGAATGTCAATTATGTTTTGTCCTTATTTTGTTTACAATCCTGTTGATCGGAACTGACATTTACATAATCTAGTGAGATTGTCTTCATTTGATTTCATCTTAAAGTTTTATTTACATTTATTTATTCGGTTCTAAATGACCACCAGTGTCGATGGGCCGTAAAACACCATTCATTCATTCATTCCATCATCAGATGCGGTTGTACTTGATACGTCTGTACCTATATACGGAGTATAACACCAGGTCACTATTTCATGGAGTTTTCTATAGAAAAAGTACACCATGACAAACAGTGTATACACTGATTAGAAGGCTCCTCTAGAAGCCCTCTTATCTGGATCTACACTGTTTGCAAATGTCATCAGTGACTCGTACCACTCACAGTAAGGAACAAGACGTTGACTGCATTTGGTTAGGATTCAAGTGTTTTCCGCAGCATGTCGCATTAGCTGTCTATAAAAAATTATCGGTAATGGTATTTGATGGTTAAATTTAATCATGACATTATTTTCACGGTATATACACTATCGTATAACAGCATCAAGTCAATCAAAATACCATAGGACACTGGCAACTGGTAAGTAAAACTTTCATACAGACAATATGAAGAAGCATTGGATGCATTGTAAAATATTCTACCTCCTGCAGAACTTGTAGAAAAACTTCCACCATCAGATGCGGTTGTACTTGCTGTGCCTGTACCTATAAACAGAGTAGAACATCAGGTCAATATTTCATGAATTTAAAATCAGTTCTAATTTTGTTACAATATCTATGTATCCGATAAACAATGCTTATTAACCCTTACAACGCCGAATTTTAAAATGGGCTATTTCAAAATTCAAACCGGCTGAAGTTATGTTGAATGTTTATGGAGTTTTTTAGAGAAAAATGTACACTGTGACAAACAGTGTATACACTGATTAGAAGGCTCCTCTTATCTTGATCTAGACTGTTTGCAAATGACAATAGTGACTCGTGTCACGCACAGTAAGTAACAAGACGTCGACTACATTTGGTTAGGATTCAAGTGTTCTCAGCAGCATGCCGCATTTGACGTCTATTAGAATTTATCGTTAATTATATTTGATACTTAATATTGATCATGCCATTATTTTGTAGATTTTGATGGTCTAGTGGTAACGCGATTGACTATCACTCCGGAGGTCCGGGGTTCAAATCCCGGTCCAAACCGGAAATTTCAGAGACGCTTTTCTGTGTCTCCCACCCGCACATCCTCTCTACCCAGGGGTTAAATGGGTACCTGTGAGGGTCACTCGCCGGTACTGCGGCTGCATGATTGCGCCATATGTTAGCAGGGCTCAATATTGTAGGCAATGACTCAATGACCAGTGGAGTAAATGTACAGTCGGCTGAGCGGTCATTCGGACTGAAAGAAGACTATAACTAGGTACTTTACTTATTTTTACTTTTACGGTATATACTCTCGTATAAACAGCACCCAGTTAATCAAAATAATTCCATAGGACACTGGTAAGTAAAACTTTCATACAGCAATAAAAACTCAGACAATATGAAGAAGCATTGGATGCATTATAAAATGTACTACCTGTAGGAACAGTTTGATGCCCAGATGCGTATGTACTTGGTTCGCCAGTACCTATATATACAGAGTAGAACATCAGGTCAATATTTCATGAATTTAAAATAATTTCTAATTTTGTTACAATAGCTATGTATCCATGAAACCATGCTTATTAAGCCTTACTACGCCGAATTTTAAAATGGGCTTTTTCACAATTGAAACAAGCCGAAGTTATGTTGAATGTTTATGGAGTTTATTAAAGACAAATGTACACCGTGACAAACAGTGTATACACTGATTAGAAGGCTCCTCTTATCTTGATCTACACTGTTTGCGAATGACATTAGTGACTCGTGTCACTCACAGTAAGTAACAAGACGTCGACTACATTTGGTTAGGATTCAAGTGTTTTCAGCAGCATGCCGCATGTGACGTCTATAAGAATTTATCGTTAATTATATTTGATACTTAATATTGAACATGACATTATTTTGTAGGTGGTGATGGTCTAGTGGTAACGCGATCAGTCCAGAGGTCCTGGGCTCAAATCCCGGTCCAAACCGGAAATTTCAGAGACGCTTTTCTGTGTCTCCCACCCGCACATCCTCTCTACCCAGGGGTTAAAATGGGTACCTGTGAGGGTCACTCGCAGGTACTGCGGCTGCATGATTGCGACATATGTAAGCAGTGTTCAATATTGTAGGCCAATGACTCAATGACCAGAGGAGTAAATGTACAGTCGGCTGAGCGGTCATTCGGACTTAAAGTAGACTATAACTAGGTACTTTACTTTTTTACTTTTACGGTATATACTCTCGTATAAACAGCACCAAGTTAATCACCATTCCATAGGACACTGGTAAGTAAAACTTTCTTACAGCAATAAAAACTCAGATAATATGAAGAAGCATTGGATGCATTGTAAAATGTATTACCTGTAAAAAGAGTTTGATGCTGAGATGCGGGCGTACTTGGTTCGCCTGTACCTATATACAGAGTAGAACATCAGGTCAATATTTCATGAATTTTAAATAATTTCTAATTTTGTTACAATAGCTATGTATCTAATAAACCATGCTTATTAACCCTTACTACTTTTAAAATGGGCTATGTCAAAATTCAAACAGGCCGAAGTTATGTTGAATATTTATGGAATTTTCTAAAGTAAAAGTACACCATGACAGTGTATACATTGACTGGAAGGCTCCTCTAGAATCCCTCTTATCTGGATCTACACTGTTTGCAAATAACATTAGTGATTCGTGTCACGCAGAGTATGGAACAAAACGTTGACTACATTTGGTTAGGATTCAAGTGTTTTAAGCAGCATGCCGCATTTCATGTCTATACGAATTTATCGGTAATTTTATTTGATACTAAAATGTGATCATGACATTATTTTCACGGTATATACACTATCGTATAACATCATCAATTCAATCAAAATTCCATAGGACACTGGCAACCGGTAAGTAAAACTGTCATACAGACAATATGAAGAAGCATTGATGCATTGTAAAATATTCTACCTCCTGTAGAACTTGTAGAAAAACTTCCACCATCAGATGCGGTTGTACTTGCTGTGCCTGTACCTATAAACAGAGTAGAACATCAGGTCAATATTTCATCAATTTAAAATCAGTTCTAATTTTGTTACAATAGCTATGTATCTAATAAACAATGCTTATTAACCATTACTACGCTGAATTTTAAAATGGGCTATTCCAAAATTCAAACAGGCCGAAGTTATGTTGAATGTTTATGGAGTTTTCTACAGAAAAAGTACACCATGACATTATTATGTAGGTGGTGTTGGTCTAAAACTTTCATACAGCAACAAAAACTCAGACAATATGAAGAAGCATTGGATGCATTGTAAAATGTACTACCTGTATGAAGAGTTTGATAATCAGATGCGGATGTGCTGGGTTTGCCTGTACCTATATACAGAGTGGAACACAGATCAATATTTCATGAATTTAAAATCATTTCTAATTTTGTTACAATAGCAATGTATCTAATAAACCATGCTTATTAACGCTTACTACGCCGAATTTTAAAATGGGCTATTTCAAAAGTCAAACAGGCCCAAGTTATGTTGAATGTTTATGGAGTTTTCTCAAGAAAAAGTACACCGTTACAAATAGTTTATACAAAGATTAGAAGGCTCCTCTAGAATCCCTCTTATCTTGATCTACACTGTTTGCGAATGACATTATTGACTCGTGTCACGCACAGTAAGCAACAAGACGTCGACTAAATTTGGTTAGGAATCAAGTGTTTTCCGCAGTCTGCCGCATTTGATATCTTTAAGGATTTATCGTTAATTATATTTCATACTTAATTCGACCTTGATCTGAGGGCTCTTCTTGGATCCCTCTTATCTAGGTCTACACTGTTTGCAAATGACATAAGTGACTCGCGTCGCGCAAAGTAAGGACTAAGACGTCGACTATTTTTGGTTAGGGTTCAGGTTGTTTACAGCAGCATGGAGTCAATGGCGTCTATAAGAATTTATCGTGAATTATATTTGATTCTTAAACGTAATCATGACATCTTTTTTACGGTATATAATGGCGTTGAAACAGCATCAAGTAAATCAAAATTCCGTATTACACTGGTAAGTATAACTTTCATACAGCGATAAAAACTCAATCAATATGAAGAAACATTGGATGCATCGTATAATATACTACCTCCTGTAGAACTTGTAGTAACATTTCCACCATCAGATGCGGTTGTACTTGCTTCGCCTGTACCTACATACAGTAGAACATCAGGTCAATATTTCATAAATTTAAAATTAGTTCTAATTCGGTAATAATAGCTATGTATCCAATAAACTATATTCATTAACACTTACTACGCTGAATTTACAAATGGGCATTTTCAAAATTCAAACAGGCCGAAGTTGATGAATGTTTATGGAACCATTACTACCCTGAATTTTCAAATGGGCTATTTCAAAATTGAAACAGGCCCGAAGTTATGTTGAATGTTTATGGATTTTGCTAAAGACAAAGTACACCACGGCAAACAGTAAATACACTGATTAAAAGGCTCCTCTAGAAGCCCTCTTATCTGGATCTACACTGTTTGTAAACGACATTAGTGACTCGTGTCACACACAGTACGGAACAAGACGTCTATTTCATTTGGTTAGGGTTCAATTGTTTTCCGCAACATGCCGCTTTTGACGTCTGTAAGAAATTATCGTTAATAATATTTGATACTTAAATGTTTTACGGTATATACTCTCGTATAAACAGCCTCAGTCAATCAAAATCCAATAGGACACTGTCAACTAAAACTTTCATACAGCAATAAAACCTCAGAAAATATGAAAGTACAAAAATAAGTCATGCAGAAAACAACACATACAGAGCAAACAGCCGCCCGAACAGCAACACAAGGAAACAGCAAATGTACATAACTATAAAAACATCAAGAGACGCACAAAGACAAAACAAACATACAATAAGGGGGAGATGGAAGTACCGCCTTGGAAAGGTCAGTGACAAAAGTCCCTGGGAGGGGATGTGTAAACCGGTTTTGGGCACCCAACCGCACTTATTCCATCCCCACACTAAAAACCAAACATTGTAAATGAACGTATCCCCTGTCCGACTAATCTACAACAACCGCGATGGAAAATACATTGGTAAAGTGCATGTATGAAAAAGTAGTAAAGTCAAGCAGGCAAAGCCACATGCAAGACGCAACCACCACCAAAACACCGATAGACAGCATGACACACAAACACACACAACCACACACCCAAACGCACACACACACACACGAAATGAACACAGAAAACACCAAAAGACACACAAATACAAACGTTCCACACATGAACAAATCACAAGCACAAAGACGCAAGGCAAACAAAAGGAAGGGTGACAAAGAGAGTACCGCCTTGGCACGGTCAGTAGCAAAAACACCACTGGGGGTTTAAACCGGTTCACGAAAACATATAACGAAAACATATAACTGTATAACGGAAACACTCAAGTGAACAATTTGTATCCACCTATCGCTAGTGTACTCAATGATTGAGCAGCAAACAGAGTAACTGTAGAGAAGTAATAAGGGTACGACAAAAACGAAATAGTACAGATATCCGACATTCGTCTTCCGTTTCTAGATTTAAGAGGTCGCCTTTATAGAGTACTACATATGGAAAAATAGTCAAACAGGGAGAGCCACACACGAAATGACACCGCACCAAACACAATCAAACAAGAAACGGTTAAGTCACAAGACAAAACATAACAGGACGCATATCAAGACGAAAAACATTAAACATTAAGTATATTAAACAACACATTGACCGTAGGCTGAAACAAACTTTCTTGTCGGCGAACATGCAAAGAGGCCAGCGTCATTGCCAAATGTAAAAGGGTTGACAACCAAACATACACTGTGTTGTAGTACTATAGGATCATATCCCTTTTTAATGATTTTTTAACATAGTTGAAGAACAAAGTGAGAAAATGTGGTTATGTCCAATAATTTTACGAAGTTTGTAAATCACATCACACATAAAATTCAGGATGTGAAATACCGTGTCGCAGAAGCGCCTTGAGATTACATTGGTACTTGCCAATAAGTGAGAGATTTCGATAGTAAAATGTAGAGAAAGTTTTTCTTAGTTTATGGTATCTATATCCTTGCTTCAGCAGCTTTTCAGTTAAAATGAAATTACGACTGTTAAAATCGTCAATAGATTAACATGCTCTAGCAAAACGAATAAGCACTGGAAACATCTCCGTCAAGATTAGGGAATTTTACAATATTAAAATGAAAACGATCTCTTTTGTCATATATTTTATAAGAAATCATTACATTATCAATTTTAACCATTTCGCTGCCAATGCCGGATCTGTGATTACCTATGCAAAAGTTTGGATCCAGATGAGACGCCGAGTAACTCGGCGTCTCAGTAGGATCTTAACTGTTTGTTACTGTTACTATGCTTTTAAAACAAAATGAAGAAAATCAAAGAGAATGAAAATTTGTAGCAGACGACAAAGTTAGCAGACGACAGAGGTTGGCAGCGAATGGGCTAATGTCTAGATCAAGAATAATTGTCGGACGGATTAGCTTTATTCAATTTGAGTTCTTTAGGATAAATTGTAGGAACCCGAGCATCAAAGAAATGGTTATCTAAGTTAAAACTATCATCCAAATATCGAGTAATTTCATTGAGGCTTTAATAACATCTTGTGATTGTTGACTCTCTCATACCGGTACAAAAACAAATCTGCGACAAGCGGTGCACAATTTGTACCCAGAGGAATAACAATTACCGGACGGTATATAGAATTCCCATAGCGTACAAATATGTTATCCAAAAGAAAGGTTAGTGATTCGTAAACTTCTGAGAAAGCCCAGTTGGTGTAATATTTCATTTGCTAGTCCGTAAAGAAAGCGTTTTAGCATTACATGCCAGGAGTGATGTTTTTTTCCCGGAAACATTGGATGCTTTGTAAAATGTACTACCTCCTGTAGAACTTGTAGAAACACTCCCACCATCAGATGTGGTTGTACTTGGTACGCCACCTATATACAGAGAAGAACATCAGTTCAATATTTCATGAATTAAATATCAGTCCCAATTTTGTTACAATAGCTATGTATCCAATAAACCATGCTTATTAACCCTTACTACGCTGAATTTCCAAATGGGCTATTTCAAAATTAAAAAATGCCGAAGTTATGTTTAATGCTTATGGAGTTTTCTTAAGAAAACATACACAATGACAAACAGTGCATACATTGATTAGCATGCTACTCTAGAAGTCCCCTTATCTGGATGTATACTGTTTGCAAATTAGATTATTGACTCGTGTCACACACAGTAAGTACATGTAACAAGACGTCGACTACATTTGGTTTGGATTAAAGTGTTTTCCGGAGCATGCCGCATTTGATGTCTATAAGAATTTATCGTTAAATATATTTGATACTTATACGTGATCATGACCTCATTTTTACGGTATATATACTCTCGTATAAACAGCATCAAGTCAACCGAAATTCCGTTGGACACTGGTAAGTATCATATTCATACAGCAATAAAAACTCATACAATATGAAGAAACATTGTAAAATGTACTACCTTCTGTAGAACTTGTAGAAAAACTTTCACCATCAGATGCGGATGTACTTGATACGCCTGTAACTATATACAGAGTAGAACATCAAGTCAATACTTCAGGAATTTAAAATCAGTTCGAATTTGGTTGCAATAGCTATGTATCCAATAAACCATGTTTGTTAACCCTTACTTCGCTGAAATTTCAATGTTTTTTTTTCAAAATTGAAACAGGGCAATCATATCCTGATTATTTATGGTGTTTTCTTAAGAAAAGGTACACCATGACAAACAGTGTACTGTGCTCCCTCCCTACAACGGCCCTCTCAATAACGATTCCCTCCATACAACAACGCATGTCACTGTTCCCGAAACAACACGGCTCCAGAAACAACTTGTTTCCATCGTATTTTCCTTATGCCTCCATCAAACCCTATGTTGTGACCACTCTTTAGAATCGTCACTTTGTGACGATTCTAAAGAGTGGTCACAACATAGGGTTTGATTGAGGCATAACGGTTTTAGTTCTCGAAATACACCTTATTTGGAGATTTGCAAACAAGCTAATTATGTTTGATTTTCCCTCCCTATTACAACTCCCTCTGAACAACACATAAAATGTTCGTATCCCACAGGGTGTCGTTGTAGAGTGGGAGCACTGTATACACTGATTAGAATGCTTCTGTTGAAGCCCTCTTATCTGGATCTACACTGTTTACAAATAACATTAGTGGCTCGTGTCACGCATAGTAAGGAACAAGACGTCGACTACATTTGGTTAGGAGTAGAACATTAAGTCAATACTTCATGAATTTAAAATCAGTTCGAATTTGGAAACAATAGCTATGTATCCAATAATCTATTTTTGTTAACCCTTACTACGCTGATTTGTCGATGGGCTTTTTCAAAATTCAAACAGCCCAAACGTTTTCTGAATATTTATGGTGTTTTCTGAAGAAAAAGTACACCATGCCAATCAGTGTATACACTGATTAGAAGGCTTCTCTAGAATCCGTCTAATCTGGATCGACACTGTTTGCAAATGACATTAGTGACTCGTGTTACGCACAGTAAGGAACAAGACGTCGACTACATTAGGTTAGGATTCAAGTGTTTTCAACAGCATGCCGCATTTGACGTTTTTAAAAATTTATCGTTAATTATATCTGATACTTAAACGTGATCATGACCTCATTTTACGGCATATACTCTCGTATAAACAGCGTCAAGTCATTCAAAATTCCATAGGGCACTGGTAAGTATAACTGTCATACAGCAGTAAAAAACAGTATGAAGAAACATTGGATGCATTGTAAAATGTATTACCTCCTGTAGAACCTGTAATACCACCCTCAGATGCAGTTGAACTTGGTATGCCTGTAACGATATACAGAGTAGAACATGAGTTTAAAATCAGTTCTCATTGTGGTAATAATAGCTATGTATCCAAACAAACATATTTGCTAACCCTTTCTACGCTGAATTTTCAAATGGGCTATCCAAAAATTCAAATAGGCCTATCTTACGGGTGAGTATTTAGGGAGTTTTCTAACGAAAAGTGTAGCATGACAAACATTGCATATCCTTATAAGAGGGCTCCTCTATGCGCCCCCTTATCTCGGTCTTATCTCAGCAGCATGCAGCCTCTGACGTCTATAAGAATTTATCGTTAATTACATTTAATACTAAACTTGATTAGGACATGATTTTACGGTATAATACTCTCGTATAAACAGCATCAAGAAAATCAAATTCCATAGGACACTGGTAAGTATAACTTTCATACACCAATAAAAACTAAGACAATATGAAGAAACATTGGATGCATTGTAAAATGTTTTACCTTCTGTAGAACCTGAAATAGTAGTTTCACCCTCAGATGCGGTTGTACTTGATATGGGTGTACCTGTATATAGTGTAGAACATCAGATCAGTATTTCATGAATATAAAATAAGTTCTCATTTTGGTTATAGTAGCTATGGATCCAAACAACTATGTTTGTTAAGCCGTACTACGCTGGATTTCCAAATGGACTATTCCAAAATTCAAACAGACCGAGTTTAGTTTGAATATTTAGGGAGTTTTCTAAAGAAACGGGTTTCATGATAAACAGAGCATACCCTGATCAGAGGGGCTCCACTAGGATCCCTCTTATTTTGGATCTATACTGTTTGCAAATGATATTAGTGATCCGTGTCACGCACATTTAGGAACAATACATCGACTATATTTAGGTAGGGTTCTAGTGTTTTTCAGCAGCATGCAGCCTTTGACGTCTACACGAATTTATCGTTAATTATATATGATACTTAAACGTGATCATGACATCAGTGTTACAGTATATACTCTCCTACAAACAGCATAAAGTTAATTAAAGTTTCATACGACACTGGTGAGTATAACTTTCATACATCAATGAAAACTAAGACCATATGAAGAAACATTGGATGCATTGTAAAATGTTTTACCTTCTGCAGATCCTGAAATAGTAGTTTCACCCTCGGATGTGGTTGTACTTGATATGCCTGTAACTGTATATAGTATAGAACATCAGATCATTATTTCATGAATATAAAATCAAATCTCATTTTGGTAATAATATGTATGTATCCAAACAACCATGTTTGTTAAGTATTACTACGCTGGATTGCCAAATGGGCTATTCCGAAATTCAAACAGACCGAGCTTACTTTGAATATTTAGGGAGTTTTCTAAAGAAAAGTGTTACATGACAAACAGAGCCTACCCTGATGAGAGGGGCTCCACTAGGATCCCTTTTATTTTGGGTCTATACTGTTTGCAAATGATATTAGTGACCCGTGTCACGAACATTTAGGAACAAGACATCGACTATATTTAGTTAGGGTTCAAGTGTTTTTCAGCAGCATGTAGACTTTGATATTTACAATAATTTATCGTTAGTTATATTTGATACTTAAACGTGATCATGACATCAGTGGTACAGTATATACTCTCTTATAAACAGCATAAAGTTAATCAAATTTCATACGACACTGGTAAGTATAATTTTCATATACCAGTAAAAACTAAGACCATATGAAGAAACATTGGATGCATTGTAAAATGTTTTACCTTCTGTAGAACCCTGAACTTGAGTTGAACTTATGCCTGTAACTGTATATAGTGTAGAACATCAGATCAGTATTTCATGAATATAAAATAAGTTCTCATTTTGGTTATAGTAGCTATGGATCCAAACAACTATGTTTGTTAAGCCGTACTACGCTGGATTTCCAAATGGACTATTCCAAAATTCAAACAGACCGAGCTTACTTTGAATATTTAGGGAGTTTTCTAAAGAAACGGGTTTCATGATAAACAGAGCATACCCTGATCAGAGGGGCTCCACTAGGATCCCTCTTATTTTGGATCTATACTGTTTGCAAATGATATTAGTGATCCGTGTCACGCACATTTAGGAACAATACATCGACTATATTTAGGTAGGGTTCTAGTATTTTTCAGCAGCATGCAGCCTTTGACGTCTACACGAATTTATCGTTAATTATATATGATACTTAAACGTGATCATGACATCAGTGTTACAGTATATACTCTCCTACAAACAGCATAAAGTTAATTAAAGTTTCATACGACACTGGTGAGTATAACTTTCATACATCAATAAAAACTAAGACCATATGAAGAAACATTGGATGCATTGTAAAATGTTTTACCTTCTGCAGATCCTGAAATAGTAGTTTCACCCTCGGATGTGGTTGTACTTGATATGCCTGTAACTGTATATAGTATAGAACATCAGATCATTATTTCATGAATATAAAATCAAATCTCATTTTGGTAATAATATGTATGTATCCAAACAACCATGTTTGTTAAGTATTACTACGCTGGATTGCCAAATGGGCTATTCCGAAATTCAAACAGACCGAGCTTACTTTGAATATTTAGGGAGTTTTCTAAAGAAAAGTGTTACATGACAAACAGAGCCTACCCTGATGAGAGGGGCTCCACTAGGATCCCTTTTATTTTGGGTCTATACTGTTTGCAAATGATATTAGTGACCCGTGTCACGAACATTTAGGAACAAGACATCGACTATATTTAGTTATGGTTCAAGTGTTTTTCAGCAGCATGTAGACTTTGATATTTACAATAATTTATCTTTAGTTATATTTGTTACTTAAACGTGATCATGACATCAGTGGTACAGTATATACTCTCTTATAAACAGCATAAAGTTAATCAAATTTCATACGACACTGGTAAGTATAACTTTCATATACCAGTAAAAACTAAGACCATATGAAGAAACATTGGATGCATTGTAAAATGTTTTACCTTCTGTAGAACCCTGAACTTGAGTTGAACTTATGCCTGTAACTGTATATAGTGTAGAACACCAGATCAGTATTTCATGAATATAAAATAAGTTCTCATTTTGGTTATAGTAGCTATGGATCCAAACAACTATGTTTGTTAAGCCGTACTACGCTGGATTTCCAAATGGACTATTCCAAAATTCAAACAGACCGAGCTTACTTTGAATATTTAGGGAGTTTTCTAAAGAAACGGGTTTCATGATAAACAGAGCATACTCTGATCAGAGGGGCTCCACTAGGATCCCTCTTATTTTGGATCTATACTGTTTGCAAATGATATTAGTGATCCGTGTCACGCACATTTAGGAACAATACATCGACTATATTTAGGTAGGGTTCTAGTGTTTTTCAGCAGCATGCAGCCTTTGACGTCTACACGAATTTATCGTTAATTATATATGATACTTAAACGTGATCATGACATCAGTGTTACAGTATATACTCTCCTACAAACAGCATAAAGTTAATTAAAGTTTCATACGACACTGGTGAGTATAACTTTCATACATCAATAAAAACTAAGACCATATGAAGAAACATTGGATGCATTGTAAAATGTTTTACCTTCTGCAGATCCTGAAATAGTAGTTTCACCCTCGGATGTGGTTGTACTTGATATGCCTGTAACTGTATATAGTGTAGAACATCAGATCATTATTTCATGAATATAAAATCAAATCTCATTTTGGTAATAATATGTATGTATCCAAACAACCATGTTTGTTAAGTATTACTACGCTGGATTGCCAAATGGGCTATTCCGAAATTCAAACAGACCGAGCTTACTTTGAATATTTAGGGAGTTTTCTAAAGAAAAGTGTTACATGACAAACAGAGCCTACCCTGATGAGAGGGGCTCAACTAGGATCCCTTTTATTTTGGGTCTATACTGTTTGCAAATGATATTAGTGACCCGTGTCACGAACATTTAGGAACAAGACATCGACTATATTTAGTTAGGGTTCAAGTGTTTTTCAGCAGCATGTAGACTTTGATATTTACAATAATTTATCTTTAGTTATATTTGATACTTAAACGTGATCATGACATCAGTGTTACAGTATATACTCTCTTATAAACAGCATAAAGTTAATCAAATTTCATACGACACTGGTAAGTATAACTTTCATATACCAGTAAAAACTAAGACCATATGAAGAAACATTGGATGCATTGTAAAATGTTTTACCTTCTGTAGAACCCTGAACTTGAGTTGAACTTATGCCTGTAACTGTATATAGTGTAGAACATCAGATCAGTATTTCATGAATATAAAATAAGTTCTCATTTTGGTTATAGTAGCTATGGATCCAAACAACTATGTTTGTTAAGCCGTACTACGCTGGAATTCCAAATGGACTATTCCAAAATTCAAACAGACCGAGCTTACTTTGAATATTTAGGGAGTTTTCTAAAGAAAAGGGTTTCATGATAAACAGAGCATACCCTGATCAGAGGGGCTCCACTAGGATCCCTCTTATTTTGGATCTATACTGTTTGCAAATGATATTAGTGATCCGTGTCACGCACATTTAGGAACAATACATCGACTATATTTAGGTAGGGTTCTAGTGTTTTTCAGCAGCATGCAGCCTTTGACGTCTACACGAATTTATCGTTAATTATATATGATACTTAAACGTGATCATGACATCAGTGTTACAGTATATACTCTCCTACAAACAGCATAAAGTTAATTAAAGTTTCATACGACACTGGTGAGTATAACTTTCATACATCAATAAAAACTAAGACCATATGAAGAAACATTGGATGCATTGTAAAATGTTTTACCTTCTGCAGATCCTGAAATAGTAGTTTCACCCTCGGATGTGGTTGTACTTGATATGCCTGTAACTGTATATAGTGTAGAACATCAGATCATTATTTCATGAATATAAAATCAAATCTCATTTTGGTAATAATATGTATGTATCCAGACAACCATGTTTGTTAAGTATTACTACGCTGGATTGCCAAATGGGCTATTCCGAAATTCAAACAGACCGAGCTTACTTTGAATATTTAGGGAGTTTTCTAAAGAAAAGGGTTTCATGATAAACAGAGCATACCCTGATCAGAGGGGCTCCACTAGGATCCCTCTTATTTTGGATCTATACTGTTTGCAAATGATATTAGTGATCCGTGTCACGCACATTTAGGAACAATACATCGACTATATTTAGGTAGGGTTCTAGTGTTTTTCAGCAGCATGCAGCCTTTGACGTCTACACGAATTTATCGTTAATTATATATGATACTTAAACGTGATCATGACATCAGTGTTACAGTATATACTCTCCTACAAACAGCATAAAGTTAATTAAAGTTTCATACGACACTGGTGAGTATAACTTTCATACATCAATAAAAACTAAGACCATATGAAGAAACATTGGATGCATTGTAAAATGTTTTACCTTCTGCAGATCCTGAAATAGTAGTTTCACCCTCGGATGTGGTTGTACTTGATATGCCTGTAACTGTATATAGTGTAGAACATCAGATCATTATTTCATGAATATAAAATCAAATCTCATTTTGGTAATAATATGTATGTATCCAGACAACCATGTTTGTTAAGTATTACTACGCTGGATTGCCAAATGGGCTATTCCGAAATTCAAACAGACCGAGCTTACTTTGAATATTTAGGGAGTTTTCTAAAGAAAAGTGTTACATGACAAACAGAGCCTACCCTGATGAGAGGGGCTCCACTAGGATCCCTTTTATTTTGGGTCTATACTGTTTGCAAATGATATTAGTGACCCGTGTCACGAACATTTAGGAACAAGACATCGACTATATTTAGTTATGGTTCAAGTGTTTTTCAGCAGCATGTAGACTTTGATATTTACAATAATTTATCTTTAGTTATATTTGTTACTTAAACGTGATCATGACATCAGTGGTACAGTATATACTCTCTTATAAACAGCATAAAGTTAATCAAATTTCATACGACACTGGTAAGTATAACTTTCATATACCAGTAAAAACTAAGACCATATGAAGAAACATTGGATGCATTGTAAAATGTTTTACCTTCTGTAGAACCCTGAACTTGAGTTGAACTTATGCCTGTAACTGTATATAGTGTAGAACACCAGATCAGTATTTCATGAATATAAAATAAGTTCTCATTTTGGTTATAGTAGCTATGGATCCAAACAACTATGTTTGTTAAGCCGTACTACGCTGGATTTCCAAATGGACTATTCCAAAATTCAAACAGACCGAGCTTACTTTGAATATTTAGGGAGTTTTCTAAAGAAAAGGGTTTCATGATAAACAGAGCATACCCTGATCAGAGGGGCTCCACTAGGATCCCTATTATTTTGGATCTATACTGTTTGCAAATGATATTAGTGATCCGTGTCACGCACATTTAGGAACAATACATCGACTATATTTAGATAGGGTTCTAGTGTTTTTCAGCAGCATGCAGCCTTTGACGTCTACACGAATTTATCGTTAATTATATATGATACTTAAACGTGATCATGACATCAGTGTTACAGTATATACTCTCCTACAAATAGCATAAAGTTAATTAAAGTTTCATACGACACTGGTGAGTATAACTTTCATACATCAATAGAAACTAAGACCATATGAAGAAACATTGGATGTATTGTAAAATGTTTTACCTTCTGCAGATCCTGAAATAGTAGTTTCACCCTCGGATGTGGTTGTACTTGATATGCCTGTAACTGTATATAGTGTAGAACATCAGATCATTATTTCATGAATATAAAATAAAATCTCATTTTGGTAATAATATGTATGTATCCAAACAACCATGTTTGTTAAGTATTACTACGCTGGATTGCCAAATGGGCTATTCCGAAATTCACACAGACCGAGCTTACTTTGAATATTTAGGGAGTTTTCTAAAGAAAAGTGTTACATGACAAACAGAGCCTACCCTGATGAGAGAGGCTCCACTAGGATCCCTTTTATTTTGGGTCTATACTGTTTGGAAATGATATTAGTGACCCGTGTCACGAACATTTAGGAACAAGACATCGACTATATTTAATTAGGGTTCAAGTGTTTTTCAGCAGCATGCAGCCTTTGGCGTCTACAAGAATTTATCGTTAATTATATGTGATACTTAAACGTGATCATGACATCAGTGTTACAGTATATACTCTCCTATAAAAAGCATAAAGTTAATCAAAGTTCCATACGACACTGGTAAGTATAACTTCATACACCAATAAAAACTAAGACCATATGAAGAAACATTGGATGCATTGTAAAATGTTTTACCTTCTGTAGAACCCTGAACTTGAGTTGAACTTATGCCTGTACCTGTATATAGTGTAGAACATCAGATCAGTATTTCATGAATATAAAATAAGTTCTCATTTTGGTTATAGTAGCTATGGATCCAAACAACTATGTTTGTTAAGCCGTACTACGCTGGATTTCCAAATGGACTATTCCAAAATTCAAACAGACCGAGCTTACTTTGAATATTTAGGGAGTTTTCTAAAGAAACGGGTTTCATGATAAACAGAGCATACCCTGATCAGAGGGGCTCCACTAGGATCCCTATTATTTTGGATCTATACTGTTTGCAAATGATATTAGTGATCCGTGTCACGCACATTTAGGAACAATACATCGACTATATTTAGGTAGGGTTCTAGTGTTTTTCAGCAGCATGCAGCCTTTGACGTCTACACGAATTTATCGTTAATTATATATGATACTTAAACGTGATCATGACATCAGTGTTACAGTATATACTCTCCTACAAACAGCATAAAGTTAATTAAAGTTTCATACGACACTGGTGAGTATAACTTTCATACATCAATGAAAACTAAGACCATATGAAGAAACATTGGATGCATTGTAAAATGTTTTACCTTCTGCAGATCCTGAAATAGTAGTTTCACCCTCGGATGTGGTTGTACTTGATATGCCTGTAACTGTATATAGTGTAGAACATCAGATCATTATTTCATGAATATAAAATCAAATCTCATTTTGGTAATAATATGTATGTATCCAAACAACCATGTTTGTTAAGTCTTACTACGCTGGATTGCCAAATGGGCTATTCCGAAATTCAAACAGACCGAGCTTACTTTGAATATTTAGGGAGTTTTCTAAAGAAAAGTGTTACATGACAAACAGAGCCTACCCTGATGAGAGGGGCTCAACTAGGATCCCTTTTATTTTGGGTCTATACTGTTTGCAAATGATATTAGTGACCCGTGTCACGAACATTTAGGAACAAGACATCGACTATATTTAGTTAGGGTTCAAGTGTTTTTCAGCAGCATGTAGACTTTGATATTTACAATAATTTATCTTTAGTTATATTTGTTACTTAAACGTGATCATGACATCAGTGGTACAGTATATACTCTCTTATAAACAGCATAAAGTTAATCAAATTTCATACGACACTGGTAAGTATAACTTTCATATACCAGTAAAAACTAAGACCATATGAAGAAACATTGGATGCATTGTAAAATGTTTTACCTTCTGTAGAACCCTGAACTTGAGTTGAACTTATGCCTGTAACTGTATATAGTGTAGAACACCAGATCAGTATTTCATGAATATAAAATAAGTTCTCATTTTGGTTATAGTAGCTATGGATCCAAACAACTATGTTTGTTAAGCCGTACTACGCTGGATTTCCAAATGGACTATTCCAAAATTCAAACAGACCGAGCTTACTTTGAATATTTAGGGAGTTTTCTAAAGAAAAGGGTTTCATGATAAACAGAGCATACCCTGATCAGAGGGGCTCCGCTAGGATCCCTATTATTTTGGATCTATACTGTTTGCAAATGATATTAGTGATCCGTGTCACGCACATTTAGGAACAATACATCGACTATATTTAGATAGGGTTCTAGTGTTTTTCAGCAGCATGCAGCCTTTGACGTCTACACGAATTTATCGTTAATTATATATGATACTTAAACGTGATCATGACATCAGTGTTACAGTATATACTCTCCTACAAATAGCATAAAGTTAATTAAAGTTTCATACGACACTGGTGAGTATAACTTTCATACATCAATAGAAACTAAGACCATATGAAGAAACATTGGATGTATTGTAAAATGTTTTACCTTCTGCAGATCCTGAAATAGTAGTTTCACCCTCGGATGTGGTTGTACTTGATATGCCTGTAACTGTATATAGTGTAGAACATCAGATCATTATTTCATGAATATAAAATCAAATCTCATTTTGGTAATAATATGTATGTATCCAAACAACCATGTTTGTTAAGTATTACTACGCTGGATTGCCAAATGGGCTATTCCGAAATTCACACAGACCGAGCTTACTTTGAATATTTAGGGAGTTTTCTAAAGAAAAGTGTTACATGACAAACAGAGCCTACCCTGATGAGAGAGGCTCCACTAGGATCCCTTTTATTTTGGGTCTATACTGTTTGGAAATGATATTAGTGACCCGTGTCATGAACATTTAGGAACAAGACATCGACTATATTTAGTTAGGGTTCAAGTGTTTTTCAGCAGCATGCAGCCTTTGGCGTCTACAAGAATTTATCGTTAATTATATGTGATACTTAAACGTGATCATGACATCAGTGTTACAGTATATACTCTCCTATAAAAAGCATAAAGTTAATCAAAGTTCCATACGACACTGGTAAGTATAACTTCATACACCAATAAAAACTAAGACCATATGAAGAAACATTGGATGCATTGTAAAATGTTTTACCTTCTGTAGAACCCTGAACTTGAGTTGAACTTATGCCTGTACCTGTATACAGTGTAGAACATCAGATCAGTATTTCATGAATATAAAATAAGTTCTCATTTTGGTTATAGTAGCTATGGATCCAAACAACTATGTTTGTTAAAAGTACAAAAATGAGTCATGCAGGAAACAACACATACAGAACAAACACTCGCCCGAACAGCAACACAAGGAAACAGCAAATGTACATAGGTAGAAAAAACAACAAGAGACGCACAAAGAAAAAACAAACATACAATAGGAGGAAGATGGAAGTACCGCCTTGGAACGGTCAGTGACAAAAGTCACCGGGGGGTTTAAACCGGTTTATGGGCGCCCAACCTCACCCTTATTCCATCCCCATCCTTAAAGACAAACAGTGTAAATAAACGTATCCCCTCTCCGACTAATCTACAACAACCACGACAGCAAATACAGTGGTAAAGTGCATGTATAACAAAAAAACATTTAATTGAACATACTGTATCCAGCTATCGCTAGTGTACTCAATGATTACAACCATGTTTGTTAAGCATTACTACGCTGGATTTCCAAATGGACTATTCCAAAATTCAAACAGACCGAGCTTACTTTGAATATTTAGGGAGTTTTATAAAGAAAATGGTTACATGATAAACAGAGCATACCCTGATCAGAGGGGCTACACTAGGATCCCTATTATTTTGGATCTATACTGTTTGCAAATGATATTAGTGATCCGTGTCACGCACATTTAGGAACAAGACATCGACTATATTTAGGTAGGGTTCTAGTGTTTTTCAGCAGCATGCAGCCTTTGACGTCTACACGAGTGTATCGTTAATTATATATGATACTTAAACATGATCATGACATCAGTGTTACAGTATATACTCTCCTACAAACAGCATAAAGTTAATTAAAGTTCCATACGACACTGGTGAGTATAACTTTCATACATCAATAAAAACCAAGACCATATGAAGAAACATTGGATGCATTGTAAAATGTTTTACCTTCTGCAGATCCTGAAATAGTAGTTTCACCCTCGGATGTGGTTGTACTTGATATGCCTGTAACTGTATATAGTGTAGAACATCAGATCATTATTTCATGAATATAAAATAAAATCTCATTTCGGTAATAATATGTATGTATCCAAACAACCATGTTTGTTAAGTATTACTACGCTGGATTGCCAAATGGGCTATTCCGAAATTCAAACAGACCGAGCTTACTTTGAATATTTAGGGAGTTTTCTAAAGAAAAGTGTTACATGACAAACAGAGCCTACCCTGATGAGAGGGGCTCCAATAGGATCCCTTTTATTTTGGGTCTATACTGTTTGGAAATGATATTAGTGACACGTGTCACGGACATTTAGGAACAAGACTTCGACTATATTTAGTTATGGTTCAAGTGTTTTTCAGCAGCATGTAGACTTTGATATTTACAATAATTTATCGTTAATTATATGTGATACTTAAACGTGATCATGACATCAGTGGTACAGTATATACTCTCTTATAAACAGCATAAAGTTAATCAAATTTCATACGACACTGGTAAGTATAACTTTCATATACCAGTAAAAACTAAGACCATATGAAGAAACATTGGATGCATTGTAAAATGTTTTACCTACTGTAGAACCCTGAACTTGAGTTGAACTTATGCCTGTAACTGTATATAGTGTAGAACATCAGATCAGTATTTCATGAATATAAAATAAGTTCTCATTTTGGTTATAGTAGCTATGGATCCAAACAACTATGTTTGTTAAGCCGTACTACGCTGGATTACCAAATGGACTATTCCAAAATTCAAACAGACCGAGCTTACTTTGAATATTTAGGGAGTTTTCTAAAGAAAAGGGTTTCATGATAAACAGAGTATACCCTGATCAGAGGGGCTACGCTAGGATCCCTCTTATTTTGGATCTATACTGTTTGCAAATGATATTAGTGATCCGTGTCACGCACATTTAGGAACAATACATCGACTATATTTAGGTAGGGCTCTAGTGTTTTTCAGCAGCATGCAGCCTTTGACGTCTACACGAATTTATCGTTAATTATATATGATACTTAAACGTGATCATGACATCAGTGTTACAGTATATACTCTCCTACAAACAGCATAAAGTTAATTAAAGTTCCATACGACACTGGTGAGTATAACTTTCATACATCAATAAAAATTAAAGACCATATGAAGAAACATTGGATGCATTGTAAAATGTTTTACCTTCTGCAGATCCTGAAATAGTAGTTTCACCCTCGGATGTGGTTGTACTTGATATGCCTGTAACTGTATATGGTGTAGAACATCAGATCATTATTACATGAATATAAAATAAAATCTCATTTTGGTAATAATATGTATGTATCCAAACAACCATGTTTGTTAAGTATTACGACGCTGGATTGCCAAATGGGCTATTCCGAAATTCAAACAGACCGAGCTTACTTTGAATATTTAGGGAGTTTTCTAAAGAAAAGTGTTACATGACAAACAGAGCCTACCCTGATGATAGGCTCCACTAGGATCCCTATTATTTTGGGTCTATACTGTTTGGAAATGATATTAGTGACCCGTGTCACGAACATTTAGGAACAAGACATCGACTATATTTAGTTAGAGTTCAAGTGTTTTTCAGCAGCATGCAGCCTTGGGCGTCTACAAGAATTTATCGTTAATTATATGTGATACTTAAACCTGATCATGACATCAGTGTTACAGTATATACTCTCCTATAAAAAGCATAAAGTTAATCAAAGTTCCATAAGACACTGGTAAGTATAACTTCATACACCAATAAAAACTAAGACCATATGAAGAAACATTGGATGCATTGTAAAATGTTTTACCTTCTGTAGAACCCCGAACTTGAGTTGAACTTATGCCTGTACCTGTATATAGTGTAGAACATCAGATCAGTATTTTATGAATATAAAATAAGTTCTCATTTTGGTTATAGTAGCTATGGATCCAAACAATTATGTTTGTTAAGCCTTACTACGCTGGATTTCCAAATGGACTATTCCAAAATTCAAACAGACCGAGCTTACTTTGAATATTAAGGGAGTTTTCTAAAGAAAATGGTTACATGATAAACAGAGCATACCCTGATCAGAGGGGCTACACTAGGATCCCTATTATTTTGGATCTATACTGTTTGCAAATGATATTAGTGATCCGTGTCACGCACATTTAGGAACAAGACATCGACTATATTTAGATAGGGTTCTAGTGTTTTTCAGCAGCATGCAGCCTTTGACGTCTACACGAGTTGATCGTTAATTATATATGATACTTAAACATGATCATGACATCAGTGTTACAGTATATACTCTCCTACAAACAGCATAAAGTTAATTAAAGTTCCATACGACACTGGTGAGTATAACTTTCATACATCAATAAAAACTAAGACCATATGAAGAAACATTGGATGCATTGTAAAATGTTTTACCTTCTGCAGATCCTGAAATAGTAGTTTCACCCTGAGATGTGGTTGTACTTGATATGCCTGTAACTGTATATAGTGTAGAACATCAGATCATTATTTCATGAATATAAAATCAAATCTCATTTTGGTTATAATATGTATGTATCCAAACAACCATGTTTGTTAAGTCTTACTACGCTGGATTGCCAAATGGGCTATTCCGAAATTCAAACAGACCGAGCTTACTTTGAATATTTAGGGAGTTTTCTAAAGAAAAGTGTTACATGACAAACAGAGCCTACCCTGATGAGAGGGGCTCCACTAGGATCCCTTTTATTTTGGGTCTATACTGTTTGCAAATGATATTAGTGACCCGTGTCACGAACATTTAGGAACAAGACATCGACTATATTTAGTTAGAGTTCAAGTGTTTTTCAGCAGCATGCAGCCTTGGGCGTCTACAAGAATTTATCGTTAATTATATGTGATACTTAAACGTGATCATGACATCAGTGTTACAGTATATACTCTCCTATAAAAAGCATAAAGTTAATCAAAGTTCCATACGACACTGGTAAGTATAACTTCATACACCAATAAAAACTAAGACCATATGAAGAAACATTGGATGCATTGTAAAATGTTTTACCTTCTGTAGAACCCTGAACTTGAGTTGAACTTATGCCTGTACCTGTATATAGTGTAGAACATCAGATCAGTATTTCATGAATATAAAATAAGTTCTCATTTTGGTTATAGTAGCTATGGATCCAAACAACTATGTTTGTTAAGCCGTACTACGCTGGATTTCCAAATGGACTATTCCAAAATTCAAACAGACCGAGCTTACTTTGAATATTAAGGGAGTTTTCTAAAGAAAATGGTTACATGATAAACAGAGCATACCCTGATCAGAGGGGCTACACTAGGATCCCTATTATTTTGGATCTATACTGTTTGCAAATGATATTAGTGATCCGTGTCACGTACATTTAGGAACAAGACATCGACTATATTTAGGTAGGGTTCTAGTGTTTTTCAGCAGCATGCAGCCTTTGACGTCTACACGAGTTTACCGTTAATTATATATGATACTTAAACATGATCATGACATCAGTGTTACAGTATATACTCTCCTACAAACAGCATAAAGTTAATTAAAGTTCCATACGACACTGGTGAGTATAACTTTCATACATCAATAAAAACTAAGACCATATGAAGAAACATTGGATGCATTGTAAAATGTTTTACCTTCTGCAGATCCTGAAATAGTATTTTCACCCTGGGATGTGGTTGTACTTGATATGCCTGTAACTGTATATAGTGTAGAACATCAGATCATTATTTCATGAATATAAAATAAAATCTCAATTTGGTTATAATATGTATGTATCCAAACAACCATGTTTGTTAATGGAAAAGTAGTAAAGTCAAGCAGGCAAAGCCACATGCAAGACGCAACCACCACCAAAACACCGATAGACAGCATGACACACACACACACACACACACACACCCAAACGCACACACACACACACACACACACACACACACACACACACACACACACACACACACACACACACACACACACACACACACACACACACACACACGAAATGAACACAAAAAACACCAAAAGACACACAAGAAACAGGGACAAACGTTCCACAACATGAACAAACCACAAGCACAAAGACGCAAGGCAAACAAAAGGAAGGGTGACGAAGAGAGTACCGCCTTGGCACGGTCAGCAGCAAAAACACCACTGGGGGTTTAAACCGGTTTACGGACGTCCAAACGCTGGATTGCCAAATGGGCTATTCCGAAATTCAAACAGACCGAGCTTACTTTGAATATTTAGGGAGTTTTCTAAAGAAAAGTGTTACATGACAAACAGAGCCTACCCTGATGAGAGGGGCTCCACTAGGATCCCTTTTATTTTGGGTCTATACTGTTTGGAAATGATATTAGTGACCCGTGTCACGAACATTTAGGAACAAGACATGGACTATATTTAGTTAGGGTTCAAGTGTTTTTCAGCAGCATGCAACCTTTGGCGTCTACAATAATTTATCGTTAAGTATCGGTGATACTTAAACGTGATCATGACATCAGTGTTACAGTATATACTCTCCTATAAAAAGCATAAAGTTAATCAAAGTTCCATACGACACTGGTAAGTATAACTTCATACACCAATAAAAACTAAGACCATATGAAGAAACATTGGATGCATTGTAAAATGTTTTACCTTCTGTAGAACCCTGAACTTGAGTTGAACTTATGCCTGTACCTGTATATAGTGTAGAACATCAGATCAGTATTTCATGAATATAAAATAAGTTCTCATTGTGGTTATAGTAGCTATGGATCCAAACAATTATGTTTGTTAAGCCTTACTACGCTGGATTTCCAAATGGACTATTCCAAAATTCAAACAGACCGAGCTTACTTTGAATATTAAGGGAGTTTTCTAAAGAAAATGGTTACATGATAAACAGAGCATACCCTGATCAGAGGGGCTACACTAGGATCCCTATTATTTTGGATCTATACTGTTTGCAAATGATATTAGTGATCCGTGTCACGCACATTTAGGAACAAGACATCGACTATATTTAGGTAGGGTTCTAGTGTTTTTCAGCAGCATGCAGCCTTTGACGTCTACACGAGTTGATCGTTAATTATATATGATACTTAAACATGATCATGACATCAGTGTTACAGTATATACTCTCCTACAAACAGCATAAAGTTAATTAAAGTTCCATACGACACTGGTGAGTATAACTTTCATACATCAATAAAAACTAAGACCATATGAAGAAACATTGGATGCATTGTAAAATGTTTTACCTTCTGCAGATCCTGAAATAGTAGTTTCACCCTGGGATGTGGTTGTACTTGATATGCCTGTAACTGTATATAGTGTAGAACATCAGATCATTATTTCATGAATATAAAATCAAATCTCATTTTGGTTATAATATGTATGTATCCAAACAACCATGTTTGTTAAGTCTTACTACGCTGGATTGCCAAATGGGCTATTCCGAAATTCAAACAGACCGAGCTTACTTTGAATATTTAGGGAGTTTTCTAAAGAAAAGTGTTACATGACAAACAGAGCCTACCCTGATGAGAGGGGCTCCACTAGGATCCCTTTTATTTTGGGTCTATACTGTTTGCAAATGATATTAGTGACCCGTGTCACGAACATTTAGGAACAAGACATCGACTATATTTAGTTAGAGTTCAAGTGTTTTTCAGCAGCATGCAGCCTTGGGCGTCTACAAGAATTTATCGTTAATTATATGTGATACTTAAACGTGATCATGACATCAGTGTTACAGTATATACTCTCCTATAAAAAGCATAAAGTTAATCAAAGTTCCATACGACACTGGTAAGTATAACTTCATACACCAATAAAAACTAAGACCATATGAAGAAACATTGGATGCATTGTAAAATGTTTTACCTTCTGTAGAACCCTGAACTTGAGTTGAACTTATGCCTGTACCTGTATATAGTGTAGAACATCAGATCAGTATTTCATGAATATAAAATAAGTTCTCATTTTGGTTATAGTAGCTATGGATCCAAACAACTATGTTTGTTAAGCCGTACTACGCTGGATTTCCAAATGGACTATTCCAAAATTCAAACAGACCGAGCTTACTTTGAATATTAAGGGAGTTTTCTAAAGAAAATGGTTACATGATAAACAGAGCATACCCTGATCAGAGGGGCTACACTAGGATCCCTATTATTTTGGATCTATACTGTTTGCAAATGATATTAGTGATCCGTGTCACGCACATTTAGGAACAAGACATCGACTATATTTAGGTAGGGTTCTAGTGTTTTTCAGCAGCATGCAGCCTTTGACGTCTACACGAGTTTACCGTTAATTATATATGATACTTAAACATGATCATGACATCAGTGTTACAGTATATACTCTCCTACAAACAGCATAAAGTTAATTAAAGTTCCATACGACACTGGTGAGTATAACTTTCATACATCAATAAAAACTAAGACCATATGAAGAAACATTGGATGCATTGTAAAATGTTTTACCTTCTGCAGATCCTGAAATAGTATTTTCACCCTGGGATGTGGTTGTACTTGATATGCCTGTAACTGTATATAGTGTAGAACATCAGATCATTATTTCATGAATATAAAATAAAATCTCAATTTGGTTATAATATGTATGTATCCAAACAACCATGTTTGTTAATGGAAAAGTAGTAAAGTCAAGCAGGCAAAGCCACATGCAAGACGCAACCACCACCAAAACACCGATAGACAGCATGACACACACACACACACACACACCCAAACGCACACACACACACACACACACACACACACACACGAAATGAACACAAAAAACACCAAAAGACACACAAGAAACAGGGACAAACGTTCCACAACATGAACAAACCACAAGCACAATGACGCAAGGCAAACAAAAGGAAGGGTGACGAAGAGAGTACCGCCTTGGCACGGTCAGCAGCAAAAACACCACTGGGGGTTTAAACCGGTTTACGGACGTCCTAACGCTGGATTGCCAAATGGGCTATTCCGAAATTCAAACAGACCGAGCTTACTTTGAATATTTAGGGAGTTTTCTAAAGAAAAGTGTTACATGACAAACAGAGCCTACCCTGATGAGAGGGGCTCCACTAGGATCCCTTTTATTTTGGGTCTATACTGTTTGGAAATGATATTAGTGACCCGTGTCACGAACATTTAGGAACAAGACATGGACTATATTTAGTTAGGGTTCAAGTGTTTTTCAGCAGCATGCAGCCTTTGGCGTCTACAATAATTTATCGTTAAGTATCGGTGATACTTAAACGTGATCATGACATCAGTGTTACAGTATATACTCTCCTATAAAAAGCATAAAGTTAATCAAAGTTCCATACGACACTGGTAAGTATAACTTCATACACCAATAAAAACTAAGACCATATGAAGAAACATTGGATGCATTGTAAAATGTTTTACCTTCTGTAGAACCCTGAACTTGAGTTGAACTTATGCCTGTACCTGTATATAGTGTAGAACATCAGATCAGTATTTCATGAATATAAAATAAGTTCTCATTTTGGTTATAGTAGCTATGGATCCAAACAATTATGTTTGTTAAGCCTTACTACGCTGGATTTCCAAATGGACTATTCCAAAATTCAAACAGACCGAGCTTACTTTGAATATTAAGGGAGTTTTCTAAAGAAAATGGTTACATGATAAACAGAGCATACCCTGATCAGAGGGGCTACACTAGGATCCCTATTATTTTGGATCTATACTGTTTGCAAATGATATTAGTGATCCGTGTCACGCACATTTAGGAACAAGACATCGACTATATTTAGGTAGGGTTCTAGTGTTTTTCAGCAGCATGCAGCCTTTGACGTCTACACGAGTTGATCGTTAATTATATATGATACTTAAACATGATCATGACATCAGTGTTACAGTATATACTCTCCTACAAACAGCATAAAGTTAATTAAAGTTCCATACGACACTGGTGAGTATAACTTTCATACATCAATAAAAACTAAGACCATATGAAGAAACATTGGATGCATTGTAAAATGTTTTACCTTCTGCAGATCCTGAAATAGTAGTTTCACCCTGAGATGTGGTTGTACTTGATATGCCTGTAACTGTATATAGTGTAGAACATCAGATCATTATTTCATGAATATAAAATCAAATCTCATTTTGGTTATAATATGTATGTATCCAAACAACCATGTTTGTTAAGTCTTACTACGCTGGATTGCCAAATGGGCTATTCCGAAATTCAAACAGACCGAGCTTACTTTGAATATTTAGGGAGTTTTCTAAAGAAAAGTGTTACATGACAAACAGAGCCTACCCTGATGAGAGGGGCTCCACTAGGATCCCTTTTATTTTGGGTCTATACTGTTTGCAAATGATATTAGTGACCCGTGTCACGAACATTTAGGAACAAGACATCGACTATATTTAGTTAGAGTTCAAGTGTTTTTCAGCAGCATGCAGCCTTGGGCGTCTACAAGAATTTATCGTTAATTATATGTGATACTTAAACGTGATCATGACATCAGTGTTACAGTATATACTCTCCTATAAAAAGCATAAAGTTAATCAAAGTTCCATACGACACTGGTAAGTATAACTTCATACACCAATAAAAACTAAGACCATATGAAGAAACATTGGATGCATTGTAAAATGTTTTACCTTCTGTAGAACCCTGAACTTGAGTTGAACTTATGCCTGTACCTGTATATAGTGTAGAACATCAGATCAGTATTTCATGAATATAAAATAAGTTCTCATTTTGGTTATAGTAGCTATGGATCCAAACAATTATGTTTGTTAAGCCTTACTACGCTGGATTTCCAAATGGACTATTCCAAAATTCAAACAGACCGAGCTTACTTTGAATATTAAGGGAGTTTTCTAAAGAAAATGGTTACATGATAAACAGAGCATACCCTGATCAGAGGGGCTACACTAGGATCCCTATTATTTTGGATCTATACTGTTTGCAAATGATATTAGTGATCCGTGTCACGCACATTTAGGAACAAGACATCGACTATATTTAGGTAGGGTTCTAGTGTTTTTCAGCAGCATGCAGCCTTTGACGTCTACACGAGTTTACCGTTAATTATATATGATACTTAAACATGATCATGACATCAGTGTTACAGTATATACTCTCCTACAAACAGCATAAAGTTAATTAAAGTTCCATACGACACTGGTGAGTATAACTTTCATACATCAATAAAAACTAAGACCATATGAAGAAACATTGGATGCATTGTAAAATGTTTTACCTTCTGCAGATCCTGAAATAGTATTTTCACCCTGGGATGTGGTTGTACTTGATATGCCTGTAACTGTATATAGTGTAGAACATCAGATCATTATTTCATGAATATAAAATAAAATCTCATTTTGGTTATAATATGTATGTATCCAAACAACCATGTTTGTTAATGGAAAAGTAGTAAAGTCAAGCAGGCAAAGCCACATGCAAGACGCAACCACCACCAAAACACCGATAGACAGCATGACACACACACACACACACACACACACACACACACACCCAAACGCACACACACACACACACACACACACGAAATGAACACAAAAAACACCAAAAGACACACAAGAAACAGGGACAAACGTTCCACAACATGAACAAACCACAAGCACAAAGACGCAAGGCAAACAAAAGGAAGGGTGACGAAGAGAGTACCGCCTTGGCACGGTCAGCAGCAAAAACACCACTGGGGGTTTAAACCGGTTTACGGACGTCCTAACGCTGGATTGCCAAATGGGCTATTCCGAAATTCAAACAGACCGAGCTTACTTTGAATATTTAGGGAGTTTTCTAAAGAAAAGTGTTACATGACAAACAGAGCCTACCCTGATGAGAGGGGCTCCACTAGGATCCCTTTTATTTTGGGTCTATACTGTTTGGAAATGATATTAGTGACCCGTGTCACGAACATTTAGGAACAAGACATGGACTATATTTAGTTAGGGTTCAAGTGTTTTTCAGCAGCATGCAGCCTTTGGCGTCTACAATAATTTATCGTTAAGTATCGGTGATACTTAAACGTGATCATGACATCAGTGTTACAGTATATACTCTCCTATAAAAAGCATAAAGTTAATCAAAGTTCCATACGACACTGGTAAGTATAACTTCATACACCAATAAAAACTAAGACCATATGAAGAAACATTGGATGCATTGTAAAATGTTTTACCTTCTGTAGAACCCTGAACTTGAGTTGAACTTATGCCTGTACCTGTATATAGTGTAGAACATCAGATCAGTATTTCATGAATATAAAATAAGTTCTCATTTTGGTTATAGTAGCTATGGATCCAAACAATTATGTTTGTTAAGCCTTACTACGCTGGATTTCCAAATGGACTATTCCAAATTCAAACAGACCGAGCTTACTTTGAATATTAAGGGAGTTTTCTAAAGAAAATGGTTACATGATAAACAGAGCATACCCTGATCAGAGGGGCTACACTAGGATCCCTATTATTTTGGATCTATACTGTTTGCAAATGATATTAGTGATCCGTGTCACGCACATTTAGGAACAAGACATCGACTATATTTAGGTAGGGTTCTAGTGTTTTTCAGCAGCATGCAGCCTTTGACGTCTACACGAGTTGATCGTTAATTATATATGATACTTAAACATGATCATGACATCAGTGTTACAGTATATACTCTCCTACAAACAGCATAAAGTTAATTAAAGTTCCATACGACACTGGTGAGTATAACTTTCATACATCAATAAAAACTAAGACCATATGAAGAAACATTGGATGCATTGTAAAATGTTTTACCTTCTGCAGATCCTGAAATAGTAGTTTCACCCTGGGATGTGGTTGTACTTGATATGCCTGTAACTGTATATAGTGTAGAACATCAGATCATTATTTCATGAATATAAAATCAAATCTCATTTTGGTTATAATATGTATGTATCCAAACAACCATGTTTGTTAAGTCTTACTACGCTGGATTGCCAAATGGGCTATTCCGAAATTCAAACAGACCGAGCTTACTTTGAATATTTAGGGAGTTTTCTAAAGAAAAGTGTTACATGACAAACAGAGCCTACCCTGATGAGAGGGGCTCCACTAGGATCCCTTTTATTTTGGGTCTATACTGTTTGCAAATGATATTAGTGACCCGTGACACGAACATTTAGGAACAAGACATCGACTATATTTAGTTAGAGTTCAAGTGTTTTTCAGCAGCATGCAGCCTTGGGCGTCTACAAGAATTTATCGTTAATTATATGTGATACTTAAACGTGATCATGACATCAGTGTTACAGTATATACTCTCCTATAAAAAGCATAAAGTTAATCAAATTTCCATACGACACTGGTAAGTATAACTTCATACACCAATAAAAACTAAGACCATATGAAGAAACATTGGATGCATTGTAAAATGTTTTACCTTCTGTAGAACCCTGAACTTGAGTTGAACTTATGCCTGTACCTGTATATAGTGTAGAACATCAGATCAGTATTTCATGAATATAAAATAAGTTCTCATTTTGGTTATAGTAGCTATGGATCCAAACAACTATGTTTGTTAAGCCGTACTACGCTGGATTTCCAAATGGACTATTCCAAAATTCAAACAGACCGAGCTTACTTTGAATATTAAGGGAGTTTTCTAAAGAAAATGGTTACATGATAAACAGAGCATACCCTGATCAGAGGGGCTACACTAGGATCCCTATTATTTTGGATCTATACTGTTTGCAAATGATATTAGTGATCCGTGTCACGCACATTTAGGAACAAGACATCGACTATATTTAGGTAGGGTTCTAGTGTTTTTCAGCAGCATGCAGCCTTTGACGTCTACACGAGTTTACCGTTAATTATATATGATACTTAAACATGATCATGACATCAGTGTTACAGTATATACTCTCCTACAAACAGCATAAAGTTAATTAAAGTTCCATACGACACTGGTGAGTATAACTTTCATACATCAATAAAAACTAAGACCATATGAAGAAACATTGGATGCATTGTAAAATGTTTTACCTTCTGCAGATCCTGAAATAGTATTTGCACCCTGGGATGTGGTTGTACTTGATATGCCTGTAACTGTATATAGTGTAGAACATCAGATCATTATTTCATGAATATAAAATAAAATCTCATTTTGGTTATAATATGTATGTATCCAAACAACCATGTTTGTTAATGGAAAAGTAGTAAAGTCAAGCAGGCAAAGCCACATGCAAGACGCAACCACCACCAAAACACCGAAAGACAGCATGACACACACACACACACACACACCCAAACGCACACACACACACACACACACACACACACACACACACACACGAAATGAACACAAAAAACACCAAAAGACACACAAGAAACAGGGACAAACGTTCCACAACATGAACAAACCACAAGCACAAAGACGCAAGGCAAACAAAAGGAAGGGTGACGAAGAGAGTACCGCCTTGGCACGGTCAGCAGCAAAAACACCACTGGGGGTTTAAACCGGTTTACGGACGTCCTAACGCTGGATTGCCAAATGGGCTATTCCGAAATTCAAACAGACCGAGCTTACTTTGAATATTTAGGGAGTTTTCTAAAGAAAAGTGTTACATGACAAACAGAGCCTACCCTGATGAGAGGGGCTCCACTAGGATCCCTTTTATTTTGGGTCTATACTGTTTGGAAATGATATTAGTGACCCGTGTCACGAACATTTAGGAACAAGACATGGACTATATTTAGTTAGGGTTCAAGTGTTTTTCAGCAGCATGCAGCCTTTGGCGTCTACAATAATTTATCGTTAAGTATCGGTGATACTTAAACGTGATCATGACATCAGTGTTACAGTATATACTCTCCTATAAAAAGCATAAAGTTAATCAAAGTTCCATACGACACTGGTAAGTATAACTTCATACACCAATAAAAACTAAGACCATATGAAGAAACATTGGATGCATTGTAAAATGTTTTACCTTCTGTAGAACCCTGAACTTGAGTTGAACTTATGCCTGTACCTGTATATAGTGTAGAACATCAGATCAGTATTTCATGAATATAAAATAAGTTCTCATTTTGGTTATAGTAGCTATGGATCCAAACAATTATGTTTGTTAAGCCTTACTACGCTGGATTTCCAAATGGACTATTCCAAATTCAAACAGACCGAGCTTACTTTGAATATTAAGGGAGTTTTCTAAAGAAAATGGTTACATGATAAACAGAGCATACCCTGATCAGAGGGGCTACACTAGGATCCCTATTATTTTGGATCTATACTGTTTGCAAATGATATTAGTGATCCGTGTCACGCACATTTAGGAACAAGACATCGACTATATTTAGGTAGGGTTCTAGTGTTTTTCAGCAGCATGCAGCCTTTGACGTCTACACGAGTTGATCGTTAATTATATATGATACTTAAACATGATCATGACATCAGTGTTACAGTATATACTCTCCTACAAACAGCATAAAGTTAATTAAAGTTCCATACGACACTGGTGAGTATAACTTTCATACATCAATAAAAACTAAGACCATATGAAGAAACATTGGATGCATTGTAAAATGTTTTACCTTCTGCAGATCCTGAAATAGTAGTTTCACCCTGGGATGTGGTTGTACTTGATATGCCTGTAACTGTATATAGTGTAGAACATCAGATCATTATTTCATGAATATAAAATCAAATCTCATTTTGGTTATAATATGTATGTATCCAAACAACCATGTTTGTTAAGTCTTACTACGCTGGATTGCCAAATGGGCTATTCCGAAATTCAAACAGACCGAGCTTACTTTGAATATTTAGGGAGTTTTCTAAAGAAAAGTGTTACATGACAAACAGAGCCTACCCTGATGAGAGGGGCTCCACTAGGATCCCTTTTATTTTGGGTCTATACTGTTTGCAAATGATATTAGTGACCCGTGACACGAACATTTAGGAACAAGATATCGACTATATTTAGTTAGAGTTCAAGTGTTTTTCAGCAGCATGCAGCCTTGGGCGTCTACAAGAATTTATCGTTAATTATATGTGATACTTAAACGTGATCATGACATCAGTGTTACAGTATATACTCTCCTATAAAAAGCATAAAGTTAATCAAATTTCCATACGACACTGGTAAGTATAACTTCATACACCAATAAAAACTAAGACCATATGAAGAAACATTGGATGCATTGTAAAATGTTTTACCTTCTGTAGAACCCTGAACTTGAGTTGAACTTATGCCTGTACCTGTATATAGTGTAGAACATCAGATCAGTATTTCATGAATATAAAATAAGTTCTCATTTTGGTTATAGTAGCTATGGATCCAAACAACTATGTTTGTTAAGCCGTACTACGCTGGATTTCCAAATGGACTATTCCAAAATTCAAACAGACCGAGCTTACTTTGAATATTAAGGGAGTTTTCTAAAGAAAATGGTTACATGATAAACAGAGCATACCCTGATCAGAGGGGCTACACTAGGATCCCTATTATTTTGGATCTATACTGTTTGCAAATGATATTAGTGATCCGTGTCACGCACATTTAGGAACAAGACATCGACTATATTTAGGTAGGGTTCTAGTGTTTTTCAGCAGCATGCAGCCTTTGACGTCTACACGAGTTTACCGTTAATTATATATGATACTTAAACATGATCATGACATCAGTGTTACAGTATATACTCTCCTACAAACAGCATAAAGTTAATTAAAGTTCCATACGACACTGGTGAGTATAACTTTCATACATCAATAAAAACTAAGACCATATGAAGAAACATTGGATGCATTGTAAAATGTTTTACCTTCTGCAGATCCTGAAATAGTATTTGCACCCTGGGATGTGGTTGTACTTGATATGCCTGTAACTGTATATAGTGTAGAACATCAGATCATTATTTCATGAATATAAAATAAAATCTCATTTTGGTTATAATATGTATGTATCCAAACAACCATGTTTGTTAATGGAAAAGTAGTAAAGTCAAGCAGGCAAAGCCACATGCAAGACGCAACCACCACCAAAACACCGAAAGACAGCATGACACACACACACACACACACACCCAAACGCACACACACACACACACACACACACACACACACACACACGAAATGAACACAAAAAACACCAAAAGACACACAAGAAACAGGGACAAACGTTCCACAACATGAACAAACCACAAGCACAAAGACGCAAGGCAAACAAAAGGAAGGGTGACGAAGAGAGTACCGCCTTGGCACGGTCAGCAGCAAAAACACCACTGGGGGTTTAAACCGGTTTACGGACGTCCTAACGCTGGATTGCCAAATGGGCTATTCCGAAATTCAAACAGACCGAGCTTACTTTGAATATTTAGGGAGTTTTCTAAAGAAAAGTGTTACATGACAAACAGAGCCTACCCTGATGAGAGGGGCTCCACTAGGATCCCTTTTATTTTGGGTCTATACTGTTTGGAAATGATATTAGTGACCCGTGTCACGAACATTTAGGAACAAGACATGGACTATATTTAGTTAGGGTTCAAGTGTTTTTCAGCAGCATGCAGCCTTTGGCGTCTACAATAATTTATCGTTAAGTATCGGTGATACTTAAACGTGATCATGACATCAGTGTTACAGTATATACTCTCCTATAAAAAGCATAAAGTTAATCAAAGTTCCATACGACACTGGTAAGTATAACTTCATACACCAATAAAAACTAAGACCATATGAAGAAACATTGGATGCATTGTAAAATGTTTTACCTTCTGTAGAACCCTGAACTTGAGTTGAACTTATGCCTGTACCTGTATATAGTGTAGAACATCAGATCAGTATTTCATGAATATAAAATAAGTTCTCATTTTGGTTATAGTAGCTATGGATCCAAACAATTATGTTTGTTAAGCCTTACTACGCTGGATTTCCAAATGGACTATTCCAAATTCAAACAGACCGAGCTTACTTTGAATATTAAGGGAGTTTTCTAAAGAAAATGGTTACATGATAAACAGAGCATACCCTGATCAGAGGGGCTACACTAGGATCCCTATTATTTTGGATCTATACTGTTTGCAAATGATATTAGTGATCCGTGTCACGCACATTTAGGAACAAGACATCGACTATATTTAGGTAGGGTTCTAGTGTTTTTCAGCAGCATGCAGCCTTTGACGTCTACACGAGTTGATCGTTAATTATATATGATACTTAAACATGATCATGACATCAGTGTTACAGTATATACTCTCCTACAAACAGCATAAAGTTAATTAAAGTTCCATACGACACTGGTGAGTATAACTTTCATACATCAATAAAAACTAAGACCATATGAAGAAACATTGGATGCATTGTAAAATGTTTTACCTTCTGCAGATCCTGAAATAGTAGTTTCACCCTGGGATGTGGTTGTACTTGATATGCCTGTAACTGTATATAGTGTAGAACATCAGATCATTATTTCATGAATATAAAATCAAATCTCATTTTGGTTATAATATGTATGTATCCAAACAACCATGTTTGTTAAGTCTTACTACGCTGGATTGCCAAATGGGCTATTCCGAAATTCAAACAGACCGAGCTTACTTTGAATATTTAGGGAGTTTTCTAAAGAAAAGTGTTACATGACAAACAGAGCCTACCCTGATGAGAGGGGCTCCACTAGGATCCCTTTTATTTTGGGTCTATACTGTTTGCAAATGATATTAGTGACCCGTGACACGAACATTTAGGAACAAGACATCGACTATATTTAGTTAGAGTTCAAGTGTTTTTCAGCAGCATGCAGCCTTGGGCGTCTACAAGAATTTATCGTTAATTATATGTGATACTTAAACGTGATCATGACATCAGTGTTACAGTATATACTCTCCTATAAAAAGCATAAAGTTAATCAAATTTCCATACGACACTGGTAAGTATAACTTCATACACCAATAAAAACTAAGACCATATGAAGAAACATTGGATGCATTGTAAAATGTTTTACCTTCTGTAGAACCCTGAACTTGAGTTGAACTTATGCCTGTACCTGTATATAGTGTAGAACATCAGATCAGTATTTCATGAATATAAAATAAGTTCTCATTTTGGTTATAGTAGCTATGGATCCAAACAACTATGTTTGTTAAGCCGTACTACGCTGGATTTCCAAATGGACTATTCCAAAATTCAAACAGACCGAGCTTACTTTGAATATTAAGGGAGTTTTCTAAAGAAAATGGTTACATGATAAACAGAGCATACCCTGATCAGAGGGGCTACACTAGGATCCCTATTATTTTGGATCTATACTGTTTGCAAATGATATTAGTGATCCGTGTCACGCACATTTAGGAACAAGACATCGACTATATTTAGGTAGGGTTCTAGTGTTTTTCAGCAGCATGCAGCCTTTGACGTCTACACGAGTTTACCGTTAATTATATATGATACTTAAACATGATCATGACATCAGTGTTACAGTATATACTCTCCTACAAACAGCATAAAGTTAATTAAAGTTCCATACGACACTGGTGAGTATAACTTTCATACATCAATAAAAACTAAGACCATATGAAGAAACATTGGATGCATTGTAAAATGTTTTACCTTCTGCAGATCCTGAAATAGTATTTGCACCCTGGGATGTGGTTGTACTTGATATGCCTGTAACTGTATATAGTGTAGAACATCAGATCATTATTTCATGAATATAAAATAAAATCTCATTTTGGTTATAATATGTATGTATCCAAACAACCATGTTTGTTAATGGAAAAGTAGTAAAGTCAAGCAGGCAAAGCCACATGCAAGACGCAACCACCACCAAAACACCGAAAGACAGCATGACACACACACACACACACACACCCAAACGCACACACACACACACACACACACACACACACACACACACGAAATGAACACAAAAAACACCAAAAGACACACAAGAAACAGGGACAAACGTTCCACAACATGAACAAACCACAAGCACAAAGACGCAAGGCAAACAAAAGGAAGGGTGACGAAGAGAGTACCGCCTTGGCACGGTCAGCAGCAAAAACACCACTGGGGGTTTAAACCGGTTTACGGACGTCCTAACGCTGGATTGCCAAATGGGCTATTCCGAAATTCAAACAGACCGAGCTTACTTTGAATATTTAGGGAGTTTTCTAAAGAAAAGTGTTACATGACAAACAGAGCCTACCCTGATGAGAGGGGCTCCACTAGGATCCCTTTTATTTTGGGTCTATACTGTTTGGAAATGATATTAGTGACCCGTGTCACGAACATTTAGGAACAAGACATGGACTATATTTAGTTAGGGTTCAAGTGTTTTTCAGCAGCATGCAGCCTTTGGCGTCTACAATAATTTATCGTTAAGTATCGGTGATACTTAAACGTGATCATGACATCAGTGTTACAGTATATACTCTCCTATAAAAAGCATAAAGTTAATCAAAGTTCCATACGACACTGGTAAGTATAACTTCATACACCAATAAAAACTAAGACCATATGAAGAAACATTGGATGCATTGTAAAATGTTTTACCTTCTGTAGAACCCTGAACTTGAGTTGAACTTATGCCTGTACCTGTATATAGTGTAGAACATCAGATCAGTATTTCATGAATATAAAATAAGTTCTCATTTTGGTTATAGTAGCTATGGATCCAAACAATTATGTTTGTTAAGCCTTACTACGCTGGATTTCCAAATGGACTATTCCAAAATTCAAACAGACCGAGCTTACTTTGAATATTAAGGGAGTTTTCTAAAGAAAATGGTTACATGATAAACAGAGCATACCCTGATCAGAGGGGTTACACTAGGATCCCTATTATTTTGGATCTATACTGTTTGCAAATGATATTAGTGATCCGTGTCACGCACATTTAGGAACAAGACATCGACTATATTTAGGTAGGGTTCTAGTGTTTTTCAGCAGCATGCAGCCTTTGACGTCTACACGAGTTGATCGTTAATTATATATGATACTTAAACATGATCATGACATCAGTGTTACAGTATATACTCTCCTACAAACAGCATAAAGTTAATTAAAGTTCCATACGACACTGGTGAGTATAACTTTCATACATCAATAAAAACTAAGACCATATGAAGAAACATTGGATGCATTGTAAAATGTTTTACCTTCTGCAGATCCTGAAATAGTAGTTTCACCCTGGGATGTGGTTGTACTTGATATGCCTGTAACTGTATATAGTGTAGAACATCAGATCATTATTTCATGAATATAAAATAAAATCTCATTTTGGTTATAATATGTATGTATCCAAACAACCATGTTTGTTAATGGAAAAGTAGTAAAGTCAAGCAGGCAAAGCCACATGCAAGACGCAACCACCACCAAAACACCGAAAGACAGCATGACACACACACACACACACACACACACACACACACCCAAACGCACACACACACACACACACACACACACACACGAAATGAACACAAAAAACACCAAAAGACACACAAGAAACAGGGACAAACGTTCCACAACATGAACAAACCACAAGCACAAAGACGCAAGGCAAACAAAAGGAAGGGTGACGAAGAGAGTACCGCCTTGGCACGGTCAGCAGCAAAAACACCACTGGGGGTTTAAACCGGTTTACGGACGTCCTAACGCTGGATTGCCAAATGGGCTATTCCGAAATTCAAACAGACCGAGCTTACTTTGAATATTTAGGGAGTTTTCTAAAGAAAAGTGTTACATGACAAACAGAGCCTACCCTGATGAGAGGGGCTCCACTAGGATCCCTTTTATTTTGGGTCTATACTGTTTGGAAATGATATTAGTGACCCGTGTCACGAACATTTAGGAACAAGACATGGACTATATTTAGTTAGGGTTCAAGTGTTTTTCAGCAGCATGCAGCCTTTGGCGTCTACAATAATTTATCGTTAAGTATCGGTGATACTTAAACGTGATCATGACATCAGTGTTACAGTATATACTCTCCTATAAAAAGCATAAAGTTAATCAAAGTTCCATACGACACTGGTAAGTATAACTTCATACACCAATAAAAACTAAGACCATATGAAGAAACATTGGATGCATTGTAAAATGTTTTACCTTCTGTAGAACCCTGAACTTGAGTTGAACTTATGCCTGTACCTGTATATAGTGTAGAACATCAGATCAGTATTTCATGAATATAAAATAAGTTCTCATTTTGGTTATAGTAGCTATGGATCCAAACAATTATGTTTGTTAAGCCTTACTACGCTGGATTTCCAAATGGACTATTCCAAAATTCAAACAGACCGAGCTTACTTTGAATATTAAGGGAGTTTTCTAAAGAAAATGGTTACATGATAAACAGAGCATACCCTGATCAGAGGGGCTACACTAGGATCCCTATTATTTTGGATCTATACTGTTTGCAAATGATATTAGTGATCCGTGTCACGCACATTTAGGAACAAGACATCGACTATATTTAGGTAGGGTTCTAGTGTTTTTCAGCAGCATGCAGCCTTTGACGTCTACACGAGTTGATCGTTAATTATATATGATACTTAAACATGATCATGACATCAGTGTTACAGTATATACTCTCCTACAAACAGCATAAAGTTAATTAAAGTTCCATACGACACTGGTGAGTATAACTTTCATACATCAATAAAAACTAAGACCATATGAAGAAACATTGGATGCATTGTAAAATGTTTTACCTTCTGCAGATCCTGAAATAGTAGTTTCACCCTGGGATGTGGTTGTACTTGATATGCCTGTAACTGTATATAGTGTAGAACATCAGATCATTATTTCATGAATATAAAATCAAATCTCATTTTGGTTATAATATGTATGTATCCAAACAACCATGTTTGTTAAGTCTTACTACGCTGGATTGCCAAATGGGCTATTCCGAAATTCAAACAGACCGAGCTTACTTTGAATATTTAGGGAGTTTTCTAAAGAAAAGTGTTACATGACAAACAGAGCCTACCCTGATGAGAGGGGCTCCACTAGGATCCCTTTTATTTTGGGTCTATACTGTTTGCAAATGATATTAGTGACCCGTGTCACGAACATTTAGGAACAAGACATCGACTATATTTAGTTAGAGTTCAAGTGTTTTTCAGCAGCATGCAGCCTTGGGCGTCTACAAGAATTTATCGTTAATTATATGTGATACTTAAACGTGATCATGACATCAGTGTTACAGTATATACTCTCCTATAAAAAGCATAAAGTTAATCAAAGTTCCATACGACACTGGTAAGTATAACTTCATACACCAATAAAAACTAAGACCATATGAAGAAACATTGGATGCATTGTAAAATGTTTTACCTTCTGTAGAACCCTGAACTTGAGTTGAACTTATGCCTGTACCTGTATATAGTGTAGAACATCAGATCAGTATTTCATGAATATAAAATAAGTTCTCATTTTGGTTATAGTAGCTATGGATCCAAACAACTATGTTTGTTAAGCCGTACTACGCTGGATTTCCAAATGGACTATTCCAAAATTCAAACAGACCGAGCTTACTTTGAATATTAAGGGAGTTTTCTAAAGAAAATGGTTACATGATAAACAGAGCATACCCTGATCAGAGGGGCTACACTAGGATCCCTATTATTTTGGATCTATACTGTTTGCAAATGATATTAGTGATCCGTGTCACGCACATTTAGGAACAAGACATCGACTATATTTAGGTAGGGTTCTAGTGTTTTTCAGCAGCATGCAGCCTTTGACGTCTACACGAGTTTACCGTTAATTATATATGATACTTAAACATGATCATGACATCAGTGTTACAGTATATACTCTCCTACAAACAGCATAAAGTTAATTAAAGTTCCATACGACACTGGTGAGTATAACTTTCATACATCAATAAAAACTAAGACCATATGAAGAAACATTGGATGCATTGTAAAATGTTTTACCTTCTGCAGATCCTGAAATAGTATTTTCACCCTGGGATGTGGTTGTACTTGATATGCCTGTAACTGTATATAGTGTAGAACATCAGATCATTATTTCATGAATATAAAATAAAATCTCATTTTGGTTATAATATGTATGTATCCAAACAACCATGTTTGTTAATGGAAAAGTAGTAAAGTCAAGCAGGCAAAGCCACATGCAAGACGCAACCACCACCAAAACACCGATAGACAGCATGACACACACACACACACACACACACACACACACACACACCCAAACGCACACACACACACACACACACACACACACACACACACACGAAATGAACACAAAAAACACCAAAAGACACACAAGAAACAGGGACAAACGTTCCACAACATGAACAAACCACAAGCACAAAGACGCAAGGCAAACAAAAGGAAGGGTGACGAAGAGAGTACCGCCTTGGCACGGTCAGCAGCAAAAACACCACTGGGGGTTTAAACCGGTTTACGGACGTCCTAACGCTGGATTGCCAAATGGGCTATTCCGAAATTCAAACAGACCGAGCTTACTTTGAATATTTAGGGAGTTTTCTAAAGAAAAGTGTTACATGACAAACAGAGCCTACCCTGATGAGAGGGGCTCCACTAGGATCCCTTTTATTTTGGGTCTATACTGTTTGGAAATGATATTAGTGACCCGTGTCACGAACATTTAGGAACAAGACATGGACTATATTTAGTTAGGGTTCAAGTGTTTTTCAGCAGCATGCAGCCTTGGGCGTCTACAATAATTTATCGTTAAGTATCGGTGATACTTAAACGTGATCATGACATCAGTGTTACAGTATATACTCTCCTATAAAAAGCATAAAGTTAATCAAAGTTCCATACGACACTGGTAAGTATAACTTCATACACCAATAAAAACTAAGACCATATGAAGAAACATTGGATGCATTGTAAAATGTTTTACCTTCTGTAGAACCCTGAACTTGAGTTGAACTTATGCCTGTACCTGTATATAGTGTAGAACATCAGATCAGTATTTCATGAATATAAAATAAGTTCTCATTTTGGTTATAGTAGCTATGGATCCAAACAATTATGTTTGTTAAGCCTTACTACGCTGGATTTCCAAATGGACTATTCCAAAATTCAAACAGACCGAGCTTACTTTGAATATTAAGGGAGTTTTCTAAAGAAAATGGTTACATGATAAACAGAGCATACCCTGATCAGAGGGGCTACACTAGGATCCCTATTATTTTGGATCTATACTGTTTGCAAATGATATTAGTGATCCGTGTCACGCACATTTAGGAACAAGACATCGACTATATTTAGGTAGGGTTCTAGTGTTTTTCAGCAGCATGCAGCCTTTGACGTCTACACGAGTTGATCGTTAATTATATATGATACTTAAACATGATCATGACATCAGTGTTACAGTATATACTCTCCTACAAACAGCATAAAGTTAATTAAAGTTCCATACGACACTGGTGAGAATAACTTTCATACATCAATAAAAACTAAGACCATATGAAGAAACATTGGATGCATTGTAAAATGTTTTACCTTCTGCAGATCCTGAAATAGTAGTTTCACCCTGGGATGTGGTTGTACTTGATATGCCTGTAACTGTATATAGTGTAGAACATCAGATCATTATTTCATGAATATAAAATCAAATCTCATTTTGGTTATAATATGTATGTATCCAAACAACCATGTTTGTTAAGTCTTACTACGCTGGAGTGCCAAATGGGCTATTCCGAAATTCAAACAGACCGAGCTTACTTTGAATATTTAGGGAGTTTTCTAAAGAAAAGTGTTACATGACAAACAGAGCCTACCCTGATGAGAGGGGCTCCACTAGGATCCCTTTTATTTTGGGTCTATACTGTTTGCAAATGATATTAGTGACCCGTGTCACGAACATTTAGGAACAAGACATCGACTATATTTAGTTAGAGTTCAAGTGTTTTTCAGCAGCATGCAGCCTTGGGCGTCTACAATAATTTATCGTTAATTATATGTGATACTTAAACGTGATCATGACATCAGTGTTACAGTATATACTCTCCTATAAAAAGCATAAAGTTAATCAAAGTTCCATACGACACTGGTAAGTATAACTTCATACACCAATAAAAACTAAGACCATATGAAGAAACATTGGATGCATTGTGAAATGTTTTACCTTCTGTAGAACCCTGAACTTGAGTTGAACTTATGCCTGTACCTGTATATAGTGTAGAACATCAGATCAGTATTTCATGAATATAAAATAAGTTCTCATTTTGGTTATAGTAGCTATGGATCCAAACAACTATGTTTGTTAAGCCGTACTACGCTGGATTTCCAAATGGACTATTCCAAAATTCAAACAGACCGAGCTTACTTTGAATATTAAGGGAGTTTTCTAAAGAAAATGGTTACATGATAAACAGAGCATACCCTGATCAGAGGGGCTACACTAGGATCCCTATTATTTTGGATCTATACTGTTTGCAAATGATATTAGTGATCCGTGTCACGCACATTTAGGAACAAGACATCGACTATATTTAGGTAGGGTTCTAGTGTTTTTCAGCAGCATGCAGCCTTTGACGTCTACACGAGTTTACCGTTAATTATATATGATACTTAAACATGATCATGACATCAGTGTTACAGTATATACTCTCCTACAAACAGCATAAAGTTAATTAAAGTTCCATACGACACTGGTGAGTATAACTTTCATACATCAATAAAAACTAAGACCATATGAAGAAACATTGGATGCATTGTAAAATGTTTTACCTTCTGCAGATCCTGAAATAGTATTTTCACCCTGGGATGTGGTTGTACTTGATATGCCTGTAACTGTATATAGTGTAGAACATCAGATCATTATTTCATGAATATAAAATAAAATCTCATTTTGGTTATAATATGTATGTATCCAAACAACCATGTTTGTTAATGGAAAAGTAGTAAAGTCAAGCAGGCAAAGCCACATGCAAGACGCAACCACCACCAAAACACCGATAGACAGCATGACACACACACACACACACACACACCCAAACGCACACACACACACACACACACACACACACACACACACACACACACGAAATGAACACAAAAAACACCAAAGGACACACAAGAAACAGGGACAAACGTTCCACAACATGAACAAACCACAAGCACAAAGACGCAAGGCAAACAAAAGGAAGGGTGACGAAGAGAGTACCGCCTTGGCACGGTCAGCAGCAAAAACACCACTGGGGGTTTAAACCGGTTTACGGACGTCCTAACGCTGGATTGCCAAATGGGCTATTCCGAAATTCAAACAGACCGAGCTTACTTTGAATATTTAGGGAGTTTTCTAAAGAAAAGTGTTACATGACAAACAGAGCCTACCCTGATGAGAGGGGCTCCACTAGGATCCCTTTTATTTTGGGTCTATACTGTTTGGAAATGATATTAGTGACCCGTGTCACGAACATTTAGGAACAAGACATCGACTATATTTAGTTAGGGTTCAAGTGTTTTTCAGCAGCATGCAGCCTTTGGCGTCTACAATAATTTATCGTTAAGTATCGGTGATACTTAAACGTGATCATGACATCAGTGTTACAGTATATACTCTCCTATAAAAAGCATAACGTTAATCAAAGTTCCATACGACACTGGTAAGTATAACTTCATACACCAATAAAAACTAAGACCATATGAAGAAACATTGGATGCATTGTAAAATGTTTTACCTTCTGTAGAACCCTGAACTTGAGTTGAACTTATGCCTGTACCTGTATATAGTGTAGAACATCAGATCAGTATTTCATGAATATAAAATAAGTTCTCATTTTGGTTATAGTAGCTATGGATCCAAACTACCATGTTTGTTAAGCCTTACTACGCTGGATTTCCAAATGGACTATTCCAAAATTCAAACAGACCGAGCATACTTTGAATATTAAGGGAGTTTTCTAAAGAAAAGGTTACATGATAAACAGAGCATACCCTGATCAGAGGGGCTACACTAGGATCCCTATTATTTTGGATCTATACTGTTTGCAAATGATATTAGTGATCCGTGTCACGCACATTTAGGAACAAGACATCGACTATATTTAGGTAGGATTCTAGTGTTTTTCAGCAGCATGCAGCCTTTGGCGTCTACACGAGTTTACCGTTAATTATATATGATACTTAAACATGATCATGACATCAGTGTTACAGTATATACTCTCCTACAAACAGCATAAAGTTAATTAAAGTTCCATACGACACTGGTGAGTATAACTTTCATACATCAATAAAAACTAAGACCATATGAAGAAACATTGGATGCATTGTAAAATGTTTTACCTTCTGCAGATCCTGAAATAGTAGTTTCACCCTCGGATGTGGTTGTACTTGATATGCCTGTAACTGTATATAGAGTAGAACATCAGATCATTATTTCATGAATATAAAATAAAATCTCATTTTGGTTATAATATGTATGTATCCAAACAACCATGTTTGTTAAGTCTTACTACGCTGGATTGCCAAATGGGCTATTCCGAAATTCAAACAGACCGAGCTTACTTTGAATATTTAGGGAGTTTTCTAAAGAAAAGTGTTACATGACAAACAGAACATACCCTGATGAGAGGGGCTCCACTAGGATCCCTTTTATTTTGGGTCTATACTGTTCGCAAATGATATTAGTGACCCATGTCACGAACATTTAGGAACAAGACATCGACTATATTTAGTTATGGTTCAAGTGTTTTTCAGCAGCATGTACACTTTGTTATTTACAATAATTTATCGTCAGTTATATTTGATACTTAAACGTGATCATGACATCAGTGTTACAGTATATACTCTCTTATAAACAGCATAACGTTAATCAAATTTCATACGACACTGGTAAGTATAACTTTCATATACCAGTAAAAACTAAGACCATATGAAGAAACATTGGATGCATTGTAAAATGTTTTACCTTCTGTAGAACCCTGAACTTGAGTTGAACTTATGCCTGTAACTGTATATAGTGTAGAACATCAGATCAGTATTTCATGAATATAAAATAAGTTCTCATTTTGGTTATAGTAGCTATGGATCCAAACAACTATGTTTGTTAAGTATTACTACGCTGGATTTCCAAATGGACTATTCCAAAATTCAAACAGACCGAGCTTACTTTGAATATTTAGGGAGTTTTCTAAAGAAAAGGGTTACATGATAAACAGAGCATACCCTGATCAGAGGGGCTACGCTAGGATCCCTATTATTTTTGATCTATACTGTTTGCAAATGATATTAGTGACCCGTGTCACGAACATTTAGGAACAAGACATCGACTATATTTAGTTAGGGTTCAAGTGTTTTTCAGCAGCATGTAGACTTTGATATTTACAATAATTTATCGTTAGTTATATTTGATACTTAAACGTGATCATGACATCAGTGGTACAGTATATACTCTCTTATAAACAGCATAAAGTTAATCAAATTTCATACGACACTGGTAAGTATAACTTTCATATACCAGTAAAAACTAAGACCATATGAAGAAACATTGGATGCATTGTAAAATGTTTTACCTTCTGTAGAACCCTGAACTTGAGTTGAACTTATGCCTGTAACTGTATATAATGTAGAACATCAGATCAGTATTTCATGAATATAAAATAAGTTCTCATTTTGGTTATAGTAGCTATGGATCCAAGCAATTATGTTTGTTAAGCCTTACTACGCTGGATTTCCAAATGGACTATTCCAAAATTCAAACAGACCGAGCTTACTTTGAATATTTAGGGAGTTTTCTAAAGAAAAGGGTTTCATGATAAACAGAGCATACCCTGATCAGAGGGGCTCCGCTAGGATCCCTATTATTTTGGATCTATACTGTTTGCAAATGATATTAGTGATCCGTGTCACGCACATTTAGGAACAATACATCGACTATATTTAGGTAGGGTTCTAGTGTTTATCAGCAGCATGCAGCCTTTGACGTCTACACGAATTTATCGTTAATTATATATGATACTTAAACATGATCATGACATCAGTGTTACAGTATATACTCTCCTACAAACAGCATAAGGTAATTAAAGTTCCATACGACACTGGTGAGTATAACTTTCATACATCAATAAAAACTAAGACCATATGAAGAAGCATTGGATGCATTGTAAAATGTTTTACCTTCTGCAGATCCTGAAATAGTAGTTTCACCCTCGGATGTGGTTGTACTTGATATGCCTGTAACTGTATATAGTGTAGAACATCAGATCATTATTACATGAATATAAAATCAAATCTCATTTTGGTTATAATATGTATGTATCCAAACAACCATGTTTGTTAAGTCTTACTACGCTGGATTGCCAAATGGGCTATTCCGAAATTCAAACAGACCGAGCTTACTTTGAATATTTAGGGAGTTTTCTAAAGAAAAGTGTTACATGACAAACAGAGCCTACCCTGATGAGAGGGGCTCCACTAGGATCCCTTTTATTTTGGGTCTATACTGTTTGCAAATGATATTAGTGACCCGTGTCACGAACATTTAGGAACAAGACATCGACTATATTTAGTTAGGGTTCAAGTGTTTTTCAGCAGCATGTAGACTTTGATATTTACAATAATTTATCGTTAGTTATATTTGATACTTAAACGTGATCATGACATCAGTGGTACAGTATATACTCTCTTATAAACAGCATAAAGTTAATCAAATTTCATACGACACTGGTAAGTATAACTTTCATATACCAGTAAAAACTAAGACCATATGAAGAAACATTGGATGCATTGTAAAATGTTTTACCTTCTGTAGAACCCTGAACTTGAGTTGAACTTATGCCTGTAACTGTATATAATGTAGAACATCAGATCAGTATTTCATGAATATAAAATAAGTTCTCATTTTGATTATAGTAGCTATGGATCCAAACAACTATGTTAGTTAAGCCGTACTACGCTGGATTTCCAAATGGACTATTCCAAAATTCAAACAGACCGAGCTTACTTTGAATATTTAGGGAGTTTTCTAAAGAAAAGGGTTTCATGATAAACAGAGCATACCCTGATCAGAGGGGCTCCACTAGGATCCCTCTTATTTTGGATCTATACTGTTTGCAAATGATATTAGTGATCCATGTCACGCACATTTAGGAACAATACATCGACTATATTTAGGTAGGGTTCTAGTGTTTTTCAGCAGCATGCAGCCTTTGACGTCTACACGAATTTATCGTTAATTATATATGATACTTAAACGTGACCATGACATCAGTGTTACAGTATATACTATCCTACAAACAGCATAAAGTTAATTAAAGTTTCATACGACACTGGTGAGTATAACTTTCATACATCAATAAAAACTAAGACCATATGAAGAAACATTGGATGCATTGTAAAATGTTTTACCTTCTGCAGATCCTGAAATAGTAGTTTCACCCTCGGATGTGGTTGTACTTGATATGCCTGTAACTGTTATTAGTGTAGAACATCAGATCATTATTTCATGAATATAAAATAAAATCTCATTTTGGCTATAATATGTATGTATCCAAACAACCATGTTTGTTAAGTATTACTACGCTGGATTGCCAAATGGGCTATTCCGAAATTCAAACAGACCGAGCTTACTTTGAATATTTAGGGAGTTTTCTAAAGAAAAGTGTTACATGACAAACAGAGCCTACCCTGATGAGAGGGGCTCCACTAGGATCCCTTTTATTTTGGGTCTATACTGTTTGCAAATGATATTAGTGACCCGTGTCACGAACATTTAGGAACAAGACATCGACTATATTTAGTTAGGGTTCAAGTGTTTTTCAGCAGCATGCAGCCTTTGGCGTCTACAAGAATTTATCGTTAATTATATGTGATACTTAAACGTGATCATGACATCAGTGTTACAGTATATACTCTCCTATAAAAAGCATAAAGTTAATCAAAGTTCCATACGACACTGGTAAGTATAACTTCATACACCAATAAAAACTAAGACCATATGAAGAAACATTGGATGCATTGTAAAATGTTTTACCTTCTGTAGAACCTGAAATAGTAGTTTCACCCTCAGATGCGGTTGTACTTGATATGGATGTACCTGTATATAGTGTAGAACATCAGATCAGTATTTCATGAATATAAAATAAGTTCTCATTTTAGTTATAATAGCTATGTATTCAAACAACCATGTTTGTTAAGCCTTACAACCCTGGATTTCCAAATGTCCAAATGGGCTATTCCACAATTCAAACAGACCGAGCTTACTTTGAATATTTAAGGAGTTTTCTAAAGAAAGGTGTTGCATGACAAACAGAACATACCCTAATGACATGAGCACCACTAGGATCCCTCTTATTTTGAGTCTGTACTGTTTGCAAATGATATTAGTGACCCGAGTCACGCACATTTAGAAACAAGACATCAACTATATTTAGTTAGGGTTCAAGTGTTTTTCAGCAGCATGCAGCCTTTGACGTCTACAAGAATTTATCGTTAATTATATGTGATACTTAAACGTGAGCATGACATCAGTGTTACAGTATATACTCTCCTATAAACAGCATAAAGTTTATCAAAGTTCCATACAACACTGGTGAGTATAAAAGTACAAAAATGAGTCATGCAGGAAACACCACATACAGAACATACAGTCGCCCGAACAGCAACACAAGGAAACAGCAAATGTACATAACTATAAAAACAACAAGAGACGCACAAAGACAAAACAAACACCCAACAGGGGGAAGATGGAAGCACCGTCTTGGAACGGTCAGTCATAAAAGTCACTGGGGGAATAACTTTCATATACCAGTAAAAACTAAGACCATATGAAGAAACATTGGATGCATTGTAAAATGTTTTACCTTCTGTAGAACCTGATGTAGTAGTTTCAACCTCAGATGCGGTTGTACCTGATACGTCTGTAACTGTATATAGTGTAGAACATCAGATCAGTATTTCATGAATATAAAATAAGTTCTCATTTTAGTTATAATAGCTATGTATTCAAACAACCATGTTTGTTAAACCTTACAACGCTGGATTTACAAATGTCCAAATGGGCTATTCCACAATTCAAACAGACCGAGCTTACTTTGAATATTTAAGGAGTTTTATAAAGAAAAGTGTTGCATGACAAACAGAGCATACCCTGATGACATGAGCACCACTAGGATCCCTCTTATTTTGGGTCTATACTGTTTGGAAATGATATTAGTGACCCGTGTCACGCACATTTAGGAACAAGACATCGACTATATTTAGTTAGGGATCAAGTGTTTTTTCAGCAGCATGCAGCCTTTGACGTCTACAAGAATTTATCGTTAATTATATGTGATACTTAAACGTGATCATGGCATCAGTGTTACAGTATATACTGTCTTATCCTACAAACAGCATAAAGTTAATCAAAGTTCCATAGGACTGTGGTAAGCTTCACTTTCATACACCAATTAAAACTAAAACAATACGAAGAAAAATATTACTAAGCCTTATTACGCTCCCATTTTTAAATAGGCTATTCAAAAGTTCAATCACCGGTTAATGCATACCCTGATGAGAGGGGCTCCTGTGGAGCCTCTTATATGGGTCTACACTGTTTGCAAATGATATTAGTGACTCGTGTCACGCACAGTAAGGAACAAGACGTCGACCATATTTGGTTAGGGTTTAAGTGTTTTAGCAGCATGCACTTTTTGACGTCTGCAATAATTGATCATTAATTACCTTTAATACTTAAACGTGATCAGGACATCATTTTTACGGTATGAACAGCATGAAGTAAATCAAATTCCATAGGACACTGGTAAGTATAATTTGCATACATCAAGTCACAATTTATTCAGCCTGGGAAACTAAGAAAATGGTGATTCCGAGTTCGTATAATTAGTAACTTACAAAATAGTGAGACTGGTTATACTACAATACAGTTTTATTAATATATGACTATACAATATTTCTATAAGCGCTGCTAATGCATTTCATGCAATATCTGTAGTGCTAAACGGAATCGTTATTATCAACTATAGCAAACTAACACACACTGCTTAGCAATGTATCCAGCTAATGTCTATAATATTCACTTCAATATCTGCGCCTCACTTCTCACTGCAAGTACAAAAATGAGTCATGCAGGAAACACCACATACAGAACAAACCCGAACAGCAACACATGGAAACAGCAAATGTACATAACTATAAAAACATCAAGAGACGCAAGAAGACAATACAAACATACAATAGGGGAAGATGGAAGTACCGCCTTGGAACGGTCAGTGACAAAAGTCACTGGGGGGTTAAACCGGTTTATGGGCGCCCAACCTCACACTTAGTCCATCCCCACCCTAAAAGACAAACAGTGTTAGTAAACGTATCCCCTCTCTGACTAATATACAACTACTGCGACGACAAATACAGTGGTAAAGTGCATAGTCTATCTTAAGCTCTCTATCATTTATGTAACTACACCCGTTTCATCTTCATCTAATTCATGGATCTCTTCTTCTATCACAGATACACATACTATATCTAACATTCCAGCTACTTCATTCTCTTGTCTTTCATTTATTACTTCTATCCCACCTCCATCTTTCTGATTGTCACGCTCTACATATTTCCTAAGTAGATTAGCATGGTATAATTTTCCCTTGCCTTTAGCCTTGATCTTGTAATCGAAGTCATTCAACTTCTGAGTAATCTCATATAGGTCTGGAAGATGTATCAGCAACTTTTTTTGCGCTTGAGGGTAAGAGTAACAATACCTTATCTCCCACCTTCAAAGGCTTTACCTTCTTACCAATATTGGCATACTTCCTGTACCTTCATGTGTTTTCTTCTAGCTCCTTCCCAACAACTTCTAATGTATCTTATATTCTGTTTCTCAAATATACTACATATTCATACGTGGTTTTAAGCTTATTGGTTTCAATTTCTTTTGACCACAGTTCTTTCAGGATACACATATGACCTTTGACAGTTCTTTCATACAGTAGTGCAAAGGGGAAAATCCCTAAACTAGACTGAGGGGTTTCTCTGTATGCAAATAGTAAGGGGGAAATAAATCTATCCCAGTACCTTGGTTGTTCATGGCACATCTTTTTGAGCATATTCCTGTTGTCCCATTAAACCTCTCTACAAGACCATTACATATTGGGTTATATAGGTAGTTGCCAACTTCTTTCATTAAATCAGATGCCAATTGCCTCCCATATCTGACAGAATTTCACCCGCTACACCAACCCTACTCAGCATATCTACCAATGCTTCCGCAACTGTCTCTGTGTCTATCTTCTTGAGAGCAATGGCTTCAGGGTATCGAGTAGCATACTCTACTAATGTGTGTATAAAACGATTGCCTTTCTCTGATGGCGGGTTAATTGGACCGATCAGATCAACTGCCACTCTTGCAATAGGGGTATCTATAAGTGGTAACTTACCTATTGGTACTTTTGTAACTTTCCCGTTCGGAAGTCATGTGCTTACTTTCGGGCTTGCAAATGCAAACTGTCTGGGACACAAATCTGATTTAAAAGCCTACCATTTTCAACATTATTACTCTGAAATTGCCTGAAAAAATATCATTCCTGAGCTCAACCTGTTCTGGAAACTTTCTGTATCTTGGACTTGGATTTATATTCTAGCTTTAGCTAAGCTTAGATTGTCTTTCTGTTTAAGTTTGACCTCATCTACACCTACCTGGCTTACACTATCTGCAACTTTCAAGCTATGAGATGACTTGCCTCGCTCTTTCTGAGCTCTTGTCTGAACTTCGCTCAACTCTTCATTCTTACCTGTACCTAATATATCTACTTCTGGGTCAGTAAAATTTCTCTTCCAGGTTTTGTCTAAATCACTTGGACCTCTAACACCTGCTATATTTCCCAAGATCAAGTCTTATATGGGATGGTCCGTACATAGAGCCCTGCCTTTTCCTGAGGGGTATCTACGGCAATTGTGGCTAGTGGGAAACGTCTAACTGTCCCATCTATTTAAATGCATTTCTGGGTTTCACCTGTCAAGCAATCAGCTTTTACCAAGTCCCTCCTGACAACGGCACTTAAACACGAACAATCGCGCAATACCTTGACCTTCTTGTCATCCAAATAACCTTCAACTACAGGCATATTTCTAGATCTAGCAGTTTTGTCTGAGCAAGATGCAGACACAAGTGGTGATAAACAATCAACATCTAAAACAACTGACAGTGCAACCATTTCCAAAACAAAGCAACCAAGATCACCACTGTCATTACAACCTTGCTTCTCGCTACAATGTAACTGCTGATTTCCATGTTGAACACATCTTTGACCAACACGGTAGCCATCTCTGTAACAACCTCTACTACCAAAGTTCCTCCTATGAAACTGCCTACCTCTAGAGCCATAAGACTTTTCATAACCCTTAGTATCAAACGTCTGCTCATTTGTTGTCAATGCACCTGCTTTTGCGGAGTTTGAAAATATTTGAGGACAATCCTTCGCTAAATGCGACCCTGACCTACAAACCTAACATTGTCTACATGTTACTCCTTACCGGGAATATATGTGGCTTCGGTACAGTGCCATTACTATCAAATGCAACAGACTTTCCCTGACCAACATGTTTGCCTGGATTCATTATTGACCCATGAGCTTCAATGTATTGATCAACCAAATCGGCCATATCTTCCACAGAACTTACTTTCCTTTCTTTTAGAAAGCCCTGCAAACTCCTACTGGGATACTGTACGAACTGTTCTCGCAATATGAGGTCTTTTTACCCTTCAAACGCTTCGTCTACTTTTTCTAAATTAGTCCTACACTAAAGTATACTCCTCTAACATTACAGCGAATTGTTGTGCAGTCTAGCCAACTTCAAACTTACTGGTATGAAACTTTACTCGAAAACCTTCCTCAGAAATCGCTTAAGTAAAGGTTCTCTGAGTATGTCGTAGTCATAGGCATCAGTTGCAGATAACCGAGAATACACATCAAATGATTTGCCTCAAATTTGTTGCCCATTTGTGTTTGGACCGGTTTGCAGAAATTTTGAGATACGCATAAATAGTGTCTTTGTTCTCAATAAAATGAGGCAATTTTGCTAACTTAGCTTTTACTTCAGTTTCACTAATCCTTGCATCTGGTTTAGTTCTGAGTCTTTACATTTCAAGTTCTAATTATTTCTCTCGTCTGGCATTTTCGAATTCTAAACGTTTCATAGAACGTTCCTCGTTTTAAAGAAAAGTGAAACATGCACGAACAGTGCTTTAAAGAAAAGTGTAACATGACGAACAGTGCATACCCTGATGAGATGGTTCCTCTAGGGGACCTCTTTTATGGTCTACACTGTTTGCAAATAACATTAGTAACTCGTGTCATGCATAGTAAGGGAAATGACGTCTATATTTAGCCTACTATAGTTTACTATAATTAGTTAAGGTTTATTTAAGAAGAAGGTTATGATCCCATTATATTGCAATATACTGCATGTATGGTTATCGACCCCTTTACAGTCGGTAGCTACGCTTCCCTCTTTGCTTGCGCGATGACAGGCCGAGGGTAGTACTCTATGATGGTATACTCTTAAACTCAGATACGGGATGAGCTTACCAGACTCATGTATTACTTTTTCCATGGCATGCCCTTAACGGCTTAACTGCAGGTGATCTGACTTCAGCAGTCATTGAGTACATATTTGACGGATTGTAACAGTTATTATGCTATGTTTTACATGTTGTCCTGTGTTCACCGTCGCCTTTGTTGTGGGTTAGTCCGGCGGGGATACCTTTATTTACACTATTTGTAAAGCTAGGGTGACTTTGAGAGAAGTGTGAGGTAAGGACGTCCGTAAACCGGTTTAAACCCCCAGTGGTGTTTTTGCTACTGACCGTGCCAAGGCGGTACTCTCTTTGTCACCCTCCCTTCTGTTTGCCTTGCATCTTGGTGCTTGTGATTTTGTTCATGTGTGTAGTGTTTGTCCCTGGTTCTTGTGTGTCTGTTCGTGTGTTCTGTGTTCATCTCGTGTGTGAGTGTGCGTTTGGGTGTGTTGTTGTGTGTGTATATGTGTGTGTATATGTGTGTGTGTCATGCTGTCTATCGGTGTTTTGGCGGTGGTTGCGTCTTGTATGTGGCTTTGCCTGCTTTACTTTTCCATTTCAAGTGTTTTCAGCAGCATGCAGCTTTTGACGACTACAAGATTTTATCGTTAATATTATTTGATACTTAAACTTGATCACGACATCATTGTTACAGTATAGTACTCTCATATAAACAACATCAAGTAAATCAAATTCAATAGGACACTGGTAAATATAACTTGCATACAAAATATAAAACTAAGACAATATGAAGAAACATTGGATGCATTGTAAAATGTATTACCTCCAGTAGAACCTGTAATACTACTTCCACCCTCAGATGCGGTTGTATTTGATATGCCTGTAACTATATATAGTGTAGAACATCAGATCAGTGTTTCATGAATATAAAAACAGTTCTCATTTTTGTAATAATAGATATGTATTCAAACAACCATGTTTGTTAAGCCTTATTACGCTGGATTTCAAATAGGCTATTCCAAAATTCAAACAGACCGAGCTTACTTTGAATATTTAGGGAGTTTTCTAAAGAAAAGTGTTACATAACAAACAGTGCATACACTGATGAGAGGACCCCCACTAGGATTCCTCTTATTTTGGGTCTTTACTGTTTGCACATGATATATTGATCCGTGTCACGCACTCTTATTAATCTAATTTTCAAATGGGTTATTCCAAAATTCAAACAGGCCGAGCTTACGGTAAATATTTAGGGGAACATCGGATGCACTGTAGAATTAATAAAAAATGTAAAACATATGTACATACCATTTTCACAACAGGGTATTGGTATACCGTCTGCACCACCTATAGATACAAAGAGTGTTAAAATATGCAAACATTTTATCAATTCAAAAGTGAATGTATTAGTCATGCAGGAGACAACACATACAAAACACAGTCGCCCGAACAGCACTATAACAAAATGAACAGCAAATAAAATAAAAACGCACAAAACCATTACAAACATTTGGGGGAAGATCCTGGAACGGTCATTGACCCAGACCCACGCTTATTTCAGCCCAATCGTTAAAGATAAATACCTAGTTATAGTTTACTAAAACCAACTCACTCACTCACGCACTAGTTTACTCCCCAGGTCATTGAGTCATTCGCCTACACTAATGAGTACTGCTAACATATCGCGCAATCATGCAGTGGCAGTACCGGCTAGTGACCCTCACATGTACCCATTTTAACCCCTGGGTGATAAGTAGTGTGAATAAACATATGCACTTTCCAACTAATCTACATGAAACGCGATGGTAAAGACAGTGGTAAAATTAAATCCATTTTGATGAGTATAGCGATATTTATAAACAATAAGGTTTGGAAGGACATAAATTGTTTTGTAAGGATTCGGATTTAACCATTTCGGCGCCAAATTACAAATTGTCGTCTGCAATCCACTTTTGTTACATCATATAGTAAAAGTACAAACATGAATCATACAGGAAACACCACATACAGAACAAACAGTCACCCGAACAGCAACACAATAAAGCTCAGAAATAGAAATAGAGGTGAGACAAAAAGAAAAATCCCTGACCAGACTCCAGCCTGAAAAGGCGGCGTCTGATCTGGGGCTGCACTACTTTTTCGATATCGGCGGCGGAAGGGTTAACCATTTCTCTGTTCTATATTTATAATTCAGTAATTCATTTACAAGAAGTGAATGGTGTTAAGTGCTTGTGTTGCGGCCGTAAAACATCGCCCGTACTTCATTCTCAATGTTGTTATACTTTGTGATCATGGATTTCTGTACGTTTTGTTCTAAAAATTGAATACCGCTTAAGCCGGTGCTAGGGTGTGTGAGCAGTGTTGCACTTTCAATTACTGTTTATAAACAGACTCTGCAATTTTCTCTTTTTGTATTGCAATGTTTGCTTTTGGGGGATCACCTGTCATCAGGACTTATAATCTTCACAACAGCAGGTGTTAAGTGCTTGTGGTGGCGGCCGTAAAACATCACCCCGTACTTTATTATCAGTGTTGTTAAATACAGAGTTGTAAAATATGCTACTTTCTATCAAAGCTGCATAGCGAAATGATACTCAATAAAACCGAGTCTTCAATTGTGTTTTTGTTTCATTGCTGCTGTTGCTTTGTCCGGCTTTCAGAACTTCTGTACTTCACAAAACAGGTATAAGGTACTTGTGTGGCTGCCGTTAAAGTCGCCCCGTACTTCTTATTGCACTAATTATACTTTCTTGTCCATGAGCGATATCATAATTTTCCATGTTATTACTATACTATAAGTTTGGAAAATTGAAAACTGCTTTTAAAAAGTGTTGCTAGGGGCTTGAGTAGTGATGTACTTTGAATAACTGCTCATGGACAGAACTCCATAAAACCGAGTCTGCAATTTTCTATGTTTGCATTGCTGCGTTTATTGCCTTTTGTGTGGGGCTTTTCCTGCTTACCTTTTTACTATTGTTTGATTTACTTTCGAAGGATCCCCTACTTTCAGAACGTTATATTATTTAACCCTTTTTCCATGGCTATTCCTATAACTATAACTACACCATCATCAGTAATCAGCTGAATATTTATAATGGCATATACACTAGGGATGGGAACGAATACTAAATTTATTTTTCGAATATTCGGAAGAATTTGCGATCGTGTATCCAAAGTTCAAACATGTACTTCTCTGAGTCTGAAAGAGTGGCACTCTTTTTTGCGGATAGAACACGCAAGTTTTCGCAAGTTTTCCACCTATGAAAATGTAAAAACGAAAGCTTTATTCCAATTGTCTTGTATCTTGGATTAACAGCTTTTGAATATCGTGAAGTAGCGAAAACCTTCGTGCAGTAGTACATCTAACCCGTATGTTTGCTCAACCTACAACGTTTACGTGTGAACTGCAATGTACGTAGAGCAGGGTTTCCGATAGTAACAGAACAACATAAAGGTTGAAAAGGTGAAGAAATACCTTTGTATCACAATCATATTTAATCACGTTCATAATCACATTCATTGATAGAACCAGATCAAGTCACACATTCAGTTCGAAGCGATACTCATGACAACGGTGTTACTATGTGGTTGCGTAATACTTGCACATCATAATAATTACATGTTGTCAAACTTGTTTCAATCAAAATGACTCGGTGTATGATCAAAATATATGGAAACATAGACCAAAGTGACAAACAGTGTGGATCCTGGTAAGAAAGTCCAATGATCACGCTTACATCGTTAACAAGTCGAGGGCAAAAAGACTAATAGAATCAAGCATGGGTTTTGTTAAAATCATGGGGCTTCTATATCCGATGTTTGTCTGTCCCCAGTCCAGAACAAGCTTTAACGAGTATCCGATAGGAACAGACCAGCACAGGTATAGAAGCCGTCGGCTTTAACAAAACCAGTGTTATATATTTTTTCCCTTAAATTCACCGTAAAACCAAGCAAATTAACGGATGCTGTTAAGTACTACTTTCCACTGCGTATTGCGACTTCCGTTTTCAACAGCAACAGTAGCATCGTACTATTTTAGCCTCGCTTTGAAATTTACACAACACGAAAACTTCCCTTGTATTGATTTCGCCTAATCGCGCGTATGAATACACAGGACAATGTGTGCTCCAGATAGGGATTTCTAGTATTTCTATATTTAGTAACTCGTGTTATCTGGTACATCTGAAAAGCGAGAAAAATATGTGTTGTTTGCACGGTGGTTTTGGACTGTCGCGCATGGTTATCTTTAGGGGATTGATAAGGGATTAGGGTCATTAAACACCCCAATCAGCGGACCATGAAGTGGTCCATGTAATAGGTAAGAGACAAGCACGTGTCAAATTATCAAATATCTCCAACTAATAAACACAGGGATTAGGGTCATAAATACTCAAATCGGCGTACAATCCATCGGACCGTGTGTTGGGAAAGATTTGTCAAATTGTCGAAGTTCGCCAGCTAATTAACACAGGTTGGCTTTTAAGGTGAAAAAATAAAGACGAGAGAAAAAATATGAATTTAATAGAAAAAAAATCCGAATATTCGAATAGCAATATTACTATTCGATATTCGGAACGGTATTCGTATATTAGACTATTCGTTTTCATCCCTAATGTAAACACAAATGAAGCAAAGAGTTGAATATACTGTTTAATAAAAGTTGAATACATGTATCAAAGACAGTTTCGTCCAGTTTGCATTATTGTACAAAAAAGATTAACCTGTTAAGCGCAACCTGACTTGCATTTGCACACAACCTGGATCAAGATGAGACGCCGAGATTTGATTTTAAATATTTGACACTCGGTCAAACAATTCTAAAATCTTGAAGGAAACGGAAACAATGAAAATTGTAATAGATTAGAGTTATGCGTACGCCTTTACTGCATCGGTCAAAAGGTTAAAAGAAACAGTATCACCTGGCTTAAGAAACATATCTTATTATGGGTCTGTAAGGTAGGTGATATCTTAATGCAGGTCAAAAGTAATGCAGAAAGCCCCTATAGGGGATTTCTGCATTACTGTTGCCATGCATTTAGCGTCCTCATGCTCTTTAAGACTCCTATGTTCAATGAATGAGTGGTCGCTTAAGACAGGCTCTTCTGTATATGCATGCAATTTTTATGCATACAGTTTTTATGCATACAGTTTTTATGCATAGGTAGAAGGAACGTCAATATCAAACCATTGGCTCACTATAGGATCAATTGGTATCGAACCCACGACCTCTCGCTTTCAACCCATTCCCTCATATAGAGGACTTCTGACGACTCTGTAAAAGTTACTTTGTGAAAGCATTGTGAATATATGAGCAAATGCTCTATTTTTCACATTGGTTTCAAACTACAAAATTTTAAAAGTTTCCTTTTCTCTAGTAAATGCTCCTTTTCGGTAGATTTATTCAAAGAGGTTGTATCCTAAAATAGCCTACGAGGTAATGAGTTAAAGTGATTTTTTTCCTTTTCTCTTGTAAATGCTCCTTTTCGGTAGATTTAGTCAAAGACGTTGTATCTAAAATAGCCTATGAGGTAATGGGTTAAAGTGAAGGCTTCACCGGTTGCCATTAAACAAAACAATGGAACGTTTAGGAAAGGAAATGTTTTTACAGCAATACCAAATACTTACCTATGACGACCACAGCGATAAAGAAAACAAACAATGTGAGACGGGCCATCTGAAATAGATGAATATTCATGTAGGTATATTTTTCAGAAACTGAAATATTTAATCTTAATCTTATGAAAATTATATTGTCAGTAACTGTTCTAAAATTGTTGTCAGCTTAACCCCTGGCCTGGCCTGGTGCACGTTTACTAGCTTTAATATTCTAAAAATGGATGATCCTTTGAAAGCAAAAGTAGAAATGCAAAATGAGAAAATTGCTCGGTTTTATTGAGTATGTTTATGAGTAGAAATGAAAAGTGAAACACCACTCACGCCCCCTATCACCGGCTTAAGTAGTATTCAATTTTCAAAATAATAATATGAAAACTTATGATCCCAGAGGACCAGAAAGTTTGTTCAAGACTTTGAGAAACTACAGTTGAACTTCGATCTCTAAAAAACGAATAACACGAACTGTGGGATAACTCGAACGTAACCTCTTTCTCTGTGTTGTTATATTGTCTGGTCTTTCGTGATCATTAGCGTTGATGTTGTTAGTTTTGAAAATTGAATATTGCTTAAGCCGGCGGTAGGGGGCGTGAGTAGTGTTGCACTTTTATTTACTACTTATGAACAGACTCAATAAAACCGAGTTTGCATTTTTCTCTCTCGGAATTGCCACTTTTACTTTCGAAGGATCTCTCACTTTCAGACTATATTGTTCTAAGAATTGTTCTACATATCTCGAAACACACGTAACATCTTAACCCTTTCCCTCATATAAACGTGTTTTCACGCATTTGCAAACAGAGTAGATCCAGATCAGGGTCTGCTCTGTTTGCTATTAGAATTTTATAGATATGTTTCTTTAGTTTCTAAATTGGCTATAATGCTCCAGCTTCCATATTTCATTATAACTATTTTATTCATGAATATTCAGTAGGTATTGACATTTGAAATAAACATAGAACAGGGAAAGGGTTAATGAGATGTCGAAGTATTATCCAGATATCAAGAAGACGTCTGCGTGTTATTAGAGCCGATCTGTTTGAAAATAGCTGGTCAATTAGCGCTTTATTGGATAACGAACTTATTTGAGAAGTCATCAGAAATTGTTACAATGTTGAAAACAGAGGTCCTATTAGAAAGATGTTTCAGTTACAGTAGTGTTGCTCTTATTCTAGCTGTTAAGCTGATTTTCCATTCTATCAAGGCAACGAAAGCATGCTTGAAAATCTAATTATTTATAGAATTCTAATGAGAATTACTTGACAGTAAAAGTTATTACTTTATACTAGAAAGGTATCCCTTATGAAGTATAATATTAGCAAGGCCCAGAAATTCTTTAAATCAAATGCCAATTATGAAAATAACCTAATTAATATATATGATGTAATTATTTCTTACCGGAATACTCATAGAGTAGGTGGAAGAATGTTTTAATTAACCCTTTACCTGATAGAAGCGGCTTTTAGCGTGTTTGATTTATTCCTCCGCTGAAGAAAATAGTTCAAATTCATACAGTCATGAACATATTGCATAATAAATATTTTCAATATCCTAGTAGGTAGTAGCTTAAAGCAGGCTGAAAGTAAAGCAGAATGCGCTTTAAGGCGCATTCTGCTTTACTTTCAACCTGCTTTAAGTGGTCATATGTCTTCAAAACTAGAAACAGGCTATTGGGTAAAGGGTTAAAGCTATAAAATCAAATGCGTTTGTCAATGCGTTCGAAATGATATGCGTTTATGTGTGACATGCTGTCTATTGATGTGTTGGTGGTGATTGCGTCTTGTATGTGACTTTCTACTGTATGTGTGTGTGTGTGTATGAGTATAAGTTGCTATGCTTTCTGTAGGTGTTTTGCTGATGATGGCGTTTTGTGTGTGGCTTTTCCTGCTTGACTTTACTACTTTTCATTTATCAAAAATTAGTTTTTCCAATTTGAAAGCTCATTAGACTCAATATGTTCTCTTCGACACATTTAGTACTAGTATGTTTGGCCCATTACCTCATAGGCTATTTTAGATACAACTTCTTAGAATAAATCTAACGAAAAGGAGGATTAATTAGAGAAAAGAAAACTTTTATAATTTTGTAGTTTGAAACCATTGTGATAAATATTACACCAATTGGACTTACTCAGAAGTTTGCGAATCACTAACCTTTCTTCTAGATAACATATTTATACGTTATGAGAATACTAAATGCCGTCAGGGTACGCATTCACTGAAATTTCATGATATTTGGATGATAGTTTTAACCTAGATAACCCGTTCTTTGATATTTTGATTCCTACAATTTACCAAAAAAAACCCTCAAATTGAATAAAGCTAACCCTTCCGACACTTATGCAGCTTATCTTGATCTAGACCTTAAAATTGACAATGGAATGAGTTCTTCTAAAATATATGACAAAAGAGATGATTTTGATTTTGATATTGTAAATTTCCTTCATCTTAACGGAGATGTTCCCCGTGTCCCATATTACGTTTATATATCTCAACTTTTTCGTTTTGCTAAAACGTGTTCATCTGTTGGCGTATTTAACAGTCGAAATCTCATTTTAACTGAAAAGATGCTTAAGCAAGGATATAGATACCATAATTATACTAAGAAAACCTTTCTCTAAGTTTTATTATCGAAATCTCCCACTTATTGGCAAGTACAAATGCGGTCCTGCGACACGGTATTTCACATCCTAAAACATACTGCATGCCTGGTTGTCAACCCTTTTACAGTTGGCAATTACGCTGGACTCTTTGCTTGTACGCCGACAAGACAATGTTTAAAGAAATCTCCCACTTTCAGACTATATTAGTACTTCAGTAAAGCGATTTCTTAATCCGGAAACGGAAAGATGACGTCGGTTAACTGTACTATTTCGTTTTTGTCGTACCCGTTATTACTTTTCTACAGTTACTCTGCAGCTGCTCTTTCATTGAGTACACTAGCGATAGATGGATACAGTTTGTTTCATTTAAATATGTTTTCGTTTTACATACACTTTACTACTGTATTTGCTATCGCGGTTATAGATAAGTCGGAGAGGTGATACGTTTATTTACACTGTCTTTTAAGGTGGGGATTGAACACGTGTGAGGTTGGGCATCCCATAACCGGTTTAAACCCCAAGTGCTGTGTGTCACTGACCGTTTCAAGACGGTACTTTCGTCTCCCCCTATTGTTTGTTTGTTATGTCTTTGTACGTGTCTTTGTGTCTTTTATATGCATGTACATTTACTATTGTTTGACGTGGTGCTGTTTGGGCGGTTGTGTGTTTTGTATGCGGTGTTCCCTGCATGACTCATACATGTACTTTTTCTAGTTATGATGACATTAAATTAGAAATATGGTTTGAAGTTGTGTTGGCAAATGTGTCATAAGTATACTATTAGGAAATCTATGACGACGTAATTGCTGTTCGTTTTGTTGTTGGTTTATATAAAAAAATACATTTAAGCTCGCACGATTTTTATATACAAAACGAAAGAATGATAGTGAAAAACTCTGTATAATACATATACATCAACTTAAAATCGGTAACAACTTTCTGTGTGCATTTATTATGTCGTTCTTCATATTCCTGAAATGAAAATAAAAAAAAATAAAAATGAATGAAAATTAAAAATAAAAGAATATACTTATGTAGACTTGAAATAAAAATAATTAAATGCAATTATAATGAAATAAAACAATCCTAATACAAAATTGAAATGGAATAAACTGGTACAGCCAATACTCACTCGTATGCAGGAATCATAATTGCCATAAGGTCGTCACAGTTTAAATGCTGTTTGATGACCAAAATATCTAATTAGTAGAGAGGACAGTGTATAAAAGAAGACAAGACAAGACTTTACTTACTTTGAAAATCTGACCCGTTACAAAGGTTGGTAAAATCTGAACTGTCTTCAGCTGGCTAATGTATGGTCAACTACTATAGCTATATATATATATACTGTGGTAGTCATGTACATACACTTATCACATAGACTAAAATTGACGACAGATTGAACTGTTCAGAAAATATTGCTCATATGTTTTGTGTGTTAAAATAAAGGGTCATATATCTAACTAATACATCTAATTAAAGTATCATTGAAAATTTGGCTAAATATGAAAGGGCTTAAGCTTTAGCCTGCCGAGGAAACTGTCGACGACATCCAGTCGAGTACTATGGTGGTATATTTCTGACATCACTTGCCACTTAGATGTGAAAGGTTTCCAATTAACATATATGTTGCAAGTGGGTGATCCTTCGAAAACAAAAGTAACAATGTCAAAAGAGAAAATTGCAGACTCGGTTTTATTGAGTCTGTTCAAGAGTAGTAATTAAAAGAGCAATACTACTCACGCCCCCTAGCACCGGCTTAAGCAGTACTCAATTTTCAAACCTTATAAAATCAAAACTAGTGATCCATGATAACACTGAGAATGAAGTACGGGGCGACTTTTTATGACCGCCACACAATCACTTAACACCTGCTGTTGTATAGTACATATATCCTGAAAGTGGGTTATCCTTCAAAAACAAAAGTAGCATTGCCAAAAGAGAACATTGCAGACTGTTTTATTGAGTCGGTTCGTGAGTAGTAATTAAAAGTGCAACACTACTCACGTCCCTAGCACCGGTTTAACCAGTATTCACTAAAAACTTATACCATCCCGAAGAATCAGAAAATATAACAGCACTGAGAATGAAGGACGATGCGACTTTTATGGCCGCCACACAAGCACTTAAAACCTGCTGTTGTGAAGTACATATATTCCGACATAATCTCTAATAAGTGGAAAGTGGAATTGGTTCATGACCGCCTGATAAATATCTTATAGCGTCAAAATGACCTGTTGGTGCCATTATACTGACATCGCATTATATAAATAAAGCGAAACTTTTCTCAAAATCTTTCTTGTTAACATATCTTAAAATATCTTGATAGCCTGTCTTTCGGGAAAATTGGTGATGTTGAGTGATATTCTATGGTCTTTCACATTAATGGTCCATTGTCTCACTCATCCGAATACAATTCTCTATTTTTAGATAAGCGGTAACATGAACTTTTTCTAGTTAATTATCTGTGTTCGTGACGAAAGTACAAAACTTAATCATGCAGGAAACACCACATACAGAACAAACAGGCGTACAAACAGCAACACAAGGAAACAGTAAAAATTATACACAACTACAAAAACATTAAGAGACACACACAAAGACAAAACAAACATTCATTCTCAGTGTTGTTATATTTTCTGATCCTTTGGGATTATTATTAGTTTTGAAAATTGAATACTGCTTAAGCCGGTGCTAGGGGGCATAAGTAGTGTTGCACTTTTAATTACTACTCATGAACAGACTCAATAAAACCGAGTCTGCGACTTTCTCTTTTTGCATTTCTACTTTTGCTTTCGAGGGATCACCCATTTTCAGAATACATATACAATAGGGGGAAGATGGAAGGAACGGTCATTGACAAAAGTCACTGGGGGTTAAACCGGTTTACGGGCGCCCAAACTCACACTTATTCCATCCCTACCGAAAAGGACAGTGTTAATAAACGTATCCCCTCTCCGACTTACCTACAACAACCGCGATGGCAAAAACAGTGGTAAAGTGCATGAGTGCCCCTGCAGTGTCCAGTCAGGGTCCATGGCCATAAGAGATAAAGTTATGCAATTATACCTTGATCCTCTGTGATAGTAGTTTGTGGATTAGATGCCAGAAATTCAGCACCCCAAGAAATGACAGTATAAGCATCACAAAATTTGTGTTAAAATAGATATCTGGTTTCTAGGTTCCAATTTTATGATTATTATCTGAAACATAACACGAAAGCTTTCGTGAAAACCAACTAGTTTAGTATGTAAGTGAGATATAAAAAGAAAACTTCATGATGAAAAAGAAGTTATGTAATGTCAGAAATATGTCACCATAGTTTGCGCCTATTCTTAATGCAGATTCCCAAACTTATCTAACCGTTTCCAGGGGCGCGCCTGGGCGTAAACCGGTGATTCGCACTATATGTAACTGTAGGGAGGTCCAGGAACAAGCTTCCCCGGGAAATTGTTCTTTTCTAGAACGACGCAGGTGCGTTCTGGAAAGTATTTAGACAAAAGTACTGACTATATTTTACATCTATTTCAGTATGCATCGCTCGTGTGCACAGGATGTCTGCAGTAACGCGTGTATATAGTTTGTTTACCGTTTTAGACGAAACTAAACGAAATTCAGAACAAAAGGCAAAACAATACTAGTTTCTTGTATACATTTAGCCTATACATATATATTATATGCTAATTAAAGGATACTCTACATTTTTCATGTATTTGGGCGTTAGCTCAGCATGATAGTATACGGTTAAATTAAACCTATTACAGGAAACAAGCGGCTAAAAGTAACACAATTACTCTCCAATAATTGTGTCTAGGATTCAAACAGGTGGGCTTATTTGAGCTTTATTGTTCTACCTTATTTATAGTATATGAGTTAATTAAACCCCTTTCGGGAAACAAGCTGATACAAGTAACAATCACATATGCTATATGAAAACAATTAATCAGAATAAATAATAATAATATCTGCTTATTGGAGACAGATGGCAGACAGAGAGAGAGATTTATATTACATGGTGGGAGTAAGATTATTACATTACCTAAGGCTTTGCAGAAATTCCTACACCTAGTCGATATCAGACCAGTGTGCTCGTTTTCTGGGATGTCGCCTGCATGTTTGTTGTGTTGGCTGAGCAGATTGAATATTTTCATACTTTTAATAAATAAAGAATCCGGTTTCGGAGCTGTTCGAAACTTTGGGCTATGGGTCATCACATCTTTGTTTCAAAACATTAGTTTATATTAGAAACGATGAATGACTACCAAAACACTGCATGTCAATTCAAGTTTCCAGTTTAGAACCATTTACTTTTTTCTGTAGTAATGGCAAAATCCATCTGATTAGGCGGCATTTTTTGTTATGATCACATGATCATTAATGAACATACTCTTAAACTCAGAAACGGGATGAGCTTACCAGACTCATGTATTACCTTTTCCCTGTCGTGCCCTTAACAGCTTCCCTTCAGTTTCTCTCACTTCAGCAAGGTCATTGAGTACATATTTGACGGACTGTTCACAGCAATGTTATGTTTTACATATTTTCATGCGTTTACCGTCTTCTATGTTGTCGGAATGTCCGGCGGGGAAACTTTATTTACACAATTTGTTAAGCTAGGATGACTTTGAGATAAGTGTAAGGTTAGGACGTCCGTACGCCACTGACCGTTCCAAGGCGGTACTCTCTTTGTCATCCTTACTTTTATTTGTTTGGTGTCTTTGTACTTGCGCTTTTATCCATGTTTGGAATATTTGTCTCTAGTATTTTTGTTTTGTTTTGTTTTTCTGTTGTTTTACTAGTGTTTGTTAATGTTTTCTGTGTTCATATCGTGTATGTGTGTGACCTGCTATCTATCGATGTTTTTGTGGTGGTTGCGTCTTGTATGTAGCCTTGACTTCTGGACGTTACTACTGTTTCATTGAATCACTATTCCAGTGAACAACTTGTGACGTCATAATCCACATATTCCCTCAAAATTAATGAAGAGCGTGTCAATACGAATCAAGTGATATAAAAATCTCAATTTTGAAAATTTGGTGACAGGGCAATATAAGAATCAGAGGCAACAAAATGTTTGGAACTGAGAGTTTATGAACAGTGCCAACTAAACGGACTTACTGCTTAAGCCGGTGCAAGGGGGCGTGAGTAGTGTTGCACTTTTAATTACTACTCATGAACAGACTGCAATTTTCTCTTTTCGCATTTCTACTTTTGCTTTCGAGGGATCACCCATTTTCAGAATATTTGTAATGAAAAAGTAGTAAAGCCAAGCAGGCAAAGCCACATACAAGATCGAATCACTGATCGAAAACTTTAAAGGGAGGAAATTGAGCAAATATAAGGAATGTGTAAAGGAAATGAACTTTAATTGTATATCTACTGATAAGAGATTAAAACTGAGTTATTTCCATCCAATTTGATTTTCAAATCTTGCAACATATTGTTCAAATAATTTGACACTCACAAACATCTTGATTTGAATCTATAAGTTTCAGAGCTAAGGCCCTACCCTAGTTGGGCGTCACTTTGTAAAGGTTATTTGTTTTGGTACCTTATTTTTTTATTTTCTAACCAAGTATACGCACGTGCATATGTACGTATGCCCAGGCACGTACCTACTTTCCTTTATGAATATTTATGTAAGAAATAATGACATCATGAATATTTATTAGATGAAAGTACAAACATGAGTAATGCAGGAAACAGGACATACAGAACATACAGCCACCCGAACAGCAACACAAGAAGATATAGCAAATGTACATAACTGCCAAAAAACATAAAGAGACACACAAATACAAAACAAACAAACATAGGGGGAGATGGGAGTACCTCCTTGGAACGGTCAGTGACAAAAGTCGGGGTGCCCAACTTAACACTTATTCCATCCCTACCCTAAAAGACAAACGGTGTAAAATAAACGTATCACCTATCCGGCTATTCTACAACAACCGCGATGGAAAATACAATGGTAACGTGCATGCAAAACGAAAACATTTAAGTGAAACAAACTGTATCCGACTATCGTTAGTATACTCAATAATTGAGCTGCAGAGTATTTGTAGAAAAGTAATAAAGGGTACGACAAAAGCGAAATAGTACAGATATCCTACGTCAGCGAAATTGCCAACTGTAAAATGGTTAACAACCAGACATGCAGTATGTTGTAGTACTATAGGATCTTATCCCTATTTAAGGAAAGTTTTATATTATTTGATCAACAAAGTGAGAAAATGGGTATGTCCAATAATCATACGAAGTTTGTTATGATAATGAATAATTGCAGGCTCGTTTATTTGCTGGGACAGAAACAGTGGAATCAGACCGATATACATGTAATTCTATAGACAAATAGAGAAGACTCTGATCCTTCCTATAAAGAAGACCGTGTAAATTTTAAAATGGAAAAATGCACTCATTGATAAATTGGCGTATTACAAATATTTAATAATGGAAAAGTAGTAAAGTCAAGCAGGCAAAGCCACATGCAAGACGCAACCACCACCAAAACACCGATAGACAGCATGACACACACACACACACACAACCACACACCCAAACGCACACGCACACACACATACGAAATGAACACAGAAAACACCAAAAGACACACAAGAAACAGGGACAAACGTTCCACAACATGAACAAACCACAAGCACAAAGACGCAAGGCAAACAAAAGGAAGGGTGACAAAGAGAGTACCGCCTTGGCTGACAACGCTTTACAACGCTGACTTTTCAAATGGACTATTAAAAAACAGGTCAAGCTTATGGTGAATATTTAGGAATTCTTCTAAAGAAAAGTGTAATATGACAAATAGTGCTGACCCTGATGAGAGGCCCCTCCAAAAGTCCTCTCATCTGGGTCTACAGTGTTTGCAAATGGCATGAATGACGCGTGCCCAGCACAGTAATGCTTAACCCATTTGCTCCCACAATCTCATACATGGAACATAATGCGGCGTCTGATAGGAGTCTACATTGTTTGCTTATAATTTCAATATAAAACAAATCTAAATTGAAAATTTAGGCCAGGCACCCCTTAGATAAAGAATAGACTAATCCAATATATAAGCATGGAAGAATCCACTGGGCGCATATGGGTTAATCAGATGCGCTAATCAGAGGGTTCCTCTATTCTCTTTACAAATGCCAGTGTATGCGTGCCACGCAGTCAATTGGTTAACCCATTTGCTCCCAGTGGATTCTTCCATCAAATGTAAAACATATCAGTTGTGATTGAAGTGACTTTGTGTAAGTGGTATTTTGCCGTCGGTCATTTATTATTAACTGTAATACAATGGAAAAGTAGTAAAGTCAAACAGGCAAAGCCACATACAAAACGCAACCACCACCAAAACACCGATAGACAGCATGTCACACATACAAGACGCAACCACCACTAAAACACCGATAGACAGCATGACATACATACAAGACGCAACCACCACCAAAACACCGATAGACAGCATGTCACACATACAAGACGCAACCACCACCAAAACACCGATAGACAGCATGTCACACATACAAGACGCAACCACCACCAAAACACCGATAGACAGCATGACACACATACAAGACGCAACCACCACCAAAACACCGATAGACAGCATGACACACATACAAGACGCAACCACCACCAAAACACCGATAGACAGCATGACACACATACACACAACCACACACCCAAACGCACACTCACACACGAGATAAACACAGAAAATATCAACAGACACACAAGAACTAGAGACAAACACTCCACACATGAACAGCAATAACAAGTAAACATTTCTGTACATGTACAGCAAAGTGAGTAATCAATGCGGCAGAACAAAGCTTACCAATATGTAAACCTAATTATTTGCTTTATAAGTATGAAATGATATTTTGATTGAAGTGTATAGTGTTTATTACTTGTACATTGAAAGCAAAGTAGTTTTAAACAGTATAGACACCGGTAAAATACCATTATTGTTTCGAGTAGACTAGTATACGAAAGGATAGTCTTCTGATCATGATATGAATTAAATATGCTAGGAAGTAATAAGGAGGTCAAAAGTCGGGTATAGAAAAGGAACAACAAAGTTAATGATTAGTTATCATTGTTTGTTTTTTTTAAAAAAAAAAACCCAACTAAATAATATACGGTAGAAAAGGAACACTTTTGTAAATGACAATGAGGACTTTAGGTAGTTGTTTGCTCTTAAAAAGAGTAGAACCTTTCTTTTTAAAACAAAAGCATGGCTCCTTTTATTTGAAAAGCCGGTGCTAGGTGGCGTGAGTAGTGTTGCACTTTTAATTACTACTCATTAACAGACTCAATAAAACCGAGTCTGCAATGTTCTCCTTTTGGATTTCTACTTTTGGTTTTGAAGGATCACCCATTTGCGGAATATATTAAGGATATTTAAGTGTGTTTCGTATGCGGTGTTTCCTGTATGAATAATGCATGCACTTTTACCTGTATGTGATCATGGTTGTAAAGAGAGAGAACCGGTTTGAGAATGACTGAACTATGCGTGTTTGAATAACGTGGCTACTTTAGTTACTCAACACGAGTTAACGTGCAACACGTCTCCTAGCTCCCGCTCCCATTCTGCCTTAAATCTCCTAGCGAAGACATCTATTTCTTATATCTATACTTCGTCACTTTATCAAGCAGGCTACACTTTCCGACCAGCTGGTGAGTTTATTTGGTTGATATACATGTACTAGCTAAATGACTTCGTTGAATATTGTATTTATACATATTTGACACCGTTGCATTTATTGAATTATTGCTCTTGTTAAAAATAGTGGTTTCTCTGAACTTAATAATCGGTTTTACAGACCCTATTACTTCTACTCTATACGTAGGAGAATACAACACACGAACTACACTAGGGATTTGTCTTTACTAGGCATTTCCAACCTATCCCGATGACGATGTGTACTCCAGATGACGACGTTTTCATAGGTTTGACAAGGGGGCATCTCAAGCGTGTTGATTATTGGCGAATTGTGACTGGTTGACGCTAAATGAATTTATAGAAATAATTAAAGACTTAAGTAATTGCTTACTTAACATGTTCATTTATAAAATGTATATTAATGTGTGTAGTTCTATGAAAGTTTCTGGCGTTTCCCCTGTTAAGATTGGTATCTGTTTCTAACAAGCATAGTGAAAACATCCCATGTGTATACATGTTTGTCTTCTGCAAAGGCAATGGCTGAAAGAAGAGCCATTAACAGTTAGCTTCTCTGCTGGTCCATATCTAGTAAATAAATAGGCGCATTTGCTATTCCTGTCCTACTGGATATTCATTAAAGGTTATTTCATTATAACGTATAGGAACACATGTGTCACCTGCTGAAAAGTTCATTACAAGAGTTATGACGCACGACTCGTAGGAGTTATAGTACAGTTTAACCTTTCTACACAGGCAAAAGATGGAACATTTTCTTAGGGTGGGACGGACGACCAGGCAGGCGAACCGACAGGCGAAGATTTGATCTGCCTCCATACCTTCTGCATTATCATTGTTTTGCATTTAATAACTAGCTGTCCTAAAATCTCTAAGCGTGTAAACCAAGTGAATGCTTTAGAGAGGATATACTGTAATATATATGTTACGGTGTTATCAATAGTTTTCGCGCGACAGATTTGTAAAAGGCTTCAAATATTACAAATTTCATTTCACTTTTTATGCACACTTGTGTGCATTTTTTTCAAGAAGCATTATAACGTATGTATATTAAATATACAGAGCAGAAAATTGAATACAATGGTACTAACGTTTTTAATAAAATTATCTATATATATTGTACATGTATGCTTCACCAGCAGTTGCATAAAAGGCCGATGAACGGCAAGTGTCCACGTGTATCTCGGGCGTTACTCGTATTTGCTCGTTTAGGCCAAATAGAAAGGAAAAAGTCGGTTTATATGCAGGCCTATCACTTCTGTGGATGTCCCTTCATTTTTTATTCTTAGAAAAAATCTAAAATAAATACAGATACGGTTTAAAAGTCCCGGATTCAACGGCAAGTTTACTTTCGGTATTGCACTGTCCATTTAACGCATGCGCAATAAATCGTTTGCTTTATTTTTGAAATTTAAATAGAAAAGAGGAAAACAGTTTTCACTGAGTGCCTAGCAGTTTGGATCTGGATGAGATGCCAAAGTACTCTCATCGGGATCAAAGCTACTGCGTATGTCACTACGGTTGGGAGCAGGTAATGAAAATGTTGATCAAAGACAGGTCAAAGGTAAATTTGCAGGTCAAATGTAAAACGGTGACAATATTGTGGGGCAAGAACAAGCACAGCCTCGCCAATAGGAGCAGGACGTTAATGGTAACAATATTGTATAGACCCAAAATGATGCATCGAACTATATAATGATTTAATACGAAATAATATTCCTCGGATTTTAAGACGATTTGGTTTGGATGATTAATGTCACATTAAAGCAGCATAATTAATGCCATGGCGTTTATATTTGTTTCTTTTCTATGAGAAACACAACACTATATTTTGTTGGCCTGACAGCCTTACTCTGATTATGTTGAGATGTCCCCTTGTTAAACAGCGGTGTATCTCGGCATCCGACATCCAAATAGTCATCGGGATAGGTTTGAAATGCCTAATATTACAACCCCACTTACATCTGTACAAAAACATGTCAGCTCAAATTTGACTCTCATTCAACTACTTCCGATTAGATAAAGCTTTTAAGAAATGATTGACCGAGTGTCAAATAATATGGTTACAGTGCTCCCTCTCTACAACGACACCCTTTGGGATACGACGATTGTATGTGTTGTTCAGAGGGAGTTGTTATAGGGAGGGAAAATCAAACATAATTAGCCTATTTGCAGATCCCCAGATAAGGTGTATTTCGAGAACTAAAACCGTCATGCCTCTATCAAACCCTATGTTGTGACCACTCTTTAGAATCGTCACAAAGTGACGATCCTAAAGAGTGGTCACACCATAGGGTTTGATGGAGGCATAAAGAAAAAAAGTTGTTTCTGGAGCCTTGTTATTTTGGAAACAGTGACATGCGTTGTTGTAAGGAGGGTATCGTTATTGAGAGGGCCGTTGTAGGGAGGGAGCACTGTATATCCTGATAAGATGCCGAGTTACTCGGCGTCTCATTAGATTCAGCAAATACAGTCAGGTCACGGGTATCGGCAGAAGGTTAAGGTGTATAGGTAAGGGTCAAGAAAGCTGAATGACGGTTAAGTTTAAGGTAGCTAGGCCATATTAGTTATACAGTTCTTTCCCAGGGTACATGACGATTTATTCCCGGCTGAGGAGAATCATGTTGCCCGAGCCGTTAGGCGAGGGTTACATGATTTTACCAGCCGGGAATAAATCGTCATGTACCCTGGGAAAGAACTGTATAACGAATTTATTATACTGCAAAGTTTAACGGTTTGGATAATTTATATAAATCCATTTTTGCATATTTAATCACTTAACGCGATAATTCCCCTAATAGCACCCCAATACATTATTTCTACCCGAAGGTATCCGAAGCGGTGTGCTATCGTATTTCATCCATGATAGATGGATGGACGATACAATAACTCCTCTAAAAACTGTTTTATTGGTCATTCCAAACCAAAAGTGTTTTTTAATTCATTTCTGCATTTTTTTCTTTACGTATCAATAGTTATATATTATGAATTTTGCTATTGTTTAGCCGAGTCGAGAAGTCGGTCATTTGGTTTCTGATCATCATATGTGGGGCCTGCCATGGGGAATTTCCATGTACCCTGTCAGCTCACAGGGTACATGGGCTCATGTACACGGCTAGTTAACCAATCAGAAATGAGGATTTTACTTTGCAGTATAATAATGGTTAAGGTAGCTGGATATCGGTTAAAGTAGCTAGATAACGGTTAGGGTAGCTTGATAACTGTTAGGTAGTTAGACAAAGGTTAATGTAACTAAATAACGGTTAAGGTAGATGAATAACGGTTAAGGCAGATGGTATCTGGATAATGGTTAAGGTAGGTGAATAACGGTTTAGGTAGCGGAACATGGTTACGGCGGCTGGAAGATGGTTAAGGTAGGTGAATAACGGTTTAGGTAGGTGAATAACGGTTTAGGTAGGTGAATAACGGTTTAGGTAGGTGAATACCGGTTTAGGTAGGTGAATAACGGTTTAGGTAGCGGAACATGGTTAAGGCGGCTGGAAGATGGTTGAAATAGCTAGATAAGGTTAAGGTAGCTAGATAATGTTTAAGGTAGATCAATAAGGGTTAGGGTAGCGGGATAAGGGTTAAGGTAGATGGACTAGGATTAAAGTATCTGAATATTGGTTAAGGTAGCGGGATAAGGGTTAATTTAGCGGGATACGGTAGTCTGACCTTAACCGTCTGACATTTAGCCATGTCAGAAACTGTATAATCAGATCTATATGAATCCATAATCAAACAGAGCAGACCCTGATCCAACGAATCCCACAGGAGCCGTCTGATCGTAGTCTACTCTGTTTGCAAAGGCGCCATTGGCCATAAACCATGGAATAAAGGGTGAAGAAAACCCAGTTAGATATGCTTTTGACTCCCATCCAGTTTTCATGTCGAGGATGCACAGCAAACCAACTGTTTGCTAGAAAACAACAACTGGAAAAGCCCTTCGATAGGTTCAGCAAACAGTGCAGAAAAACAGTTCGTTCTAAAGCTTTTGATTGGTCAGATTTTAGTTCTCAAGCTTTTGATTGGTCAGATTTGAGCCAAAGGCATGGACCCTGGTCCTGAAGGAACTCTCCGAGCCAGGTCTACACTGTTTCCAAATGCCCCTTTTTAGGGACACTGGATACAAATGGGGTGAAGATAGATAAAGTCTGAAGGGATATTAAAGCAGACGATCACGTTTGCAGACAAACTGTTTTTGGTTCCAAAATGAGTTAATATTAACCCCGTTCCTTCCTAGACTATTTTTAGAACTAGCCTCTTTGAATAAATCTACCGAAAGGAGCAGTTTCTAGTGAAAAGGAACATTTTAGTATTGTGTAGTTTTGAACCATTGTGATGAATAGAGCGTTTGCTCTATTTATCACAATGGTTTCGAAAAAGAGGCTTTAACAGGGTGTCAGTAGGAGGGAATTGGTTAACATATTGAGTGCTACGAAAACAAACTAATTACAGATTTTTTACATTTATAAACATTGGCAACAATGTCGTTTTGGTCTGAAATCTGTTTTGCTAACATTTAGCCTGCTATGAGCGGGTATGTGAATACCTATGCAAACAGTTTGGATCCAGATGAGACGCCGAGTAACTCGGCGTCTCATCAGGATCCAAACTGTTTGACACCCTTATTGCACTTTGGTAGAGAAATTGATTCTAGCTTTAATTTTGAAAATGTAGTAGGTAAACAATTCTGTAAAATTAATTTGCTCAGCAGGCTAAAGGTTAACCTTTCTATTTAACCCTTTCACTGCCAATGCCGGATCTGTGTTTACATATGCAAACAGTTTGGATCCAGATGAGACGCCGAGTTACTCGGCGTCTCATCAGGATCCAAACTGTTTGCTACTGTTGCTATGTTTTTGAACATAATTAAAAAAAATGAAAATTTGTAGCAGACGACAAAGTTAGCAGACGACAGAGTTTGGTAGCGAAAGGGTTAAAGCACGATATGATTGTATCGTAATGAAACTCAAACAGAAACTCAGTCTCTCTCTCTCTCTCTCTCTCTCACTCACTCACTCTCTCTCTCTCTCTCTCTCTCTCTCTCTCTCTCTCTCCCTCTCTCTATCTCTCTCTCCCTCTCTCTCCCTCTCTCTCTCTCTCTCAGTATCTCTCTCTTTCTCTCTCTCTCCCTCTCTCTCTTTCTCTCTGTCTGTCTGTCTGTCTGTCTCTCTCCCTCTCTCTCTCCCTCTCTCTCTCTCTCTCCCTCTCTCTCTTTCTCTCTGTCTCTATCTCTCTCTCTCTCCCCCTCTCTCTCTCCCTCTCTCTCTCTCACCCCCTTTCTCTCTCTATATATATCTCTCTCTCTCTCCCTCCCTCTCTCTCTCTCCCACTCTCTCTCTCTCTCTCTCTCCCTCTCTCTCATGTCTGCCTGTCTTTCCCGTTTTCTCTTTCTGTCTATCACATTCCTTCACCTGTCTGTCTGTCAATCTCTCTGTCTGTCTGTCCCCCCTCTCCTCTCTCATTTAGATTATATAAATAGGTAAACGATGCTAGAAAAACACTTTAAATTTGAGTTAACTAAAAATTACAAACTAAAACAACAACAATATACATACATTTCAATAATTTTTATTAAAAAGCAACGCACAATTCTTTTTATATTATTAACCCTTTCGCTGCCAATGCCGGATCTGCAATTACCTATGCAAACAGTTTGGATCCAGATGAGACGCCGAGTAACTCGGCGTCTCATCAGGATCCAAACTGTTTGTTACTGTTGCTATGTTTTCGAAACAAAGTATAGGAAAATCAATAAAATGAAAATTTGTAGCAGACGACAAAGTTAACAGATGTCAGAGTTTAACAGCGAAAGGGTTAATAAGTTATATAGATGTTTTATCATTATACCGATATCATCGGATAAACTCTTATAATGGCGGCCGCCGCTTGACTTAATTTTACAAACAGTATGGATTCAGATCAGATGCCGAATATTTCGACCTCTTGTCTTGGTCTAAATTTTTGACATTTAATCTTAGTGCTAAATTCGGGATACTGTGAAATGACATTTGCAAACAGTGCTGACCCAGTTCAGAGGGCTCCTAGAGGAGATCTGGGTCTGCAATGTTTGTCATTCAAAATCGTCTCGCAAATGTTACTTTCATATGGATTCTACAAATAAAACAATGATGTATCATTCCTCAAATCGAACTAAACCGAGATTTCTAAGCGGTGCCATCATTAAATAATCATTTGAAATAAGCTTGTATAAAGCGTTTGAAAAAAACAAAAGAAGTGGCAAACTTCACAATAAGGACAATCCCACACAAGCAGTGTCAGTCTACATCTGCGGGTGAATTTGAATAATCATGATCTGGGTTTGTAACAGACATCATTCAGTTTTATAAATATTAAAGTTGTATTTTATATAGTTGGTATACAAACAACGAATACATTAGCGCCATAAAGGTACATCAAATACCATTGTGATTCTTACGAATTTTACGCTTGTTCCTTCAACCGGTAGACGTTAGATAGCCAGCTGCTTGTGTACATAGTGATTAACACTTTCTGCTCTTTCAGAGGATATTTGTACCTCGTCATCGGTAGAAAGGATAATCGTGTGCACATAAAATGAATTTAACAATTCTCTTTTTAATTATGACGTCACTATCATTTAACCATTCTCGGTGCTAATTAACCATTCCCTTGCTAATTATGACTGACTGTTATTTAACCATTCTCTTGCATATTAGGACGTCACTTTCATTTTACAATCCTCTTGCTAACTATGACCTAACTGATATGCGAGCGATACAATGCCAAGGAATTCTATGTATGCCCAAGATCTATGTATTTCTCAGTTAAAATAAATCTAAGGCATCTGGATACTGTAACAACATTTTTAAACCAGTATTTTACTACAATGTAAACATAGTAGGTCTAGATCAGACGACTCCTATAGGTACCGTTTGATCATGATCTGCTCTGTTTGCGAATGAACTTATAGATCAGATTCTTCATGTTTTAAAATAGTTTTAGCAAGACAGTGATTATTTTTACTTTATTGCTTATGTTTGGGCATTGGTAAATATTGAAACGCTATTTGTAAATTATTAATGGCAACAATAATTATAAGAACATCAATAAATCCATCGTTGTAATATGTTCGTAAGCATTCAATAGTATATTGGTATCGGTTGGTATATAAAAAACTTGCGTTTTCTACTTTAATGTCTTACAAAATAATATGTTTTGGTTGTTTCGGTCACATATATTGTTAAATCGTGTCCAGTGTATTCCTTGTTTTCATTAGTTTACACCAGCCATTTTGTTCACGTGTAAACAGTTCGAAAACAATGAATTTAACATAGTTACATGACAACCAAAAGGAAAAATACTGACATCAGCAAAAGGAGAGCGTTGAAACTTTGAGCTGTGATGGCACCATTGTCTGCAAGGAAACCATGGAAGATTTATAAACAGTATTGTTTTATCAATGATCCATTTCAATGTATTAACCTGCAAAATCATACGCTCACACAGAACAGTCAGATCTGATCATTATTATTCAATAAGTAAACAGAGCAGACTCTGATCAAACAGTCCATAGCAGTCTACTATCAGTAAAACCTCGATAGTTCGAAATGTTAGTAATGAAGAATTGAGGAACATGTAGATGCTGAATGCAGGGTTTAAGTCATGCAGAAAGTTCCTAAATAGCTTTGTGTCTTACTTACACCCTGCATTAAGCTGCCACCTGTCTTAAAGAGCAATTGTGATACACATGTTTTACATATGGAAAAAACACAGTCAAACAGGGAGAGACACATACAAAAAGACACTGCAACAAACACAATTAAACAAGTAACGGCACAGCCACAAGACAAAACCTAACGGGACGCATATCATGACATAAAACATGAAACATTCAGAATATCAAATAACAAATCTGGCCATAGCGTGAAAGCAGGAGTGCCGCTTTGGGACGGTCAGTAGCCATATATGGCTACTGCGGGCTTCTGTTGAGTAAAAGGTTTAAATTCAATATTGACTTGAAAATAATTGAATTTTGTTTACATTACTTTTGGTGAACTGCGATTGGCTGTATTTTCTTTTTCATATCCCCATGCACCAAATAGAACACGCCATGCCTGGACTTCTTTGTATTAGTCCACATTTATATGAATTGGCATTAAATTATGAAAATAAACATAATAAAATAAAAATAATTTCTTTCCTACATTCAGTAGCGATATTAAATTATAAGTAACTGTTATTGTATTTAATTCTTAAAATTTCTCAGTGTTCGCGCTAGCCTTGATTTTCACCGAGTCCCAGGGACTCAGTGCCCTTGAAACACTAGAGTCCCACTGAATCCCAGTTGAATCCCAGTTTTTTCTTCAATTAAAAATGCACGATCTTATACTGAAAATGCTAGATCTATATATTTTCATTGTTTTAACATATTTCTGTTATCTTTCAGCAAACTTTTCTAAATAACTAGTTGAACTTAAATGAAGCATGTTTTTTTGTGACTAGATATATTATTTATATTTGTGAGAATACTAGTATCTTGAATTGTGGTAGTAATCATTGGATGAGAATTATCAATGTTTCAGCTACAATGTATTTGTATCATATTGTTTGCACATCATTCTGTAAATAGCAATAGCAAATGCATATGAAATAAGTAAAATAAAGCAGCCGGAAATTCACTGAAGATTCCCATACCAAATCAATGAGGGTACATGTTGTTATGCACAATGGCATGTACAGTTTTTAGCCGGACCGACATTGACGGGTTGGTCCTCTAGTCGCCTTTTGTATCAATGAGTCTTTAAAAAGAGGATCTATCAACCACGCTTCTTGGAAGCGTCGGTGTGTTTAGGTGGGGACGACATCATTACTCAGCGTGCCGTTGCTGTACGAGCACGTTTAACCCCGAGGTCAGGGCGTGTGCACTGCGGATGAACAACGGTTTGCTACGGTATATTAAGAGTTAGTACGAATAAGAACGGTCTAATACGCAATAGAACTACGACTACAACTACGGTTGTTTGGTCCGTGGTCAAATTTTGAACATGTTAAAAATGTCACGGATATACGCTGCCAGCAAATATTCACATGGGAATCGGCTTCGCCTCTTCCCATATGATTATTTGCTGGCAGAATACATGTATACTCAATATAATACCTAGGTCACACATTCGCGGCGTTAACGCCGAATAAGCCACGGATACGATCCGGTATCATTCGTGGCAATTTATATTGGTCCGAAGATTTCTTTATTTTAGCCGTAGTCATAAATGATTATTATAATTCTGAAAATGGGTGATCCTTCGAAAGCAGAAGTAGAAATGCAAAAAGAGAATATTGCAGGCTCGGGTTTATTGAGTCTGTTCATGAGTAGTAATTAAAAGTTCAACACTACACATGCCCCTAGCACCGGCTTAAGCAGTATTCAATTTTCAAAACTTCAAACATGAAAACTAATGACCCCGAAGGACCAGAAAATATAACAACACTGAGAATGAAGTACGGGCGACATTTTACGGCCGCCACTTAGGCACTTAAGTTGGAGAAAAGCATATGGCTGTCAAGCAAGGGAATTAACTCTTGTAAAGACATGATAAGGATTTTAGTAACTCTTTATTAGATTTATAGGGTTTTCACGTGACCCCAATTGACCAATGGAATAACTAGATTTTTGTAAGAGGTAAGATAATACTTTTTTGACCTTTTTGGCGATTATAAGACAAATTATAAAGTGCTGATAATTTGCTGTACAATCAAGAAGTGAACTGTTCTGGAAAGCGTTAAAAACTGATACAGGCGAAAGTATTTTTCAAAACTTGCGCACAACACTGTACCCGCCTCCGTCATGAAATCGACGTTTAGCAATCGAATAATTTGCTCGTAAAATAGTATCGATCAGTCTTGAGTATTACCTGGTTCTCAAAATTTAACAAATAAAACGTAACATTTCACTCAATATTTGTCAGATGCGTCAACTTACATTTGCGTAGCAGTTTACGTCGATATTACAGTTATATATATATATCGCCAATGCCTATAATTTAATATTACACATTATGTACCTGTATTTCATATTTCAATAGAATATTGGTAAGAATGTACATGCATGTTTGACAGATTATAGGTAAGTATAGGTGTTATATTCATTTCATAGAATACTGAGTACAGTGTTTATAAGTTATATAAAAAGCAGACGACGAATAATTAAGAAACTTAATTATATTTGCTATTTTGCTGGGTCAATTACGTTGTACGGAATATTTGATATACATGTATCATAGTATGCCACAATATAACGCAAATGTAACAAGGTATACGTACCTCCGTTTTCTCCGCCATTGCCATTACCTATAAAAACATAGTAAGTGTATACAGTGGAAGTATTTATTGGTAAGTACAGCTGTGAGTATAGCTGTTTAACAGTCAAAATCATATTACTTAATACAATATAAAATATACATGCATTTTTTGACAGATTATAGGTAAGTATAGGTGTTATGTTCGTTCATAATAAAACGACATCATTTCATAGAATACTGAGTGCAGCGTGTATAAGCTCTAGCAAAACGAATATATAAACCGCGTAATATGGGGGCACGGGGAACATCATATATTTTAGAAGAAATCATTCCATTGTCAATTTTAAGGTCTAGATCAAGAAAAGCTGCGTAAGTGTCGGAAGGGTTAGCTTTATTCAATTTGAATTCTTTGGGGATACTTTGTAGGAATCAGAGAATCAAAGAAAGGATCATCTAAGTTAAAATTATTATCCAAATATTGAGAAGTTTCATTGAAGGTTTTTATAACATCTTCTTGTGATTGTGGATTCAAACTTAACATGACGTCTCTCTCGTAGCAGTACAAAAACAAATCGGTGACCAGTGGTGCACAATTCGTACCCATAGGAATATCAATTACCTGACGGTATATAGCATTCCCATAACGTATAATGATGTTATCCAAAAGAAAGGTTAGTGATTCGAAAACTTCTGAGCATTATTATTTTTTATCAGGGTGGATGTACATTTGATTAGCATCTAGGCCGCTTAAGACAAGTTCTACTGTATACATTTTATTAGCATATAGACAACATATCTCCAGTGAGGATCATATTATTTTCTCGGTACAATTCACTCATTTTAAAATTCATCGTGGTTATAATATGAATCGCCTGTTAGGTTTTCAATAATGTACCGTTAACTGGTCTTAATATGTAAGTGTGATGAAGACGTCATTTGTACGGTACATGTACATTCTATTACACTGTCGTATAAAGAGCGACAACGCACATTAGACTACTGGTAACTATATAGTTTTCATATACCAGTATTTTCTATGACAATATATAAAACAAAATGTGACCGCTTAGCTGTAAGAACCACTGGGTGCATTGTGCAATGTACCACTACTTATAAAACATATGTACATACCATTGCCATTACCAGGTGCGCCTGTATTTGCGTCATCTGTAAATATATACCGTGTAGATTCAATTTAAAATCAGTTCTCATTTTGGTTCTAATAGCTATATGTCCAAACAACCAAAATTATTATCCTTACTTCGGTCGCAGAATCTTCAAATGGGCCATTCCAACTTTCAAACCGGCCAAGTTTATGGTGACTATTTAGGGATCATGTAGGAGCCGTCTGATCAGGGTCTGCTCTGTTTGCTGATGGAATTCGAAAACAATTCATTTCATCAGTTTCTAAAATGGCTACAATATCCCACCTGTCATATTGCATTATAACTATTTTGTCCATGAATAGTCAGTAGGTACTGAAAATTGTAATACACATAGAACAGGGAAAGGGTTAAAACCCCATATGTCCTATCGATGAATGGCCGCTTAAGACACGTTCTACTGTATACATTTTATTAGCATATAGGCAACATATCTCCAGTGAGGAAAACGTTATTTTCTCGGTACAATTCACTCATTTTAAAATTCATCGTGGTTATAATATGAATCGCCTGTTAGGTTTACAATAATGTACCGTTAACTGGTCTTAATATGTAAGTGTGATGAAGACGTCATTTGTACGGTACATGTACATTCTATTACACTGTCGCATAAAGAGCGACAACGCACATTAGACTACTGGTAACTATTAGTTTTCATATATTAGTATATTGTATGACAATATATAAATCAAAATTTGTTTAATGTTAAATGTGACCGCCTAGCTGTAAGAACCACTGGGTGCACTGTAAAATGTACCACTACTTATAAAACATATGTACATACCATTGCCATTACCAGGGTCGGGTGTAGTGGCGCCAACTGTAAATATATACAGTGTAGATTCAATTTAAAATCAGTTTTCATTTTGGTTCTAATAGCTATATGTCCAAACAACCAAGATTATTAACCCTTACTTCGCTCGCAGAATCTTCAAATAGGCTATTCCAACATTCGAACGGGCCAAGTTTATGGTGAATATTTATGGATCATGTAGGAGTCATCTGATCAGGGTCTGCACTGTTTGCTGGTGGAATTCGAAAACAATTCATTTCTTTAGTTTATAAAATGGCTACAATATCCCACCTGTCATATTGCATTGTAACTATTTTGTCCATGAATATTCAGTAGGTACTGACATTTGTAATACACATAGAACAGGGAACGGGTTAAAACCCCTATGTTCTATCAATGAATGGCCGCTTAAGACACGTTCTACTGTATACATTTTATAAGCATATAGGCAACATATCTCTAGTGAGCAAAACATTATTTTCTCGGTACAATTCACTCATTTTAAAATTCATCGTGGTTATAATATGAATCGCCTGTTAGGTTTACAATAATGTACCGTTAACTGGTCTTAATATGTAAGTGTGATGAAGACGTCATTTGTACGGTACATGTACATTCTATTACACTGTCGTATAAAGAGCGACAACGTACATTAGACTACTGGTAACTATTAGTTTTCATATATTAGTATATTGTATGACAATATATAAAACAAAATTTGTTTAATGTTAAATGTGACCGCCTAGCTGTAAGAACCACTGGGTGCACTGTAAAATGCACCACTACTTATAAAACATATGTACATACCATTGCCATTACCAGGGTCGGGTGTAGTGGCGCCAACTGTAAATATATACAGTGTAGATTCAATTTAAAATCAGTTTTCATTTTGGTTCTAATAGCTATATGGCCCAACAACCAAGATTATTAATCCTTACTTCGCTCGCAGACTCTTCAAATGGGCCATTCCAACATTCAAACGGGTCAAGTTTATGGTGAATATTTAGGGATAATATAGGATCCGTCTGATCAGGGTCTGCACTGTTTGCTGATGCAATTTGAAAAAAATCATTTCTTTAGTTTCTAAAATGGCTACAATATCCCACCTGTCATATTGCATTATAACTATTTTGTCCATGAATATTCAGTAGGTACTGACATTTGTAATACACATAGAACAGGGAAAGGGTTAAAACCCCTATGTTCTATCAATGAATGGCCGCTTAAGACACGTTCTACTGTATACATTTTATAAGCATATAGGCAACATATCTCTAGTGAGCAAAACATTATTTTCTCGGTACAATTCACTCATTTTAAAATTCATCGTGGTTATAATATGAATCGCCTGTTAGGTTTACAATAATGTACCGTTAACTGGTCTTAATATGTAAGTGTGATGAAGACGTCATTTGTACGGTACATGTACATTCTATTACACTGTCGCATAAAGAGCGACAACGCACATTAGACTACTGGTAACTATTAGTTTTCATATATTAGTATATTGTATGACAATATATAAATCAAAATTTGTTTAATGTTAAATGTGACCGCCTAGCTGTAAGAACCACTGGGTGCACTGTAAAATGTACCACTACTTATAAAACATATGTACATACCATTGCCATTATCAGGGTCGGGTGTAGTGGCGCCAACTGTAAATATATACAGTGTAGATTCAATTTAAAATCAGTTTTCATTTTGGTTCTAATAGCTATATGTCCAAACAACCAAGATTATTAACCCTTACTTCGCTCGCAGAATCTTCAAATAGGCTATTCCAACATTCGAACGGGCCAAGTTTATGGTGAATATTTATGGATCATGTAGGAGTCGTCTGATCAGGGTCTGCACTGTTTGCTGGTGGAATTCGAAAACAATTCATTTCTTTAGTTTATAAAATGGCTACAATATCCCACCTGTCATATTGCCTTGTAACTATTTTGTCCATGAATATTCAGTAGGTACTGACATTTGTAATACACATAGAACAGGGAACGGGTTAAAACCCCTATGTTCAATCAATGAATGGCCGCTTAAGACAAGTTCTACTGTACATTTTATTAGCATATAGGCAACATATCTCCAGTGAGGAAAACATTATTTTCTCGGTACAATTCACTCATTTTACAATTCATCGTAGTTATAATATGAATCGCCTGTTAGGTTTGCAATAATGTACCGTTAACTGGTCTAAATATGTAAGTGTGGTGAAGACGTCATTTGTACGGTGCATGTACATTTATTACACTGTATAAAGAGCGACAACGTACAATAGACTACTGGTAAGTATATAAATTTCATATATCAGTATATTCTATGACAATATATAAAACAAAATTTGTTTAATGTTAAATGTGACCGCCTAGCTGTAAGAACCACTGGGTGCATTCTAAAATCTACCACTACTTATAAAACATATGTACATACCATTGCCATTACTAGGTGCGGGTGTAATTGCGTCAATTGTAAATACATACAGTGTATATTCAATTAAAAATCAGCTTTCATTTTGGTTCTAATAGCTATATGGCCAAACAACCAAGATTATTAACCCTTACGTCTCTTGCAGAATCTTCAAATCGACCATTCGAACATTCGTACGGGCCAATTTATGGTGAATATGTAGGGAGTATTCTAAACAAAAGTTTAACATGACAAACAGTGCAAACCCTGATGAGAGGGCTACTCTGTCTTCTGGATCTATACTGTTTGCAAAGGACATTGGTGACTCGTGTCCCGCAAAGTAAGGGTTAAGACGTCGACTATATTTGGTTAGGGACCAAGTTTTGTTTTTCAGTAGCATGCAGACTTTGACGTCTAGAAGAATTAACCTCATATTTATTTCAGTCCCACCATTAAAGACAAACAGTGTAAATAACTGCATGTTGAATTGTTATGCAAAACAGGAGTCCCCGCTGGATTATAAAGAAACCTCCCTCCCCACATCACACCCACCTATGGTGTAGTTGAGTATGGTATATACATGACCCACTTGAATGGTGTTTGTGAAACATTATAAGGTAGACAATATGACAAAAGGGAATAATCCTAAAACTATTGATTATAACGTTATGGTCCTTGAGCGTGACACTTCTCTCACCATGCATGATTGCTCCAGATGTGAAGTTTCAAATCAATTGTGTCAGTAGATAAAGAGTTGTTGTCCGGACAAGAAAGTATGAAAAAGAGGAATAACTCAAAACAATAATGATGCTACAGTTATGGCCTTTGATCAAGACACTTTCTCTTATCATGTTTGTTCCATGTGTGTGTTCCATATTAATTGATCCAGTAGACGAAGAGTTATTGTCCGGACAAGAAAATATGAAAATGGGGAATAACTCCAGAAATATTGATGCTAGAGTCATGGCATTGGTACATGACACGTACCGTCATTTGTAGGAGATATGGGCCGGACACGAAGCGTGACTGACAGACGGACAAATTGACGGACAGACATATAGTCTCCCAACCGGTAACCGGTGGGGGACTAATTAAACATATCCTATTTTCGACAAATCTACAATAACCGTGATGGCAAATACAGTGACAAAACTAATTTCATTGTGATAAAATATTCGTGTTTATATGCCATAATAAATATTCAGCTGATTACTAGTAATGATGTCGTTATATTAACATAGATAGCCATGGAACAAATGGTTGATTAACCCTTCGCTTGCTATTCGCGTCAATATACCTACCTGTAAATAGTGAAGACCGAGATGAGACAACTCCTGCAGGAGCTGTCTCATCAGGGTCTGCACTATTTACAAGTTGATTGTGCAACCAACAGCAGTGATTACACAGCGAAATATGTGTACACAGTGAAGATATATGTAATTATACAACAGGGCATGAGTAAAGAAGGAAAAATGTATTTTAAAATTCAGCAAGAGAAGGTTAAACTGTTGAATAAAGGTTGAATATGCGTATCAAAAGTCAAAAGTAATGCTCATATATGAACTGTCTGCATTGCATTAGCTCTGCATTTAGCAGATTCCTGCTCTTTAACCCTTCGCTTGCTGAGTTTTACAATACATTTCTCCTTCTTTACCCATGCCCTGTTGTATAATTACATATATCTTCACTGTGTACGAGTATATCGCTGTACAATGGCTGCTGCGGAGTGCACTGGTTGCACAATCAACTTGTAAATAGTTGCTAGTAAGCGAAGAGTTAACAGACTCCTGCTCTTTAACACTATCCCTCATATAACCACATTTTCACATGAAAACAGAGTAAAGCCGGATCATGTAGGAGCCGTCTGATCAGGGTCTGCCCTGTTTGCTGATTGCTGAATTTGAAAACAATTCATTTATTTAGTTTCTAAAATGGCTACAATATCCCACCTGTCATATTGCATTATAACTATTTTGTCCATGAATATTCAGTAGGTACTGAAATTTGTAATACACATATAACAGGGAAATAATTAAGACCCCTATGTTCAATCAATGAATGACCGCTTGAGACAATTTCTACTGTATATGCATCCGTTTTGTGCATAGGTAAACGGAACGATACTATCTTACTATTTGCTCACTATCTATTCAGTCAGTATCGAACTTACGACCTCTCGCCGACTCCACCGACCCATCCAGGTGGTTATCAAACAAAACAAAGGACCGTTTAGGTAAGGAAATTACAAAAAAACAAAAACAAATACTTACCTATTGCTATGGTTACCATAGCCAGAAAGAAAACAAACAATATGAGGCGGGTCATCTGAAATAAATTAATATATATTTTTTAAGAAACTGAAATAACTTTTATCCTTAACCCTTCGCTTGCTATTCACGTCAATATACCTACCTGTTAATAGTGAAGACCCAGCAGAGCGACATACTTGTACACATTGAAGATAATATATTTATACAACAGGAAATGGGTGAAGAAGGAGAAATGTATTTTAAAATTCAGCAAGAGAAGGGTTAATCTAATGAACTGTATATTGTTGTAAAACATGTGTCCGCTTGAACTCTGGTCTGACCTGGTGCACGTTTTGCTAATTTCAAGTTGTTTCAGTACTTTGAGAAACTACAATGAAACTTCGATATATCGAACACGGATAACTCGAACTTCGGGATCACTCGAACGTCGGGATAATTCGAACATAAAGTTCGGTCCTTCCAGTTTTACAATAAAGAATTGTTTTAAAACATATCACTATACATATCAAGAAACAAGTAACACCTTAATGCAGGTCTGAAAAAATGTTGAAAGCCTCTTCAGAAGTTATTACAATGAGAAAGAGTTCAGATTAGAAATCGGATGTCTTGAACCTCTCTTATAGTAACTTCTATGGTCCATTGACGGTCGAGATATCGATGTTCAACTTTATAGTCCGGATGTTAAATAAACGTCTTATGTGTCTCATTAGACCCGATCTATTTAATCTATTCTTATATGTTAACCTTTCGCTTGCTGAATTTTAAAACACATTTCTCCTTCTTAACCCATGCCCAGTTGTATAATTGCATATATCGTCACTGTGTACAAGTATTTCGCTGTGCAATCACTGCTGTGGAGTGCGCTGGTTGCACAATCAGCTTGTAAATAGTGCAGACCCTGATAAGACAGCTCCTGCAGGAGCTGTCTTATCTGGGTTTTCACTATTTACAGGTAGGTATATTGACGTGAATAGCAGGCGAAGGGTTAAAAATAGCCAGTAAGTTTGCGCTTAACTCTTTCGCTGCCAAATTCTACCGTCTGCTAACTTTGTCGTCTGCTACATTTTTCGTTTTTGTTTCAAAACATTGTCACAGTAACAAACAATTTGGATCCTGACGAGACGCCGAGGACCGAACTTTTAGTTCGGTTATTCCGAAGTTCGAATTATCCGAATTCGAGATATCGAAGTTCCATTGTAAACTGACTTCCTTGGTTAAAAATCTGTCATAAGTGAAACGTTGATATTTGAAGTGTTGCAGATATACATAGACGTTAAAAATATTTTTCCCGAAATTTACACCATGTTTTATGCATTATTTAAAATTACAATAATCCGGTTGGCTTTTTTTGATTTCTATATCTAATTATGAAATATGTAACGTGCATTCTACATTTTTACTAATATAATGACGCCACTTGTTTACAGATATTTTAATGCCTATTTCCGGAAGACTATTAACGTTTTTCCAAGAGCTTGTTCTTTAGAATTTAATGTTTGTACAACAATTTGCTAGTGCACTCAAGCTTTTGATTGGCCAGATTTAAGCCAAAGGCTCAAATCTGGCCAATCAAAAACTTGAGACGTGCATGTGAATGTCATGCATATCAGCTCGAACGTTCTTGTAGTCGGCTATCTAATTGCTGATTCATTCGGAGATGTTTTATTTCTACAAACATTTCATTAACTCTGTTAATTTACGTTGGAAGCTTTCGCGATAAAAGTTAACCATTTCCCTGTTTAATCATTTCCCTGTTTAACCCTTTCCTTGTTCTATGTTCTCCAAATTTCAATACCTACTGAATATTCATGGACAAAATAGTTACAATGAAATATGAAAGGTGGAACATTGCACCCATTTTAGAAAGTAATGAAACAGATATTTCACATTCCATTAGCAAACAGAGCGGATCCTGATCAGACGGCTCCCATAGGAGTCATCTGATCATGGTCTACTATACAGATGTGTGAAAATACGTTTATATGAGGAAAAAGGTTTAAACGATTCAGAAATATATTAACATAATAACGGCAGTAAAAAGCTCTGACAGAATTTTGTCATTACAACGTAAAATTGTTGGTTTAGTGAAAATATCAAAGTTTTCCTTTGTCATGCATTTTTGTTACATATACCCGCCCTTGACAAGAAATCTTTTCACGAAAACTAAGTTGTAAATTGAAATGCTAGATTTCTGTTTATGTAGACCTTAAGTTAGAAATATGGTTTGAAGTTGTATGAATAGGGGAACTGCTAATATGATCTGATTCTACGCTGCTAGTGGCAAATGTGTCTTCAGTAAAGGATTAAGAAATTTATGACGTCTTAACTTCAGAATTTATAATCTTCACAACAGCAGGCGTTAAGTGCTTGTGTGGCGTCAGTAAAATGTCGCCCCGTACTTCATTCTCAGTGTTCTTATACCTTCTGATCCTCCGAGATCATGAATTTCAGTACATCTTGTTCTGAAAATTGAATACCGCTTAAGCCGGTGCTAGTGGGGCGTGAGCAGTGTTGCACTTTCAATAACTGCTCATGAACAGACTCAATAAAACCGAGTCTGCAATTTTCTCTGTTTGTGTTGCAATATTTGCTTTCGGGGGATCACCTCCCTTCAGAATTTATATAAAAAAAGAAAAGCAACAACGAATGACAAAAAACATTCCAGCTAATAAAACTTTGATATACAAAACGACAGAATGGTATGGTCAACCCTGTATAATACATATACTACAACTTGAAACTGGTAACAACATTATGTGTGTTCATGTATTTATAATTGCGTTTTTCAGATAAATTAAATAAAAATAAAAATAAAATTAAATGAATAAAAAATGAAGCAATATACTTATATAAACTTGAAATAAAAATAAAATTGATATGAAATAAATAAAAAAAAAATGAATAAAACAGTATACTTATAAAAACTTAAAATAAATACGCAGGTACAGGCAACACTCATTCAGGAACCATGCAGGAATCATTTAAAATTGCTAAAAGATAGGTACAGTAATTGGTGGTTAATAATGAAAATACTTCATGAGTACAGCGAGTAGTGTGTAACACTAGACAAAATCTATGTACTTACTTTGAAACTCTGATCCCGTGCAAGTGTTGGTAAATCTGAGCTGTCTTCAGCTGGCGTATGTATGACCAACGACTACAGCTACATATATATAAACTGGGGTTGTCATGGACATATACAAAATATTTATCACATAGACCGACCAAGACTTGGGGGCAGAATGAATTGTTTAGCAAATATGCCTCAGACATTTTGCGTGTTAAAATAAATCACTATTATCTAGCCAATATATCTAATTCAAGTATCATTGAGAATTTCGAAAATATAAGACGGCTCAACCTTTAGCCTGCTGAGCAGAACTTTTGTACAATGTAACTTTTTTCTCCAAACTTATTTAACAATTTTCCTCATGAATATTTATGTAAGAATTAATGACATAATAAACATTTAATAGCTAAACGTTTAAAATGACGAATGAAGACAATATTGTTATTGTTATGAGTAATTACCTCTGTAAACAGTTTGGATACTGATGAGACGCCGAATAACTCGGCGTCTCATCAGTATCCAAACTATTTGATACTCTGACTGTGCTGTTGGAAAGAAAGATAAATGAACAGTGACAACTGAAATCGATGACATTTTCTACAAATAAATTTTGGCTCAGCAGGCAAAAGATTAAGTCAGCCTTTGCGTAACTGTTCTACACCGACACTGAAACAGATATTCTTGAAAATTATATTTTGCTTTAAAAAAACAACTCTATCATCTACTCAACAATGTCACTATTAATGCAAGTACAATATGTAAATGGCTAAAAGTGTGCACTTATGGCGGCCATATTTAAATGCAATTTGGTGGCCGCTAAGAGAAGAGGGTGAGATGTGGGGTAATTTTGGGGTCTGTTTTTACCATAATCTTAGGTGAAGAAGAACATGGCCGAATTTTAATACCACAAACATTTTTTATTTCGTTTGATGTGTTTTGTTAAGCAAGAGTCAAGATTTAAAGTGGACACTGTTATATTTTACTATATTTCACTAATTAAAGGCCAAAAACTCTCGGCTGTTTCATGCAATCTTACTGATTATCGAACCTGATTTAGATTTGAAGTCATTTAATATGCGTGCCAAGTTTGATAAAGTTTAGTCAGGAAATGGTTAAGCTAGAGAACCTACTACATTTTTTACGCCTAAATTTTGGCAGCCATATTGGAATTCAAAATGGCGGCCGCCAGAATGCGTTATTTTTTGGGTCTGTATTTTTCATAAACTATAGGTATCAAAGACATCATACACAAAGTTTCATACTTTCTTCAAAACCTGAACGATTTTGGCATAAAATCTGCCTTAGCAGCTGTACTATTGGCCTTGACAGAAACACTAGAACCAGACTGACATATATGTAATTCCGTAGGCAACCAGGACAGATCCTGGTCCCTCCTACAGAGCAGACTCCAACAGCAGCCGTCTGATCACTCTACTCTGTTTCCAAGGCGTAAACATGCGTAGAAAGGCGTATTTATGGAGAAAAGGGTTAACGCCTTGTCATGCCTTTTCAAACAGAGCAGACCCATGGCCAATCATTCATGTTCTACAGTAACAATTAATCTGATTAATATCCATGATGTCGTTGTTTATTACATGAATATTCACGGAAGAAATGCGTTAAGTACGTTACCATTGTTTTTATAATAGTATGGATATTGGCGAGAGGCCTAGTCTCTTATATAAATCCAAACTATTAGAGATTGGGCATTCGTCACGTTAAAGATTAAAGCCTTTCAACCTTGAATTTTCAGAGCGAACTAGCCCACCAACGTTTATGTATAGAGTTCACTCATTGATAAAGGGGTGTATTTCAAATTTCCACACTGAGTTTACTTAATGGAATAGCCTACCTGTGTTTAACCCATTCCGTCATATTGACAACTTTTTACGATTCTCTGAAAGTCACTTTGTGACACCATTGTGATAAATAGAGCATTTGCTTCAATAGGAGCAAATGCTCTATTTTTTTACAATGGTTTCAAACTACAACATTCTAAAATTTGTCCTTTTCTCTAGTTTTTGAAATTGACACCGATTTACTCGGAATATCATTTAGGTCTACACTGCATGCAAATACGAGTCACGTTGAGAGTGGCGGGTGTCCATTTCACTGTTATATGTTTTTACTCTAAATTCCAATTCCTACTGAATATCCATGGACAAAATTGTTATATTGGAATATGGAAGATCGAACATTGTAGCCATTTTAGAAAGTAAAGATACAGATCTTTCAAATTCCATTAGCAAACAAAGCAGACCCTGAGCATACGGCTTCTGTAGGAGTCGTCTGATCTGGGTCTACTATGTTTGGAAATGTATGAAAACACGTTCATATGAAGGAAAGGGAAATGTATTCAGCACAGAAAAATCACCTCATACGAGTGGCTTGTTAAATCTCTTCAATTCTGATCAAAAGTTACAACTGGCAGTTTTTATTGCAATATCATTTTGTAAGTGTGGTTTTGTCTTCTATCAGTGATTTATTGTTAACTATGATAAACGAAATAATAAATCACAGTTTCTTGAGAAGTTTGGTACAAGAGCATTACAAACAAGCATATATTTTTTGTCAGCTCCTTGTCATTTACAAGTACACGGAACTGACATATAGTTATACTGTTTAACGCTCTCCCTCTCATATAAACACGTTTCCACGCCTTTGCAAGCAGAGTAGACCCAGATCAGGGTAAAAGTGAGTAATATTCAATAATAATATTAAACCGTTTACGCTATGAATATTTTATGTAAGCACTAATGAGATCAAGAATATTAATTACTTTGTTTGTATCATGAACACAGAAAATGCTGGTCATAGCAGAAGTTGATCACCACCCTTCAGAATTTATAATATTCACAACAGCAGGTGTTAAGTGCTTGTGTGGCAGCCGTAAAACATCGCCCCGTACTTCATTCTCAGTGTTCTTATACCTACTGATCCTTCGAGATCATGAATTTCAGTACTTCTTGTTCTGAAAATTGAATACCGCTTAAGCTGGTGCTAGTGGGGCGTGAGCAGTGTTGCACTTTCAATAACTGCTCATGAACAGACTCAATAAAAGTACAAAAATGACAGGAAACACCACATACAGAACAAACAGTCGCCCGAACAGCAACACAAGGAAACGGCAAATGTACATAGCTATAAAAACATCAAGAGACGCACACAGACAAAACAAACATACATAAGGGGGAAGATAAAAAAAGAGTCTGCATTTTTTTCTTTTTGTGTTGCATTTTTTCTGTCGGGGATCACCACCCTTCGGAATTAATATATTAGAACAGCGTCTTACTGGAGTCATCTGATGTTGGTCTACTCTGTTGCAAAGACGTGTTTAAGGAGTGACGGGATAATGTAATTATCTAAGTATTCAGTCAGACTTGCTTAACCTTTAGCCTGCTATGGGCGGATGAGTGAATATCTATGCAAACATTTTGGATCCAGGTGAGACGCCTCATCAGGATCCACACTGTTTGACATCCTGATTGCATTTTGGTAGACAAATTGATCATAGCTTGGATTTTGAAAATGTAGTAGGTGAAAAGTACTGCAAAAATAATTTGCTCAGCAGGCTAAAAGTTAAAAAGCTAGTGCAGGCAGATCAAGCAGGGTATTTTTCAAGTAAATGGTTAATCGTTACTCATAGTACGTGTCAACAATGGTGATATATACAGCTTCTAGAATTATCTAACTAGACTATAGTTTGGTAAAACAACTGCAGTTAGAAAATAAGTAGTTGCTGATAGCCTGCCTAAAGGCCCGTCTCCAGTATTACTAACATTCTAAAGTAATTAGTGAGCTTAGCTTCATATCAAAAATGCACAAGACCATTAATGTTTCTTTCGAAAAGAAATAGAGGATCTGTCGCATGTTGTCGTTTAAGATCACGTGTTCCTAAACGAGCCTAAGAAAATGTTTTTAAGCGAGCCTTTGGCGAGTTTAATAACATTTTCTTGGTGAGTTTAGGAACACGTGTTCTTAAAAGACAACGAACATCGGATTTTTTTTCTCACATAACCAAAATAGTGTATTTTCGCCGTTTTCATGACATGTAAAGATTTGTTTCCATGGTTAGGCGTCATTTTATGACGTATGACGCCATGTATGTTCTAAGGTGTTTTTACACGTGTTACAGATCAGGGAATGATAAGGGGAGTTATGTGAGAAAAAGTTTTTATTACTTTGAGAACTAATCTTGTATTTGATAATAACTATGTGATAAAAAAAACGACATTTATATTTATGAATGTGTAATAGAATAAAGAATTCTATCAATTTCATTTTGGGTTTAATTAGATGTTCCATGCAAAAATGACATTTTCTATCAAAAAACATTACAGACTATATCTAAGGATTCTGTTTGTTTCACGTATCTTCCCTAGGTGCAACTTTGATATTAAGCAATTACTTAAGAACATTCGTGAAACTTGGGCTGATCATGGGTTGTGAGGAGAATGAGAAAATGTGATAGAGAGAGATAGATGGAGAAACTCTGGAGGTCTAGAGACTGGGCAAAAGTGGGAGATAGAGAGAGAGAGGGGTATACACAGAGAGAAATATAAGAGAGAAAAAATAGAGAGAGGAAGGAGAGAGGTAGGTGGATAGAGATGTGAAAGTAGAGAAAGAAGAGAAAGAGATTGAGTGAGAGAAAGGAAAGGAGAGCAATGGACAGAGATATGAAAAGAGAGGTTTAGAGAGATAATAAAAAGTAAGGAGAGAGATGAAGAGAGAGGAGAGATAGGAGGAGGATGAGAGAGGAAAGAGAGAGGTGGAGAGAGAAAACGTTTGGATACATTTGGAATCGAGATGCATGAGTAGTGTTACAATTTTCATAAATGACTCAATAAAACCCAGTATGCAACTTTTTCTTTAGAAGCATCCCCTACATTCAGAGTTTATGTTAAATGCTTGATGACTGGTCTGGCTGCATGTTGATTAATATTTATCATTGTATTCTTTGCTTAAGCAAATGCAAACAAAGTTATAGGTCGCATTTTCGAGTCGGTAACATGCCTCACTTGCCTACCTGACAACCGCCATTCCGCATGGCAGTCTAGGACAAGGTATTGACGTCCATTTGATGGATTCATCGATCCAATACCTAAATCATCAACCGCTGATGCTAGAGATCCTTTATCGTACTGAGAAATATATTTGCATGTACCATGTATAAACTGTATTGCATCATTTTGAATGATAGACTTAGTGCTTAGACTGAAGCAAATGGTATTGATGTAGAAGAGCAAAATGGTTTTCGAGGGTAGAACAACTGTTCACATCGCATCTCGTGTTAATTTGGTTGAAACTAGAAAGAAACTTCAGTAATGTACGTTGTTTTACAGCTCTTTTGATTTTCGCAAAGCATAGCATATGATTTAATTAATAGATCGAAATTGTGGAAACTATTTCAGGATGCTGGTGTGTGTGGGAAAATGTTGAGAGCTGTAAAGTCGTTATATTCACCCGTTGCTTCATGTATTACAATTAAATCTTTTATTACCGATTGGTTTGATGGATGACGTCAAGGATGTGATTTATTTCTATTACTTTTCAACGTGTATATCAATGACCTGGCATTGGGTCTAAAGTCACTTAATGTTAGTATTACAACAATTAGATAACGAAATTGTATATATACGTTTATATGCCGATAATGTGGTCTTATTGGCGGAACATGCGCAATATTTGCAAACATTTTTACACCTGACAATGCGGGACACGAGTCACTAATGTCCTTTGCAAACAGTGTAGACCCAGATGAGAGGGCTCCTAGAGGAGCCCTCTCATTAGGGTCTGCACTGTTTGTCATGTTACACTTTTCTGTAGGAAAAATCCCTATATTCACAATAAGATTGGCCGGTTTGAATTTTGATAGTCCATTTAAAAATATTTCCGCCCAGAATCGCAGGCACTGAACTATTTATTAACATGTGGGCAAGGAATATTGAGTGTTGTTGATAGATATGAGTACTTAGGCTTTGTCTTTCATGAGCATCTTGGTTTTAATGTTACAGCTAGAATGTTGGCACAAAGCACTAAATAGCAAAATGCCAGGTAGTTGGTGGGGTCCCTCATAATGTTTTACCAAGACGTATGACTCATTTGTTTTGCCATTTATTGCTTACGGGTCTTCTGTTTGGAGTCATAAATCATTTTCCTGCATAAATGCAGTACATAACCATGTCATAAAATTCGTCCTTGGTGTTGGAAAATATACACCAAATACAGCGGTATCTGGGGAAATTGGTTGGGACCCGCCTGTAGATCGGCAATGGAATACTAGTACTCTTGCCTAATGTTGGGCCCGTTAATCTTATACAAACACTTCTAGACTGATTACACGTATTGCAGTATGGTCCTTTCCAAAGCAGCCCGTTGATTAAGTCTAAACCCTCACATGCAAAACCTTTTACCATTTGTTTATAAACTCAACAGAGGTCTAGATAAGATACGTAAATTATTTTAAGAATAATTCCTTTTTTTCTCAACCGAACTCCATGCTATAACCACCCTTTAGAATCGTCTCAAAGAGACTATTCTAAAAAGTGGTCATAACATAGGAATTGGTGACGAAATGACGATTGTAGTAGTTGAGTACGCCCCTTTATCTGTTTCTCTGACGTAACATTTTACCTTTGTTATATCTTAACATAGTTTACCTTTTTCATGATGAGTATTTATGCAAAGTACAAAAATGACTCGGTCTATGATAATTATTAACCCTTTACTTTATGAATTTCCATATAAAAATAATGGCAGCATAAGTGTCAACCCTTTCGGCGCCAAATTTCTATTTTGTCGTCTGCAATCCAATGTTGTTAAATTATTCGGTAAAATAAGGAAATAAGATAAATAAATGCAAATCTTAAAGGAATAAAGCACAGATACAGAAATGGCGTTTGAGACAAATAGCGAAGCCCTGTTCAGACGCCGCCTTGAAAAGGTGGTGCATTTATGCGACATCGGCGGTGAAAGGGTTAACTAGATTTATTTCTAAAGGGAGAGCAGGAGGACACTTTATCACGGCAGTATTTTGAATCACATCTATGGTATTATGTAAGCAAACGGAGCAGACCCTGAAGGAGCCGTCTGATAATCGGTCTACTCTATTTGCCAAGGCGTAAAAAGCGTGAATATGGAGTAAAGTGTTAGTTCAACATTTACCTTTGTTATAACACCTTTTACCTGTTATTTTATGAAAATTCATATATAGAATTATGAATTTCAACCCTTTACTCCATAACTACGCCTCCTGACGCCTTTGCAAACAGAGTAGACCCAGAGTAGACCCAGATCAAACAGATCATGTAGGATCTTTGATATAATATACTATGTAGATAAATATGATTCTACAGCTTTCTGCAATGGCCAAAAATGTTAAGGCACCATCAACAGTTACAAGTCTAGTCTTTCTACTGTATGAACTTCCTCCCCAAATCATAATACTTCCTCCAGCGTAACAATCTCTTCTTTCGATGACGTTTGCAGCATTCGTGTATTCTCCTTTAGGCCTCCTAACTCTCACCAGAAACGTGCACGTTAAAACGTAAGAGAACAGAAGACGATACTAGCTTTGCCTTGTCCATCGGCGAGGCCTTTTTCGCCCATCGTAGTCTTAACTGGCGATGACGTAACGTCAATGGCACACCAACGTAAGGCATTTGCGCTTTCAAATTAGCAGCTCGTAGGCGGTTGGCGATCCTCCTTTCACAAACTCGTGCGGGTAGCGTTTCTGGACTGATCAGCAATCATTCGACAGGACCAGAATTAATTACGTCTCGGTGACGTCACGATGTAACAATCTTCTCGTACCGTTGTTTTCCGTGGTCTTCGAGAAGGTGGAAGGTCAGAAACGCTTTCTGTCTGCAGGTACCTTGCTTTCAGCCTATGTATAGCCCACTTAGAGTAATAAAACACTCTAGCAACATCTCGTATACAATGTACTGGAACCCGCTGTCAGCATCCCAACAGCGCTATTTCGCTGATCTAATGTCATGATAGGACGGCGCCCTATCATTAATGTTTTCCATCTTTCACCGTATTTTTGTCTTGTGCTTATATTGCAGTGATATTACATTAGAAATGAACCCGTATAACCTTACCTGGCTTTTGAGTTCTAATACCGTCCCGCACCGCAATAATCGAACGAAGCGACACTAAGACAGAATGTAGTCTTAGAGAGGCCAAAAGGCATAGCCCGGAAATGGTAGACGGTACTCCCAGTGCAAAAGCGTAGGGGGTGCCTGTCTGTCGGGTGAATTTGGGTATGAAAATAGGCGACCGATAGTTCCAGATAGATACGATAGCCTTTCTCCACAACAGAAAGGGTCAAATGGTCCTGAGTGATATTGCACCATGCTGCGACAAAGTGAAGCAATATGGCACCCACGAATGGAGGGTCGGGTCTGAAGGGACGGCGAAAAGGTGAGCCCTTTGGGCTGAGCCTAGAAGGCCCAGCACCCTTAGGTTGGGTGGACAGGAACCCCGAGACGCCAGCCCTGAGGTTGGGGCAATAGACAAGGGTCCTAACCGGCTCTTGGCCGGGCCCCGCTAAGGGGAAGAACAGGGTCAGGTTTTCTTACCTTTCTTCCCTGTATCGTTGGGAGGTCCCGTTAGAGGCTTACGTTTAGCAGCCAAGACTTTAGGTTCTTAAAAAGACTTTAGACTGCAATTTTCTCTTTTTGTGTTGCAATTTTTGCTTTCGGAGGATCACCACCCTTCAGAATTTTTAGACATCTTAAAAAGGGTTTACAGGATTTCCATTCAAAATACGTTTTTGTTCCAGCTGATAAAGCATCGAATAATGTGATTATTATTTGAGGATTACATTATATCGATGTCTTGAAGCAGGAAATTATTAATACCAAGTCATACATTTCAGTTACTACTGACGAAAAGACCATCGTTTCAGACCATGTCAAAAAGTGTGAACAACATGGAACCGATATTAAAATTACACAACATAAACTTCCTACAATGTATTGGTAACCAAAACTACATAAAAAACATATAAAGCGCGTTTCATTGCAAATTCTAGTTCATGTACAACTACTAAATTGTCTATACTTTTGACGTCTTGTTTAACGAAGGTAAAGGAACATGTAAGGTTCTGCTGTGAAAAGACTTAAATAAATCTCTTTTGGTCTATTAAGAACTCTTCAGAAGTCTTAAACAAACTTAAGAACAAAAGGTATCTTGCATTCACTGTAAGCACGTACGATTTTTCTACTCTATACACAACTCTTCCTCATTCATTTTTTAATTAAGGATAAGCTTACTAACTTAATCCAGAAAATATTTGCCCGGGAAAAACATTCTTGGCATGTAATGCTGAAAAAGCTTTCTTTACTGACGAGCAAATGAAATATTACACCAATTGGACTTGCTCAGAAGTTTGCGAATCACTAACCTTTCCTTTGGATAACATATTTGTACGTTATGGGAATGCTATATACCGTCAGGTAATTGGTATTCCCATGGGTACGGATTGTACACAGATTTATTTTTGTACTGCTATGAGAGAGATTTCATGTTGCGTTTGAATCCGCAATCACAAGAAGATGTTATAAAAGCCTTCAATTAAACGTGTCGATATGTGGATGATATTTTAACTAAGATAACCCTTTCTTTGATGCTCTGATTCCTACAATTTATCCTAAAGAACTCAAATTGAATAAAGCTAACCAGTCTGACAATTATGCAGCGTTTCTTGATCTAGACCTTAAAATTGATAATTGAATGATTTCTTCTAAAATATATGACAAAAGAGATGATTTTGATTTTAATATTGTTAATTTTCCTCATCTTGACGGGGATGTTTCCCGTGCTCCATCTTACGGGGTTTATATATCTCAACTTATTCGTTTTGCTAGAGCTTGTTCATCTATTGACGATTTTAACAGTCGAAATCTCATTTTAACTGAAAAACTGCTTAAGCAAGGATATAGATACCATATACTAAGAAAAACTTTTTCTAAATTTTCTAAATCTCGCTTATTGGCAAGTACCAATCTAATCTCAATGAGTTTCTGCGACGCAGTGTTTCACATCCTGAATTTTATGGTGATGTGATTTACAAACTTCGTAAAATTATTGGACATACCCATTTTCTCACTTTGTTCATCAAATATGTTAAAAAATTCATTAAAAGGGGATGTGATCCTGTAGTACTACAACATACTGCATGTTTGGTTGTAAACCCTTTTACAGTTGGCAATCACGCTGGCCTCTTTGCATGTACGCCGACAAGAAAGGTTTAGTACTCTATGAAGGCGACCTCTTAAATCCAGAAATTGAAGGAGAACGTCGGATATCTGTACTATTTCGTTTTTGTCATTCACTTTATTCTTTTTCTACAGTTACTCTGTTTGCAGCTCAATCATTGAGTACACTAGCAATAGGTGGATACAGTTTGTTCACTTAAATGTTTTCGTTATACATGCACTTTACCACTGTATTTGCCGTCGCGGCTGTTGTAGATTAGTCGGAGAGGGGATACGTTTATTTACACTGTTTGTCTTTTTGGGTGGGGATGGAATAAGTGTGACGTTGGGCGCCCATAAACCGGTTTACCCCCCAGTGACTTTTGTCACTGACCGTTTCAATGCGGTGCTTCCATCTTCCCCCTATTGTGTGTTTTGTCTTTGTGCGTCTCTTGTTGTTTTTATAGTTGTGTATATTTGCTGTTTCCTTGTGTTGCTGTTCGGGCGACTGTTTGTTCTGTATGTGGTGTTTCCTGCATGACTCATTTTTGTATTTTTAAGGATTTTCCACGAACCCAGATCGGAAGCGGCAGCTCTTTCTCTTTAACTTTGCCTCTGAAAATTTGTTCTGGGACAAAGGGAGACACCCACAGCTCGTCCTTTGACTTGTCCTGCAGGGCGTTCGCAGACTGAAAGAAGGCGTCACGTCGATATTTTTTATATATAACAGCTGACATATACATGTGTTTAATATTTCATGCACAATAATACCTATATAACAGAGCTGGATATAGTATTGTGAAATACAGTTGACAAAGAGCATTACAAGCCTCCGAATTTAGAAGATTAAATGTTTCGTGTATTTACTCTGACAACTGAACAAATACAGTCCAGCTGATTTTATCGAGGGCATCATTTTAACGGGAATTTACTTAACTCTTTCACTGACAATGTCGGAAAAATGCAACACGACAAACAGTGCATATAATAGGCGGAGTCTGATCAGGGACTTCACTTTTTGTTTTCAATGTCTATTTCTGTAACTGTGCTTTATTCCTTTGAAATTTGCATTTATTTATCTCATTTCCTTATTATACCAACTTATTTAACAAAAGTGGTTGGCAGAGCTAAGTTGTATAACAGGGTTGGATATAGTCTTATGGAATACTGTTGACAATGCTCAGATTTTAGAAGAACAACTGTTTCGTGCATTTACTCAGCAAAATCGCTGCGAGCGACAACTTAACAAATAACGTCTAGCAAATTTTATCGAGTACAGTACATCATTTAAAACCGGAATTTACTTCACCATTCCACCGCCAATGTTGCAAAACTGCACCACGACACATAATACAGTCCCAGATCTGACGGCGCTTTTTAAGGCGGCATCTGATCAAGAACTTCACTTTTTTGTCTCAATATATATTTCTATAACTGTGCTTTATTCCTATGCAATTTGCACTTATTTATTTCATTTCCTTATTTTAGCAAATCATTTAACAAAAATGGTTGGCAGAGCTAAATTCTGAAGGGTGGTGATCCCCGAAAGCAAAAATTGCAACACAAAAAGAGAAAATTGCAGACTCGGTTTTATTAAGTCTGTTCATGAGCAGTAATTGAAAGTGCAACACTACTCACGCCCCCTAGCTAAGTTGTATAACAGGGTTGGATATAGTCGTATGGAATACTGTTGACAAGGCTCAGTTTTAGAAGAACAACTGTTTCGTGTATATACGAAATTTGCTGCGTGCGACAACAGAACGTCTAGCTGATTTTATTGAGTACATCGTTTAACCCTTCCCTTCTGGTAAACGTGTTTTAACGCATTTGCAACCACAGTAGACCCCGATCAGACAGCTCTTATAGGAGCCGTCTGATCAGGGTATGTTCTATTTTGCTAATGGGTTTGGAAATCTCTGTTTCTTTAGTTTCTAAATTAGCTACAAGGTTCCACCTTCCGTATTTCGTTATACCTGTTTTGTCTATGGATATTCAGTAGGTATTGAAATTTAGAGTAAACGTAGAACTGGGAAAGGGTTAAACCGGATGTTACTTACCCTTTCACCGCCAATGTCGCACAAATGCAACACGACACATAATACAGTCCTAGATCAGACGGCGCTATTTCAAGGCGGCGTCTGATCAGGGACTTCAATTTTTGTCTCAATCTCTATTTCAATAACTGAGCTTTATTCCTTTGAAATTTGCATTTATTTATCTCATTTCCTTAATGTACCAAATGATACAACAAAATGGTTTGCAGACGACATTTAGATATTTGGCACCGAAAGGGTTAAGTTATATAACAGAGCTATTATTATAGTCTTATGGAATTCTGTTGACAAGGCTCAGAGTTTAGAAGATCAACTGTTTCGTGTATTTACTAAGTAAAATCGCTGTGAGCGACAACTGAACATTTAAATTCTTGTTGATTTTATTCAGTGCATCATTTAAACAGGAATTTACATAACCCTTTACTCCATATAAATGTGTTTTCACGCATTTACAAACAGAGTAGACAAAGATTAGACGGCTCCTATAGCAGCCGTCTGATCAGGGTCCACTATGTTTGCTTATGGAATTTATCATATATGTTTCTTTACTTTCATTCTTTGTTCATTCTTTTCGAATTCAGAAGTTGAACATTACACAATGTGGACTTGCCTTGATGTTTGTAGATCTCTTTCCTTTCTTTTAGATAATATATTTGTGCGTTATGGGGATACCATATATCGTCAAGTTGTTGGTATACCCATGGGTACAAATTGTGCCCCTCTTGTTGCAGATTTGTTTTTGTATTGCTACCAGAGAGATTTTATGCTTAGCTTAAAACCTGATACACAGACCGATATTGTTAATGATTTTAATAAAACTTCAAGGTATTTAGACGATATTTTGAATTTAGATAATCCTTATTTTGATACTATGGTTTCTTCAATTTACCCAAAAGAACTGTCTTTAAACAAAGCTAATCAATCTGACATTAATGCTTCATTTTTAGATTTGAATCTTTCAATTACAAATGATAAAGTTTCGTCCAAAGTATACGATAAAAGAGAAGATTTTAATTTTAAAATTGTTAATTATCCTTTTCTAGATGGGGATGTGCCACGTTCTACATCTTATGGGGTTTATATTTCTCAACTTATTAAGTTTGCCCGAGCCTGTTCTTTGCTTGAAGATTTTAACAGACGTAATTTAGTTATAACTGATAAACTTCTTAAGCAAGGTTACAGATATCACAAACTTCGGAAAACTTTTTCTAAATTTTATTATCGAAATTTACCTCTCATTAGTAAATATAATTGCAATCTACGGACGTTACTGCGACAAGGCATTTCTCAACCAGAATTTTATGGGGATGTTATCTACAAACTTAGGAAAATTCGGGGTCATATCCATTTTCATGATTTGTTTATAAAACGCATTAAAACATTTAAAAAGAAAGGTTATGATTCTATTATATTGCAACGCACTGCATGTTTGGTTATCGACCCTTTTACAGTCGGTAGCTACGCTTCCCTCTTTGCTTGCGCGATGACAGGCCGAGGGTAGTACTCTATGATGTATACTCTTAAACTTGGATACAGGATGAGCTTACCAGACTCATGTATTACTTTTTCCCTGTCGTGCCCTTAACGACTTACCTGCAGGTGCTCTGACTTCAGCAAAGTCATTGAGTACATATTTGACGGATTGTCACAGTTATTATGCTATGTTTTACATGTTGTCCTGTGTTCATTGTCGTCTATGTTGTGGGTAAGTCCAGCGGGGATACCTTTATTTACAATATTTGTAAAACTAGGGTGACTTTGAGAGAAGCGTGAGGTTAGGACGTCCGTAAACCGGTTTAAATCCCCAGTGGTGTTTTTGCTACTGACCGTGCCAAGGCGGTACTCTCTTTGTCACCCTTCCTTTTGTTTGCCTTGCGTCTTTGTGCTTGTGATTTGTTCATGTGTGGAACGTTTTTCCCTGGTTCTTGTGTGTCTTTTGGTGTTTTCTGTGTTCATTTCGTGTGTGTGTGTGTGCGTTTGGGTGTGTGGTTGTGTGTGTGTGTCATGCTGTCTATCGGTGTTTTGGTGGTGGTTGCGTCTTGCACGTGGCTTTGCCTGCTTGACTTTACTACTTTTCCATTTCTAAAATGGCTACAATGTTCCACCTTCCATATTTCATTATAACTATTTTGTCCATAACTATTCAGTATGTACTGACGTTTGGAAAAAACATAGAACAGGGAAAGTGTTAGCCCTTTCACCACCAATGTCGCAAAAATGCACCATCACAAATATTGCAGTCGAAGATAAGACGCCGCCTTGAAAAGGCGGCGTCTGGTCAGGGACTTCACTTTTTTGTCACAATCTCTTTTTCTATAACTGTGCTTTATTCCTTTGAAACTTGCATTTATCTATTTCATTTCTGTATTTGACCAAATGATGCAACAAAAGTGGTTTACAGACGACAATTAGAAATTAGGTACCGAAAGGGTTAAGTTATATAACGGAGCTGAATATAGTCTTGTGGAATACTGCTGACAAGGCTCAGATTTTAGAAGATCTACTGTTTCGTGTATTTACTCAACAAAATCGCTGCGTGCGGCAACTTAACAGATGAAGTATTTCTGATTTTATCGACTACATCATTTAAACCGGATTTTACTTAAGAGTGACTAACTGAAAATAAGTCCCAAGTGCTGATAACGAGCTGGTGACAAATATTCTTTTTGTGTAATACTTTCTTTGGCCGAACTATAGGCGGCACCCGGACCATTTCTCCAGATACCGCTGCATTTAGGGTATATTTTCCAACACCAAGGAAGAATCTCATGGTACGGTTATGTACTGCATTTATGACTTAACATTTGACACTTTGATTTGATATGTACACCACTGTATTTGCCATCGCGATTTTTGTAGATTAGTCGGAGAGGGGAAACGTTTATTTACACTGTTTGTCTTTTAGAGTGGGGATGGAATAAGTGTGAGGTTGGGCGCCCATAAACCGGTTTAACCCCCAGTGAATTTTGTTACTGACCGTTCCAAGGCGGTACTTCCATCTTCCCCTTATTGTATGTTTGTTTTGTCTTTGTGCGTCTCTTGATGTTTTTATAGTTATTTAAATTTGCTGTTTCCTTGTGTTGCAGTTCGGGCGACTGTTTGTTCTGTATGTGGTGTTTCCTGCATGACTCATTTGTGTACTTATTTGATCCCATACAGAAGACCAATAAGCAATAACCGGCCAAACAACTGAATCATACATCTTGGTAAACCATGAGGGACCCCACCAACAACCTTGCATTTTGCTATAAGTAAACCCTACGCTCGGCTAGCGCTTTGTGCCACCATTCTAGATGTAACAGTAAAGTCTAGATGCTCTAGATGACCAAGACTCAATACTTATATCTATCAACAGCACTCAACATTTCTTGCGCACATCTTAATAAATAGTTCGGTGGTGCCTGCGATTCTGGGCGGAAATATACACTATTACGTATGCTAGTTTTAATCAACATATCATTAAAGTCTAGCTGATCTTATCGGGTGCATCATTTAAACCGGAAATTACTTATGTTATATAACAGAGCTGGTTATAGTCTTGTAGAATACTGTTGACAGGGCTCTGATTTTAGAAGATCAGCTGTTCTGTGTATTTACTCAGCAAATCGCTGCGTGCGGCAACAGAACGAATAAAGTCTAGCTGATATAGCATCCTTTAAACCGGAATTTACTTAGGAGTGGCAACTGACAATTAGTCCCAAGTGCTGATAACGAGCTGCTGACAAATATCCATTTGATGTAATACTTTCTACTCTCGACACTCACATAATTAACTACAAATAAACATAAGCTTCGAATTGGAATTTCGTTGGATGACATTTTTGTGAACTGCACTATGGATGTATTAAGAGTATTTTGTATATCCGTGCTTGGATTGATCTCATGTTGTATGGGATTAAGGATTCCACTAGCAGACACGTATGAATCGGGTAAGTACTGATTTTTATGAACGTATGGATAATGTATGAAGGTTTTCGAAAAACTGGTCTTACATGTACGCACAACTTTTGAGAGTATGAACATGAATTTTCACCACTATCTTCGATGAACGTTTTAGCAACACATGAATAGTGTGTACGTACAGTATATTTGGCGTATATGTAGCGTATTAGAAACGTATACGAGCGTGTGTCAGCTTATGTCAGCGTCAGTGTAGCGTATATCAGCGTTCAAGTACCGCATGTGAGTAACGTATGCGTAGCGTATGTGAGCGCATTAGTGACGTATGCATAGCCAGAAATATGTTGAATACGTTAGTCATTCGTCAGACGTATATTACAGTTACGTTATATTTGATAGCTTAATGACCTCCATCATACCACCGTATGCGAAGCGTATTTGACCTATAAGTAACGTACCTTTACCGACACTCTAGCGTCTTCAGTGTGTGCCTAGCGTATGATGAGCGTATGCGTAACAATTAATTCATACGCTCGTATACGCTTAACTTTTTTAACTGGTTCAAAACATATTTTCTGCCTCAGCGTATAAGAACGTACACCGACGTATTGCAGCGTAACTGAAACGCATACGACATATGCCTAACCTACTGCTAGCGTATAGCTGCGTATGTAAATGTAAAATGGCTACACTGTTCAGCCTTCCATATTTCATTATAACTATTTTGTCAATGAATATTCAGTAGGTATTGAAATTTAGAATAAACATAGAACAACAAACAAACATACCAAAAAACAACCACACCCACGAAAGAAACAGCATCTAAAACAACAAAAGTAGGCAACACACCCAAATGAAAGTTTAAGGTTCAACAATGAAACGTGTTTTACGATATGTTTGAGCGAACACAAAGTTATATCGTGGGTTTGGTGACACATTTATCTTCCCTATCCACTGGTTTATAAAGCTGAATCAATATGGCACCATTTTGGTACCGTTAAATTAGAATGACATAGTAAATAGGGTACACTTTAATCTTACGGAGTTGTTTGATCTGGGTCTGCACTTTTGTGCCTAAGTTTATGTATCCCAACGTTTAGGATTGCTTGCATTACTATTGCTTATCGGAAATTCAACATTTCTTATTTTCATTTAATTTGCAGAATACTCAAACGTCCACTTGTCTGAAGAATTCGTCTCATCTCATCTCCGACACAAACGATCTCCAAATTATCTTCCGGATCGAGTCAACATGACACTTCAAATAAAGGGAGGAGATGTAAGAATATATCTGCAAAGAAATCACGACATTGATGTTAACATTCCAATTTACACGGAAGTAAATGGGGAATTTCAAACAGTGGAGATCGAAGACATTCAGGTAAATGGTGTCTAATCCCTTTCTCCATAGATGAGCCTATTAAGGCCTATGCAAACAGAGTAGACCTGGTTCAGATGCCTCCTAGGGGCCGTCAGATCAAAGTCTGCTTTGTGTGCTTATAAAATGATATAGAATATTTATATACAGTAAATCCACTACTTAAAGATCTCAAATTGAGTTGTATTGTGGTCGTTCAGTGCTGGACAGAGGTAATGCAGTAAGTTTCATACGGAGGCTTTCTCTGTTGCTTCTGTCCTATAATCAGCGGTAATAAAGCAGTGGAATCCGTTCTTATCTACCACTATTCGCTCAAGGAAGGGAAGACTGTAATATTTTAGAATAACAATACTGAGTTAGGTGTAGATTGTAGGCAGAAATTTATTGAATCGTAGTACATGCATTATATCCTAAATTACACAAAAGTAAAGGGGAAAATTCAAAAAGTGGAGATCGAAGACATTCAGGTAAAAGTATTTAATCCCTTTCTCCACAGGCCCGTGCAAACAGAGTAGACCCAGTTCAGACAGCTCATAGAAGTCGTCTGATCAGGGTCTGCTCTCTCTCTATATAACATAGTTTCTTTATATACAGTAAAACCGCTCCTTAAAGACATCAAATTGAGTTGTATTGTGGTCGTTCAATGCAGGTGACATATCGGTGTTGGGCAGAGTTAATGCAGTAAGCTCGATATGGAGGCTTTCTACGTTGCTTATGTCGTATAATAAGCGGTACTTAAGCAATGGACCCCGTTCTTATCTACCAATATTCGCTCAAGGGAGGGAAGATTGTAATATTTTAGAAATAGAATACTGAGTTAGGAGTAGATTGTAGGCAGAAGTTTATTGAATTGTAGTACACGCATAATATCCTAAATTAAAACAATGATCATGTAAACTACATGGTGTGCATTTAATGTTCATGTCAATATAGTGTTGTCTGTTTGTGGGCGTTTGGCTGTATGTGTGAGAGAAAGTTTCGGGTGTCCGTCTGTGTGTGTGTTTCTGGGTCCCGTGTCTTTGTGGATGGCCATGCTCCTGGATGTTTGCTATGTTAAGTCAATATAATATTTCTACTTTGTGCATCTCTATACAGTACAGTGCTCTACAACGGCACCATTTGGGATACGATGAGTGTATGTGTTGTTCAGAGGGAGTTGTTATAGGGAGGGAAAATCAAACATAATTAGCTTGTTTGCAGATTCCCAGATAAGGTTATTTCGAGAACTAAAACCGTTATGCCTCAATCAAACCCTGTGTCGTGACCACTCTTTAGAATCGTCACAAAGTGACGAATCTAAAGAGTGGTCACAACATAGGGTTTGATAGAGGCATAAATAAAATACGATGGGAAAAAATTGTTTCTGGAGCCTTGTTGTTTCGGAAACAGTGACATGCGTTGTTGTAAGGAGGGAATCGTTATTGGGAGGGTCGTTGTAGGGAGGGAGCACTGTATTCTTTTTTCGCTGCCTTTCATTTTTTGCATAATTATGCTTATCATACTTGATCGAAACGTACAAACCTTATGAATATTTGTGTAAGAATATTGAGTCGACGATTTTGGTTTTACGGCATTGCTACATTTAAGAAATACTGGCATCATGACTATTAATTAATTATTCTTTTGCAAAACTACTATGAACAATGGACCTGTTTAGCATGGCAAAAGCTGTAAAATCATACATCTACAGTGAAGCTCACTTATAACGAACTTGGATATAACGAAATACTGCTGATATCAAAATAGAATTTACCCCCCCTCTCTGATTACATATAGTAAAATGGACCTGATATAACGAAATTTGGATATAACAAAAGAAATCAGAGGGTCCCCAGGACTTCGTTATAAGTGAGCTTCACTGTATATTATTTCAGAACCAAACAGAGCAGACTCTAGTCAGATGGCTCCTACATGAGCCGTAGTATATTGGTTTCTTCTGTCTATGAAGCGTCTAAAAGCGTATGCAGTAAGATCCCTCTAAACCGGAATTCTGGTATTGAAAAATTTAGATACGCTTAGGCAGGTGGCTTCTTAATGCAGGGTGAAAGTCATGCAGAAAGCTCCTGTGGGAGTTTTCTGTATAACTTTCACATTGCATTTAGCTGCCACCTGTCCCTAATACCGATATTCATACTGAATATATCGCCTGGTTAAGAGAGTTTTTACTGTATATGAAGTATTTAATTAACATACATAGTGTTAACCCTTCGCTTGCTATTCACGTCAATATACGTACCTGTAAATAGTGAAGGCCCAGATGAGACAGCTCCTGCAGGAGCTGTCTCATCAAGGTCTGCACTATTTACAAGTTGATTGTGCAACCAGTGCACTCCACAGCAGTGATTGCACAGTGAAATACTTGAAATACTTGTACACAGTGAAGATATATGTAATTATACAACAAGGCATGGGTAAAGAAGGAGATATGTATTTTAGAATTCAACTAGAGAATGGTTAAAACAACTGCAAAACAAACCTCCAACAACATGACAGCACTACGAAAGCTAACATTTGACACGGTGAGTTGACACGTACACCATCGCCGATAGAAACTTGAATTCTGTACAGTCCCTTTCTTCATAGATACACCAAGGATGTATCTGCCAGAAGAAGATAAAATATATCCCGACACAATAAATAACCAACAGTTAATATTTAGTTTTAATTTTTCATCGTTTGCATTTCAGGGAGCTGGCTTATATCAAGATTTGGATACAGGAGCTTCCTTGTTGTTACAGAGAGAAACTCACACCGAAGTGGTAAGAAAATATCTCGAGAAACATTTGACATTGAGCCTAATTCATTCTCAAGTCCTCTGATCGATCAGATGTAGACTTTAGTCTTATATTATACAACCTCGAGACAATGTTATAAAACTGAGTTTGTGATTAGCTAAATATTAACTCAATTTCAAAATAGAAATAAAAGATAAATTCAAATAAATGGAGCCTTATATTAAGGGTATGAAAGGCAGCTTAATGCAGGTCAAAAGTAACACATAACGCTCCTTTAGGAACTGTCTGTATTACTGTTGCCTTGCATTTAGCTACCACCTTGCTTTTTAACCTTTCGCTTGCTGTTCACGTCAATATACTTACAACCTATAGAACTTTCAAGACATGCTTTGATACTGAAAAGTATATAACCACGAATCTGACAAAATATAAACGCTCTACATTAGCCCAGTTTCGATGTGGAATATTACCAATTCGCATCGAGACAGGTCGATATGTAAACGAGAACTTAGATGATCGGCTTTGCATGATTTGCAACAATGGACATATTGAATCGGAAGTACATTTACTTATTGACTGCTCAGTGTACCAACATATACGAACTGAAGTGTTTGAAAATAAAAGTGAAATTGCAGCATCAAATGTTGATGAAAAAAATGGCATTTTCGTAACCAATACCCGCGCAAAACAGCAAAGTTTTTAGTTAAATCGATGCAATTGCGACGAAATAGACTGTATGTGACTAGGTAGAACAGAAGTTAATTGCTATGTTTGGTTTATGCTCGATAATGATAGAGTTCAGTGTGAGTTGCTATAATATTGATTTTTAATATGTATTTCATATATGTTTGATAAGTCTTACAGTAGCTTATCTTAAGGTGACATATATGCCCAGGGGGCAAGGTGTTTTTGTATGATTGTAAATATTGCTTAACCAATAACTATAATAAATAATTCACTTACTTACTTACTTACTTACTTACTTATTTACTTACTTATACCTACCTGTAAATAGTGAAGACCCAGATGACACAGCTCCGGCAGGAGCTGTCTCATCAGGGTCTGCACTATTTACAAGTAACACATGTCACTATAATAAATAATTTACTTACTTACTTACTTACTTATACGACCCGATAACAACGTTGTTTGAACCATTTTGCTTTGTTAAAATTGCAATAGTGGACATTTTAAAAATCTTATTTCTTTGAAACCACTGGGATAAATATTTTAACTGTAACATAACAACAGATAATCGTGCGTACTCAAATACTAAAATCGTCATTTCTCCACCAAAACATATCTTTCGACCACTTTTTAGAATCGTCTCTTCGAGTTTAATTAATGGAGAAATAATAACATTATTTTTGAAAATATCTTACTTCAACTGTTAAATGTAAGAGATTGTTTCTTTTAACTCAAGCCCTGATCTGAAGCACTTTTAAGTTCCTTCCGATTCGTTTAAACTTTTGAGAAATGACTGATCGAGTGTCAAACAGATTTGCTCTTAAACCTCGTTTGCTATTTTTAGACACATTGCCTCATAGGCTATTTTTAGACACATATGCCTGGTTTTTCTAGACCCATTGCTCATAGGTTATTTTTAGAACCAATCTCATTGAATAAATCATCTGAAATGAGCATTTTTTAGGAAAAACGATCAGTTTGAACAAAGTAGCTTTAAAAACAATTGTGATAAATAGAACATTTGCTCCTATGGTCTTATAACGCCTTTTGAAACAGAGTAGACTCAGACCAGACAGCTACTATAGGATCCAGGGTCTGTTACAGCCGCCATAAAAGTGCCTTCATATGGCACCGTCACAATTCAGCTGATACAGTTTCACGATGTCATTATTTCTTACATGATTATTTATTGAGTATTAGGTCAAACGACGGCTTGAAACAATGCGTTTAACGCTTTTAGTGCCATGAATACGGGTCTATGATATGAGAGGCAAACAGTTTGGATCCAGATGATCGCCGAGTAACTCCAATCTGTTTTACACTCTCCATTTTTTTTATAAAAAACTATCAAGAAACGCATGCTCAAAATTGAAGTTATTACCCTTATTGAAGTTATCCATCGTATTTTCTATATGCCTCCATCAAACCCTTTGTTGTGACCACTCTTTAGAATCGTCACTTTGTGACGATTCTAAAGAGTGGTCACAACATAGGGTTTGATTGAGGCATAACGGGTTTAGTTCTCGAAATACACGTTATCTGGGAAATCTGCAAACAAGCTAATTATGTTTGATTTTTCCCTCCCTACAACAACTCCCTCTGAACAACACATACAATGTTCGTATCCCAAAGGGTGTCGTTGTAGAGATGGAGCACTCACTGTACCACAAGAAAACTAGTAGGGCAGACCCTGATCAGACGGCTCCTTTGTGAAGGCGTAGAGAGGTGTATCTATAGAGTAAATGTTGAATAATGATTATATGTATTTGTATAAATATATTTTATTTATGTATTTATTTGTTTCCAGTTCGGTTCTTTCTCCATTGATTCCCGCCACTATTGTGTTCAGCCTAACGATGACGTCAGCGACGCAGAGTCACGTGCTACCCACGTTGTATCCCGTATGCCTGACAAGACGTTACTCTTTGAACGTGCAATTCCTTCAGGTAAGTAACGATGTTACTTTTATTCCCAATAAAGAATGTCCAAGTACTTCAACATATACATTGATATGCCCGACTGTTCATATGTTGGTGTTGCCTCGTAGAAATAAACGTGTTGTTATTGGTGATATTTTGACAGCAAGTTGAAGAGTTTGGTATATCATATTTTTTTTTCAGTTGCGGCACATAGTGAGAACGCACAGGGACAATGGTCCAGTCCTCGCAGAAGGCATCGACGTCAGAGCAACCTCTCTTACGTGATAGAAACATTGTTTGTTACAGATTATAAGATCTACCAATTGTAAGTACATGTATAGTAGAATATCGATATCTCGAACTCGGATAACTCGCTCCTCGGGATAACTCGAACTAAAAGTTCAGTCCTTCCAAAATTTACAATACAGAATCGTTCTAACATATTTACTACGTATATCTGACAGTTTAATGCAAGTCGAAAGTTATTACTTTAAATCTGCATTAGACTGTGAACTTAGATATTTTCCAGATTAGAAATCGGCCGACTCGACTTCTATTATCTCGACGTATTTTTTAAAGTCCCTTGAAGCTCGACATATCGAAGTTCAGCTGTACATTTGTGTTCTAGTCAGGCGTCAAACATGCTTAACCCGTTACCAGATAGATACATTGTGTCGCCTTTGAAAACAGAGTAGACCCATATCAAACAGTTTCTACAGTAGCAGAGAAACACTGATCACATTGGCGAACAGTCTTGACCCAGATGGGACATTGATTAACCCTTTCGGCGCCAAATGTCTAATTGTCGTCTGCAATCCAATTTTGTTAAATCATTCGGATAAATAAATGCAAATTTCAAAGGAATAAAGCACAGTTATCGAAATAGAGTTTGAGACAAATCAGTGAAGTCCCTGATCAGACGCTGCCTTGAAAAGGCGTCGTCTGATCTGTGACTGCACTATTTGTCGTGGTGCATTTTTTCGACATTGGCGGTGAAAGGTTAACACACTATTATTACGTTTGCCGACTGACCAGGATCTGCCCTATTTTCTAAGGCTATTCTGTAGATGTACTTCTACAGTTTCTGTCACAGCCAACAACTCCTGTGTTCATGCGCTATTACTGATACAGTGAACCCTCGTTACAACGGAGGTGTTTGTTTCCAGACATTTTGCTGGTATAACGAGGTTGCCGTTATGGCGAGTTTAAAATATGAAAGGAACCATATGGACAGTGTTAAACTAGAACCAACAGGTATACGCTTAATGCAGAACACAAGAAGTGCAAAAAGCTTCCTTTGGGAGCTTTTTGCACTTCTTGTGTTCTGCATTAAGCGATCACCTGTCTTATTGGCATTGTACCTATATATTCAGTGGTTGTCAAAAGACTTAACAGTATTTTTGTTTCAATGCATACTGCTGGTATAACGAGGGTGCCATTATAACGAATGGCAGTATAATGAGGGTTCACCATCTCATTATTTCTTACAGGAATATTCATGGAGTAAAGGAATGAGAATTTGAAGTAGGCAATATATTTTGCAGGTAACAGTTACTTAGACTGAAATAGTTTGTCCACTAACAAAATCTGTCATTTCATTTACTATTCAAGTTGTTTTCTCATGCAAATCAGGCCAGGCTTAGCTGTATAACCCAGTTCCGTATATTGACGCTTTTTGGCGCCTCTATAAATGGAAAAGTAGTAAAGTCAAGCAGGCAAAGCCACATGCAAGACGCAACCACCACCAAAACACAGATAGACAGCATGACACACACACGCACACAACCACACACTCAAACGCGCGCACACACACACACACACACGAAATGAACACAGAAAACACCAAAAGACACACAAGAACCAGGGACAAACGTTCCACACATGAACAAATCACTAGCACAAAGACGCAAGGCAAACAAAAGGAAGGGTGACAAAGAGAGTACCGCCTTGGCACGGTCAGTAGCAAAAACACCACTGGGAGTTTAAACCGGTTTACGGACGTCCTAACCTCACGCTTCTCTCAAAGAAGTCATTCTTTAAAATCATTGTGATAAATAGAGCATGTGCTCCATAGGAAGTTAAAACAATTGTAAAAAGTTTCCCTTTTCTAGTAAATGCCCCTTTTCCGTAGATATTTTCAGAGGTTGGTTCTAACAGGAGGGAATGGGTTAATACAGTTTGGTCATTTTGTGAAACACCAACGGAGAAGATCAATCTTAAGAATGTGATGTAGGGAAATTTTTTTTTTAGAAATCTGTTACTGGGATTGGAAGATTTTGTATACTAAGAAAACCTGGCATTTCATATATAATACAGTTGTTTGCACATGCAAATCAAAGTTGTTTGACTACAAAACCGGGGATTCCGGATTCGACAACCCGCTTAGATCAAGTCCTTAGAGGTCCTATGCATCTGTACTTTCCACTGAATATCTAAAAGAACCAGAGACACTATATATAGCAAAACTCCTCTAAATCGGATTTTCAATTTAGTATAAATTTTTGTCTTGGAGACAAGTGTCAGCTTAATGCAGGGTGAAAGTCCCGAAGAACGCTCCTCTAGGAGCTTAATGCAGGGTATGACTTTCACCTTGCACTAAGCAGCCATCTGCCTAGAAGTACAGCTAAACTTCGATATCTCGACCTCGGATAACTCGAACTTCGGAATAACTCGAACAAAAACTTTGGTCCTTCCAAAACTTACAATACAGAATTGCTCTAAAATGTAACGCTAGAATCACATGTGACAGCTTAATACAGGTCTAAAGTAATTCTGAAAGCTCCTACCGGAGCTTTCAGCATTACTTTAGACCCATATTAAGATGTGGTATTGAAAAATCGTCCAGATTAGAAATCGAATGAGTCGAACTCCTGTTATCTCGAACTAATTTGTACGGTCCCTTGAAGTTCGGGTTATCGAAGTTCAACTTTATCTATTTCTTCTCTACTAGTATTCCGGTTTAGAGGGTTTTTATCTTATGTCGATAATAAGAGTAGGGCATCATGTCCGGTTTTTTATATCCGCTCGCGTCCCCCTGGAGCGTCCAATAAACCCATGATTGGCAATTTCAGGGAATAGCTAGAAATAAAAGTGCAATCATATCTTATCTTCGATTTGGTACAAGTTGTTTTAGGTTTAGGACAAAAACTGGCTGTGATATGGACGATTTTGCAGGTATGGCCCATTATTACGAAAACTGGCGGTTACTTTGGAAAAGTTAAAACGTTACTGAATGTTATTGTTTAGGTCCTCAAATTGGATATTTTGTTTTCTGAGGATTTTTTCATCATGTTATACTACATTTGAAATTGTTTTCAGATATTTATAGGATAACAAAGTGAAAGGTTTACGTTATTTCTATACCTTTTTGTCATTTTTAATGTTTCTATTATATTCATGAGTATGCAAATAAGGTAACTTAGAAAAACAAGCTGGAAATAAAAGCACACTGTCTTATATTTAATTTGGTACCAGTTATATAGGTTTAGGACAAAACCTGGCTGTGATATTGGCGAATTTGCAGGTGCGGGTAATCATTACGAAAACATGGGGGTGGGGGATGGAACGATTAAAATTCACATAGCCTTAAAGAATTTAAACTTGAGTACTTTCGCGATTCTGATTCAGTAGACTTTTCTGAACATTTTGGTACCCATGCAAAAAGCCTTGGGGTGCACGGTAGACCCCTCTGGCTCCCTGAATAACAGTAAAACTCCTCTAAATCAGACGTTTAATTTAGTACAATCTTTGTACTTGGAGACAGATGACAGCTTAATACAGGGTGAAAGTCTTGAAGAACGCTCCTCTAGGAGGACGTTCACCTTGTATTAAGCAATCGTCTGCCTAGAAGTATCAACATTCTTCTCTTCTAGAATTCCGGTTTAGAGAGTTTTTATTTTATGTCGATAATAAGTGTAGAGCTTCATGTCCGTTTTTTTCTATATCCGCATTGGGGCGACCAATTAGCCCATAAACGGCAGATACGGATGTTAATCAACACAAACCAAATAATGTCGGGATTACCTATACAGTAAAATTACAATGAGTCGACATGCGTCGACTCGACATTACGGCCTGACTCGACAATCTTTAATGGTCCCGGGAACTTGCCTTCTAATCCCTATGTAAACTATCCACACTGACTCGAAACACTGTGACTCGTTAAACACGCTGACTCGACATAGGTGCACAGCCCCGATAATTGTAATTACTATAATTGACAACACGCCGACTCGACATCAAAAACTGATCAGCCGACAGAAGATTTTCGCACCTCTATCGGTGATCACGCCAAAACACAAGCAAACTGTGTTAATGACTGCAATTATTCACACATATGCCGGTGTTGACACCGTTCAATAAATTTTAATTGACATGACTATTTTGTATAAAAACAGCAGTTTCCACCAATGCTAAACACATGTATCTTGACTATATATCGAAAACATCAGTAAATACTTATTTATTCTGGATCCATTTTGTTAAAATGAATCATATGCAGTGTTGTGCATTATGCATACTGTTTAGACCTATTTGACGCACTTATGTATGAACGTTAGGTGTAATGCTGTTGATATTTGTCATGTTTGTTCGTATGCACTGATTTAATTTTTTTATAGGTTTGTGTTATTTTTGTTAGCTCACCAGAGCACAAAGTGCTCAAGGTGAGCTTTTGTGATACCCCTGTGTCCGGCGTCCGTCGTCCGTCTGTCCGTCTGTCCGTCAACAATTTCAAACGACTTCTTCTTTGAAACCGACTGCCCAATTGTAACCAAACTTGGTCAGATACATACTGTTGGTGGGTGCTTTAAAAGTTGTTAAAAGATAGTGGGTGGGGCCATCGGTCTTGTTGCCATGGCAACCGTACACAATATCTAGAAAAATCTTCTTCTCCAGAATGACTTGTCCGATTTGAATATAGTTTTCACCAAAATGTTTCTCAGTTGATAGACTTCAAAAGTTGTTAAAAGAATTTTGATCCGGCAAAAAACATGGCCGCCAGAGGGCGTGGTCATTTTTTCCGTATATGGTAATATGGAATTTTCATAGGAAAATCTTTAAAAATCTTCTTCTCTGAAACTATAAAGCCTAGACCTTTGATATTTGGTATGTAGCATGATCTTATGGTCCTCTACAAAGATTGTTCAAATTATGGCCCCGGACCAAAAATGGCCCCGCCCAAGGGCTTATCAGTTTTTCATAGGAAAATCTTTAAAAATCTTCTTCTCTGAAACTGTAAGGCCTAGACCTTTGATATTTGGTATGTAGCATGATCTTATAGTCCTCTACAAATATTGTTCAAATTATGACCCCCGGGCCAAAAATGGCCCCGCCCAAGGGCTTGTCAGTTTTTCATAGGAAAATCTTTAAAAATCTTCTTCTCTGAAACTGTAAGGCCTAGACCTTTGATATTTGGTATATAGCATGATCTTATGGTCCTCTACAAATATTGTTCAAATTATGACCCCCGGGCCAAAAATGGCCCCGCCCAAGGGCTTATCAGTTTTTCATAGGAAAATCTTTAAAAATCTTCTTCTCTGAAACTGTAAGGCCTAGACCTTTGATATTTGGTATGTAGCATGATCTTATAGTCCTCTACAAATACTGTTCAAATTATGACCCCCGGGCCAAAAATGGCCCCGCCCAAGGGCTTGTCAGTTTTTCATAGGAAAATCTTTAAAAATCTTCTTCTCTGAAACTGTAAGGCCTAGACCTTTGATATTTGGTATATAGCATGATCTTATAGTCCTCTACAAATATTGTTCAAATTATGACCCCCGGGCCAAAAATGGCCCCGCCCAAGGGCTAATCAGTTTTTCATAGGAAAATCTTTAAAAACCTTCTGTTCTCAAACTGTAAGGCCTACACCTTTGTTATTTGGTATGTAGCATGATCTTATAGTCCTCAACAAAAGTGGTTGAGCAGCCTGTCTAATAAATGCCATACTCGAAACAGTTCTTGCCTTAGTAATACATTCTCTTGTAAATCATTACAAAAATAGTAATATTCATAAAATATATATAATATTAAATATGTATTCAGGAGATATAAGGTCAAAGCAAGTAGCATCTTAACCTTATCTACTGAATATTCATGGTAATAATGAAATATGGAAGGTGGAACATCGTAGCCATTTTTGAAAGTAAAGAATCAGATATATCGAATGCCATGAGCAAACAGCAAACCCTGATCAGACGGCTCCTAGGAGCCGTCTGGTCTGTGTCAACCCTGTTTGCAAATGCGTGAAAACATGTTTATATGAAGGGTTAACCCATTTGTTCCCACGATCCCATATATGGGACATAGGCAAACAGTGTAAACTCTGATCAGACGCTGCATAATGCGGTGTCTGATCAGAATCTACACTGTTTGCTGATAGGAATTTCAATATAAAACAAAACGAAATTGAAAATTTAGGTCAGGCATCCCTTAGATAAAAAAAATGAACTAATCCAATATATAAACAGGGAAAAATCCACTGAGCGCAAACGGGCTAAATCTTTCACTGCCGAATTCCGGAAAAAAACGACCCACTGTGCCAGCTGCAATGGACAAATCTGTGACTACAGTTGATGTTTGGATCCAGATGAAACGCTAAGTAACTCTGCATCTCATCAGCATCCAAACTGTTAGACACAACACTTATAAATGTGTTACTCTCTGAAACTTAACCCTTTACTCCAAAAGTATGCTTTTCTTATACCCCATTCCACTGGACGGCGTTTCCACTGCGCTCATGGCGATCATGGCGTTTCTCCAAAATCTTCCAAATCGCCGCAGAAGCGCCGTCATGTGCCTAATTTGGTGATTTGGGCGTTTCTAGTACGCTTATAGTACGCTTCAATAACGATCTCGCTGCGCTGTTTACGATCCTGTCGAGATGTTGCTGCGCTTCTACGGCGCTTGATGTCTCTCCAAGACGCTTCTACTACGCTTCCACGACATGGGATTTCAGGCTACGCTTCGTCTACGCTTAGTACGTTGCTGTTACGACCTTGCTTCGACCTAAGCGCAGGAGCTGCGCTTCTGTTGTGCTTCTGGAACGTTTCTATATAAATAGGTGATTAAATTGCTTTCGAAGCAGTTGATCATCATCCTTCGAAGAAAATTGATCAGATTGTTTTGAAGACCCAGATCAAGAAAAACACAGTGTTGGGCCTGATCTAGGTCTTCTTTTTAGTAAGTATTCCATGGGGTGACTCAAGCATTAACATTTTCCCTGTTCAATATCCATGTAGGAAAGAATCATGAATATTTATGAGCTGCATTTTTAAAATTAACCTTTTTAAGAAATGTTTTTGCTTTGACAAAAACTGTAGAATCATATCTATATCATGTTATAAGCAAACAGGGCAGATCCTGATCAAACCACTTCAATAGGAGCTGTCTGATCTGGGTCTACTCTGTTTGCAAATGTGTGAAAAAGCATTTGTATGCGGGCAAATATCTCGGCGCTTTTGTTGCAATGCGACTGCGATTGTGCCACGTTACTCACGCTGCGTCTACGATACTGCTGCGTTCATTAATTTCTTACTACATGTATGCTTTTGCGGCGATCGAGTCCACGGCGATGCCACTACGATTGTTTTGAGCAAGGTCAAAACAATCGCCGTGAAGTGGCGATCAAGAAACTTCTGTTATGCTTCTACTACGATCAGGGCGCTTCTACTGCGCTGTTGCCGCTCCTGCTACGATTTGCGGTGTTTTTACCAAAATTTCGAAGCGTAGCGGAATCACCGCTCAGTGGAATGGGGGTATTAGCCTTAGCAAACAGAGTACACCCAGATCAGATGGCTCCTGTTGGAGCCATATAATCAGAGACTACACTATTTGCTTATGATATAATATAGATATTATTCTACAGTCTCTGTCATTACCAGCATTTTCGTATACATCTATAACAATTAATCTAAATTAATATTCATGATGTCATTATTTCTTACATGAATATTCATTAAGAAAAGGGTTAAAGGTTTATAGCAGTCGAAAATTAAGGGTTAATACAGACAGATTGAATGTAGACAAACTTCTTGTCTAATTTTCTTAGAATTACATTTCTTTCGTGTAAATGCCATATTACCCTTTAGCCTGCTGAGCAAATTATTTTTACATTATTTTTCACCTACAACATTTTCAGAAATCAGCCTATAATCATTTTGTCTACAAAAAAAGCAATCAGGCTTTCATACAGTTTGGATCCTGATGAGATACCGATTTACTCGGCGTCTTATCTGGACCCAAACTGTTTGCACAGGTATTCATTCATCCGCCCATATCAGGCTAAAGGTTAAAATTTACTTAACACACAAATATTTTGAATTGTTCAAAGACTGCTGCAGTGTCACCGTGGGCAGTGGAAATCAGCGGAGGCGTGGACAAGAACACAATTCTGGAAGAATTCCTGGCATGGGTTAAGGACCAAAAGGCAAATTTGACACCCAATGACCATGTGATAGGGTTCACTGGGTGAGTGACTGAAATATTGACCCTTTACCTGTTGAATATTTATGTTAGGAATAATAATCAAAAATTCTACATATTTAGGATAATTAGGATGTCTCAATATTAGGATAAGTAGTATATCAGAATACTTTGGATAATTAAGATGCCTAAATACTTTGGGTATGTCTGAATACTTACGGTTATTAATATGTTTAGATACTTAGCATAATTAGGATGTCTGAACACTTAGGATAATTAATATGTCTAAATACTTGGGGTAATATGGATGTCTGAATACTTTGGGTTTTTAGGATGTTCGGATGCTTAGGAAATTAGGATTCCTGAATACTTATGTCAATTAGGATTTCTGAATACTTTGGTTAATTAGGATATCTGCATTCTTCTGGTAATTTTAATGTCTGAATAAGGGTAATTGGGATGTCCAGATATTTAGGATAATTAGGATGTTTGAATATTTAGGATAATTAGCATGTCTGAATACTGAAAATGTAATTAGTCTGAAATCTTAATATTTTGGTAATTAGAATATCTGAATACTTAGGATAATTAGTATGCCTGAAATATTAAGCTGTTCAAATACTTAGGACCATTAGGTTGATATAGTCTGAATGTGGGAGATCCTTTAAAAGCAAAAGAGAAACTTGCAGTGTCTGTTAACGAGTAGTAACTAGAAGCCATAATTATGTGGTTATTTTTGTTATTCTTTCAGCTACGATGTCGGCACTATGATGGGAGATGTATTTGAATCAGACAGCGTCAGTGAGTGATGTTAAATACTTATGCAAATCATGGCGTGTTCATATAAGTAAACACCCCTCTATACACCAGACATGCAAATAAGTATCAAAACCAGTATGTAAGTTAATGCAGGATTAAAGTCACATAGAAAGCTCACAAAAGACTTTTCTTCATGACTTTCGTCCTGCATTAAGCAGCCCACTGTCTAAAAAGTCTAAATTCTTCTTTATCAAGATCACGGCTTAAAGGGGTTTTACTGTACAATTATAAAAATGCAGCTAATAAATATTCATGTGCTGTTCAATCAGGGTCTTCTATGTGTGCTCATTGAATTATGTAGATCTTATTCCATAGTTCTTTTTGCTGATATGGTAAAAAGTCATGTGTTCTTATACTACCATAAAAATCAAAATGTTATAGATGCATTGGTATGAAACGAAACAATTTGAATAAAATGATTGAAATGAAAGTACATTAAAACTTCGCTTGTACGACCACCTAAAAGAGGTATAATTCTGGGTGCTAGATGCAGGTGGTAGCTTAATGCAGGACAAAAGTAATGCTGAAAGCTCCTAAAAAACTTTCTGCATTACTTTTGTCCTGTAATAAACAACCACGTGCTTATAAAGACACCCATGTTTATTCCTTAAGTGGTCGTAATATAAGGGTTCTACTGTATAAGAAAGATTCAGATAATAATGTTCCATTGTGTCATTATTCTTACATGAATATTCATGACCTTTTACCCCAATTTTCCAGGTACAGCATTTATTGGTTCTTTGTGCACGTACTCAAGTGTCTCCATTGTTGAGGATGGGCTTGATTTCCTCGCCATAACAAGAGCAACTCATGTGCTAGGTCACAGGTAGGAGTAATGAAAAAGATATTTACCTTATTCAACAGGTAGGAGTAATGAACAAAAAACCTTTATTCCAAAGGTAGGAGTAGTGAAAAGAATCTTTACGCTCTTCTTTAACCTTTTATTCTATAAATACACCATTTTACATCTTTGCTAATAGAGAAGAATCAGATCAGGGTATGTTGTGTTTGCTTATGATATAATATAGGTATGCTTCTACAGTGCTTGCCTTGGCCTAAACTACCTGTGTCTATGCTCTATTAACAATTAATCTTATAAATATTCATGACGCCATTATTTCTAACATTAACCTTCTATTCCATCCTCTTTTCCCACTCTTCTTCCTCTTCCCATTTCCTTATCCATCTTCCTTCTTCTCATCATTTTCATCTGCCTTCTTACTCCTTCTCTTTAATGTTCTCTGTATCATTCTTTTCCATTTCCTCTGCCTCCATTATCTTCTTTGCCTCTTCCTGCTGCTCCTGCTGTTCTTCATACTTCCTCTCCTGGATATTTTTCTCTTCATCCTCTTACTACTTCTTTTATTATCTTCTTCTTTTCCTCATATTCCTTCTTCATTTCTTTTTTATATTCTTCATCTTCCTTTTTCTCATCTTCCCCTTCTTATTCTGCTTACTTATTTTCCCCTTCTTCTCCTGTTGTTCCTTATCGTCTTCATTCTTCTCCCTTCTTCTCTTCTTCATTCTCTGTCTCTTCCTTCTTCTCCACATCTTTTTCTAAACCTCTACTTACATCTCTTTTCTCCTCTTCCTCATTCTACTCTCTTTCAACTGTTCTTCTTTATTCTTCTTCCTTCTCCTGCTTATTATATTCTTCACATCTACTTCCTTCTATATCTTTTCGTCCTCCTTTTCCTGGTCCTTCTCCTCCTGTTCTGTTCTTCATCTTGATTCTCATCTCCCTCTTTCTCCTCATTGATTTCATCATCTGCCACCTGTTAGCTTATAAATATTCATGATGCCAAATGTTCTTACATGAATATTTATTATCAAAAATAGTTAACCCTTTCCTTGTTCTATGTTTATTCTAAATTTTAATACCTACTAAATATTTATAGAAAAACAATTCTAATGAAATGTGGAAGGTGGAACATTGTAGCCAACATATATTTTAAATTCCATTAGCAAACAGGGCAGATCTTGATCAGACGGCTTCTATATTAACCGTCTGATCTTGATCTACTCTGTTTGCAAATGCGTAAAGAAATACTATTTTATATATCTAGTCTCGGAGCTGCTCATGATGGAGATGATAACCAGTGCTCTTCTTATGACAACTATATTATGGCTAAGAAGAACGATTTATACGGGAGAGTCGGCAAAAACTTATGGATCTTCTCAGAATGTTCGTTACAGGACTTCCAAGAGTTCATCAATGAACTAGACCGGTGAGCAAAATACAGTTGAACTTCTATATCTCGAAATTCAAGGGACCATACAAATTACTTCGAGATAACGGAGTGTCGAGTCATCCGATTTCTAATCTGAACAATTTCACAGTTCACAGCTTAATCCAGGCCAACTTGCATTAACATGTTTTATTTCTGTATAGATATATACGCAATGATACAGTTTAGAACAATTCTGTATTGTAAATTGTGGAAAGACTTATATTTTGCTTCGTGCTATCCCGATATTCGAATTATCCGAGTTCGACATATCGAAGTTAAGATGTACAATATAAACTCGCTATAGATTAGTGGCCACGTATCCCTTTACTCCATGAATATTCATGTAATAAAGAATATTAATTAGCTATATTCCAAACCATTATCACACCCGAGTACTGTACACTATCATATCTACTCATCATCATGAGGCATGCACCATGCTTGCAAAGAAAGTTGAACATGTTAAGAACAAATTAGTGAGGTCATATATGATATATAACGTCACTCAGTACGTAATATTCACAGTTTGTCACGTGACTACTATTTTTGTGTCACATGCCGAGAGGCAGTGTGTCACTTAGGGATCACTTTTCCGTCGTCTGTCTGTCCGTCTGTCCGCCTGTCTGTCCGTCTGTCTGTCTGTCTGTCCGTCACACTTTCCTTTTTTGGCAGTCATTTCTAAACTAATCATTATAGAGCTTTCAAATTTCACACATGGAGTAAGCATGATGAGAGGAAGAGTCATGCACAAGGGCCACAACTCTAGCATCAATATTTTTGGAGTTATTCCCCTTTTTTATATTTTCTTGTCCGGACTATAACTCTTTATCTAATGGTTCAATTCATTTGAAACTTCACATATGGAACAAGCACGATGGGATGATGTGTCATGCACAAGAGCCATAACTCAAGCATCAGTATTTTTGGAGTTATTCCCCTTTTTAATATTTTCCTGTCCGGACAATAACTCTTTATTTACATATGGAACAATCATGATGAGCGGAAGAGTCATGCACAAGGGTCATAACTCTAGCATCATTATATTTGGAGTTATTCCCCTTTTGTCATATTGTTTTTCTTATTTTTTTACAAATACCATTCAGGGTTGTCATGTTTATACCATTGTCAACTACACCTTGGATTAGTTGGTTAGTGGAGGTTTCTTTTAATGCGGTGGGGGACTAATGTATTACATAGCAGTACAACATTAACTTGTTCCCCTTTGTTCTGATTTTCGCACTCCAGCATATTAACAGTTTTTGTGTCAGCTTCGAGCAGGTGACAAATGTGTTCCTCCGAGCACTCTTGTGGTAAATATACGTCACCAAGACAAACTGTAGTAAAGAAACATTTTAATGACATACAGTATAACCTCTTTGAACCGGAATTCTAGTAGATAATAATTTAATACTTTTAGGCAGGTGGCTGCTTAATGCAGGGTGAAAGTCATGCAGCAAGCTCCTCTACTTTCACCCTGCATTAAGCTGCCACCTGTCTCCAAGACCGATATTCATGCTAAATTTAACTGCCGGTTAAGAGAAGTTTTACTGTACAATAATGCCATAATAATGAGTCAACGAAAAACAAACAAACGGGTAGCTGGTTATTAAATCTAAAAAGCTAACTCTAAGTAAGTTAAGGAAAATCCACAGATGTAGATCCCTAGATCTAGATCTTAACTTTACAAAAATGCAGCAATTTTGATCAAGACCTAGATCTAGAAAACAAAAAATCTAGATCTACTGTAATGGAATGCCTAAATGAATGATCTATGTGTACACACTTTCCGACTAGACGAAAGCTATATAGATTATATAAGATATAACAAAAACAAGCGATATGAAAACCTGCACTTGAATATTGGTCATGATTAAGCACGGTATCTGTAAATTTGCACGGCGCTCACGTCTCGATTCAAAATGATTTGCAAAGGCAAGTTTCGTCCCAATCGTACTAAATGTAAAACGAAATGCTTGAGAATGTTGGATTAAAATGTGTATCCTGTTTCAGCGTTGAGAATAACTGCATGCTAACAGAGAGTAGTGGGTTTACGCCGCCGAATGTCACGGATGTGCCAATGGCTCAGGTGTTTGGACCTGATGATACGTGCGTCTATGCAAATGGAAATGGTTCATATGTATGCAGGGTATGGTATAGTTTTCCATACTTTAGTACCAAGCAGTCTATTGTTGTCTGTACCCCCACCCTCACCTAAAATCCCTCTACATCCCAATTAAGTAATCTAACATTTATATTATTTCATTCTCTTAAAAAATAACCCTTTCCCTTATGTAAGCGCATTTTGCAAACAGAGTAGACCAAGATCAGATAGCTCCTATAGGAGCCGTCTGATCAGGGTCTGCTCTGTTTGCTTATGATGTAATATAGATCTGATTATATAACTTCTGACTGAACCAAAATGTCATGTGTTCATATGCCGTTATAAAAAGTAATCTTAATAATATTCATGACGTCATTATTTTTTACATGAATATACAACAGGGAAAGGGTTAAGTGCTTGTGTGGCGGCCGTAAAACGTCGCCCCGTACTTCATTCTCAGTGTTGTTATACCTTCTGATCCTTCGAGACCATGATTTTCAGTACTTCTTGTTCTGAAAATTGAATACCGCTTAAGCCGGTGCTAGGGGCGTGAGCAGTGTTGCACTTTCAATTACTGCTCATGAACAGACTCAATAAAACCTTTTTGTGTTGCAGTTTTTGCTTTCGAGGGATCACTACCCTTCAGAATTTAAATCTAACAGACCTGTCAATATTCATGCAAGAAAATAGTCGTATCATGAATGAAGATTATTTTTGTTATGACCAGTGAACATATGAACTTTGGCTATGGCAGAAAATGTAGAATTTTATATCTACATTATATATTATTCCATAAGCAAACAGAGCAGACCCTGGTGAGATGGCTCCTACAGGGTCCATCTGATTTGGGTATACACTGGTTACAAAAGTGCCAAAAGTTGTCTATATGAGGGGAAAATTTAAAGATTTGAGTGTTAAACGGTCACATACAGATGAGATGGGCATTTCGTTTTCAAACCCTGATGGCAAGCGAGGTAACTCTGTATCTCACTAGAACCCAAACTGATATTTTGTATTTTGGAAATAAGTACGAATTCAAGCACACGCATTTCATTAATTGATGACAATTTGTAGACACTTGATGTAATCAGACTTTAAAACACAGTAACCTATATATATATCATAGATCCAGATACGATGGGTAAATTAACCCTTCGCTTGCTATTCACGTCAATATACGTACCTGTAAATAGTGAAGACTCAGATGAGACAGCTCCTGCAGGAGCTGTCTCATCAGGGTATGCACTATTTACAAGTTGATTGTGTAACCAGTGCACTCCACAGCAGTGATTGCACAGCGAAATACTTGTACACAGTGAAGATATATGTAATTATACAACAGGGCATGGGTAAAGAAGGAGAAATGTATTTTAAAATTCAGCAAGCGAAGGGTTTAAACATTTTCCTTTATTTCACCACCAAACCCTGTCTAGTAACCACTCTTTAGAATTATCTCGAACAGACTTCGAGACAATTCTAAAGAGTGATCACAACATAGGGTTTGGGTGGAGAAATGACGATTTTAGTATTTGAGTAGGCACCTTTATCTGTTACGTTGACATATCACTGCACTCTCCGTAATAAACGACAATGCTCTTATAAAACACCTCCTTACTTCCGTAGGTGATCTAACTCCTGTAAAACCCCACTAATGCGACCACCTAAAAGAGGTATAATTATGGGTGCTAGATGCAGATGGTAGCTTAATGCAGGGCAAAAGTAATGCAGAAAGCTCCTCTAGAAGCTTTCTGCATTACTTTTGTCCTGCATTAAGCAACCGCCTGCTTATAAAGACACCCATATGTATTTATGAAGTGGTCGCATTAGAGGGAATCTACTGTATCAGTAACTAAAACCAATGTGCCTGTATCATTCTTTGGGATTCTATATACTATATACTATAAAGCCCTGTACAATAACCAATAAATAAAGAAATACAGTAGTTTAATTCAGGAGGAAAGTAATTTTCGTCCTGTATTAAGCTACCACCTGCCTCTGGCACCCAGAATTATGTCCCTTTGTGGTGGTCGCATTACTGTGTTGTTGTTTTTTAAAAACAACAACAACAACAGCAAAACAGGTGGTAGTTTAACCCTTAACCCTTTACTCCATGAATACGTATGCAAGAAATAAACACATCATGAATATTGATGAGTTTAGAATCATATCAATATAATTTCCTAAGCAAATAGAGTAGACCCAGATCAGACGGTTCTACTAATCTGGGTCTACTCTATTTGAAAAGGCATAGAAATATATATTTATGGAGTAATAATTAACAATTATAACAAGTAAACCATTTCGGCGCGAAATTTCTAGTTGTCGTCTGCAATCCAAGTTTGTTAAATCATTCAGTAAAATAAGGAAATGAGATAAATAAATGCAAATTTCAAAGGAATAAAGCACAAATATAGAAATAGAGATTGATACAAATAATGAAGTCCCTGATCAGACGCTGCCTTGAAAAGGCGGCGTCTGATCTGGGACTGCACTGTGTGTCGTGACTGCGGCGGTGAAATGGTTAAGGAGTCTGTTGAACACGCATATGTCATGACACAATGTTTGTTGTCTTTCAGTCGGCGATAATGGACTATTCCAGTATCTGTGTGGAGATGCCTTGTAAGGAGCCAGAATCCGGTCACTGTTCTATTGTCTTACCAGCAGAGAAGACATCCTGCGGGAATGGAAAGGTAATCAAACTCAGTTTTAGCTCATGAATACCCATGTAAGATATAATGACACCATGAATATTTATTAGCTGATATTTTATAATAGTATATGAGTACAGAATTCTTTTACGTAGGCAGAAACGGTGGAATCTGTTTAACCATTTACTTCATGAATATTCATGCAAGAAATAATGACATCTTGAATATTAATTAGATTAATGGTTATAATATCACATGGACACAGGAGTGTTTGGTCATGGCAGAAACTGTAGAATCATATTTACATTATGTCATAATCAATCAGAAAGCTCCTTCAGGAGCCGTCTGATCTGGGTCTACTATGTTTGCAAGGACGTAGAACTGGACAGTTATGGCGTAAAGGGTTATGTCATAAGCTAACAAAGGGAATATCCTGATCAAAGGGGTCCTGCAGGAGCCATATGATCTGGATCTATTCTGTTTGCAAAGACCCGAAAAACGCGTTCATATAAAGGAAAGGGTCAGTCATTTACCTCATGAATATTCATGTAGGAAATAAGGACAGTATCAATATTAACCCATGTGCGCCCAGTGGATTCTTCCATGATTATATATTGGATTAGTCCATTTTTTATCTAAGGGGTGCCTGGCCTAATTTCGTTTTGTTTTTATATTCAAATTTCTATAAGTAAACAATGTAGACTCTCTTCAGACGCCGCATAATGCGGCGTCTGATCAGAGTCTACACTGTTTGCCTATGTCCCATATATGAGATCGTGGGAACAAATGGGTTAAGTAACTGAATTGTTATACTGACATTATGAGCAAGAGAATTGTTTACCATGCTAGACACTGTAGAAGCAGATCTATATCACTTCACAAGCAAACAGAGTTGACCCTGATTAGATTGCATGCTAGGTAACCTGTAATTGACATCTGCAAAATGGGCCTCCTGTCAGGGCGTAGCTAGTGATACCCACCTACGTACATGCGTAACATCAATCTGAAAGGTGAGAACATTATTATGGACAAATTGGAACAACATCTCGAAGGCTAAGGATGGTGTGGGTGGTAGACTTTGATAAACGTTTTGTCTTGTCGTATAAGCTTTAACACATTCCCTTACATTGACGCCCCCTTTTGACGCCTCTGTCCATGTGCTGTTATCTAAAGTAATGTAATAATTATTCATAATGTTACTATTCTTTACATGTATATTCATGGAGTAACATGTCGATTGGACCCTTAAGTCCATTAATATTTAAGTGAGAAATAATGACGTCATGAATATTAATTAAGTTACTTTTTATAATCGTTGGCTGTTACAACAAATGTAAATTCATATCTACATTATATCATAAGGACACAGATCAGACCCTTATCAGCCGGCTCATATACAGTGCTCCCTCTCTACAACGACACCCTTTGGGATACGAATACTGTATGTGTTGTTCAGAGGGAGTTGTGATAGGGAGGGAAAATCAAACGTAATTAGCTTGTTTGCAGATCTCCAGGTAAGGTGTATTTCGAGAATTAAACCCGTTATGCCTCAACCAAACCCTATGTTGTGACCACTCTTTAGAATCATCACAAAGTGACGATTTTAAAGAGTGGTCACAACATAGGGTTTGATTGAGGCATAAAGAAAATACGATGGACAAATGTTGTTTCTGGAGCCTTGTTGTTTCGGAAACAGTGACATGCGTTGTTGTAAGGAGGAAATTTTTATTGAGAGGGCCGCTGTAGGGAGGGAGCACTGTAGTAGCTGTCTGATCTTGGGGTTCTCTGTTTGCAAATGCGCGAAAAGACGTTTATATGAAGGAAGTGGTTAAATCTGTTTTTCAGTGGTGCGAGATGGGCGTGTGTGTAGCGTCGCCAAACGCTCCAAACGTTACTGACAGTTGTCCATTCGGCGATAGACCCGGCATTGTTTATGATGGGAAGACTTGTTTGGAGGCGGTCAGTGAACGACCCGCTGTTTGCTATGACCGAATGATCGAGATGGATTGCTGTGAAAGTTGTAATGCTGCAGTAACGGATTATCCAGGTACGGTTTTTAACCTTCTGCAGTAAAACTCCTCCAAACCGGAATTATAGCAGAGATACTTTTAACCCTTCGTTTGCTGAATTTTAAAATACATTTCCCCTTCTTTACCCATGCCCTGTTGTATAATTACATATCTCTTCACTGTGTACAAGTATTGCGCTGTGCAACTACTGCTGTGGAGTGCACTGGTTGCACAATCAACTTGTAAATAGTGCAGACCCTGATGAGACAGCCCCTGCAGGAGCTGTCTCATCTGGGTCTTCACTATTTACAGGTAGGTATATTGATGCGATTAGCAAGCGAATGTTTAAGCAGGTGGCTGCCTATTGCATGGTGAATGTCAGGCAGAAAGCTCATAGAAGAGTTATCTGTATGACTTTCATCCTGCATTTAAATGTCACATGTCTCTACGACCGATATTTATACTAATTTGAACATTCGGGGTCATATCCATTTTCATGATTTGTTTATAAAACGCATTAAAACATTTAAGAAGAAAGGTTATAACCCCATTATATTGCAACGCACTGCATGCTTGGTTATCGACCCTTTTACAGTTGGTAGCTACGCTTACCTCTTTGCTTGCGCGATGACAGACCGAGGGTAGTACTCTATGATGGTATACTTTTAAACTCGGATACGGGATGAGCTTACCAGATTCATGTATTACTTTTCCCCTGTCGTGCCCTTAACGGCTTACCTGCAGGTGCTCTGACTTCAGCAAAGTCATTGGGTACATATTTGACGGATTGTCACAGTTCTTATGCTATGTTTTACATGTTGTTCTGTGTTCACCGTCGTCTATGTTGTGGGTAAGTCCAGCGGGGATACCTTTATTTACACTATTTGTAAAGCTAAGGTGACTTTGAGAAAATTGTGACGTCAAAGCTAAGACGTCCGTAAACCGGTTTAAACCCAAATGGTGTGTTTGCTACTGACCGTGCCAAGGCGGTACTCTCTTTGTCACCCTTCCTTTTGTTTGCCTTACGTCTTTGTGATTTTGTTCATGTGTGGAGTGTTTGTCTCTAGTGTGTCTGTTGATGTTTTCTGTGTTTATCTCGTGTGTGAGTGTGCGTTTGGGTGTGTGGTTGTGTGTGTATGTGTGTGTCATGCTGTCCATCGGTGTATTGGGGGGGGGGGGTGCGTCTTGTAAGTGGCTTTGCCTGCTTGACTTTACTACTTTTCCATTTAGATGGGTTTTATCGTACATGATAAAAATGCATTTTAGCCCTTTCTCTGATTGATATTTATATGAGAAATAATGTCATCATGAATATTTATTAGCGGGCATTTTATAATGGTGCATGTAAACAGAAGGTTTTGGCTTTGGTGGGAACTGTAGATATTTATTATACAGTGAACCCTCGTTACAACGGAGTTGTTTGTTTCCAGACATTTTGCTGGTATAACGAGGTTGCCGTTATAACGAGTTTAAATATTGAAGGAACCAACTGACCAGTTTTAAACTAGTACCAACAGGTGAACGCTTAATGCAGAACACAAGAAGTGCAAAAATCTCATAAAGGGAGCTTTTTGCACTTCTTGTGCACAGCATTAAGGGATCACCTGTCTTATTGGCAATGCACCTATATTAGTATATATATATATTGTTTCAAATACTAAACGGTATTTCTGTTTTAATGTACACTGCCGGTATAACGAGTGAACCATTGTAACGAATGCCGGTATAATGAGGGTTCACTGTAATTTCATAAGCCATCAGAGCAGACTCTATTCAGATGGCTCCTACAGAAGACATCTGATCTGTGTCTACCCTGTTTGAAAATGCAGGTGCATATATGAGGAGAAAGTTTAACCATTTCCATGATTATTAATCATATAAGTAATAATGACATAATCAATATCTTTTTTTACAATGGCATATGAATGAATGACATGTTTGGCTCAAGCACAAACTGCAAAATCAGATTTATAAAATCATAAATATCATTATAAAATTCAAACTAATAGATATTCATTATGTCATTATTTCTTACGTTAATATTCAACAGGTAAAGTGTTAATGAACCGGTGTCGGTGATATCTTTTTATGCCCCCAACGGATTGCCCGTCCTTACGTCTGTCCGTATGTCCGTCCGATCGTCCGTCCTTCCATCCGTCCGTCCCAAATTTCGTGTCCCTTCTATTATCTTTTTATCTGTGAATGGATTTCAAAATAACCTGGCACACATTTTCACCACACAAAGACGATGTGTCGCGTTTACCTCCCTGTCCCATGGGTCAAAAGTCAAGGTCATCCTTCAGGGTCAAAGGTCGGGGCACAGTGTTTCACAAACACATCTTATTTGGATTCATAATTAGAATGTCGTACGGTTTGGATCCTGATGAAATGTCACATTTCTGGACATCCTATCTAAAATGTTATCAAATGTCACAAATTTCGTCCCATAGTTTGTAGTCAGAGGCCAAGATAAGCCGCGGAAATTAAATCATTGTCAAGAATAACTTCATTATTTCTCCACCAAACCCTATGTTGTGACCACTCTTTAGAATCGTCTCAAAGATATATATATATATATATATATATATATATATATATATATATATATATATATATATACATATATATATCAGGTACTATGTTGCAGCTATATATTAGTTCTGCGTTTAACCCTTTCGGCGCCAGATTTCTAATTGTCGTCTGCAATCCAAGTTTGTTCAATCATTTAGTAAAATAAGGAAATGAGATAAATAAATGCAAATTTCAAAGGAATAAAGCACATATATAGAAATAGAGATTGAGACAAATAGTGAAGTCCTTGACCAGATGCCACCTTGATCTGGGACTGCACTATTTGTCATGGTGCATTTATGCGACTGCGGCGGTGAAAGGGTTAAACCTCTATATGTTCATTTTATTGCAGACTGTCGGTACGGAAATAAAAACAATACTTGGTGCACTGAAAGCCGTTGGATTGAAGCCGGTCGGGTAGGCTGCTACATGATCGAAGGTCTATGTTGCGGCACATGCTTACCATTGAAAAACCCAGCCTTTGTCGGTATGTTTTAATGCCCCCCTCATTGCAGGAGACATATAGCCTTGCGCTTGTCCGTGTGTCCGTGTGTCCGTGTGTCCGTCCCTCATTGGGCTGCGAAAGCAGCCCAATCTCATACGGCTTTGAATTTTGACCATGCGTTTCTGCGTTCCTGTGTTTCTATAAAACCAATCTTTTTATTAATTATTGTTTACTGTGAGACAAGTTTTTATTTATATATATATATATATATATATTCATTTATTTTATTTATTTGGATTCATATATTTTTTCTCAGTGGGGGCAAATATTATTGCCGGGGTTATCTCTTTCTTTTCTGACATGACCTAGTTTCAGTGTAAATGCTAGTGAATTAGGTATAACTGATTAAAATCACATTCCCAATCATAGCGGTCAGCGTATTGTAAGGGTTATACCAATGGCTTAGGAAATGTGAGGTCATGGGTTCGATCCTTGGTGGAAGTTTAATATATTTTGTTCTCTCATTTTATCTTAGCACCCTTAGTTTACATGCTTTTGGTTTAAAACCATTTTGTACATAAGTCCTTTGTTTGTATTTTGGCTTTGGTAATGTTATTTAGCTGAGACCTTTTACTCGTGGTTTTGTTGACCATATTTCATAATTGTGCATGAATTTGTTTCCATTTAAATGTATATATCATGCTAACCTGTTCTTATTTGGGGACAATATAAGTGAAAAAAGTTAATGGGCATTGAGTCGGTCTATTCGAATAATTTCATGTAGACTGTAAGTATGGGAGTTTGTATGCCTTGCGAACATCACTTAATGTGATAATCGTTTCTACATCAGTGTGTTTCAGCAAATGAATACCATTGATCTGTGACGTTATGTGTATTATTGGTGTCATACACAGGTATTATGCATCATGGCTCATTAAAACATTCCCCCGTTTCTGCTATTAATTTATACATTACAGTCATGTTTTCCCAATGTATCTGTTAATTAAAAGTATTAATTAAACAATATTGCTCCCTCTTTTTTCTTCTATCCTGCTTAAAGACATGTTACGCAGCCATTTCACGCTTGCGTAAAACCTTGCTTGTGTATTGTATGCCCAATTCTCATACACCAATGGGGGATTATTTCACAGATCATCATCGCTGATATGCAGATGTACATAAAGGCAGGGATGTTTGCTCCGTAAAGACAGGGAATTTTATGTGACTTCAATGTTCTATATTAATATATCATATAGTGAAAGGTGCTTGATTTGAGAAACAATATCACTACGATGTGTTGGGGTTCCGTATCCTATCACTAAGAGCTTCTAGTCTTTGAACTGAAAGTCATATGTGGTTTATCTTTACAGCTCATGGGAGTGGTCATTGTTAGCGAAATTACTTTCAGGGTCGTTGAATATAACCATCTGTTATTCATCCATTGTCTTCTGTTAGTTCTTCAACGCTCTTTAACACTGTATCGGATGACTATTCATGTAAGAAATACATGTATTGACATTATAAATATTTGTTAGCAGAAGATTGATGATGACCTATGAGCATATGGCATGCGTTGTTTGCTTATGAAATTATACAGATTTGGTTCTATAATTGTTGTAAATACCAAACCTCTATGTGTAATTGCCATTGTAAAATCAGCCAATACGTATCCATTGTTACACTATTTCTTACATGAATATTTATGAGGCAAATGGGGTAATATTATGTATACTGTTCCAATTGGAGAACTAGAAAACCCAAAGAGGGTTCACCTGTGTTTGAAACACCCACACAAGACGTTCGTTAGCCATAGTCAACAAACTTACACAAAGCATGCTTGTAAATTTTGACTGCAAAAACTGTCACCTGTCACAATGGAAAAGTACAAAAATGAGTCATGCAGGAAACACCACATACAGGACAAACAGTCGCCCGAACAACAACACAAGGAAACAGCAAATGTACATAACTATAAAAACAACAAGAGAAGCACAAAGACAAAACAAACATACAATAGGGGAAGAAGGAAAGCCTCTCTATAATGGCCAATAAATTGTGTTAATTAGTTGGTATTTAGGGTAGGTGGCTGTTTAAAGCAAGGTGAAAGTAAAACAGAACGCTCGTATTTACTTTCACCTTGCTTTAAGCAACCACCTGCCTTTAACTCTAAATACTTGTTGTAATTTAGTGGCCGTTATGGAGAGGTTTTACTGTATTCTAAGATCATGTTCGATTTCTCTTCAAACATAGTTAGAGAGTGACAAACAGTTTGGATCCCATTGAGATGCCGAGTTGCTCAGCGTCTCATCTGGATCCAAACTGTTTGCATTATCAAGTATTTACCACTAGCGCCAAAATAGTTAAATATTTACTCTATACGCCTTTCTACTCAAGTGCAAACAGACTAGACCCTGTAGACTAGACTAGATACTGTAGTAGCTGTCTGATCAGGGTCTGTCATTAGTTCTTACATGGTTATTCAGGGAGTAAAGGGTTAACCCTTTCCCTGTTCAATATTTATGTGAGAAATAATGACATGGTGACTATTTATAAGTAGTGTTTTTATAATAAAAGAATTTGATAAAAACTGTAGAATCAGATCTTTATCATGTCAGGAGCAAACAGAGCAGACCCTATAGGAGCCGTCTGATCTGGGTCTGCTCTGTTTGCAAATGCACGAAAGGGTGTTTATATGAGGGAAAATTGCACCTTGCAGGCTGTGAATTCGGTGACAAACTCGTGGGTTGTAGAAAGGAATCATGTCAATACTATGAAACTCATATCAGAGCTGATTGCTGTGAGACATGTTATGACGGACCCATTCCAACAACACCCAGGTACACGATCTCGACCACGCCCACGCGTTCGACCACGCCCACACCGTCGACAGGAACCAATCTTCCAACCGTGCCAACATTCACATCAGTGGCAACAGCTACTGTACAGCCAACAGAAGAAGGTGAGTTTGGAGTCAACAAATTGATGGCTTACCATAAAACCAATTTCAATTATTTTGGTCCTTTCCCTTATAAGAATTTTGCATGAATTGGTAAATGCATTAATATTCATTAAGTAATGTTTATAATGTACATTTGCAAGTGTAGTGGTTGCTTTTACAAAAACTGACCCTGATCAGACGACTTCTACAAAAACTGACTGATCTAGCTCTACTCTGTTTGTACAGGTTTTAACCCATTATCTCATAAGCTATTTTTTGATACAACTTCTTTGGATAAATATACCAAAAATGAGCATTAACTAGAGAAAAGGATAATTTTAGAATTTTGTAGTTTGAAACCATTGTGATAAATAGGACATTTGCTCCTATAGGAGCAAATGCTCTATTTATCACAATGGTTTCACAAAGTGACTTTTCCAGAGTCATCAAAAGTCGTCAATATGAGGGAATGGGTTAAAAGACGCTTATATATGAGGGAAAGGGTTAACCCTTCACTCCATAAATATGCATTTCTATGCCTTTCAAGCAGACCCGGACAAGACGGCTTCTATAGGAGCCGTCTGATCAGGGTCTACTCTGTTTGCTTATGATCTGCAATGACCAAACATGTCTCTATGCATGTGCTATTATATCAGTTTATCTAATTTACATCCATCACTTCGTCATTTCTAGCATGAATATTCATGAGTAAAGGGTTAACACTGATCTTGCTTTAAAATAATGTTTACTCAAATTGTAACCATGATCATTTTAGCTCGTATGTGTTTCGAAGAACCAATACGAGCTATTGTCGTAACTGTGGCGTCCATGATATCATTGTTGTCGTCATTGTCATCCAAAAACTATAAAGATGGCTGTTACTTTACCATTCATGCAAATCTTATGAAACGTCTTCTATGAAGTCACTAGTGATGTCATCAAACTGCAAACCGGGAAACAAAAACTACTCAGATTAATCATTGATGTACAGTGCTCCCTCTCTACAACGACACCCTTTGGGATACGAAGATTATATGTGTTGTTCAGAGGGAGTTGTTATAGGGAGGGAAAATCAAACATAATTAGCTTGTTTGCAGATCCGCAGATCAGGTGTATTTCGAGAACTAAAACCGTTATGCCTCAATCAAACCCTATGTTGTGACCACTCTTTATAATCGTCACAAAGTGACGATTCTAAAGAGTGGTCGCAACATAGGGTTTGATAGAGGCATAAAGAAAATATGATGGAAAAAGTTGTTTCTGGAGCCTTGTTGTTTCGGAAACAGTGACATGCGTTGTTGTAAGGAGGGAATCGTTATTGAGAGGGCCGTTGTAGGGAGGGAGCACTGTATTGGCTTTTATTAGATCTAGATCTAATAAAAAGGCTCCAAAACGATGGCTATTACTCTTTTACAATTGATGCAAATCTATGAAACTTCACATACTTATCCAACGCCAGAAGGGTTACAGTCAAACAGATGAGCGTCAACAACTGGATGTGGTGCTCTTGTTTTACTTTTTCTCCATTTCATACAAGTTTTGAGCAAACTACCATTCAAGTGTCACAATGATTGGAGCCAAACAGTTTAAAAATGCATGTCATGTTGCACTTAGCACTATGAACAGGTGCGGAGCCATGACTTCAGAGTAGGGGTGGGTGAGGGGCGTAGATTTTTAAAAGTTGGATGACATCACTAGCTAGTGTCTTCGTAATTGACACTAGTGATGCCACCCGACTGCGAACCGGCAAACAAAAACAACTCAGTTTAAACCCTTGTTTCTTGACTTTAATTAGATCTAGATCTAATTAAATTACTCAAAAGAGTTTGTTATGTCAATTTTAGGGTATGTGTGTGTGTGTGTGTGTGTGTGTGGGGGGGGGGGGGGGTTCGGGGATACACTGACTTTAATCCCTCTAAATCCGCGTCTGATAAAGATCAACTTGGTAAGCTTGTTTAACGTTGTAAAACGTCCTTAACCTTTTCCTCATAGACACCTCAACAGGACCTACTCAAACAACACCCAGGTCCACGACCTCAACCACGCCAACAACCACGCTCACGACAACACCCTCGACAGGACCCATTCAATCGACAGGATTTACTCCCTCAACAGGGCCCGCCTTCTCGATAGGACCCACTCTATCAGCTATCTCAACAATGAGAATGACTGCAAAGCCAACAGAAGAAGGTGAGTTGGGAGTCACCAAATTGATAGCTTACCACGCAACTATTTCCACACATTCTTTTCACATTTTGCATGATCTATATTTAGTCCAAATTGCAAAATTCATGGACAAAATGGTTATAATGAAATAAGGAAGGTGGAATTATAGCCATTGTAGAAAGTAAAGGACATAGCTAACAAATTCCATTAGCAAATAGAGCAGACTCTGATCAGACAACTCCTCTAGGAGCCTTCTAATCTGGATTTTCTGTTTACAAACGTGTAAAAATGCGTTTATAAGAAGGAAAGGGTTTACCCTTTCCCTAAAGAACATTGATGCGTGCATCGGTCACGTCATGAATATTCATTAACATAATTTTTAAGGGTATTTTTGCTTTTTCAAAAGTTGTAAAATCAGATCTCGATATTTCCGTAAGCAAGCAGGAGAATCTGATCAGACGGCTCCTACAAGAACCATATAATTTGTATTTCCTCTGTTTTTAATGGCTTGCAAATGTGTCTATATGAGGGAAAGGGCTCACGTTGCTGCTTTTGCGTTTGTAATGTGCACAATCGGCAATCCCTGGCGGTCACCCATCCAGCCAGTAGCCGCGCAGTCAGTAGCTAAATATCGCTTAATTTCCAAACACATAAACCAAGTCACCAAAGAGCTAGCTCACCAGCAAGGAGAGTTTATAGAGATTATACATTTACATTCTCGCTGTTACATTACTTTCACCACCGAAAAATCTCGACCAGAGATTTCGCCCAGGAAATAACCGTGGATAAGACAATTCCAGTCCGGCAATTGACTTCATCCCACCGCTGCCACCAATTGTAACGTGCATCATCGGCAATCCCTGGCGGTCACACACCCAGCCAGTAGCTGCGCAGTCTGTAGATTGACCTCGCTATTTTTTCAAACACGTTAGCCATGTCGCCAAAGAGCTAGCTCCCCGGCAACGAGAGTTATAGATCTTATTTACTAACAGCCTCGTTGTTACACTTTCGAAGGATCTCTCACTTTCAGAATGTATGTACTTTACACCGTGCTGATCAGGCGGGTATAAAACATCGCCCTATATATCATTCTCAGTGTTATATGTTATGGTCCTTTGGGACCATTAGTTTTTGATGTTATTTTAGAAATTTAAATACCGCTTAAGGCTTGCTAGGTGTGTGAGTAGTATTGCATTTCAAATAGCTGCTCATGAACAGACTCAATAAAACCGATCCTGCATTTTTTTCTTTTCAGTTTGCTGCTTTTGCGAATGGTATCTCACTTTCAAAGTGTTAACACCTGACTCGCTTAGCATTATGAATGCTAACTGTTTAAAACATCATTCACATTTTACTCATATACTCTTTATTGAAACTGGCTCTTGAACTGGCTCTTTGAATAAATCTACTAAGAGGACTATTTACGATTAAAAAGTATTTGTTTTTTACATTTTTATACTTTTGAAACCAATGTGATAAATAGAGAATGGATACAGTATAGGGTTGGGTGGCAAAATAACGCAACTAGTCTTGACAACTACCGAAATTCAGTTAGTATCCGAATATTGGTACACTTCAAAAACAATCACGATTTTCTTTTTCTAAATGCTGTATCAATACAGTTAGGCAAAATGAAATAGGCAACAAGGTGTTTAAAACATGCATATCCTGCAGGTGATAACACACGATCTTGTAGTTTTCTTGATAAAATAAAAATATTTTTGGTAACAAGATATACAAGATTTGCCTCCCGGGTCAACCACAACTGAAAAAATGTTTCACCATTTTTTATCTGCACTGTATATACGAGGGTTGTTCGGAAAGTTCGTAGCATTTTGTTATATCTCTAGTAAGCTTTGTTTGATCAATTTGAAATTTGGTATGTAACTTTCTTGTTTTTTAGAAATATTTTCAAAGAGAGAAATGAAACATATTCTGAAGGGTGGTGATCCCCCGAAAGCAAACATTGCAACACAAAAAGAGAAAATTGCAGACTCGGTTTTATTGAGTCTGTTCATGAGCAGTAATTGAAAGTGCAACACTGCTCACGTCCCCTAGCACCGGCTTAAGCGGTATTCAATTTTCAGAACAAGACGTACTGAAATTCATGATCTCGAAGGATCAGAAGGTATAACAACACTGAGAATGAATGTAATTTTTACCGAATATACAGGTACCGTAGCAACGCAGTAATAGGGACCCGGAGTAGCTCGAAATTATTATTTTTAACATTATTCTAATGAAGCAAACATGATTTCTCTCAATTCCGTTTACGCCAGAAAGGCGCGAAAACGTCTGATTATAACATGACGTCATGACGTCAGTTGCTCAACATTTCAAAACATTGTCAGTGTTTAGTCTACAGAGAGCGGAATTGCGAACTGAAAAAATGACGTCGACTGGTGACGTTGAGTTGCGAAGTGTTGTAAAATTTTGCGTTGCTCTAGATAAATCACCAACAGAAACTCTTAAAATGATTAAATCAACCGGGAAATATGACAAATGCAGCCCGCTTTCGTGTATAAATGGCACTCGTATTATGCGCCGCTCACGTGACCTTGTATATACACAGCTGTATGGCATTGCCCCAGAGTGGGATTGGTACATTATTATTAGAAGAAGAGGATGTGTTTGAATGATTTTAACTCTCACATTAATTACTAGTGTGCTTTATTGCAATAAACTAGCTAAGTAACAAGTCAGCATACGTCAATTTGTGGTGTGGTGGAGTATTTCGTTATAATTTCTCAGTTAATCTTTAAAGTGCAGGAAATCGGTAAATAAGGCTTTGCAAACAGTGTAGATCCATAATAGATGATTGCAAGGGGAAATCCTTTGATCACCTTTTCTTTGTTTAATCAATATTCATCAAGGTAGGGTTTTTATTATTCAGCATGTTAAGGCTAAGTCTATTCATATCAAGCCTATCATGCCAGTTTATATTTCTCTTTTCATTTTATGTTAAATTCCATAGATATGAAACAAAATTATAATTTGATAAAAGGCTAATTTGTTTTACAGCATCAACAGAGAAGCAACAGTTGCCAACAGTTACACCAAGTAAATGAATATCCGCAAGTGAGTATAGACGTAGCAAAGTTAAGGCATTTCATTCATGATTTGTTCAATCTGCGGTAATTAACAACTCCAGGTACAGTAATGTTTTGTATATCAACAAACTAAAAGAGTGTTTAAAACCTGTTGCTTCTATTTCAATGTACATGTAGATCACAGAGGCCACGTCGGTCTATGGTTCAATACTTATTTTAATATGGAAAAATAGTCAAACAGGGAGAGCCACACACGAAATGACACCGCACCAAACATCATCTAACATGAAGCGGTAAAGCCACAAGACAAAACATAACAGGACGCATATCAAGACGAAACACATTAAACATTAAGCATATTAAACAACAAAATTGACCGTAGGCTGAAAGCAGGAGTGCCGCCTTGGAACGGCCAGCAGCCAAAAACAATACAAAAGGCTACTGGGGGACTTAAACCTGGTTTACGGGTACCCAACCTCGTCCTTATCCCACTTTCACCAAAGTCAAAATGTAAATAAAACTCCCCCTAAAACAAAGGTAATTATATAATTAATGCAAGCTAAATACATTAAACAATACAAAACCAAGTTCAGTTTTCCAAATATGATATGACAGAACGCGACTCGAAGAGCCATGCGCGAAAAGTAATTATTGAAGCTCTGAAAGTATAAGTTTTACAATTCTAAACGTTTATGAATTATTTATTTTAAATACCGCTCCTCGCCAGACACTCTGTCAGTTGATATACATGTAAATCTGTTCTTCTTTTACAATAATGTAGAAGTTATATTTATATTATATTATAAAGATGTGGACTCACATTCTCATCTAATGAGTACCAAATGACATGTGACTATAAAGGGAGGCTAATAAGGACTGGAAATGCAGTAGAGTTGTTAGGATCACTTTCACCCCAATCAAGAACTCATTATGTGATAAAGAAGCACATTCATTGGACAATCTGACAAACAATACACTGGAAAGTGCAAGGATAATGTTGAATACACACGCGATATCACATGACCATACTAGACAATTGTACAGTAACACATGTCTATATACATGTACCATAAATATTAGTTATCAACAGTAATGTGGTAATATAAAACAAAACTCTGATATGAAGATGACTATTCTTGATCTACATACTTTACGTGTAACTTCTGGTAAACATGTCATGCTTCCTAAACTTTCCGCCTTATCAACATCTTCATTAAAAGAAATGGACGTGAAAGCCGATAAAATGATTTTAGATCAGATCCTCTCCTAGAAACGACAAATATTCTTTTTGCAAAGTCCTTTTATAAATAAAGGTATTGATTTTATTGACATCCAAAGTATATTTAGAAACAAAAATGTAATTGACACTATTCCTAAATACCTTGAAAATACAGAACCGCGGATTGTCTGCTACAAATATAACAAAACAATCAGAAATACAATTTTCCACTATGACAAAATTGTTGCCGACCTTAATATTAATGATACTATTCCTGATAATTGAAATTGCGCCACCTCAAAAATTTTCTTTTCTCCGGCTGGTCATGTGATTACTGGTATTTTCGAGACAATTAAAGATAAACATCTACGGTCTCTTTTGAATAAAGGTCCCAAATATTAAATACCATTCTTGATATAGTTTAACTCCTATGGAGGGCAGATTGTTGAGGCTTTACAAAAGTGCTGTATTAAATCGTGTCGAAGAGAACATGCTGCGCCTAATGCTCTTTCAAGTTGGTAAACACTATTTTTTTTATATAATTGACAAACGCATTTCATTTTATAGCTCAAATAAACACCTTCTTCCACTTAAACCTAGAATTTCTTTTATACATCTTAAAAATGGTTTACATGATTTCCATTCAAATACGTTTTTGTTCCTGATAAGGCATCGAATAATGTGATTATTATTTGATGATTACATTATATCGATGTCTTGAAGCAGGGATTAATTAATACCAATGCATACATTGCAGTTACTATTGACGAAAAACCATTGTTTCATGTCAAAAAGTGTGAACACCTTGGAATAGATATTAAAATTACACAACACAAACTTCTTACAATGTATTGGTAACCAAAACTACATAAAAACATATAAAGCGCGTTTCATTGCAATTTATAGCACTTGTACAACTACAAAATCATCTATACTTTTGACTTCTTGTTTAAGAAGAAGATAAAAGAACATGTAAAATTCTATTGTGATAAGACTTATGAAAATTCTGGAATAAATCTATTCTAGTCTATAAAGAACTTTTCAGAAGTTTTAACAAACTTAAGAACAAAAGGTTTCTTGCATCAACTGTAAGCGCATGCGATTTTTCTACTAATCCAGAAAGTATTTGCCCGAGAAAAACATCATTTCCGGCATGTAATGCTGAAAAAGCGTTCTTTACTGACGAACAAATGACATTACACCAATTGGACTTGCTCAGAAGTTCGCGAATCACTAGCCTTTCTTCTGGATAACATATTTGTACGTTATGGGAATGCTATATACCACCACGTGATTGGCATTCCTATAGGTACGAATTGTGCACCACTGGTCGCCGATTTGTTTTTGTACTGCTATGAGAGATTTCATGCTACGTTTGAATCCACACTCACAAGACGATGTTATAAAAGCCTTCAATGAAACTTCTCGATATGTGGATGATATTTTAACTTAGATAACCCTTTCTTTGATGTTATGATTCCTACAATATACCCCAAAAGAGCTCAAATTGAATAAAGCTACCACCGACACTTATGCAGCTTTTCTGAATCTAGACCTTAAACTTTAATAATGGAATGAGTTCTGCTAAAATATATGGCAAAAGAGATGATTTCGATTTTAATATTGTCAATTTTCCTCGTCTTGACGGAGAGGTTCCCGTGCCCATCTTACGGGGCTTATATATCTAAACTTATTCGTTTTGCTAGAGCTTGTTCATCTGTTCACTTTTTTAACAGTCGAAATTTTAACTGAAAAGCTGCTTAAGCAAGGATATAGATATCATAAACTAAGAAAAACATTTTCTAAATTAAATTTTCGAAATCTGTCACTAATTGTCCTGAATTTTAAATTATTGGGCATATCCATTTTCTCACTTTGTTCATCAAATATGTTAAAACATGCAGTAAAAAAGATATCCTATAGTACTACAACATACTGCATTTCTGGTTGTCAACCCTTTTACAGTTGCCAATCACGCCGCTCTTTTGCATGTACGCCGACAAGAAAGGTTTATTACTGTTCATGAACAGACTCAATAAAACCGAGTCTGCAATTTTCTCTTTTTGTGTTGCAATTTTTGCTCTCGGGGATCACCTCCCTTCAGAATTTATAATATTCACAACAGCAGATGTGAAGTGCTTGTGTGGCGGCCGTAAAACATCGCCAAGTACTTCATTCTCAGTGTTGTTATGCCTTCTGATCCTTCGAGATAATGAATTTCAGTACTTCTTGTTCTGAAAATTGAATACCGCTTAAGCCGGTGCTAGGGGCGTGATCAGTGTTGCACTTTCAATTACTGTTCATGAACAGACTCAATAAAACCGAGTCTGCAATTTTATGCCCCCGTTGACAATAGTCAGGGGGGGGGGCATTATGTTTTGCACATGTCCGTCCGTCCTTCTGTCTGTCCGTGTGTCACGCTTTTAGGTGCAGTTGGATGTCGCAGTTTTTCAAGTGTTATAAGTCAGTAATTTCTACACTTATACACATGAAACTTCACATACACATCAATTACCATCTGTGCTATCATTTGGCACCCCACCCATGCTGACGGCAAGTCCAAGGTCGAGGTCAACTGACTTGAAAATTTTACGTGCAGTTGGTTGTCACATTTACGTGTAGCTTCTTGTCACAGTTTTTTCATTGTCTTATATCTCCCTAACCACTGTAGCTATTGCCATGGAATTGCATATACACATTAAACACCATCCATACTTTCATTGCACACCAAGCCCATGCTGCCCGCAAGCCCAAGGTCAAGGTCAAATGACTTAAATTTTAAATTTTACGTGCAGTTGGTTGTCACATTTTTTTCATAGTCTCATATCTCACTAACCGCTATAGCTATTGGCATGGAATTGCATATACACATTCAACACCATCCATACTTTCATTACGCACCGGCCCATGGTGCCTGCAAGCCCAAGGTCAAGGTCAAATGACTTAGGAATTTTACGTACACCTAGGCAAGCAGCACCCACACGGGGGCATCACTGTGTCGATTTTTGTGCAGCAAATTTTGCTCTCGGGGATCACCTCCCTTCAGAATTTTTAGTACTCTATGAAGGCGACCTCTGGAATCCCGAAACACGAAACAGAAGGAGGACGTCGAATATGTGTACTGGTTTTTGTCGAACCCTTTATTACTTTTCTAAAGTTACTCTGTTTGCAGCTCAGTCATTGAGTACACCAGCGTTAGGTGGATACAGTTTGTTTCACTTAAATATGTTTTCGTTATACAGTGCTCCCTCCCTACAACGGCCCTCTCAATAACGATTCCCTCCTTACAACAACGCATGTCACTGTTTCCGAAACAACAAGGCTTCAGAAACAGCTTTTTTCCATCGTATTTTCTTTATGCCTCCATCAAACCCTATATAGGGTTTGATAGAGGCATAACGGTTTTAGTTCTCGAAATACACCTTAACTGGGAATCTGCAAACAAGCTAATTATGTCTCCCCCATTTATGGGGAGATATGTTGTTTTTGACAGAGTTGTCTGTCTGTCCGTCCGTCTGTCCGTCCGTCCGTCCGTCTGTCTGTCCGTCACAAACTTGTGTCGCACGTATCTCTTAAACCAGTTGGGTTAGAGTCACTAAACTTCACAAGAATGTTCACCAGCATGAGTTGTTGTGCACCTGGGTTTTTTGAATTGTCTCCCCCTGATAACTTTGGAGTTATTGCCCCTGATGACTTAAAATTAGAAAAAGTTTGTGTCACGCGTATCTCTGAAACCGCTAGTACTAGAGTCACCAAACTTCACAGGAATGTTCACCAGCATGAGTTGTTGTGCACCTATATTTAATTGTCTAGTCCTGATAAATCTTGAGTTATTGCCCCTGATATGAACACCTAAATATATACAAACTTTGTGTCGTGTGTATCTCTGAAACCAGTAGGGCTAGAGTCACCAAACTTCACAGGATTATTCACTAGCATGAGTTGTTTTGCTCTTGTTTTTTTTTAATTGTCTCACCCTGTTAACTTTGGAGTTACTGCCCCTGATGACTTAAAATTAGACAAACTTTACTTATTGTTGTGCATATCTCTGAAACCACTAGGGCTAGAGTCACCAAACTTCACAGAAATGTTGACCAGCATAAGTTGTTGTGCACCTGGGATTTTTGAATTGTCTCCTCTTGATAACTTTTGAGTTATTGCCCCTGATATGATTACTTAAAATTAGAGAAACTTTGTGTCATGCAATTATCTTTAGAACTACTAGGGCTAGAGTCACCGAACTTCACATGAATATTGACCAGCATGAGTTGTTGTGCGCCTGGGTTTTTTGAATTGTCTCCCCTGATAATTCTTGAGTTATTGCACCTGATATGATAACTTAAAATTAGAGAAGCTTTGGGCTGCACGTATCTCTGAAACCAGTAGGGCTAGAGTCACCATACTTCACAGGAATGTTCACCAGCATGAGTTGTTGTGCATCTGGGTTTTAATTGTCTCCCCCTGATAACTTTGGAGTTACTGTCCCTTATGACTTAGAATAATAGAAACGTTACTTTGTGTCGTGTGTATCTCTGAAACCACTAGTACTAGAGTCACCAAACTTCACAGGAATGTTGACCAGCATGTGTTGTTGTGTACCCGGGGATAAGTTTGGAGTTAGACATTACACTTGTGTATTGGAAAGAGGATGGGAGGGGGAGACATCTGTTTTTGTGACAAAAACAAACCTCTAGTTATGTTTGATTTTCCATCCCTATAACAACTCCCTCTGAACAATATATACAATCATCGTATCCCAAAGGGTGTCATTGTAGAGATGGAGCACTGTACATGCGCTTTACCACTATATTTGCCATCGCGGTTGTAATAGATTAAACGAAGAGGGGACATGTTTATTTTCACTGTTTGTGGGTGGGGATTAAATAATTGTAAGATTGTGCGCCCCTAAACGGTTTAAACCCCCAGTGACTATTGTCACTGACCGTTCCAAAGCGGTACTTCCATCTTCCCCTATTGTTCGTTTCTTTATGTTTTGGTAGTTATGTACAATTGTTGTGTTGCCTTGTGTTGCTGTTCGAACGGCTCCTGTATGTGGTGTTTCCAGCATGATTTATATTTGTATTTTTAACAGTTTTGATCCAGATGATAAGAACAGTATTTTGGAACACCCAGTTAACTTCAATGCGTATATGTACAGACAGGTGACAGTTAAATACAGATTAATCCTTTCCTTCAAATAAACGCATTTTCATATATTTGCAAACATAGGAGGAGCTGTCTGACCAGTGCCTGCTATGTTTGCTTCTGGAATTTAATAGATATGTTGCCTTACAGTATGTTCACTTAAATGTTTTTTCGTTATACATGCACTTTAGCACTGTATTTGCTGTCGCGGTTGTTGTAGATTAGTCGGAGAGGGGATACGTTTATTTACACTGTTTGTGTTTTAGGATGGGGATGGAATAAGTGTGAGATTGGGCGACCATAAACCGGTTTAACCCCCCAGTGACTTTTGTCACTGACCGTTCCAAGGCGGTACTTCCATCTTCCTCCTATTGTATGTTTGTTTTGTCTTTGTGCGTCTCTTGTTGTTTTTTCTACTTATGTACATTTGCTGTTTCCTTGTGTTGCTGTTAGGGCGAGTGTTTGTTCTGTATGTGGTGTTTCCTGCATGACTCATTTTTGTACTTTTAGTTTCTAAACTGACTAAATTGGTCAACCTTCCATATCTCATTATAACTTTTTTGTCCATGAATATTCAGTAGGTATTGAATATTGGAATAAAGATAGAACCGGAAAAAGGTTAATATTACGTGTTGAATTTAATAAAAGCAGATTTGTACTTGTAAATATTGTTCTGTTAGAGTGAATCTGTTTTGTTCAATTGGAATAATTTCTATATTTTCAGATGACAGCCAAGAAGTTCTTGAACTGTTGAGGAATCAAAACAATCTGTTGAAGGAAATCTTAGCACAATCCAAACTGACCAATGAAATTTATGGGAACTTTCTTTAAGTGAACATTGAAAGCATTGATCAATAAATGTTTGGTGCAAAATCATATCCTGATATTCTGTCATTGAAAGTCCCGTAACTGTGTCCAAAATGGTTGCATCACAAATTATCTCCTTTATAAGCGTATTCACTTACCGTTATTCATCTGTATACATGTAAATTGATTCCGAAGGAAGGAGATCCTTCAAATGCAAAAGCAGAAATGCATCATGATAAAGAGAAAAATACTCGAGTATTGTGTCATCTGGAGATCATTTAATTATTTATATATTACAAAGACAGCACCGACTGATCAAGCTTTCATACTTAGATGAACATTGGTAAATCTTGTTTGGATGTTGATCAAAATAGTACATCGGTCTTGCTTTGTGGTGCCAATTACTGTATTATTAAATGGATAGCTCTTTATCAATAAAGCAATATTAGTCTTCCGTGTTTGTGGCAGTTAAAGCAAACTCGACAGTGTCAGAAAACTGGCATGCCAGATCCTTGATTTCTTGGAATCTGGTGGAAGTTTCTGTCTTCTGTAATGATTATATATTTATAAACATGGAATATCTAATTCAATTATTCAGCTATGATTTTTGTTTTGATTTTTTGGGGGGTGGGGTGGCTAATAAACCTCAGCAGAATCGTATCTATTTATGTCAGAAGCAAACAGAGCAGATCCTGATCTGACGGCTCCTACAGGAGTTGTCTGGTGTGGGTCTATTCTGTGTGAAAAGGTATAGAAACGCGTATTTATGGATTACAGGGTCAAAATATACAACAGTGCATGAAGACGAAGATTATTTGACGCCAAAATACTTAACCCTTACACCGCCGATGTCGCATAAATGCACCACAACAAATAGTGCAGTCCCGGATCAGACGCTTACAAGGCGGCGTCTGGTCAGGGACTTCACTTTTTGTCTCAAATTCTATTTCTATATATGTGCTTTGTTCCTATGAAAATTGCCTTTATTTATCGCATTGCCTTGTTTTACCGAATGACTTAACACAATGGATTACAGACGACAGTTAGAAATTTGGCGCCAAAAGAGTTAATGGCATTTTGTCTCGATTAACCGACGCGGGTCCAGAATTTTAGATTGGTCGGGGATCGGGGTATATAGATATTTAAAAAGATGGATGACATCAAGATACAAGATACAGGAAGCTTTACTTATAATCGGTTATATAGAATATAATAACATTTTATAGCTTCATAGCTATTTTCCGACAAACAGAGCAAATACAAATCAGTAGATAAAACAACGACACATATATCACATGCTGAACATTTGAAGAACATTGATGTATAGTCTCAAGATTTGAATGGAAAAGTAATAAAGTCAAGCAGGCAAAGCCACATGCAAGACGCAACCACTACCAAAACACCGATAGACAGCATGACATACACACACAACCACACACCCAAACGCACACACACACGAAATGAACACAGAAAACACCAAAAGACACACAAGAACCAGGGACAAACGTTTCACAACATGAACAACCCACAAGCCCAAATCCGCAAGGCAAACAAAAGGAAGGGTGACAAAGAGAGTACCGCCTTGGCACGATCAGCAGCAAAAACACCACTGGGGGTTTAAACCGGTTTACGGACGTCCTAACCTCACACTTCTCTCAAAGTCACCCTAGCTTTACAAATATTGTAAATAAAGGTATCCCCGCTGGACTTACCCACAACATAGACGACGGTGAACACAGGACAACATGTAAAACATAGCATAATAACTGTGACAATCCGTCAAATATGTACTCAATGACTTTGCTGAAGTCAGAGCACCTGCAGGTAAGCCGTTAAGGGCACGACAGGGAAAAAGTAATACATGAGTCTGTTAAGCTCCTCCTGTATCCAAGTTTAAGAGTATACCATCATAGAGTACTACCCTCGGCCTGTCATCGCGCAAGCAAAGAGGGAAGCATAGCTACCGACTGTAAAAGGGTCGATAACCAAACATGCAGTGTGTTGCATAACCTTTCTTTTTAAATGTTTTAATGCGTTTTATAAACAAATCATGAAAATGGATATGCCCCCGAATTTTCCTAAGTTTGTAGATAACATCCCCATAAAATTCTGGTTGAGAAATGCCTTGTCGCAGTAACGTCCGTAGATTGCAATTATATTTACTAATGAGAGGTAAATTTCGATAAAAAATTTAGAAAAGGTTTTCCGAAGTTTGTGATATCTGTAACCTTGCTTAAGAAGTTTATCAGTTATAACTAAATTACGTCTGTTAAAATCTTCAAGCAAAGAACAGGCTCGGGCAAACCTAATAAGTTGAGAAATATAAACCCCATAAGATGTAGAACGTGGCACATCCCCATCTAGAAAAGGATAATTAACAATTTTAAAATTAAAATCTTCTCTTTTATCGTATACTTTGGACGAAACTTTATCATTTGTAATTGAAAGATTCAAATCTAAAAATGAAGCATTAATGTCAGATTGATTCGCTTTGTTTAAAGACAGTTCTTTTGGGTAGATTGAAGAAACCATACTATCAAATTAAGGATTATCTAAATTCAAAATATCGTCTAAATACCTTGAAGTTTTATTAAAAGCATTAACAATATCGGTCTGTGTATCAGGTTTTAAGTTAAGCATAAAATCCCTCTCGTAGCAATACAAAAACAAATCTGCAACAAGAGGGGCACAATTTGTACCCATGGGTATACCAACAACTTGACGATATATGGTATTCCCATAACGCACAAATATATTATCTAAAAGAAAGGTAAGATCAAGTAGTTTGGGAGGCTGTTCCAGACTTGGGCGGCCAGAAACATGAAAGACTTTTCCATATGATAGGTACTCGGTCTGACTTTGGGTATGTTAATCATGTGAATATACCGAAAGAAGTAAGATGATGAAAATGCTTTGAAGCTGACTAAATCAGGCAGATAGGACGAAGAAATATTGTAGAGACATTTAAACGTTTCTAGAGCCATAGATCTAATTCTGCTTAAATGCAGTGTTGGCATATTAGCTTTTTGTAGCAGATCTCCATAAGTTGAATACTATTCTGAGAGCTCTGTGCTGGATTTTTCCCATTTTTCAGTGTTTGCCTTAGAGCAGAACTGCCAAATAAGTGCACAAAAGTCAAAATCTCCTGAATGACTTGTAGATGAAACTAGTGCAGTCCAATGGTAAAAACTTACTTATTCTAAATAGAACATTCAACTGACCAGCAACCTTTTGCATATTTTAGTAACATGATTGTTAAAATTGAGGAGACTATCTATCGCTACACCTACAAGTTTCACAATTTCTTCACACTCAATAGATACATTATTTAATTCAAATTCTTTCAGTCGATCTTTTATTTTCTTTCCAGCAGATATAGCTTGGAATTTGTCTGGGTTTGCTTGCATCTGATCATCTCAATTAGTCAATCAAAATTTTACTTTCGGTTTCAAGGGTAGTTTTGAGTTAATATTTGAACCGCTATATGAGATAGTGTTGTTACCAGCGTAGTTGTACGGACTGGATTTATCAATGAGAAGGAAGAAATCATTCATGAAAATGTTAAATTATATTGGTCATAAAATATGTCCCTGTGGTACACCCTTAGTTATGTCGAGCCACGAACTGTTAACTTGTCAGAGTTTCACGCATTGTTTTCTACATGACAGATAATTTTAAATTAAACAGCATGCGTTTTCAGATAAACCATAATCTTTCAGTTTGAGAATGATGAGGTAATGTTGCAAATAGTCAAAGTCCTTCGATAGGTCCATGAGAATGGCTGTCACGCACTCATTGTTGTCGAGGGCTTTTTTCCAGTCTTCAACTAAACGTAGAAGTGTTGTCTGACATCCATATTTAGGCCTAAAAGCAGATAAAAACGTATTAAAACACTTCTGCAAAGTGAGCGACTTAAAAGCTGCTAATTTATGACTTTGTCAAACAGTTTAGCCCTTTCCCTCATATTGACGACTTTTGACGACTCTGTAAAAGTCACTTTATGAAACCATCGTGATAAACAGAGCATTTGCTCCTATAGGAGCAAATGCTCTATTTATCACAATGGTTTCAAACTTCAAAATTCTAAAAGTTCCCTTTTCTCTAGTTAATGCTCCTTTTCGGTAGATTTACTCAAAGAGGTTGTATCTAAAAATAGCCTATGAGGTAATGGGTTAGAGGCAGATGAAAGTATACTAACAGAGCGAAATTTTGCGCAATGCTAGAGTGGTCTACATCACCAGTGTCTTTGTAATGTAATTAAGTCAAACAGTAATAATAGAGAGAACAGGGATATAAAACAACCTCAGATTAAATCATTGTTTTATTGAATTTTATGAGATCTAGATCTAATAAAATTATTCAAAAAAGTTTTGTTTTGACAGTTTAGAGGGTGGGGTGGTGTACACCGACTCCGCACATCTTAACCGGCGCCTAATTACCACACAGAGTGCTAAGGTAGATTTTGTGTTTTGATCACCACATCATCTGCTACTGCAGATCCTTTATCGTATACAGTAAAACCTCTCTATAACGGCCATTAAATTATGTTAATTAGTTGGTATTAAGGGCAGGTGGCTGCTCAAAGCAAGGTGAGAGTAAAACAGAACGCTCCTATAGGTGCGTTCTGTTTTACTGTCACCTTGCTTTAAGCAGCCATCTGCCTATAGCACAAACTACTTGATGTAATTTAGTGGCCGTTATAGAGAGGTTTTACTGTTTAATCTACTTTATTTGCCTACAGTATTTACACTCGCTAATTGACAGCCATTTTCTACTGAAAAGGTTCACTTGTTACCATAGTGATAACAAAAAAGTATAAGTGGGTAATCGGATCCCTTGGACCTGAAGAAAATCACTTATCACTTACTGAATGCTTGACCTTTAACCCGCTGTGAAAAGATAACGTCTGCTCAATTTTTATTCTGGCGCCATTTTTTACTACAGTAAACCCTCATTATACCGGCATTCGTTACCATGGCACCCTCGTTATACCGGCAGTATGCATCGAAATACAATTACCGTTAAGTCTTTTAAACAACCACTGAATAAATAGGTACAATGCCAATAAGACAGTTGATTGCTTAATGCAGAACACAAGAGGGGGCTTTTTGCACTTCTTGTGTTCTGCATTAATTGTTCACCTGTTGGTAGTAGTTTAAAATTGGCCATATGGTTCCTTTCATATTTAAACTCGTTATAACGGCAACCTCGTTATACCAGCAAAATGTCTGGAAACAAACACCTCCGTTGTAACGAGGGTTCATTGTACTACCAATTCGATGAAGCTTTTGAGAAAGAAGTTACCGATTGTCAAACAACTGGATCCTGATGAGACGCCATGTTACTCGGCGATTTGCTCCGCGTCTCATCTGGGTCTGTTTGCAAATGAGCCAAAGTGGTGGATGGTGAGCACTCGGAACATCTCTGATATTTTCTGCAAATTCCGAACGCTGACTGAATAAGACGAGTAGTTACGAATGTGATAAGGATACATAATTGTCAACAACCTCCGTGTACAGTGTCCCAATAAAAGTACAGAGGTAATTAGTGTAGACTTTGATCGGAGTGGGGTGGCGGATCTGATAAGTCTGCATTATTCTGTGTATACACATGGATTTTTACTGGAAATCACTTCCTGTAGAAACATCCTCAAATTAGAAATTTAGAATCATTCGCAGTACATAGTTGATTGATTCCATTCTACTGTACAGGTTTAACGCTATCCTTGTTGAAAATTCATGTAAGAAATGACATCATGAATATTTATTAGTTATTTTTTTTATAATAGTATAACTACACATATGTTTAGTATTGGTAGAAACTGTATAGTTAAAAGAGTTATTAAATAAAGCAGACCCGGATCAGACGCCCCCTACAGCAAAGGCGTGAAAAGGTGTTTATATGAAGGAAAGGGTTAAATGCATCAACAGAAAACTTTTTTCCGTGCTTCCAATTAAAGAATTAATTTCATAATTGATTTTTCTAAAGATTATCAACCTTAAAAACTGTATATCCAGATGAGACGCCGAGTTGCAATGCGTTTGATCTGGATCTGGATCTAAATCATATGCATTGCTGATCATGAAATCGTCCATGTAAAAATAAACAGACATTTTTACTTCATGAATATTCATGCTAGAAATTATAACATGACTATCAATTGCATGATTGTTTTACAGCATTGTATGAAAACATGAAGGTTTGGTTATGTCCGAAACTGTGCAGGCTCAGATGCATTGCAGAACCCCTCTACTGTGTCATGGATGTCTTCATAAAGAGGTGGTTGCTTAATGCAGGTCGAATATAATGCAAAAAGCTCCCAATGGAGGTTTTTGCATAACATTCGTCCTGCATTTAACTGTCACCTCTCTCTACGATCTAGAATTAGAACTGTTTGGGATCGCACTATAGGGGTTTAGTATAAATTATCTATGAGCTAGCAGAGCAGACCTTGATTAGACGGCTTCTTAACCCATTACCTCATAGGCTATTTTTAGATACAAACTCTTTGAATAAATCTACCGAAAAGGAGCATTAACTAGAGAAAAGGAAAAGTTTAGAATTTTGTAGTTTGAAACCATTGTGATAAATAGAGCATTTGCTCCTATAGGAGCAAATGCTCTATTTATCACAATGGTTTAAACATGTGACTTTTACAGAGTCGTCAAAAGTCGTCAATATGAGGGAAAGGGTTAACCATTTCGGCGCCAAATTTCTAATTGTCGTCCACAATCCGATTTTTGTTAAATCATTTGGTAAAATAAATAAATGAGATAAATAAATGCAAATTTCAAAGGAATAAAGCCAATGTATAGAAATGGAGATTGAGACAAAAAGTGAAGTACCTGATCAGACGCAGCCTTGAAAAGACGGCGTCTGATCTGGGATTGCACTATTTGTCGTGGTGTATTAATACGAATTCGGTGGTAAAAGGGTTAAAGGTCCTTCTGACCTGGCTCTATTCGGTTTGGAAACGCATGGTGGAGCGAAAGAGTAAAGGATTAACCCCTTTAACTCCAGTGGGAAACAAGCATTATGTCAAATATTAATCTCGATAACTAGTAATTGCTGTCAATTACTTGTAGTAGTCTGAACATAGAATCCATTAGATATGAATAAAGGATTTTTAAATTGTATAGAATATGTTAAAATATCCTCGTTTGTTTATACTGAGACCCCAATATTGATCTGCAAAATATTGAGTGCAAACCCGCCATATTCTCAAGGGAGTGTCGCCATTATAGACGGTTAAAATTTGCGTGTGTTTAATTCATCCTGATGCAATTACGTACACGAACTTGGACAACTTGCACTTTGAGATAACTTAACCATTTCGGCGACAAATATCTAATTGTCGTCTGCAGCCCCTTTTTTAACCCTTCGCTTGCTATTCGCGTCAATATACTTACATGTAAATAGTGAAGACCCAGATGAGACAGCTCCTTCAGGAGCTGTCTCATCAGAGTCTGCACTATTTACAAGTTGATTGTGCAACCAGTGCTCTCCACGGCGGTCATTGCACAGCGAAATACTTTTACACAGTGAAGATATATGTAATTATCCAACAGGGCATGGGTAAAGAAGTCGTAATGTATTTCAAAATTCAGCAAGAGAAGGGTTAATCATTGGGTAAAATAAGGAAATGAGATAAATAAATGCAACTTTCAAAGGAATAAAGCACAGATCTAGAACTAGAGATTGAGACAAAAAGTGAAGTCCCTGATCAGACGGCGGCGTCTGATCTGGGACTGCACTATTTGTCGTGGTGCATTTATGCGACAATTGGTGGTGAAATTGTTAAAAGTAAAGTCCAAAATAACAATACAGAATTGATCTAAAATGCATCAATATCTAAATCAATATCTAAAAGCACGTCTGACAGCTAAATGCAGGTCGAAAGTAATATAGGAGCTTTCAGCATTACTTTAAACCTGCATTAAGCTGAGAACTGGGGGAAAATGTTCACATTGGAAATCGTATGACTAGAACCCTGTTATCTAAAAGTAATTCGTATGGTCCCCTGAAGTTCGAGATATCGATGTTTGATTATAGTGTCTTTGTGTGCACGTAACGGTTTGGGACATTCATATTTATTACGTATGATGACGTATCTCATTCCCGTCTAGTCATGGTACTTCTGTATTGTCTAATCTAAATCCCAAACTCCTCTTAACCCATTACCTCATAGGTTATTTTTAGATCATTACCTCATAGGCTATTTTTAGATACACTCTCTTTGAATAAATCTACCGAAAAGGAGCACTAACTAGAGAAAAGGAAATTTTAAGATTTTTTTTTAGTTTGAAACCATTGTGATAAATAGAGCATTTGCTCCTATAGGAGCAAATGCTCTATTTATCACAATGGTTTCACAAAGTGACTTTTACAGAGTCGTCAAAAGTCATCAATATGAGGGAAACGTTTAAACGCACGAAATTGCCACAAAGTGTAAACAATTGAAAAAACAATTACCCCTTTACTCCATAAATACGCCTTTCTACGCCTTTACAATCAAAGTAGACCCAGACCAGTTTACTCTTATAGAAGCCGTCTGATCTTGGTATGATGTTTGTTCATAAATAAATTAAATATGATTCTACAGATTATGTCATGGCCAAATATTTCTTTATTCACGTGCCATGTTTCGCGTTTTCTTCGTGAAACTAGGGCCAAACAGGTTAGGGACTTGGATCATGATGGCCAATCGCCAGAAGCAACATTGTTCTTGTTCACTACAAACAATACAAAACAGATTAACCCTTTCCTTTATGTAAGTGTATTTTGACGCATCTGCAAACAGAGTAGACCCAGATCAGACGGCTATTATACATGTAGGAACCGTCTGGTCAGGATCCGCTCTGTTTTCTTATGGTGTCATATAGATCTGATTATACAGCTTCTGCCAGAGCCAAAATATCCTGCGTTCATATGCCAGTATTAAAATAGTTATATTAATATTCATGAAATCAATATTTCCTACATGAATATTCATCAGGGAAAGGGTTAATTGGCTTCATTTAGTAGAGTTTATAAGATGCGAAGTTAAACGCCTAAGTTATGACTACTTAACCCAATATCTCATAGGCTATTTTAGATACAACCTCTTTGAATAAATATACCGAAAAGGAGCATTCACTTGGGAAAAGGAAACTTTTTGAATTTTATAGTTTGAAACCATTGTGATAAATAGAGCATTTGCTCCTATAGGAGCAAATGCTCTATTTATCACAATGGTTTCACGAAGTGACTTTTACATAGTCGTCAAAAGTCGTCAATATGAGGGAATGGGTTAAATATGAGGGAATGGGTTAAATATGAAGGAATGGGTTAATTTAGTTATTCTATGAATATTCATATGAGAAATAATGCCATCGTGCATATTGATGGCGCATAAACACAGGAGGTTCTGGCCATGTCAGAAGCTGTAGAATCATATCTAGATCTAGATCTGTATTATTTCATATGCAAACAGACTTCTACACGAGCCATCTGATCTTGGACTTCACTGTTTTCAGAGGTGTGTAAAAGTGTATTTATGGAGAGCAGGGTTTAATGCTGATTTACACTCTTCTTAAACATCCGGGTTATCCAGCATCTTTGAATCGAAGCTGACAATAAAGGAGAATGTTCGCATGTCATACCCTGAATATTTTCACTATCACGTAGGTCATGTGTCAAACAGTATGGGCCCAGATGAGACGCCGAGTGCCGAGTTACTCGGCCTCTCGTCTGCATTCAAGCTGTTTGAAAGTACTAGTCAGACATGTTAACCCTTTCACCGCCGATGTCGCAAAAATGCACCACGACAAATAGTGCAGTCCCAGATCAGAAAAGGCGGCGTCTGATCAGGACTTCACTATTTGTCTCACACTCTATTTCTATATATGTGCTCTATTCCTGTGAAGTTTGCATTTATTTATCTTATTTCCTCATTTTACGGAATGCTTTAACAAAATTGGATTTGCAGACGACAATTAGAAATAATTTGGCACCGAAAGGGTTAAGCGTGACTTGACTCGCATTTGCGATTAGTTTGGATCTAAACGAGACGTCGAGTAACTCGGTACTCGGCGTCTCATCAGCATCCAAACTGTTTGACACTCGGTTTCTCAAAGACTCGAACAAATCAGAAGGAAGTAAAAATGCTACAAAGATCGGACTTTTTGCAGGCATAATTTTTCCACTAGATAAATATAAATTATTTAATTTAACACTATCAGTGATATTAATTAACCTACGTCACGGATTGCATCATATTTTGCGTCATACGTTTTCTCCATAAATATGCCTTTCTACGCCTTTGCAATAAGTGTAAACCCTGATTAGACGGCTTCCACAGGAGCCGTCTGATCAGGATCTGCTCTGTTTGCTTTATGAAATAATATAGATGTAATTTTTAAGTTTCTCTCATAGCCAAAAGTTTACACGTTTATATACCATTATGGAAATGTATCACTCATATGCCGTGTGGGAGTGTCGAAACAGAATGCCGCAAATTGTGGAAATGCGCTAGTGCACTTTTTATCCAAATAAGCAGAAGTTTGAATCTGGTTGTTCTACGCTGTAACCAATGGCCAAAAATAGCTGTCAGATATAGCATGTTTCACTTTCTATGGCAATTTTAAGGGTTAAGTGATAAAAGGAATCTTACATTCGTGTTCATTACACATTGTTTTCATGATTATGTTACACCCAATAAAACTCGTGTTATATTATTATAGTAAACTCGTTTCATAAAATTGATTTGTAATAAACACTCATGTAGATCTAATATCCTCCATTTAATTAATATTCATGATGTCATTATTTCTGACATGAATGTTCATGGTGATAGGGGTTAAGAAACCTTTGCAGGCAGCTTAAATTCAAATGAAAACACAGACTACAATAAAACCTCTCTATAACGCGGCCACTGAATTGTGTTAATTAGTTGGTATTTAGGGCAGGTGGCTGCTTAAAGCAAGATGAAAGTAAAACAGAACGCTCCTATAGGACCGTTCTGTTTTACTTTCACCTTGCTTTAAGCAGCCACCTGCCTTTAACACAAAATACTTGATGTAATGTAGTGGCCGTTATAGAGAGGTTTTACTGTAATTCAGTGCCTCATTCAAAATCAAACATTTGCTACAATCGTGAATCCTGCATAAAGAGTTAATTTAAAAAGTGATTTCTTAACAATACCTTTTAAAAAATTAAAAAATAATTTTATAACAATACCTTTTAAATAATCGCAAAAGTTAGCTTTCAATGTTCATCTTCGTGAGCTTCTTCTGGTTTTCCTGGGGCGTTTTCTGCAGCTAAAATGAATGAAAGGGTCATAATTACATTTGCCGTGAGAAAGAGAACAAACAAAATATTGTCAAACGCCTTGACTAGATCTGGCCAGGTCACACCAGAAAGGTCATACGTTGATCCGGTATGATTGGCCGACTTGTTGTTGCAGTTTTTGTCTAGGTTCGCACAAGAATTCTCCCGATTAACTAGATCTATTCGTTCGACGTTTGTGTGCTTGACCCCATTCTCGACGGCGATCTTTGAGGGTCGCCTGAAGTTACAATAAATGGCAACTTTCGCCAGACAGTGCGGGACCTTCAAATTTGGGTCCCTGTGATGAATTCGTATTTGCACGATCGTGATAAAGGCTATGATGACGCTTGCAAGGGAATTCAAGAAAACATAGACGTTTAGCAACGAGATATGGTCGGAGTTTTCTGGTAGTCTCCCGCTGACAATTGTCAAGAACACGGCAATGGACAGGAATACAGTAATAGCGAAGCCTGCTTTCTCACCCGATCGCACTGGCAACAGGAACACACAGTTATTAAGAAATGAAAGCAAGGAAATTGGCAATATAACGTTCAGAACTAAATAAAATGGGTTCCTCTCGACAGACAGTTTGCCTATCACATGATCACCATCCTCGTCATGAACAGTTTCCAAGCCAGTTTCAACTATAGACCACCCAGAAACGCCACCGTAGGAATGTATGTCAAAATGATCCGATTCGGACATGACAATTAATTCGGACGAGGCGTATCCGAATGGCTCAAATATCAACGTGCAAGTTTGCTGATCAAACGGAAAGTTTGTGACGTCTGTCGTGCATGTTGTTTCAAACACTTCCATCGTGAGCCACGTTACCTTCCCATCGTGGTTGACAGTTACAGGCAGTGACGGAGTTCCAAATTCCGCCTGCTTGCTGACAGAGTTCTCCAAGAATATGTATGGTTTCCAAATTTCATTTTGTAAAACATGAATATGCTCTACATTACTGAATGCAGTCGGGTCCCATGTCAGAAACTCATCATACCATGATTGTGTAACTTTTGTGGCTAGAGTGATTGTTTGTTTCACTTCATTGAAGTCGATTATTGCAACTAAAGACAAACTAATGTTTACCGTAGTCACCACATCTGAATCGTTCACTGGTCGGACGTGTTTATTATACTTTTGTACATTGAATATATGGTCCCATATATCTTGAAAGTTACCAGCGTCTGTCACTTTCAAAGACATAAAAAAGAATCCAGCGAGGGAAAAATATTCCAATAAGTAATGTTTTGGCATACTTCGACTGTTTTAAGTTATGTTCTGTTCGATTAAAATACGAACTCGTTCGTTCACTGATAATCCGCTCTGGGCTAATTCAAATACGCTTATATCACTAGTTATTCCAATATGACGATTATATATGTGTATACAGGTGTAATAATACCTGATACCTAGTTCAAGTGAATTGAAGTTGAAGCATTTCTAGTATACAGTAAAACCTGTCTTAAGCAACCATTAATTTATTGAACATATGAGTCATAATAAGCAGGCGGTTGCTTAATGATAGGCAAATGTACAACAGAAAGCTCCTATAGGAGCTTTCTGCATTACTGTTGACCTGCATTAAGCTACCAACTGCCTTACAGACCCATAATTCGACCTCTTTCCAATGACCGCTTAAGACATACTCTTCTGTACCCAGACACTTTTCTAAATGACTCTGTTATGCGTGCCATAGACTATGACAATCCTGGCTCCAATGTTGATTGAATGTGATTAGAGATATCATAAAAGGTTACTAATAGAATGCATTGATAAGCAAACTATTGACACAGTCTCGGGAGAATAAATGCAGCATTTCCCGATCCTTTATAGTACAAACCTTAGGGATTGGTAGCAAGATTTGATCAAAAATCAATGCATCTACTATAGATATATACATTAGAATAGGACAACAGATAATGGTGCGTTCAACTACTAAACTCGTCATTTCTCCACAAAACCCTAAGTTGTGACTACTCGTTAGAATCGTCTCGACGAGAGTTTGGAAGAAAAGTTAAGGGGTTATTCTTGAAAATGTTTCAATTTACCCATCATCTCTGGACTACTGATTAGAATCTGTCATAAAATACATTTCATTGCTTGGACACAGGAGTTTTGAAATGCAAGTGGTTGCATAAATCAATGCAAAACTAGGAGCTTTTCATATTGCTTTTGACCTCCCTTAAGCTACCAGGTGCGTTACATACCCACTTTTGATGGCCTACTATACAAGGGAAACAATACGTCCGTTTGTTTTTATTCTGACCGATTTTTACCGCTGTTTCTCCGATGCGGATCAACCTAGTATGTTATCAAGCAATTATATGCATGCGCAACATATTGCTCTGTCAGAAATATATTCCCAATCGACAATTTTGCTGGATACTCATTTACATCACATAACTTTGATTGTCTCCAGGTTAGTATAACCAACACGTATTGTTTTTTCTTTATTAATTTCTGTATTTACTGTTTCTAACATAATATGTTGATTGGTACACAACCTATTTTTCCTGCGTCTGTATGTACAGTGTTATATTTTCGATAACCAATCCCGTGTTGATATGGACTCATCTTTGATACTAAGTATAGAATCTAGAAATAGAGATTGAGACAAATAGTGAAGTCTCTGATCAGACGCCTCCTTGTCGTGGTGCATTTATGCGACTGCGGCGGTGAAAGGGTTATGAAAAGTTAATCTCTAATGACAACTCGTGACAGATCCTATGTTTCTATGAATTTTCTTAGACTTAAAACATACAATAGAACCTCTCTAAACCAGATAAGAAATTAGATACTTTTAGACAGGCGTCTGCTTAACCCATTACCTCATAGACTATTTTAGATACAACCTCTTTGAATAAATCTACCGAAATGTAGCATTAATTAGGGAAACGGGAACTTTTAAAATTTTATAGTTTGAAACCATTGGGATAAATAGAGCATTACAATGCTTTCACAAAGTGATTTTTACAAAGAGTCGTCAAAAGTCGTCAATATGAAGGAATGGGTTAATGCAGGGTGAAAGTCGTGCAAAAAGTTCCTATAGGAGTTTTCTGCATGACTCTCACCATGTCCCACTCCAAGACCGATATGTATACTAATGGAAAAGTAGTAAAGTCAAGCAGGCAAAGCCACATACAAGACACAACCACCACCAAAACACCGATAGACAGCATGACACACATACACAACCACACACCCAAACGCACACCCACACACCAGATGAACACAGAAAACACCAAGAGACACACAAGAACCAGAGACGCAAGGCAAACGAAAGGAAGGGTGACAAAGAGAGTACCGCCTTGGCACGGTCAGTAGCATAAACACCACTGGGGCTTTAAACCGGTTTACGGACGTCCTAACCTTACACTTCTCTCAAAGGCACCCTAGCTTTACAAATAGTGTAAATAAAGGTAGTCCCGCCGGACTTACCCACAACATAGACAACGGTGAACACAGGAACAACATGTAAAACATAGCATAATAACTGTGACAATCCGTCAAATATGTACTTAATGACTTTTCTGAAGTCAGAGCACCTGCAGATAAGCCGTTAAGGGCACGACAGGGAAAAAGTAATACATGAGTCTGGTAAGCTCATCCCGTATCTGAGTTTAAGAGTATACCATCATAGAGTACTACCCTCGGCCTGTCATCGCGCAAGCAAAGAGGGAAGCATAGCTACCGGCTGTTAAAGGGTGGATAGCCAAACATGCAGTGCGTTGCAATATAATGGTATCATAACCATTCTTCTTAAATGTTTTAATGCGTTTTATAAACAAATCATGAAAATAGATATGACGCCGAATTTTCCTAAGTTTGTAGATAACATCCCATAAAAGTCTGGTTGAGAAATGCCTTGTAGCAGTAACGTCCGTAGATTGCAATTATATTTACTAATGAGTGGTAAATTTCGATAATAAAATTTAGAAAACGTTTTCCGAAGTTTGTGATATATGTAACCTTGCTTAAGAAGTTTATCAGTTATAACTAAATTACGACTGTTAAAATCTTCAAGCAAAGAACAGGCTCGGGCAAACCGAATAAGTTGAGAAATATAAACCCCATAAGATGTAGAACGGGGCACCTAATTGAACTTCCGGTTAAGAGAGGTTTTACAGTACAAAATCAGAGTGTATCGTCCGAGAGAGTTTAGACTGTTTTATTACTAGTTACCGGAATGCTCTGCCAAAAATGAATGGGTACTAACACTGAATACGATTTGAAAAGAAACTGTTTTACTAACAGATTGTTAATATTATCCGTCCTCATTGTATCTCTGGGCATTGCGTAATTCAGAAAATAATTTACAAATGAACTGCGATATCTCAAACTCGGATAAATCGAAGTCCGGGATAACTCGAACTTAAAGTTTGATCTTTCCAAAATTTACAATAAATAATTGTTCTAATATGTATCACTACGCCAATGTAGAAACAAACGTGACAGCTTAATGTAGGTCGAAAGTAATGCTGAAATCTCCTACGGGAGCTGTGTCAGGGTAATTAAATTAAAACCTGTTTTCTGACTGGATAGATATTTGTACATGATCATGTGGCCCAGAGGTCTAGATTAATTAAAACATTTCTATGAATATTATCTTTATTTCTCCAAACCTTTTGTTATGACCACTCTTTAGAATCTTGTTGAATCTTAAGAGACGATTCTTAAGAATGGTTCCAACAGAAGTTTTGGTAGAGAAATAAGAGTTTTATTGTTGTGTTTTTAAAACTAATTATACCTCTTTTTGACGGCCGCTTAACCCTTTACCCAATAGCCTGTTTCTAGTTTTGAAGACATATGACCACTTAAAGCAGGTTGAAAGTAAAGCAGAATGCGCCTTAAGGCGCATTCTGCTTTACTTTCAGCCTGCTTTAAGCTACCACCTACTAGGATATAGAAAATATTTATTATGCAATATGTTCATGACTGTATGAATTTGAACTATTTTCTTCAGCGGAGGAATAAATCAAACACGCTAAAAGCCGCTTCTATCAGGTAAAGGGTTAAGACAGTTTCTACAGTATACAAATGAAAGAATAATCATTTACCCATACCACGCACTAGTTCATAGCACGCGAAATGCGTTTGATGTCGTAGAAACAAAATTACTGTTGGGAAAATGAAAGTGTGTCTTGTTTCCTTTGTGTATATTTATAGTACATGTATTGATGCTTTGACAAACTATGTAAACAGTCCCTGTGGTACTAGCTATTATGATCAGTTTACCCTTTCCTTTGAACATATAAACGCCTTTGCACACATTTGCAAACAGAATATACCCTGATCAGATGGCTCCCGAAAGAGCCGTGTGGTATGGGTATGCGCTGTTTACTTGTCGTAGGGTATAGATCGGTTTTACAGTTTCTGCCTGTCAGAGTCAAAACATTATAAAAATATCTAATTAATATTCATGGTGTCATTTTTTCTACATGAATAAGAGTCAGGGAAAGTGTCAAAACTTATCACGGCACTTTTATCACAAAATTGATTTGCTCACAGAAGTGGCTGAAATACGCTTCATCTCGGTGAGTCTAGCTAGATTCTTTATTAAGTATCAATGATGAGTCTTTGCATGCCCGGCAAGGTTATCGAACGTTTACTACTGTACATATAGACGCAGGAAAAATAGTTTGTGTACCAGTCTAAACCTTATATTACACATTTTAGAAAAAAATACAGAATTTAGAGAGAAAACAATACGTGATGGTTATATTAACCTGGAGACAATCAAAGTTATGTGATGTTAATATGTATCCAGCAAATATTTCGATATTTCTGACAGAGCAATCTTTTGGGCATGCAGTGGACTACTTTTTAACATTTCAGTATAATCCGCATCGGTGAAACGGCGTTCAAAATCGGTTAAATTTAGTACAGACATAATGTGTCCCTTGTATAGTAGGACTTGTCGTCAGTGGCAATCAAAAGTGGCCTAAGCAAGGGTCTGTAAGTCAGGTGGTAGCTTAATGCAGGTCAAGAGTAATACAGAAAACTCCTATCGGAGTTTTCTGCATTGCTTTTGTCATGCATTAAACAACCACTTGCTTATAAGTCTCCTGTACTCAATAAATGAATAGTCGCTTAACCCTTTCCCTCATATTGACGACTTTTGACGACTCTTTAAAAGTCACTTTGTGAAACCATTGTGATAAATAGAGCATTTGCTCCTATAGGAGCAAATGCTCTATTTATCACAATGGTTTCAAACTACAAAATTCTAAAAGTTTCCTTTTCTCAAATTAATGCTCCTTTTCGGTAGATTAATTCAAAGAGGTTGAATCTAAAAATTGCCTATGAGGTAATGGGTTAAACAGGTTTTACTGTATATATTTATAGTACATACATTGATTTTTTTATCAAACCTTGCTATCAAATTTTGCTATCAATCCCTGTGGGTGGCACCAAACTGGATCAGGGAAAGGCTGTATTTACTCGCCTAAGATTATGTCAATAACTACCACATCAAGGCATTCTATCAGTAACCTTTGATGATACCTGCGATCATATTCAATCAACATTGGAGCCAGTATAGTCATAATCTATGTCACGCATAGTACAGTTATTTAGAACAGTGCCTAGGGTACAGTAGTGTATGTCTTAATCGGCAACCAGAAAGCGGACTAATTATGGATCTACAAGGCGGATGGTAGCTTAATGCAGGTAAAACATGCAGAAAGCTTCTGTAGGAGCTTTCTGTGTTATTTTTTGCATGCATTAAGCAATCACATGCTTATTAAGACTCCTATGTTAACTACATTAATAATCGCTTAAGACAGGTTTTACTGTATACTAGAAGTGCTTCAACATCAGGTGACTTGAATACGATATGAGGTATCGTTATATCGGAAAAACTAGTGATATAAGTGCAATTGAATTAGCTTAGAGTGGACATTCAGTGAAAGAACGACGTCGGAGTTCTAGCGAACAGAAAATAACTTATAAAGATCTAACTATGTTAAAACATTACTTATTTGGATATGTTTGCCTCGCTGGATTATTATTTTTCATGTCTTTGGGAGGGACAGACGCTGGTAACTTTCAAGATATATGGGACCATATATTCAATGTACAAAAGTATAATAAACACGTCCGACCAGTGAACGATTCAGATGTGGTGACTACGGTAAACATTAGTTTGTCTTTAATTGCAATAATCGACTTTAATGAGGTGAAACAAACAATCACTCTAGCCACAAAAGTTACACTATCCTGGTATGATGAGTTCCTGACATGGGACCCGGCTGCATTCTGTAATGTAGAGCATATTCATGTTTTGCAAAATGAAATTTGGAAACCATACATATTCTTGGAGAACTCTGTCAGCAAGCAGACGGAATTTGGAACTCCGTCACTGCCTGTAACTGTCAACCACGATGGGAAGGTAACGTGGCTCACGATGGAAGTGTTTGAAACAACATGCACGACAGACGTCACAAACTTTCCGTTTGATCAGCAAACTTGCACGTTGATATTTGAGCCATTCGGATACGCCTCGTCCGAATTAATTGTCATGTCCGAATCAGATCATGTTGACATACATTCTTACGGTGGTGTTTCTGGGTGGTCTATAGTTGAAACTGGCTTGGAAACTGTTCATGACGAGGATGGTGATCATGTGATAGGCAAATTGTCTCTCGAGAGAAACCCATTTTATTTAGTTCTGAACATTATATTGCCAATTTCCTTGCTTTCCTTTCTTAATAACTGTGTGTTCCTGTTGCCAGTGCGATCGGGTGAGAAAGCAGGCTTCGCTATTACTGTATTCCTGTCCATTGCCGTGTTCTTGACAATTGTCAGCGGGAGACTACCAGAAAACTCCGACCATATTTCGTTGCTAAACGTCTATGTTTTCTTGAATTCCCTTGCAAGCGTAATCATAGCCTTCATCACGATCGTGCAAATACGAATTCATCACAGGGACCCAAAATTTAAGGTCCCTAACTGTCTGGCGAAAGTTGCCATTCATTGTAACTTTAGGCGACCCTCAAAGGTCGCCGTCGAGAACGGGGTCAAGCACACAAAGGTCAAACGAATAGATCTAGTTAATCGGAAGAATTCTTGTGCGAGCCTAGACAAAAACTGCAACAACAAGTCGGCCAATCATACCGGATCAACGTATGATCTTTCTGGTGTGACTTGGCCAGATCTAGTCAAGGCGTTTGACAATATTTTGTTTGTTTTCTTTCTCACGGCAAATGTAATTATGACCCTTTCATTTATTTTAGCTGCAGAAAACGCCCCAGGACAATCAGAAGAAGCTCACGGAGACGAACATTGAAAGCTAACTTTTGCGATTATTCAAAAGGTGTTTTTATGAAATTCTTTTTTTGTAAATGAAATATTTACAGAGAGTCTACAGGATTCAAGAGTGAAGTACATTTTCTATCACGATGAGACACTTAATGAATACGTTTTCATTTGAATTCAAGCTGTCTGCAGAAGCTTCTAACCCCTATCACCATGAATATTCATGTAAGAAATAATGACATCATGCATATTAATTAGATACATATGAACATATAAATGTTTGGATGAGAGAAACTTAGAAAATTAGAAATTATATCTATATATTGTTTTTATAACAAAAATGAAATATTTATACAGCATTCACGGGTGTAGCACATTTTTATCCTGATGTTACACATAATTAATGTTTTCATTTTAATCCAAGCAGTCCGCAGATCCTTCTTAACCCCTCCCTCCATGAATATTCATGTAAGAAATAATAACACCATAAACACATTTTCGTAAAAGCATATGAACATAACCTTTTGGCTAAGAGAGAGAGAATCTTTAGATTCAATTTATATAATTTCATAAAGCAAACAGAGCAGATCCTGCTCAGACAGCTGTAGGGTCCGTCTGATATTGGTCTACTCTAATTGCAAATGCCTAGAAAGGCGTATAAATTTATGGAGTAAATGTATGGAGTAAATGCCCTTGAAAGTGTTCATCTGGTTGGTAAATCCAATGTATAAATATTCTCTCTATCACAAAAATATTTACCTACTAACGGTTTCAGACACGTCTGTGTCCATCATCAGAGCACTGACTACTGAACTGTCAACTTCGGCTATTTTCGCCACTGCACGGGTGAGCGGCTCTCGATAGTGTGTAGCCCCCCTCATGCCCGTTCATTGTCGAAATTTGGCGTTTTATCTGTATTGCCTCTTTCACTTGTCTTGTACGGGTGTCACCCTCTCTCTCCACTGTCCTTGCCCCCTCCCATTCAATTACGTGATTATTCTGTATTACATTATCTGTGATGGCACTTTTATTGTACTGAGTGAGTGAGGTCTTCCTTTCTGACCTAGTGAATTTTAATTTGTCATGTTGTTACACATCTTTTTGTGTTCTTTTATTCTTGCCAAACAGCTTGGCGTCTCATTTGAATCCAAGCTGATTACAAAGGCGGGCCAGGTCGCGCTTGGCATGTACCTGGCTAGTATTTTCAAACAGCTTAGATGCAGATGTGACGCCTAGTAAAGTGAAGAAATGCAAGGACTGACATGAGGAAATTCTCCTTGGTTGTCAGCTTCGATTTCAAGACACAGGATAACCGGGACCTTCGGAAAATCAGTATTAACCAATTACTTCATATGCTATTTTTAGATACAAACTCTTTGAATAAATCGACGGAAAAGGAGCATTAACTAGAGAAAAGGAAAAGTTTAGAATGTTGTAGTTTGAAACCATTGTGATAAATAGAGCATTTGCTCCTGTAGGAGTAAACGCTCTATTTATCACAATTGTTTCAACATGTGACTTTTACAGAGTCGTCAAAAGTCGTCAATATGAGGGAAATGATTAAACCCTGTTCTACATAAGACCTTTTCACTCATCTGCAACTTGAAACGACCAAGATCTTGAAAGATCTGCTATGTTTGCGAGCATATGCAATAATATAGATCTAGATATGATTATATAGCTTCTGCCATAGCTGAGTGTTCATGTGCCATCATAAAAATGAATCTAATCAATATGCATGATGACATTATTTCTCATATGAATATTGATAAAGAAAATCGTTAAGTAGTCATAGCTTAGGATTTTAGAGAGAAATAAAGATGTTTGCAATACTATTTTGAGTCGTTTGCAGTGAACAATAAAAATGTTGCTTCTGTCGGTTGGCCATCACAATCCAACTCCCTCACTTGTCTGACCCAAGTTTTATGAAGAAATCGTGAACACTTTACTTTAGATTGACAAACGTTATTATTTATCAATGATATATATGAAACCGTTACGTGCACACAAAGAAACTACAGTTGAATTTCGATATATCGAACTTCAGTGGACCATACAAATTACTTTCTAATCTGGACAATTGTCATTGCGCCAGCTTAATGCAGGTCTAACGTAATGCTTTAAGCTCCTACGTTAATTTGTGTTTCTAGATATTCACAGTGATGCATTTTAGAACAATTATGTATTGCAAATTTTGAACTTTACTTTTGAGCTATCCCGAAGTTCGACTTATCCATGATCGAGAGTATGTATTTAGCTGCAGCAGGGTAAATACAAGCACATAAATATTTTATATATTTAAATCTATAACGGTGACATTCCCTTGAGAAAATTTCGAATTGCACTCATTGGGCGCTCAATATTGGGCCTCAGTATCATATAAGAAATTTAACACATTTTAAAAGTTTCCATGATTTAATAGTCTTCTAATGTACCATCTTTCTTCTTCTTACTCTCTCTCTCTCTCTTTCTCTTTCTTTCTTTTTGTAACTGTCTGCCTGTATGTCTGTTACCTGCCTGCCTGTTTGTCTGTCTATTTGTCTGTCTGTGTATGTCTGTGTCTTTCTTTGTATCTCTGTTTCTTTGTGTCTCAGTATGTATGCCTGCCTCTCTCACACTCTCTCTTTCTCTCTCTCTATCCCTCTCTCTCTTTGTTCCCATCTGTGTCTTTCTCTGTGCCCCTCTCTGTCTTTCTCTCTCTCTCTTTCTCTGGCTCTATCTGCCCCCAATATATATATATATATATATATATATATATATATATATATATATATATATATATAACACTGGCAATAGAATACAACCGGAAAGGATATATATATATATATATATATATATATATATATATATATATATATATATATATATATATATTGAAAAGATAAAGTGACACCACTTGTGAAGATTTACATTTTTATTCCCTACCGGTTTCACTACTGCTCATCAGGGGAATAACAAATACATAGCAATGACGTTACTTGGTAACGCCGCAGTAACGACGTCATGACGTCATAAAGACGGCGTCAAATGACGTTATCAAATTCTGTTTAATTTTGGGTTAAATACCCGTATGAAATGTTAGGGAATAAAAATGTAAATCTTCACAAGTGGTGTCACTTTATCTTTTCAATATAATTTTCTTGTTCTGGACTTTCTTTTTACCTATATATATATATATATATATAAAAAGACTAAATGTTATATGGCTTTAAAATCTTTAATTAATAACTTAAAAATGCGCGACGCGTTTGATCATCTGATCTCTGCCTCTATCTGCCCCCCCTCTCTCTCTCTCGTTCGATCTCTGTCTCTATCTGCCCCCTCTCTCTCTGTCAATCTGGCCTCTCTCTCCCCTATCTGTCTGTCTGTCTGTCTTTGTATCTTTGTGTGTCTATCTGTCCTCTCTCTTTCCACTATATCTGTATATATGTACTCTCTGTCTCTGTCTGTCTCTGTCTGTCTCTGTGTCTCTGTGTCTGTCTCTCTCTGTCTCTCTCTCTCTCTGTCTGTCTGTCTGTCTGTCTCTTTACCTTGCAAAGACCTCCACAAGCCAGCCCAACCCTGTTTACAGTGCATACACACTCTATACTATTTAAAAAGCGTTTATTCATATATAATGGGTCCCATGCTTAGACGAGTACCAACAATTGACATCAATTACTAGTTATCAAGATTAATATTTGGCATTATACTTGCTTTTCAAAGAAGCCATTCCCATTGGCATTAATGTAGAGATAGCTGAAGGCTTAGTGCAGGACGAATGTAATACACAAACTTCCACAGGAGCTTTCTGCATTATATTCGACATGCGTTAAGCAACCATCTCCTTACGAAGACATCCGTGCCACAGTGGAGGGTTTCTGCTGTGCATCTGATTCTTCACGTGACCAAAACTTCAAGTGTTCATACAATTATGTAAATCATCATGCACTTAGCCCTTAGCCTGCTATGAAATTGACGTCTGTTTAACCCTTTCGCTGACAAACTCTGTCGTCTGCTAACTTTGTCGTCTGCTTCGAATTTTCATTCTTTTTATTTTCTTCATTTTTGTTTCAAAAACATAGTAACAGTAACAAACAGTTTGGATCCTGATGAGACGCCGAGTTACTCGGCGTCTCATCTGGATCCAAACTGTTTGCATAGGTATTGGCAGCGAAGGGTTAAGCTCCGATCTGTTGCCGTCGTCATTTACTTCATATTCGTTCAAGTTCTTGAGATACTATAGGCAGAGTGTTAAACAGATTGGATCCTGATGAGACGCCGAGTTACTCGGCGTCTCATCTGGATCTAAGATGTTTGCAAATGTCAGTTAGGTCACGCTTAGCAGGCTAAGGGCAATATTCATGTCATTATTTCAATTATTAAAAATCATGACTGTTTATTTCTACATGATCAGCAATGCAAGTGATCTAGATGCAGATCAGACGTATTGTAACTCGGAATCTCATCTGGATCTACTTTGCATTAAAATGGATAATATTTAGAAATATTAACTGTGAAAATGGAAGTATAGAACAGTTTTTGGCTGATCCATTTTACACTTTACTTTTAACGCGGTATGCAAAGAGAGGGGTCTCAGATAAGACGGCTCATGTAGGAACCGTCTGATCAGAAAGTCTGCTCTGTTTACTTATGCTCTGACTATACAGATTCTGAACGTCCCTATGTACATATGCCATTATAAAAAAATCAGATAGAAAATATTGATGATGTCATCATTTCTTACATGAATATTTTACAAGGATAGGGTTAAACATGTACATGGCGAATTGAATCGGCCAACTTTGTATTTAGAATGAATCTAGTATTCACTTTTAGGAAGTCTGCTGTAGGAATTAATTTTCCATAAATATCCATGTGTATGCACAGAACAACGCAGAACATGTTCAGGTGACTTCAACATGAGCCCCCCCCCCCACACACACACCCCTGATCAAAGTCTACATTGTTTGCCTATATATAGGGACACTGTACACGTAGGCTGTTGACAATTAGTTATCCTTACCCTCTATCCCATGCGTAATTACTCGTCTCATTCCGTCAGAGTTAGGAATTAGCTGAGGTGTTCAGAGTACCCACTATCCATGACTTGAATTTCATTTTCAAACAGTTTGATTCTCATCAGTACCCGAGCTGTTTGAAAATCGGTAAATTCTTTCTAAAAAGCTTCATCGAATTTGAAGTACAGTAAAATCTCTCTATAACGGCCACTAGATTACATCAAATATTTTGTGTTAAAGGCGGGTGACTGCTTAAAGTAAGGTGAAAGTAAAACAAAACGCTCCTCTAGCTTAAAGCAAGGTGAAAGTAAAACAGAACGCTCCTCTAGCTTAAAGCAAGGTGAAAGTAAAACAGAACGCTCCTCTAGGAGCGTTCTGTTTTACTTTCACCTTGCTTTAAGCAGTCACTTTCCCTAAATACAAACTAGTTAACACAATTTAGTAGCCGTTATAGAGAGGTTTTACTGTATTAAAAATGGAACTAAAATCAAATTTAAGCAGAAGTTATTTTTTCACAGCTGGTTAAAGGTCCAATATTCAAAAGATATGGATTTTTTTCAGCGGTTAGCTGTCTATTTTCACTTTTGTTCTAGTTTTCCACCAATCAGAAACTATGTTACATTGTAATTTGCATATGACCTACTGGTAGTTTCTAGTAAACCGTATTTTCATTAGTTAATCCCTTGACTGGCATACAACCTTTTTATAATGCCTCTACACATGGCCAAACTGAATGTAGGACGTTTCGGCATAGGAAGTTTCGCCCCGGATGTTTCGACCCAGGACGTTTTGGCCATCTATTTATTCGGCCTAGGACGTTTCGGCAAAAATTGAAAATTTGTATTAAAAAGCAAAAACTGAATAATCAAAATCATTAAATAACTATCTATATGTTAACTATTGATATGTGGTCCATTGTTTTGGTTTATACAGATCAGGATATTAGCTAAGCAGGTAACACATTCATACTTACTCAACCTTGGGTACAATGAGTGATAAAGAGGTGCTTTCAAATACTATAGTCACATTGTTTAGTCATTAAAACAGCTCCAGACCACTAATGATTTACTATCCCATTCAGGTTTGATTTTAGTCTTGGTCCAAACTGTTTGCCACTCACTTTATGCTTTTTGTTTTCAGTCAAAATGTTGTTTAGTTCAACTTTTGGTGGATTCAAATACATGTACAATACTGTAGTCACATAGTTGTTTATTACCATGACCGGTAAAACAATATGAATTATTTATTACTTTGGTCATTATCAAAACTAGAGTATATAATACATAAACAATATTACTGAATAAAACTATATAGATCTATTATCCTCAACAGGTGTGGATCAATTTTGACTATTCAATTTTTGGTGTGTCATACTTTATATCAGTTCCTAACCCATTATCGTACTTATCACCTCATGGTAATGATTGCTGAGCATTATTACCAGTTTGCCAAAACCACTATTAAACTTTTAAACATTTATTATCATTTTGCTTTCAATTTAATACCACATTTGATCACATCCACTTTGACGAACAGGTAGTTTGCCGAAACCACCATAATTCACAGGCAATGCTATAGGAAATAAAGAAGAAATGCTGTTTAGTATATTACAGTAGTGGCATTAATAGTATTAATTACTATCCCCGACCACAGCACCAATTAAGGCTCTGGTTATTCGCTATCTAGTGATATAAAGCTACTTACTGAAGGCTATTGTTACGGCTCTATCACCTGGCGCTTTGGATCGAGTAGTAGGTTGAGATAGCTAACTTTATATTGTTTTAAAAATACATGTATATTCAGTTAATGGTGTCACTAATGATGATGCACACACGTCAATTAATGCGTTGATCCAGGCTATATATAAATACCTTTCTTTAAGTAATTACAGCCTCTGCACAAACAAAAACTAAATTCTGTATGCTTTATTTAAAGTGTGTTCAATTAGTTATCTTCATATCAATATAAATATACATGCTTTCAAGTAAATTTTTATTATAGGTAAAATGAACAACTAACTTCAGATAGTTTTAAAAAATACTTTGACATTGTACATTTTAATAGTGATTTCCTATAAAAGTAACTTGATTTTTTCCATAATTGCTTATTCTACTCCAAGTCATTTCCATTGCATGCTTCTCTGCTAGTATAATTACAAGCAACCCTTCATAGATCTAGTTCCCTGTACTAAGAGAATCTCGAAACATTGAAATTAAGTTGGCAGAGATTTAATATCATTATTGTTTTGTACATTATGTCAATATTTGAATGCCGCTGAATATCTTTTTAAAAGATATTTCTTGTTTCAGGTACCTGGGATCCTATTACCCACTTATACTTTTCTGTTATCAATATGGTAACAATCGAACATCTCCAGTAGAAATGGATGTCAATTAGTGAATGTAAATACTGTAAGCAAATAAAATAGATTCTATACGATAAATAATAATCTCCCATAGCAGATTATGTGGTGATCAAAACTCAGAATCTCCCTCAGCACTTTATATGGTGATCAAGACAAAATGCCATTAACTCTGTTGGCGCCAAAAATGTCTTCCTCGTGCATTGTCGTCTGCTTTAGCCCTTAACTCCATGAAAACATCACAGATTACGTCAAATATTTCGTCAAACCTTTACTCCAGAAATACGTCTTTCTACTCATTTGCATACAGAGTAGAAGCCATCTGATCAGGGTCTGTCTGAAATAAATAGATGATTCCACAGTGTCTGCCGTTTACAAAATTTCTTGTGTCTATGTATCATTATAAAAACAATCTAATCATTATTCATGATGTCATTATATCATACGTGAATATTCATATAATAAAGGGTTAAATGACACTGCAGATGATTAAATAAGCCGCGTATATTAAACCTTTCGGCGCCAAATTTCTAATTGTCGTCTGCAAATCCAAATTTATTAAATCATTCAGTAAAATAAGGAAATGAGATAAATAAATGCAAATTTCAAAGGAATAAAGCTCATATATATAGAAACAGAGACTATTTGTCGTGGTGCATTTATGCGACTGCGGCGGTGAAAGGGTTAAACGATTTCTAAGAATGGCTCATTTATTTCTAAAAATACCCATGTTGTCTCAACTCCTAAGAGTCGTCGTTTTGAGACAATTCAAAAAACCTGATCACAACGTACGGTTGGTGGAGAGATGATGAGTATAGTATTCGAATACGCACCTTAACCCTTTCACTATCGCAGTCGCATAAATGCACCACGACAAATAGTGCAGTCCCAGATCAGACCACGCCTTTTCAAGGCGGCGTCTGATCAGGGACTTCACTATTTTTCTCAATCTCTATTTCTATATATGTGTTTCATTCCTTTGAAATTTGCATTTATTTATCCCATTTCCTTATTTTACTGAAAAAAATTACAAACTTGGATTGCAGACGACAATTAGAAATTAATTTGGCGCCGAAAGTGTTGATCGATAGCTCTGATACTACGAGTGGCACTTCGGTAAAAGCCGTCGAAAACGGAATTCTAGTAGATAAGTATTAGATACTTTTAGGCAAGTGGCTGCTTAATGCATGGTGAAAGTAACTTTCACCATGCATTAAGCAGCCAACTGTCTCCAATGCCGATTTTTATACTAAATTGAACATCGGGTTTAGATAGGTTTTACTGTACTTGAATATCGATAATGAGAGGAATCACATGGGAACAAAATATGCATTATAAATAAAAACAATAGATGAACCGTGCTCATTTTGTCTGATAGAAACACGCTTTAGCACCTTTGCAAACAGTAAACCCAGAGCAGAGGGCTCCTTATAGATATATGAATAAAATAACCTTTTAGTTCATAGAAACTCTTTTAACGCTTTCCTTGTTCAATATTCATGCAAGAAAACAATGACATCGTGAATATTATTTACAGTGCTCTCGCTCTCTCTTCAACGACACCCTTTGGGATACGAATATTGTATGTGTTGTTCAGAGGGAGTTGTTATAGGGAGGGAAATGCAAACATAATTAGCTTGTTTGCAGATCTCCAGATAAGGTGTGTTTCGAGAACTAAAACCGTTATGCCTCTATCAAACCCTATGTTGTGACCACTCTTTAGAATCGTCACAAAGTGACGATTCTAAAGAGTGGTCAAAACATAGGGTTTGATGGAGGCATAAAGAAAATACAATGGAAACAAGTTGTTTCTGGAGCCTTGTTGTTTCGGAAACAATGACATGTGTTGTTGTAAGGAAGGAATCGTTATTGAGAGGGCCGTTGTAGGGAGGGAGCACTGTAGCTGATTTTTTGTGTTTTCTTCGACACTAACTGTAGAATCAGCACTATATCATGTCATAAGCAAACAGAACAGATCATGATCCTACAGGAGCCGTCTGGTCTCGATCTATTTTGTTTGCAAATGTAATAAAGGGCGTTCATATTAGGGAAAGAGTTAAACGCCCTCCCAAATAGGGCAGATCCGTATCAGACGGGTCCTGTAGAAGCCGCATGACCATGTTCTCCACTGTTTGCTTACATAAATGTATAGAGCTGATTCTGCGGGTTCTTCCATGGGAAAACAGACCTGTGTCAATATGTCATTATAAAGAATCGGCTTAATGAGTAGTTCTTATATGAATATATCTTGAACTACAGGGTTAAGAACTCGATGAGAACATGGGCAAATAAAACTAATTGAGATCAGTGTCATCTATAATTCATGTATCATAATTACAGATATGAGACACCACTTACCCTTAATGAGCGAGAACCGAGTATATGAGGCTTTTGTAAACAGTGTAGACCCAGATCAAAGGGCTCCTTAGGGAGCCCTTTGATCAGGGTATGCACTGTTTGTCATAACAGATCCTTTTCTGAAGTGATTAATGTTGATATATATTTACGTTTAATTAATATTCAGAAGGGGGAGGAGCCTGTTTTAATTATTCAACGGGTTAAAGGTTAAGATAAATATAATGTTTTGAAGCCTTTGAACTCCCGTCTGAAATTAAACTCTCGTCTGTATTAATTGGTTACCCCAATACTCCAAGAATGTTGATATAAGAAATATATTGGTAGTAACACCCCTCTATTCCGGACGTTAATTTTAGTATAAATCTCGCTCTTAGAGATTGTGGTGGCATCTTAATGCAGGGTGAAAGTCATGCAGAAAGCTCCTCTGGGAGCTTTCTGCATGACTTTCTCCCTGCATTAAGCAGCCACCTGCCTAAAAGTATCTCAATTCTTCTCTACTAGAATTTACGTTTAGAAGGGTGTCTCTGTAGTTTTTTTTTATTTCATAATGACGCATGAACACGTGCAGTGTTGGCCATGACAGAAACTATATCATTTCACAAGCCTAAACTCAGTCGATATTAACCCTTTCCCTGTTCTGTGTTTATTACACATTTCAATACCTACTGAATATTCATGGACAAAAAAGTTATGATGAAATATGGAAGGTGGAACATTGTAGCCATTTTAGAAAGCAAAGAAACAGATCTATCAAATTATATTTGCAAACAGAGCAGACCCTGATCAGACGGCTCCTCTAGGAGCCGTCTGATCTGGGTCTTCTCTGTTTGCAGATGCGTGAAAACACGTTTATATGAGGGAATGGTTAAGAGTAGGGCATCGCGCCTGGGTTTCTCTGTTTCCTCTTCCAGTACTCCAGAGGATAAGGTCATACGTGAATGTCATATATATCCATCCAACCACCCAAACAATCATCAACTGATATATATATATAGATGTATTTCAATATTGAGCAACAAGACAATTGTTAACAATACATACATATTTCTAAAATTATAACAATATAAAAAATAATAATAATAATGTTATATGTGTTATGAACCATGTCAGTCACATCAATATCAAGGATGACACAAAAAGAGAAAATACTTCTCATATTTCCATTGTGGTCCTTGTCATCGATGGTCTGACATAGAAAGGCATGAATTATGAAGAAACTTAAATAATTTACTTTAATGGAAAAATAAGAAATATATAAATTATGTTTATCACAGTGCTATAGATGCTCTATTCATTATTAGAATTATACAAACAATATGAAATAAGCTATCTAGATTGGCACAATTATCACAAGTTACTGAAATTTATAAAAATCTTAGTAAAATATAATAGAATATGAGCTCTGCTGTAAACAATGTAATTTAACCCTTTCCCTCATATAAACGTGTTTTCACGCATTTGCAAACAGAGTAGACCCAGATCAGGGTCTGCTCTGTTTGCTAATAGAATTTGATAGATCTGTTTCTTTGCTTTCTAAAATGTCTAAAATGTTCCAACTTCCATATTTCTTTATAACTATTTTGTCTATGCATATTCAGTAGGTATTGAAATTTGGAATACTTTTAGACAGGTGGCTGCTTAATACAGGGTGAAAGTCATGCAGAAATAATATTTCTGCATAACTTTCACCCTGCATTAAGCTGCTACCTGTCACTAAGACTGATATTTATACTTAATTTTATGTCCGATTTAGAGGGGTTCTACTGTATTGAAGTCTTTCGCCGCGTAGTCGCGTTATCACCTTCCCTAATATAAACGTGCTTTCACGCATTTGCAAACAGAGTAGACCCAGATCAGACGGTTCCTAGAGGAGCCGTCTGATCTGGGTCTGCTCTGTTGGCTAATCGAATTTGGATTATATGTTTCTTTACTTGCTAAAATTGCTACAATTGACAACTTTCAATATTTCATTAAAACTAATTTGTCCATAAATATTCATTAGGTATTGATATTTGGAATAAACTTAGAGCAGAGAAAGGGGTAACCCTTCTCTTGCTGAATTTTAAAATACATTTCTGCTTCTTTACCCATGCCCTGTTGTATAATTACATATATCTTCATTGTGTACAAGTATTTCGCTGTGCAATCACTGCTGTGAAGTGCACTGGTTGCACAATCAACTTGTAAATAGTGCAGACCCTAATGAGACAGCTCCTGCAGGAGCTGTCTCATCTGGGTCTTCACTATTTACAGATAGGTATATTGACGTGAATAGCAAGCGAAGAGTTAAGCGACTTACTGAATTGGCCGCGAATGGTGAATTTGCAAACACTTTGGATAAAGATCGGACGTCGAGTCTCATCAGGATCCAAACTGTTTGATATTCCTGCCGTGTTGTTGAAAAGAAATGCAAGATAATGCAAGATAAATCAACTGCGACAGCTGAAGCCGATGACATTTTCTACCAACACAAGTTTGTTTGCTCAGCAGGCTAAAGGTTAACTCCATGAATATTAATGAAGAAATTATGACATCATGGATATTAATTACATTAATTTTGCATAATTTATTAAGACAAGAAAGGTTTTGCCAATATAAAAACTGTTGAATTTAATCTATATTATTTCATTAGCAGACAGAGCTGATCAGGCTGCTCCTTACGCTGCTCCTTCTATTTGTATAGGCGTAGATAAGCGTATTTATGGAGTAAAGGGTTAAAGTGCCTCACGTCAGTAAATCCTCTTCAACACAAAATTGAAAAAAAAAACTGCAACAGATGTGGGTTTTCATTTTAACCCATTCCCTCATATTGGCGACTTTTGACGACTCTGTAAAAGTCACTTTGTGAAACCATTGTGATAAATAGAGCATTTACTCCTATAGGAGCAAATGCTCTATTTATCACAATGGTTTCAAACTACAAAATTCTAAATGTTAATGCTCCTTTTCGGTAGATCAAAGAGGCTGTATCTAAATATAACCTATGAGGTAATGGGTTAACGAGATAATAATTAATTTTTAAAAATGATGTTCTGTTACAATTCTGATTTTGTTCTAGAACAAAATGTCAGAGTATTTATCAGCTCGATCAAGTTGAGATGTTGAGTTACTCAGTGTCTTATCTGGATCAAAACTGTTTGCAAATACGAGTCAGGTCGTGGAAAGCTGGATAAGTGTTAATTATACAGCTGAACGTCGTTCTCTCGAACTCGGATAACTCGAAGTAAAAGTTCGGTCCTTCCAAAATTTACAATACAGGATTGTTCTGAAATGTATCACTACGCATATCAAGGAAAGCAAGTGACAATTTAATAGCAGGTCGAAAGTAATGCTGAAAGCTCCTATATTCAGCTGAAAATTATTCAGATAAGTAATCGGATGACTCGAACCTCTGTTATCTCGAAGTAATTTGTATAGTCCCTTTAAGTTCGAGATATCGAAGTTCAACTGTATATATCCATTCCCCTGTTCCACATTCATGTAAGAAATGATGACTTGAATATCTCTATTAGCTTCATTTTAACCCTTTCGGTGCCAAATTTCTAATTGTCGTCTGCAATACAATTTTGTTAAATCATTCGGTTGAATAATGAAATAAGATAAATAAATTCAAACTTTAAAGGACTAAAGCACAGATAGAGAAATAGAGTTTGAGACAAATAGTGAAGTCCCTGATCAGACGCCGCCTTGAAAAGGCGTCTGATCTGGGACTGCAATATTTGTCGTGGTGCATGTATGCGACATCGGCGGTGAAAGGGTTAAAATGGCATAGATACAGGACCTGTTGGGGGTAATTTCAGAAACTGCAGAATGAGGTCTAGTATAATTTCATAAACAAACAGAGCAGACTCAGATCAGACGGCTCCTCAAGGGGCCGTCTGATATAGGTCTACTCTGTTTGCAAATGCGTGAAAATTTGTTTATATGAAGGAAAAGGATACACTGCTTGCATTTATCTAGTGTAAAACTCCTCTAAACCGGAATTCTAGCAGAGAAGAATTTAGATACTTTTAGGCAGGTGACTGCTTCATGCAGGGTGAAAGTCATGTAGAAAGCTCTTCTAGGAGCTTTCTACATGACTTTTACCCTGCATGAAGCTGCCACCTGTCTCCAAGACCGATATTTATACCAAATTTAACGTCCGGTTTAGAGGGATTTTACTGTACATTTCTTCGAAGTAGATATAACCATGGAACGAAAGAATCCGCTTTATATTAGGAAAATCATTATAGATGAGATTTATTAGTAAAATGTTACAGGAATGTGACATAAAACGAACAAGAGAAATCATTTTAGATTAACTTTTAATAAAAACGACATCTCTGTTATGATGAAAAAATATGGATTTCATCAGCAATATGTATGTGTAAAATATGGATACAAAACATAAATACATGTTGACAATTGACAGGTGTAATTGTGTATTCGAATCACATAGGCATATAGATCTACATGTGTACACGAAAGCAACACGCTTTCAGCATATACGGTAAAACCCCTATAATCCAGCATTTTAGTAAAGAAGAATTTAGATTTTTTAGACAATAGACTGCTTAATGCAGGATGAATGCCATGTAGAAAGATCAGTCGGGAATGTTCTGCATGACTTTCAACCTGCATTAACCCATTCCCTCATATTGACGACTTTTGACGACTCTGTAAACGTCACTTTGTGAAACCATTGTGATAAATAGAGCATTTATCACAATGATTTCAAATTACAAAGTTCTAAAGTTTTCCTTTTCTCTAGTTCATGATCCTTTTCGGTAGATTTATTCAAAGAGGTCGTATCTAAAAATAGCCTATGATGTTATGGGTTTATCTGCCAGCTTTCTTACAGGACTGTATTGATGCTATTTTAAAACGTCCTGTTTATAGGGGCTTTACTAATCATGTGTACACGAAATGAACACGTATTCTGCATAATTATACACATGCACACGTTAACTACACGTTTGTTTTTGCATATAAATGTGTATACGATAATTACATGTTTTCTGCTTATACATGTATACACGATAATTACACACTATTTGAGCATTCATAGAAGTATTATCACAAGATGTATGTATAAGACAAATGTTTCTAGATCAAATAAGATCCTGTACAATGGATAATAATATTGATGATGACAAGTACATGTTCCCATTTAAAGTTTGAGAATGCCCCCAGAAGTGCTGGTGTACTTATTAATGTTTTGCACACTAATCATTTCCATTCCCTCATATTGACGCCTTTTGACGCCTCTGTAACAGTCACTATTTAAAACCAATGTGATAAATGGAGTATTATTTCCATAGGAACAAATTCTCTATTTATCACAATGGTTCCAAACCTACACATCTTCATAGAGATTGGGTCTAAAATAAGTTACGAGGCAAGTGGGTTTAAAATAGCTTATGAGGTAATTGGTCTAAAATAGTCTACGGGGAAATGGGTTCTAAAAATAGCATATTAGGGACTGGGTTAATAGATAAAGATGCGTATTCATGTACTAAAATCGTCATTTTCTCCATCAAGCCATATGTTGTGAAACTCCTTAGAATCGTCTCAAACGGGAATATCGTAACATTGGGTTTGGTGGAAAACTAAGCTATTCTTGGAAATGTCATAATGTATAAATCTCACCAGGGCATGTTTCTTTTTATCATGTTTTATCGAACATTTTGATCAGAGGTTCAAATAATCGAGCTACTCGATGTCTCGTCAGGATTCAAGCCGCATGTTTCCATATGCAACGATGGATTCGCCACTGACGTGCATTAAAATTATGCTGATGGAGAATACGACACCCCAACCATTGGGCATTAGAATTAAAAAATAATATATTAAAATTTAAAATGATCAGGAAGCTCTTAAGCGGCCAGACATTTACTGGGCATAGGAGTTTTACAACGCAGGTGGTTGCTTAATGCATGCCAAAGTAATGCAGAGGGCTCCGTAGTTTTCTGAATTACTTTTGACCTGCATTAAGCTACCATCTGTATTACAGACCCATAATCAAACCTCTTTTTGATGACCACTTAAGACAGGTTCTACTTACTGTACATGAACTGTGTGATAGAGGGCTGGGGTACCAACATATAGTATCTGTCGCAAAAAACAAATACACTATTTACCGTTTCGGCGCCAAATTTCTAATTGTCGTCTGCCATCCAATTTTGTTAAATCATTCATGCACAGATATAGAGATAGAGTTTGAGACAAAAAGTGAAGTCCCTGATCAAGGCGGAGTCTGATCTTGGACTGCACTATTTGTCGTTGTGCATTTATGCGACATTGGCGGTGAAAGGGTTAAACATAAATACTTGAATAGCTCTGATCTAATATTTCGACCACTAAGGGCCCGTTTCATGATAATCTTTGAAATAAGGCCCTTAGTGGTCGAAATATTAGATCAGAGCTATTCAAGTATTTATGTATTATATCAATTCCCTTTTTGGAATAATTTCTTCATTGTACATTATTAAATCCTTCACTCCATGACTATTCATGTCAGAAATAAATAATGACATCATATACTATATTAATTAGACGAATCTTTGTGAAATTTTGGTCACGCAGAAATTGTACAATCAGATATATGTTACTTTACAGGATTTTTTTCTGATCTTTGTCTAACATGTTTGGGCTATATATGGAGTGAAGGGTTAACCCTTTCTCTGATAAATATTCATGTAAGAAATAGTGACATCATGATTATTCATTAGCTGCATTTTATAATGGCATATGTACACAGGATGTTTTGATATGGGTAGAAACTGTGAGTCAGATCTATCATAATTACATAAGCAAACAGAGCAGACCCAGATCAGACGGCTCTTATATTTGCAAAGGTGTGGAAAAACATTTTTGTATGAGGGAAAGAGTTAAAAGCATTTAAAAGCATTTACAAAATTATTGTTTTTATGAACTTGTCAGTTGAATTTTCTTTCATTTCCTATTGAAAACATAACCAGTTTGTCAAACGATTTGGAAAGCTTTTTAGTTGAGTCTGGGTCTGTTCTCAAGCTTTTGATTGGTCAGAGTTGAGCCATAGGCTAAAATCTGACCAATCAAAAACTTGAGAACAAACCCAGACTCAACTAAAAGTTTTATAAGCATTGATACATATGAGATGACGAGGTTTCTCGGCGTCTCACTGGAATCCAACATACAGTTGAATTTCGATATCTCGACCTCGGATAACTCGAAAAACGTTCAGTCCTTCCAAAACTTACAATACACAATTGCTCTAAAATGTATCGCTACAGATACATAGGAAAACATGTGACAGCTTAATACAGGTCTAAAGTAATGCTGAAAGCTCCTACAGGAGCTTTCAGCATTACTTTAGATCTGAATTAAGCCGCGACATTGAGAAATTGTTTAGATTAGATATCGGGTGACTCGCACTTTTCTTACCTCGACTAATTTGTATGGTCCCTTGAGGTTCGAGTTATCGAAGTTCAACTGTATTTGTTGATCATCACACATTCGCTTTGAAATTGAAGTTATTACAGGTTTGCATAATTCCCTTGAAAATATCATAAAATGTAAAATCATATAAAGCTTATCTTTCATTTAAAACATATACCTCATGAATATTCATGTACAGTGCTCCCTCTCTACAACGACACCCTTTGGGATACGAATATTGTATATGTTGTTCAAAGGGAGTTGCTATAGGGGGGTGGGGAAATCAAACATAATTAGCTTGTTTGCAGATCCCCAGATAAGGTGTATTTCGAGAACTAGAACCTTTATGCCTCAACCAAACCCTATGTTGTGACCACTCTTTAGATTCGTCATAAAGTGACGATTCTAAAGAGTGGTCACAACATAGGGTTTGATTAAGGCATAAAGAAAATACGATGAACAAAGGTTGTTTTTGGAGCCTTGTTGTTTCGGAAACAGTGGCATGCGTTGTTGTAAGGAGGGAATCGTTATTGAGAGGGCCGTTGTAGGGAGGGAGCACTGTAAGAAATAATTAAATGATGAATAATTATATGAAAATGTATAATGATTTAAGAACACAGGCATTGGCCGAAACCGCAGAATCAAATCAATATAAATCTATAAACATACAGAACATGACACTAGTCAGATGGATACTACAGGAGCCATCTGATCTGGGTCTACTCTGTTTACCAAATTTAAAACATTTCTATAAGACAAATGGTTAAAAATTGTGCTCCACATACACACCCTCATGAAAAAATGGTTAGGCTCCACAATCCAGTTTGGGCAAGTTTACTGTAAGTCATAGGGGATAAATGCACTAAGTATATAACAATTCATTTTGGTTTGGCTTTCACAGATCCTAGTCCTTTGAATACGCTTCTCTTATACAATTAATATTATATTGTCCCGGTAATATAACCACTGAAAAGAAGTCTACTTATGGATTTATTGTTAAAAAAGGATGGTGGCTTAATGCACGGCAAAAGTGATACAGAAAACTCCTATAGTAGCTTTCTGTATCACTTTTGCATTGTATTAAGCAAACAACTACCTTTTACAGACTCCCGTGTAATAAATTATATGATCGCATTAACCCTTTTGGCACCAAATTTAAAAGTGTCATCTGCAATAATATTTTCTTATTAAATATAATTCTTAACTAAATGATAAAGGTATATTAGTAAAACATTTGATTTTAAAAACATGTATGCTTGGGCTAAAATAATACAGACAACAGTGAAGTCCCATGTCAGATGCTGCCTTTTCAAGGCGGCATATGACCTGGGACTGCACTGTTTTCAATAGTGCCAACAGGCGACATTGGCGCCGAAAGAGTTAAAGACAAATTATTGTACATGAAAATTACCTTTCTGTATGATTAACCCTTTCCTTCATATAAACGCATTTGCACGCATTTGCAAACAGAGCACACCCCGATCAGACGGCTCCTATAGGAGCCGTCTGATCAGGGTCTGCTCTGTTTGCCTTTGGCAAAACAAAGACCTGATTCTACAGTTATTGTCAATGCAAGAGTTCCCTTGAACCGTTATAAAAAAAATCAGCTAATAAATATTTTTGATGTCAACATTTTATATGAATATTGAACAGGGAAAGGGTTAAACACATATTTTCAAAAGCAAAACACAGACCTAGCCATAAGGTTATAAAACGTTTTCCTCGAGTCTGAGTTCATTCTAAATCATCTGACCAAACTGGCCTGGGTCCATGCTTATAAAACTTTTAGTGGAGTCTGAGTTCGTTCTCAAGTATTTGATTGGTCAGATTTGAGCCTTTGGCTCAAATCTGACCAATCAAAAGCTTGAGAACTCAAATCTAACCAATCAAAAGCTTGAGAACCATGGAGTCTATAAAACCTTTTGAGACTGAGCACGCTTTCGCTTTCAAGCATTTTTCAAGTCATGTTTTAACTAAAGCTTACATAATTTGGACAATATAGTATACTGTAGCCTGAAATCATACACAAACATCAGATCTACGTCAAAATCTGACCGATTTGGAGTTTAAGCATAATTTCGTACTTAGACTCAAAGCGTTTTATAGGCACCAAGCCAGATAATTTAGTATAAACACAGACTCAAAATCAGACATTTTATAACATTGGATGACAATTGACTCCATGTCTGATTACAATCCAAGCTGTTTATTAATACCAGTCAGCAAATGTCTAGCACTTAATTATAGCTCTTTGCACGTTTGCAACAATGGTTACGTGTATAAACACTTTGAATCCAGATGAGACGCTGCACAAGGTGGCGTCTGATCAGGATCTAACCCGTTTGATACTTTGACAATATATCTGCAAAGAAATGAGAGACAATTGAAGCAGACGACCATTGTTTTATTTTAACCCTTCTCTTGCTGTACACGTCAATATACCACCTACCAACCTGTAAATAGTGATGACCCTGATGACTGTCTAATCAGGGTCTGCATTATTTACAAGATGATTGTGCAAACAGTGCACTCCACACCAGTGAGTGCACAGAGATATATTTGTAGACAGTGAAGATATATGTAATTATACAACAGGATAAAGATGGGTAAAGAAGGAGACATGTATTTTAAAATCAACAGGGGACGGGTTAAGAATCGAAGCAGACGACAATTGTTTCAGATGAAAAAATACATCGTGCAAAGAGTTAGATACAGAATTCAAGTTCATCTATCCTGGAATACTGTACACGTTCTAACGTGTTCTGCTTAGTTTCATTATCTCCTAGGTTACTATTGCATTTTGTCTCTTGAACAGAACTCTTCTGTGCAATAGTATCAGCTTGGTCATAAGTACTTTCGAAATCATCACAGTGATTCGGATCTTTTCGCACTTTATCGGTATATTTCATGTCATTCGGATTTGTCAATTCAGAACAAGAATGGCTGATATTAGTCCGGTGTGGAAAACCATCACTATTTAGTTGTCCCTGTGATAACTTTCGGTTTTGGTTTCTGGGTTTTGCTTTTGGCGGTTCCATTGGCATGGGAACTTGTTTTGGCCGATTTGCTATGTCAACACCTTTATAATCTATATCATCATTGTATTGTTTTCGAGGCACAATAGGAGTGGTGGATTCCAGAGCTATTGTCTCCGTCTCTGTTACACTGTTAGTCTTGTCTGTTGTTGAGTTACTGGTCTCAGACAGTCGCTTTGTTGGCCGATTCGCTGGTAGGGTTGGGCGCCTTTCTAAAGGTATTGCATGACTGTAATCTAAAGTTCGATTAACATCAGATCTTGAGAGCATTTTTTGAACATCACCTATACTGTCATACGTATCTGACAGCTTTCTTTCCGTTGTATACTTATTAGAACGGGCTGCGTTGGCACTGTTTCTATTAAGGTCATGAGGTTTTCTGTAGTGTATTGCTTTATTTCGCTTTTGTACAGATGGCGCTTTGAAGGAAGAGTCACGTGATCCAGGAAGCGTGTCTGGTCTAGTTTTGTTTAGTTCTGTATACTGCACACTGATGTTAGTCGGTGATTTGTTAACTGAAGAGGGCATCATGTAACCATCTGCGTATTCTACAAAAAATGAATGTAAAACATTAGTAACCGTTTTCTCCATTAATATTCAAGTAAGAAATAATTCCTTATGAATATCAGTTAGCTTAATACTTAACCCTTCGCTTGTTATTCACGTCAATATACCTACCTGTAAATAGTGAAGACCCATATGAGACAGCTCCTGCAGGAGCTGTCTCATTAGGGTCTGTACTATTTACAAGTTGATTGTGCAACCAGTGTGCACTCCACAGCAGAGATTGCACAGCGAAATACTTGTACACAGTGACGACATATGTAATTATACAACAGGTCATAGGTAAAGAAGGAGAAATGTATTTTAAAATTCAGCAAGCGAAGGGTTAAAACGGCACTATATGAACATAGGATGTATCGTGTTTAAGTCAGGAAAGATACAGACGCACCAAATCTACATGCATATAATTTCATAAGCAGACAGACAAGAGTCAAATGAGACGGCTCCTACGTTCGAATCTCATGTTTGCCGAACAGACAATGTATCTTACGTAATTTACTACGACATTGGCCAATCTATGGGCTCGCTGCCCAAAGTTTAAACTGTTAAATACAGCAGTGCTTTTGAATGAATATAGTTACTTGTCATCTGATCTGGATGGAAATTGTTTAAAATTACTGAAAATGTCGCAGTTAGCAAGATCATATAAAGTTTAAATTTCAATTTCAATTTCTTTATTGCATACAACATACATAGTAAATATGCTTATAGCAAGCAGGATAAAGAATACAATACAGTGATATATTATGAACATGTTAATAGACAAAACGAATGCTAGATCTATACCTCTTTCAAACATACAGATGTTGATATTTAATGGGAAATGTTGTTTATAACACTTATAACGTAACTATATGGTCAAGGTCATCAAAAGGAGATATAATATATGTACATTAAAATCCATCTGAACTAGGCATTAACCCTTTCGGCGCCAAATTTCTAATTGTCGTCTGCAATCCAATGTTTGTTAAATCATTCGGTACAATAAGCAAATGAGATAATTAAATGAAAATTCCAAAGTAATAAAGCATCGATATAGAAATAGAGATTGAGACAAAAAGTGAAGTCCCTGATCAGACGCCGCCTTGAAAAGGTGGCGTCTGATCTGGGACTGCACTATTTGTCGTGGTGCATTTAAAACTGATATCGATGTCGATTTTTAAGACAGGTGACAGCTTAATACTGGTTGAAAGTCAAGCAGAAAGCTGCCAAAGGAGCTTTCTCTTTCTACATGACTTTCATCCTACATTAAACAGTCACCTGCTTAAAAGACATAATGTATTCCCTAAGTTTTCTACTTCCTCTTTAAGTTCCAGTTTAGAGTGTTTATACTGCATACAAACTGATGACCCTTTCCGTTGACGCTGTCTTTAGCAATGATTTTGAAACTGAATGATATTGATACATGTATATGTAATATACGTAATGAAGCTTAGCCACAGTGTTAATATACAGACCAAAAGCATAGCAAAGCAACAAACATTGCAAGATGCAAGCTAACATAGCACATTTAAGCTGGACTGTAATAAACATAAAGCGGCAAACAATAACGAACAAAAAGCAGCAATTAAAAAAGGCCATAAAATGGCAAATAACAAAGAGTTTCAAGTGGCAAAAAATAAAGAACATAAAGAGGCTAAAGAACATAAAGTGGCAAACAAAAGAATAGTCAAAAATAATAAAGAACATAAAGTGACAAATAATAAAGAACATAAAATGGAAAATGAAAAGACCATAATGTGGCAATAAATAATTTCAAGTGACTAATAATAAAGAACATAAAGTTGAAAATAATAAAGAACATAAAGTGGCAAATAATAAAATAAACATAATGACAAATAATAAAGAACATAAAGTGACAAATAATAAAGAACATAAAGTGAAAATGAAAAAGACCATACAGTGGCAAATAATAAAGAACATATAGTGGCAAATAATAAAGAACTTAAACTGGTAAATAAGAAAGAACGCAATGTGACAAATTAAAAAAACATAAAGTGGCAAATAATAAAGAACATAAAGTGGCAAATAATGATGAACATAAAGTGGCAAATAATAAAGCAGATGCTCTATTCATCACAATGGTTTCAAAACACAATGCTAAAAGTTTTCTTTTCTCAAGTAAATGCTCCTTTTCAGTAGATTTAATCAAAGAGGGTTGATCTAAAAGTAGCCTATGAGGGAATAGGTTAATGTTGATCAGAATACAAAAAAGTGCAACATGTTATCAAGATAATTTAACCATTCGTGTAAGAAATAGAGGATCTTACATGAGTGTTCTTGATTATTGGATTTATTAAATGAGTCTTTTTAAAACGATAAAAAACGAGCTTTAGCGAGTTTTTTATCGTTTTAAAAAGACGAATTTAATAAATCCAATAATCATGAACACGAATGCAAGATCCTATTTATAACATAACACACACAAATGTTATTTGCAGCCAATATTTCAGCAGTAACGTGGATTGTTATAAATTCTCCTTGCATATAGAAATGATGAATGAAAGGTGTTATTAGGTTCGCTAGGTAACTGGGACAAAGTAGGTCCAAATTTTCCAACTTTTTTTTTACTTACTGTCATATCAACCAGGATCTAATTCAGACCTCTCTGGTATTCAATTTAACTGTGATAGTTTATGATACAAAAACATACAGAAACACGTCAAAATAAATTTTGAGTTACAGTTTTGACATACATAGTTACAAACACGTCACATTATGACGTCATTGTACACAACATGTGTCTATGTAAAGCGCGCCATTTACATGAAGACCCACATACAGTCGCCAACACGTCCGACACTCACTGTCAATGGGATTCGAAATGCGCCTTCGTTTTGGTATATTAAGACCTTCATTAGTGTTGTATGTATACACATGGACATGGACATTTCCACCGAGAAAAAAATCTCGATTCAAGTTCAGTGAAAATGTTTGAAATGGACAAAAGATTCAGTACGAACTGCTGCATAAAATGTGTTGGAACAGGAGGAAGATTTTCGCGATCAGCTGAGTTAGTGAGTATAGCATATTTGAAATATGTTTGTGCTGTGTTGGATTCAGATGACTATAGTTGTTGATTGATGAGATATTTGTATGAGTAGAAATCTGCATAAACAAAAGAACATGCGGTGAAGAAAATGCAAAGTTGAGGAGGCATTTTAAATGTAGAATGGATTGTATGGGTCAGAGTAGCTGGTAGGTCTTTTTTGGCATACATTTTGTATATGATTCCTGACAGTGATTACAATTTGTATTATTTTATCGAAATTAAGGCGCAAGTGCCAACAATCCTTTGCCATCTATCGTGACTCAATCGTGGACAGGTAGGTCGACCACCGTCCGCCAGTTTGTTTGTTTTGACAGCGAGTATGAATCGTTCGAATGTCATTCGATCGTTCGAATGTTATTCACTAGTGAATATATGCCCATGATTATCAAAAAATAAATGATAGTGTTACGTCACGCTGAAGTCACGAGTTATGTTTTAAATAATGATACAGTGAACAATAATTAGACTCTTTTAGTAACTCTTTTTGTGACTCTTTTATTCTTGCATATGAAGTCAGAAATATTTGGCCTAGGACGAAACTTTAGAATCATAATCTATATGACTTCATTAAACTGATCAGACTCCTGATCAGACAGATAGGAGCCGTGTGATCTGGATCTACTTTGTTTTCAAATGCATGAAAATATGTTTCAATGAAGGAAAGGGTTAACGCAAATGCAGTGCATTTATCTACTAATACTTAACCTACAAATATTCCGAATGTGGGTGATCCTTCTAAAACAAAAGTAACAATGCCAAAAGAGAAAATTGCAGACTCGGTTTTATTGAATAGTAATTAAAAGTGCAACACTACTCACGCCCACTAGCACCGGCTTAAGCAGTATTCAATTTTCAAAACTTATTTTCCAAACCTGCCTTCAGAATTTATAATCTTCACAACAGCAGGTGTTAAGTGCTTGTGTGGCGGCCGTAAAACGTCGCCCCGTACTTCATTCTCAGTGTTGTTATACCTTCTGATCCTTAGAGATCATGAATTGCAGTACTTCTTGATCTGAAAATTGAATACCGCTTAAGCCGGTGCTAGGGGGCGTGAGCAGTGTTGCACTTTCAATTACTGTTCATGAACAGACTCAATAAAACCGAGTCTGCAATTTTCTCTTTTTGTGTTGCAACTTTTGCTCTCGGGGGATCACCTCCCTTCAGAATTTATACCATCAAAACTAATGATCCCGAAGGACCAGAAAATACAACAAAATTATGTGGTTGTCATAGAGAAGAAAATAACAAATATAAGTGTGAGAATATGGTAGTGAACAACCAATATAATAGTTCATATTTGTAAATTAACAGTAGATATAATGGTGTGGTTATGGTACTTTAACAGTAGATATAACTGCATTTATGGTACATCATTAGTAGATATAATTGTATTGCAACGATAGTTGAACAACGGCTATAATCGTGTGGTTATTGTAGTTTAACAGTAGACATAAGTGTGTGGTTATGGGAATTTGACAACAGATATAATTGTGTGGTTATGGTAGTTCAACAGTAGATACAATTGTGCTGCTATGTTAGATTCCTATAAATATCTAATCTGATGCATGGCTCATGTAGTTTGCAATAAATGAATTGTGCAATTAGATTAAGGCAGTTTCAGCTACTGAGTGCAACATATTTTACGAAAAGAATATACGAACATAACATCATTTCATGCGTAAATAAGAATATATGTTTTAGCGTCATTAAATGAATAGTATATAAGATGCAAATATAGTCCAGTTCATGAGAAAATGATAATCTTGGGAATTTTGTAAAGACATCAAACAAGAGCAATTAGAATCTAGCTACATCAGAGACGTGCCTTCTGATCACAATATTCAATGTTTTATACTTATCATACTTATCAAAATAAGAATAAATCTGGGTTTGGATTTAAAACAGATGATAACTTAACCCATTACCTCATAGGCTATTTTTTATCAAATCTCTTTGAATAAATCTACCGAAAAGGAGCATTAACTAGAGAAAAGGAAAAAATTAGAATTTTGTAGTTTGAAACCATTGTGATAAATAGAACATTTGCTCCTATTTATCACAATGGTTTCACAAAGTGATTTTTACAGAGTCGGCAAAATTCGTCAATATGAGGGAATGGGTTAATGTAGGCCAAATATAATGTATTCTGAACTACCTTTGCCTTGTATTTAGCAACCGCCCGCATGTCAAAAGTAATGCAGAAATCCTCCTATTGGAGCTTTCTGTATTACTTTTGTTCTGTATTAAGCAAACATCTGTTTTTAATATTCTTGTATCTAGTTGATATAAGGTCACTTAAGACAGATTCTACTGTATATATCCAGATTAATAACTTTAAAAGGCATTTGTAAAGACACACTTAGTCAACAGGATTTTTAATGACAAACCGTGCAGACCATTATCAGAGGGCTCATCTAAGAGCCCTCTGGGCTAGGTATACAATGGTGGCATATGCCAGTGCACTGGTTTCACACGTTGAAAGTCTTAAAGTACCAAAAAGTATGTCAAATTGATTAATCCATAAAAGGGGAGAGTGGATGTCGAAATACTCGGGTTAATTAGCATAACCTGATAGTGTGACCCATGCTCACTGATCAGACACCGTGAGTCTGGCCTGGCAGGTGGTCCAGGTCTATGCTGCTTGTAAAGGCCACTAATCATTCAACGTGTTCATTATAGCATAGGTTTATTGTCACAGAAGCATTATTGTGCAAAGCTCTCGACAAGATGCATACATAGTTCTCTCCAAAGTTGATGTATTTCTGCCAAACCCTATGGTTTTGTTACATATTATAATCGTTTTGGAGTGGTGATTCCAATGAGATCCAACAAGCAATGATTTGGCATAAAAATATAAACAATACAGTAAAACCTCTCTATAACGGCCACTAAATTGTGTTAATTAGTTGGTATTTTAGGGCAGGTGGCTGCTTAAAGCAAGGTGAAAGTAAAACAGAACGCTCCTATAGGAGCGTTCTGGTTTACTTTCATCTTGCTTTAAGCAACCACCTGCCTTTAACGGAAAATACTTGATGTAATTTGGTGGCCGTTATAGAGAGGATTTACTGTATTTCTTTTTGTTACATATTTGAATCGTTTTAGAATGGCGATTCCAATGAGATCCAACAAGCAAGGGTTTGGCATGAAAAAATATAAACAATATTGTGTTTCTCTTATATGAAGCTTTGACAGGCAGCATAATGATATGCAAAATAAGAGTGTCACGTGCAAACTGTGTAGACATTACCTTAATGTTAGTCATCGATTGTTCAATGGTGACCTTTAACATTGAAATAAATTAATACAGTTAACCCTTTACTCCATGAATATTCATGTAAGAAATAATGGCCGCATGAATATTAATTAGATGAATATTTTTGTAATGGCACATGGCAGAAAGTGTAGAATCAAATCTATATCATTCCAAAAGACTCTGATCAGATAGCTCCTATGGGAGCCGTCCGATCATAACAGATGTTCGAGTCATCCGATTTCTAATCTGAACGATGTGTCAAGACCACAGCTTAATACAGGTCTAAAGAAATGCTGAAAGCTCCTGTAGGAGCTTTCAGCATTACTTTAGACCTGCATTAAGCTTCCATGCATGTTTCTAGATATCTGTAGCGATACATTTTAGAGCAATTCTATAGTGTTAGTTTTGGAAGCACTGGACTTTTTGTTCGAGTTATCCCGAAGATCGAGTTATCCGAGTTCGAGATATCGAAGTCCAACTGTATAATCTGTTTGCAAAGGCATTAATAAGATGTATATTTATGGAGTAAAGGATTAACCCTTTCACCGCCAATGTCGCCAAAATGCAAACAGAGTAGACCCAGATCAGGCTGCTCATGTAGCAGCTCTCTGAAGAGGGGACCACTCTGTTTGATCATGAAGCTATTTAGAACTGGTTCTAAAGTGCCTGTCATGGCCGACAATTCCCATATTTGGGTAACATTATAAAATTTCAGTCAATGAATATTCATGAAGTTATAAATATTGGGCATAATTATTCATGAGATAAATTATTAAACGGTATGGTGTTTATACTATTCTACTGTCCTTAACCATTTACTCCATAAAATACGCTTTTCTACGCCTTTGCAAACAGAGTAGACCCAGATCAGACGGATCCTATAGGAGCCGTATGATCAGTGTTTGGTGTGTTTGCTTATGGAAAACAGTAAAACCTCTCTATAACGGCCACTAAATTGAGTTAATTAGTTGGTAATTAAGACAGGTGGCCGCTTAAAGCAAGATGAAAGTAAAACAGAACGCTCCTATAGGAGCGTTCTGTTTTACTTTCACCTTGCTTTAAGCAGCCACCTGTCTTTAACACAAAATACTTGATGTAAATTTTGTGGCTGTTATGGAGAGGTTTTACTGTAGATATTATTCTACAGTTTCTGCTTTGGAAACAATATGTGTTGATATACCATTTTAAAGATTAATCTAATTAATATTCATGATGTCATTATTTCTTATATGAAAATTCATGGAGTAAAAAGTTGAGAAAAAACATGGTATGTGATAGAACAAGAAACACGGGCACAAAAAAAACATTATGTGCTAACTCTAAACATATTGTAGGAACTAGTGAAAAGGTGTATAATCTATAGATATGGGTGAAGAGGAACTAGTGAAAAGTTTTCAAATCTATAGGAATGGGGAAAATATAAGCACACTGCACATGTACACAAATATTACCATTTATCGTCCCTGGTAGGAAACTGAAAATTATTTTCAAACAAACATATCATAATAATAAAATAATATTGCAAACTTGCCATACTTTGATGCTAAACCTTTCTGTCATACAAACGCTTTTCCACACTTTTGCAAACAAAGAAGACCAAAGATCAGATGGCTCCTATAGTAGCCGCCTGATCAGTGTCTGTCCTGTTTGATTATGGAATTACATATATATAGATCAGATCCTATATTTCTTGTCAAAGAAAACTCTCACGTAGAAAGTTTACATTATAAAACTTAAGTTTTATTGAATATTCATGACGTGACCAATTTACGCATAAATATTCATTAGGGAAAGGGATAAGCATGCGTTTACATGTCTGTATATTAGGTACATACTGATCCATCAAAATCTCTTATTTCTTAGCCAAATCCTGTCTTGCTGCCAATCTGTCAGTTTTCTGTCTGTATGTCTGTTGTTCTGTCTCTCCGTCTCCCTCTGCCTCTCTGTCTAAGTCCCTGTTTCTCTGTCTTCCTCTGTCTGTCGTCTGTCTGTCAATCTTCTGTATGTCTGTTTGTCTCACCCTCCCTCCCTACGAAGTGTCAGGATATTTCAAAACCATAGACCAAATGCGTTTTTGGTCAATCCATTCCCTCATTTTGACGCCTTTGGACGACTCTGTAAAAGTCACTTTGTGAAACCAATGTGATAAATAGAGCATTTGCTCCAATAGGAGCAAATGCTCGATTTATCACAATGGTTTCAAACTACAAAATTCTAAAGTTCTTCTTTTCTTTAGTAAATGCTCCTTTTCGGTAGATTTATTCGAAGAGGTTGTATCTAAAAATAGCCTATGAGGTAATGGGTTAATCCCCCATTTTACTGCAGTCAACAGTATAGGTAAATATCAGAGGCTTATCCCTAAACAGGGCAGACCCTGAGATCAGACGGATGCTACAGGAGCCAGCTGATCTGGGTCTAACCTGTTTGTAAATGCATGAAACAGCAGCTCTTTCAGATAGAGGGTTAACACAGGACGATAGTTATGCAGAATTCATCCTGACTTAATAGATCAATTTAATAAATTCTGAAACTTCAGCAAATTAGAAAAATGGTTACCTGCAGTTCCGTTAGATATGATTGCAATTCCGCTGTTTGAGGGACCTCGTGGTTGGCCATGTATGTTATGGGGCGGGGGTTTCAGTGGCACCATTGGTTTAGAATGCACTCCTGGTTGGTCAGATCTTCTTGGGGGCGGTCGAAACGGAGCATTATGGGGTACACTCATTGGCTGATGCTGTAATGACACATGAACTGGGGGTGGCTGTGTACTGCTGGGCTTTGAAATTGCAATATGTGCTGGCTCATTCGATTCTCGGCTTACTTGCCGCCCCAGGGATGGCATACGTGTTGGTCTGATAATAGCGGCATTTGGAGCTAGCTCATTACTCAATGTCCGTCTTGGAGGAGGCCGATAGGGTACAGCTCTGACACCCTCAGAATGGACAAAGCCACTGTTGTTCTGCAAGACATTAGAAAACAAAATCTAACTGTAACGGAATCCGTTGCAGAAGGTCCCCTAAACGAAACAGACAAGTATTGAGCAGCAAAATATATAACTGTTTGTCAGTCACAGGTCATCACCAAGGTACCATGGCAAACAACACTTTCGAGACATTAAGTTCAGGATAGCCATATACTCCATCTTACCCGTTTTCAGCACAATCTAATATTATCTTAATTTTGACCCATCAGAGGTCACCACTCTGTTATCATGGTAACCAACGTTTCCGAAACACACACAATTGAGTTCGGGGTGCCCAAATATCCATCATACCAATTTTCAGCAAATCCGAAAAATATCAAACTATCGACCAATCAGAGCCCACCCTTGGTTACCATTGCAACATTTTTAAACTAAAAGTTTAATTCACATCTGCACATAGCCAGCAAAGTTCATGTTAAGTTTCATTGGACTATTGCTTACTAAGAAATGTGTCGGACAAGTTCATGGCCGAATATTTGGTTGGGTTTTATAGGGTTATACGTCGCTTAAACATATCACGACGTCCAGCTAATTACAGGTAGAGGAATATCCCAAAGATTCTTCTATGCACGGAACAAATTGCATTGTTTCATGCACAGAAGAACATCCGAGTAGAACCACTGACCTACCTCAACCAAGCTAGAAGGCTTCCTCGACGGAATGCTCCTTTTCGGTAAAAAACAAATTGCATTGTTTCATGCACAGAAGAACATCCGAGTAGAACCACTGACCTACCTCAACCAAGCTAGAAGGCTTCCTCGACGAAATGCTCCTTTTCGGTAAAAACATATATTCAAAGTGATTGGTTCTAAAAATAGCCTATGAGGTAATGGGTTAAAGGGTAGGTTAGATACAAAGAATACTTACAAATGCGTTTGGTGGAGGTGGCTTGTGACTGTCAACTGCGTCCTTCTTGCCAGATCTTCTCATATAGATACAGATGAGGATGACCACGATGATAACAACAATGGCGCCAGCACCGATACCAATGCCAATCAACATAATGTTCGAATCTGGAAAAAAATATATAAATAAAAACAATATATTATATACAATAAACCCTCTCTGAACTGGACGAAAAATATCGGTCTTGGAGACAAGTGGCAGCTAAATTCAGGGTGAAAGTCTTGCAGAAAGCTTCAAGAGGAGCTTTCTGTAGACGTTCACCCTGCATTACGCAGCCACCTGCCTAAAAGTATCTAAAATATTATCTTCTCTACTAGAATTCGAGAGAGGTTTTTCTGTATATTTCAAATTACTAATATGGGTATTTAACCCTTTCCCTGTTGAATATTCATGGACGAAATAATGCCACCATAAATATTTACTGGCTGAATTTAAAAAAAACCATATGTTCAAAGAATTGTTTTGCATTGGTAGAAGAGTCAGATCTATTATAATTCATAAGCAAACATATCATGTCCTATTCAGACGTCTGATATGGATCATCTCTGTTTGCAAATGCGTGAAAACTCGTCAAACCTAATAAGAAGTATATCTGTGACAAATGGGGTTTTTTCAAAATTGCGATTTAGCATACTTCTGCGAAATATTGTCTGCACAGTTTTCATCTGCAAATGATGTCTGATCAGTATTGCAGTGCCTTTTTTTTAATTTACACTTCTCTTTAACCCATTTGCTCCCACGATCCCATATATGGGACGCAGGCAAACAGTGTAGACTCTGATCAGACGAAGCATAATGCGGCGTCTGAGCAGAGTCTATACTGTTTGCTGATAGGAATTTCAATATAAAACAAAACGAAATTGAAAAATTAGGTCAGGCACCCTTTGCATAACATATGGACTAATCCAATATATAAACATTGAAGAATCCACTGGGCGCAAACGGGTTAATGTTCATTTAATTTAAAGAATAACAAGCGATGTTGTACGCTTTAATAAGATATCATTTTGCTGAAAACGACATTTGAAACACTCATAGATGGGAAAGTGAATTGTGAACATTAGAAACCAAGAAATACAGTTCTCGTGTGATGTTTCAGGCACTGATAAGACCATTTGGCATTCAGTTAAAGCATGCTTTGAAACGTCTAACAAACTGAATAGCTGAGATTAAATGTGTGGGTTTTTTTGCTGATACAAAGCTTTTCCGCTGATATGCATTTTTATATGAAATGTTATGCAAGAGCATACCAAGTTCTGGTTATTGAAGATCATCTGCTGATGAAAGTGTTATGAAAAGTGTAGGCGAACCCTTGAACATGGCAGTTAAATTGTACTACTGATTTCCGAAATAAGCAACTGGTGCCCTAAACATGTGTGAATTTTGTTACAGCTGATATTGGTTTGGTTTTTACCATTTAAACTAGATATTACCATTGTAAACAGTTTGGATCCAGATGAGACGATATGTAACTTGGCACCTCACCAGGGTCCAAACTGTTTGTCATTCTGGCATTTGTTTTTAAAAGGGTATGGAAGAAAAACGTATTTTTAGAATTGCAGCAGATATATTTGCAGATGTCAATTTCTAAGAGTGTAGAAGGTATTTGGAGTTTATTACACTTGACAGCGAATGACCTGCAAATGACCTGTTAAGATTTAACATAACAACATATCAAACACCAAAGAGTTCTTGGGGATTAGTGAGCGCAGTGAAATATTTTGCAGCTGTTTTGTGCTGGAGTGTAAATCTAAATACAAATGTATTAGTCTTGCAGTAAATCATGGTATTTTGAATGTCTGTATAAGAGTGGCTGCTCTTTTTGCAAATGCGTGAAAATGTTTATGAAGGAAAGGGTAATCTGACTGTCTGTGGACACTGGTGAGGCCCTGAAACACTCGAAATCAGATGAGACATTTAACAAGGCATCTTAACAGGGTCCAAACTGTTTGATATTCTGATTATACAGAGGTTCAGAAAATATTCGTAAATTTAAACATTGTCAAGAAGAGCTGCTTTATTTTGCCACCAACCCTGTACTGTGTACACTCTTTAGAATTGTCTCGACGAGTATATAGGGTTTCGTGCGGAAATGTCGATTGTAGTATTTTGGTATGCACCTTTATCTGTAACTCTGTTTAACCCATTCCCGTATCATACAAACGTGTTTTCACGCATTTGCAAACAGAGTAGACCCAGATCAGACGGCTCCTAGAGGAGCCGTCTGAACAGGGTCTACTCCGTTTGCTAATATAATTTAATAGATGTTTCTTTACTTTCTAAAATGTCTACAATGTTCCACTTTCAAGAATTATTTTGTTAATGGATATTCACTGAGGTACTGAGAATTGGCCTAAAACAGAACAGGGAAAGGGTTAAAGGAGCTAATGCTGGTTTCGAACGTATACAATTCTAATTCTAAATTCGATTATTCAATACAAATTCTAAAATACAATTCTAAAATTCTATTTCTAGTAAATAGTCCTCTCGGTAGATTTATTCAAAGAGGCAGTTCCTAAAAATAGTCTATGAATAAAAAGTGAAGGATGTTATAAACAGTGAACATTTATCATGCAAAGCCAGTCAGGTGTTAATATTCTGAAAGCGAGAGACCCTTCAAGAGCAAAAGCAGCAACGTGAAAAGAGAAAATGTAGAGACTTGGTTTTATTGAGTCTATTCATGAGCAGTTATTAAACGTGCAACACTACTCACTTCCCTAGCACGGCTTAAGCGGTATTCAATTTCCAAAACTAATAACATCAAAACTAATTATCCCGAAGGGCCAGAAAATATAACAACACTGCGAATGATGTATGGGGCGACATTTTACAGCCGCCACACAAGCACGTTGTGACGTACATACATTCTGAAAGTGAGAGATCCTTCGAAAGTGTAACAGCGACGCTGTTAGTATATAAGCTCTGTAAACTCTCTTTGCCGTGGAGCTAGCTGTTTGGCGACGTGGTTTAAGTGTTTGGAAATGTAGTGAGGTCAAGCTACAGACTGCGGCTACTGGCTGGATGGATGACCGCCAGGGATTTCCAGTGGTGCATGTTACAATTGGTGGCAGCGGTGGGATGAAGACAATTGCCGGACTGAAATTGCGTTATCCATGTTTATTTCCCAGGCAAAATCTCGGGTCCAAGATTTCTGGAAGTGTTTGGATATGTAGCGAGGTTAAGCTACAGAGAATGTGCAGCTACTGGCTGGATGGTTGTCCTCCAATGATTATAAATGATGCATGTTACAAAAGTGAAAGCAGCAACATGAACTCTTTCCCTCATATACGACTTTTCAATCCATTACAAGCAGAGTAGACCCAACTTAGATGGCTCCTGAAGGATCCATCTGATCAGAGTCTGTCCTGCTCGCTTACGGAAATATCAAGCCAAGTTTTTTACAGTTTTTGTCAAAGTAAAAATACCCTTGAAAAATTTATATTGTAAAAATTATGTTAACGATTATTCATGACGTTACCGATGCATGCATCAATGTTCTTTAGGGAAAGGGTTAACCCTTTCCGTCTTATAAACGCATTTTTACACATTTGTAAACAGGGAAAATCCAGATTAGAAGGCTCTTAGAGGAGTCGTCTGATCAGAGTCTGCTCTGTTTGCTAATGGAATTTGTTAGATATGTTCTTTACTTTTTACAATGGCTAAATTATTCCAACTCCCTTATTTCAGTGTGACTATTTTGTCTATGAATATTGAAATTTTGACTAAATATAGAACAGGGAAAGAAAGATTCAGAGAATGTGTGGCAATAGTTTTGTGGTAAGCTATCTATTTGGTGCCTCCCAGCTCACCTTCTTCTGTTGGCTTAGCAGTCATTGTCGTCGTTGATGAGAGAGTCGAGAGAGTGGATCTTGAAGATGGAGTTGGTCCTGTCGAGGATGTTGATACTGTCGAGTGTTTGGTCGAGGGTCGGGTTGTGGTTGAGGGCGTGGACCTGGGTGTTGTTCGAGTGGGTCCTGTTGAAGACGTGGGACCTGTCGAGGGTGTTGTCATAGGCGTGGTCGTGGTTGTGGGCGTGGTCGAGGTCGTGGACCTGGGTGTTGTTCGACTGGGCCCAGTTGAGGACGTGGGTCCTGTCGAGGGTGTTGTCGTGGGCGTGGTCGTGGTTGTGGGCGTGGTCGAGGTCGTGGACCTGGGTGTTGTTCGACTGGGCCCAGTTGAGGACGTGGGTCCTGTCGAGGGTGTTGATACTGTCGAGTGTTTGGTCGAGGGTCGGGTTGTGGTTGAGGGCGTGGACCTGGGTGTTGTTCGAGTGGGTCCTGTTGAAGACGTGGGACCTGTCGAGGGTGTTGTCATAGGCGTGGTCGTGGTTGTGGGCGTGGTCGAGGTCGTGGACCTGGGTGTTGTTCGACTGGGCCCAGTTGAGGACGTGGGTCCTGTCGAGGGTGTTGTCGTGGGCGTTGGCGTGGTTGTGGGCGTGGTCGAGGTCGTGGACCTGGGTGTTGTTCGAGTGGACGTGGGTGTGGTGTCTATGACGAAAAGGGTTACGGACGTTTTACAAAATTAACCAAGCTTACCAGGTTGAACTTTATCAGGCGCGGATTTAAAGTAGTGGAGTTAGTGTACGCCCCCACTTCTAAAATTGCCCAAACAAACTTTTTCGAGTAATTTTATTAGATCCAGATCTAGAAATTAATAAAACAATGATTTGATCTGCTTTTTGTTTATTCCCGGTTCGCTGTATGTCATCACTAGTGTCTTGCTTGTCTTTGTAAATTACAAAAGACACTAATGATGTCATCAAACTTTTAAAACTCTACGCCCACCTTATCTGAAGTGCTGGATCCGCCCCTGTTTATAGTGCTTAGTACAACCTGCCAGTCATTTGTTAACAACTTGGCTCCAATCAGTGTGAAACTTGGTTGGTAGTTTGCTCAAAACTTGAATGAAATGGGGAGGGGGGGGGGGGGGGGTAAAACAAGAGCACCACATCTAGGTGTTGACAATAGCTCGTAATGTTCTTCGAAACACAGGCGAGCTAAGTGAGCATGATTATAATATGAGTAGACATCTGACCCCGAGGCTATAAAACTTTTTCCTTGAGTTTGAGATCATTCTCGAGCATCTGATTGGTTAGATTCTGAGCTTACTTGTGAATGATCTCAGACTTAGACTCAGAAGTTTTATAACATTGGACCATGTTTTACAGCAAGATTAGTGTTAACCTTTATTCATGAATATTCATGTTAGAAATTATGACGTTATGAATGTTAATTAGGTATACTGTTATAATAGCACATCTACAGAGAAAACAGAACATGTAGTATCATATCGATATTATATCATAAGCGAAACAGAGCAGACCCTGACAGACGGCTCCTGATCAGGGTCTACTTTGATTGCAGATACATAGAAACCCGTATTTATGCAGTAAAGGGTTAACCCTTTCCCTCATATAAACGCCTTGCCCTTTCAAGCCTTTACAAACAGAGTAGTTCCTGGAGGGGCTGTCTGATCAGGGTTTGCACTGCTTGTTTATGGAAATATAGAGATCTGATTTTACAGTTTTTGTAAAAGCAAGCAATACTCTTGAAAAGTTTACATAAATTACTTACTGAATATTAATAAAGTGACCAATTCATGCATGTAGTTGAACTTCGATAACTCGAACTTCAAAGGATCATACAAATTAGTTCGAGATAGCATAAGTTCGAGTCATCCGATATCTAACCTGAACAATTTATCAGGGCCACAGCTTAATACAGGTCTAAAGTAATGCTGAAAGCTCCTGCACTTTAGACCTGTATTAAGCTGTCACACGTGTTTCTAGAGATATGTAGAGCAGTTTTGTATGGTAAGTTTTGGAAGGACTGAACATTTTGTTCGAGTTATCCCGAAGTTCGAGTTATCCGAGTTCGAGATATCGAAGTTCGAGTGTATATGTATAGTAGGGTGTCAGGATGCTGGGTGATGCCCCAATGACAAGACCCAGCTTCAGACCTTTTTAAATATTTCGGGCGTTCCGTGAGGTGACAATGTCTTGAGCCAAACACAGCACAAGGCTTGAAACTATAAAATTGATGTGGCTGGGCTATGCTAGCCGATGATGATAGTATGGTGTTCTGAGGCTACTTTGCCTGAAACGAACACTATGAAAACATGAAATTATATACAAAAACCTATGTTATGGTGATCAACAATACCTCAGCTTTGGGGCCAACAATTAAACAATGAACTATAACTGTGAACAACTACTACAGCCCCAAGCCAGCGAGACGGCTGGTCGATGCCTCAACTTCAAAATGGTGCTTGGAACAAAATCCTCAAGCTATGTCATGAAACTGTATAAATGTGAGCTATATAACCATAGACTATGCGAGTTGAGACCCTAAGCATCAAACCCTGTTGAAACCTGTGGTTTGAAGCTATCTCAACACTACTGTGACTTCAAACCTACGTATCAGACCCTATGTCTCAAAGCATGTATGTAACCTTATGCTCTGAAACCTATCTTGAGCAGTGTATGAAACCTGCTTCAAGAAGCTTATAAAACTAACGCTTTGAAGCCTGCATGCAGTATGTTCCGAGCCCGGCTCGAAAACACTGCCTCAAAAAGACGGCGTCAAAAGACAGCCTAAAAAAGACGGCTTCAAAAGTATAGCCTCAAAAAGACGGCCTCAGGCAGACGGTTCAGCAACGCTCCGAACCCTGAGCACGGTCTTCAGCAAACCTGCTTCAAACCGAATATAACCCCAGGCTATATCAGTCTGAGCAACACTATCTCAATGCCTCAGCTACTCTGAGACCGCTATGAAATAGCCGTATAATATTATTAAAGGCTGGTTGGACAGTCTTAAACGTGCAATTTTCATGCCCAAAGAGAGAACTCAGAGGACAGTTACTTAGCCCATTCAAAGAACAGGTAACTACACAATTACGTTGCCCAAGCAGACAATATATTCGCCAGTCTTTAACCTTAATGAGTGCAATACTCTATCAGTCAAAAACCAACGATATAGCTTCTATACATAAGTATATAAAGCCGTCACTGAAAGTTCTATGAATATTCAGTGCCCTGATCACAAAATAACCAGCAGTGATCGTTGAATAAGCTTGCGCCAGTCTCAGCATTTGTATACAGCTTCCATTAGTTTGAGGTACTTCAGAAAACTAGCATATAAACATTTTAATCATATTAATTATTTCGATTGACCAACCGCCTCACTCATTTGAATATATACACAGTACTAATTTTTATAAGGTATAAAACAAACAAAATGAAGTTTAAAAGTGAACTTACTTTTATAAACAACAAATCAATGAAATCTAACTAACAATTAAAAAAGGGAGATAATCCTGTATATACAAAACTACAGTTAACTCAAATCGCTTACCTAGCGATATACTACAGGTTTTCTTGACAACAGTCCCCTTCTCAAGAAAACGCTCTACTGTTTTCAACTAATAGAAGAAAATCTGTTACTCTATTGACGGCTCAGGTAGTCAGCACATACATTGTCTGAGCCCTTGATTACTTGAACATTGAATTGATAATTTTGTAGGAACAGAGCCCATCTCATGATCCTTCCACTCTCTATCTTGCATTTCTGTATGTATGACAATGGTGCGTGATCTGTCTGGAGTATGAACTCCGCACCATACAGGTACTTCTGAAATTTTCTAATGCCGAAAATGATGGCTACGCACTCACGCTCTATGACGGAGTAGTTCTTCTCCCTCTGTAGCAGCTTTTTGCTAGCATCTGCTATGGGGAACAAGCCATCTTCAAACTCTTGCATCAAGGCTGCTCCAACTCCACTGTCTGAGGCATCTGTTTGTAAAACAAAGGGCCTCTGGAAGTCCGGTAGCCTGAGGATGGGTGAGCGAGTTAACATGTCCTTGAGCGTATTGAACGCCTGCTCATGTTCATCCATCCAAACAACTGTGTTCGGCTTTCCTTTCGTCAGGTCTGTGAGGGGAGACGCAACGTCGGCGAATGCTGGGATAAACTTCCTATAGTATCCCGCCAAACCCAAGAATGCTCGTACTTGCCTTTTGGTCTTGGGTCTATCTGCATTCTTGATCTTATGAAGCTTTTCTTGCTCCATCTGCAGCATACCTTTGCCAACTACATGTCCCGTGAATGAAATGTTTTCATATCCAATCATGCATTTGGACGGTCTTATGGTCAAGCCGGCGTCTCGCACCCTTGTAAAAACTTCTCTCAACATTCTGAGATGTGGGTCCCAGGACTGGGTATGGCCCATAATATCATCGACATAGTTGTCGGCATCACTGCAACCATGCAGCAGTTTGCGCATCATCCTGTTGAACGTGCTCCCCGAGCTTACCATGCCAAAAGGCATCTTCTTAAACTGGTAACTTCCATCTGGGGTCGTGAAAGCCGTCAGGTGCTTCGACTTATCTTCAACAGGTATCTGCCAGTAACCCTTGCTTAAGTCAATCTTAGTGAAGAATTTATCTTCCTTCAAGCTTGACATGATGTCCTCAGGGTTACCCATAGGTTCCGTGTCAAACTTTGTCACCATGTTGAGCCTTCTGAAATCGATGCAGAACCTATTTGTTCCATCCTTCTTTTTCACCAACACAATTGGTGAATTATAATCAGATTGTGCTGGCTCTATCACTCCAGCATCAAGCATGTTCTGAACCTCATCAGAGACTTCCTTCCTCTTTGCATATGGTATGGGGTATGGCCGAACCCTAACCGGTGTCTTGCTTGTGAGCTCTATCTTATGCTCCTCCAGCTCAGTTGTTCCAGGCTTCTCGGTGAAAATGTTCTGGAACTCTTCAAGCAACCTCAGCACATCATGCCGTTGCTCACGTGTCAAGCTTTCAGACACCATGACATCTTTGTAAGTCTCGCAGCTAGTCAAGCCTGCCAGTTCAATCAAGCTTTCATCATCCACCACCCCATCATCTTCACTGTGTTATATAATCGCCATGCATGAAACAACATCCTCGAGCTCCCTCTCTTCATACTTCTTCAGAAGGTTGATGTGGTATGTGCCAACCCTGTCACCAACCTGGACCTTGTAGTCCATCCTGTTAACTGCATCAATGACTTCGAACGGCCCCTTCCACTGCAGAGTCAGTTTGTTGTGCGAGGTAGGCAACAACTGCAGAACTTTATCTCCTTTCACAAGCTTTCTGTTTCTAGCTGACGTGTCATAGTGGTGCTTGTACATACTCTGGGCATCGTTCAAACTTTCACGAGCTATCTTGCAAGTGTCCTCGAGTCTGTGTCTCAGGTCAAGCACATATTGGTATGTGGTCATGACTTCTGGCGTTTCTCTCTCAGTCCAGAGTTCCTTCAGCACTTGCATGGGACCTCGAACAGTGCGACCATACATGAGCTCAAACGGTGAGAAACCCGTTGAAGCTTGTGGGACCTCTCTGTAGGCGAACAGCACAGCAGATAAATATCTGTCCCAATCCTTGGGTCGCTCCTGGCACATTTTCTTGAGCATGCTCTTCAAAATGCAATTCATCCGCTCACACCACCCATTACACTTGGGGTTGTATGGTGTAGTAAAGAGTTGTTTCAGAGATATCAGTCGACAAACCTCCCTCATCAAGTCTGAGGTGAACTGACTTCCTTTGTCACTGAGTATCTCAGATGGAAAACCAACTCTTGAAAATACATCGAGCAGTGCTTCAGCCACCCGCTCTGTCTCGATCTTTGGCAAGGCCACAGCCTCGGAGTACTTTGTAGCATAATCAACCACAGTGAGTATGTATCTATTCCCTTTCTCAGATACAGGCGTTATGGGACCAATAAGATCAACGGCAACCCGATGAAATGGTGTATCCATAATTGGCATCTCTCCCATAGGTACCTTTGAGACTCTTCCCTTTGGTACTGTCTTCTGACAAATATCGCATGAGCGACAAAACCTTGTCACATCACTGGTTACCCCAGGCCAGTGAAAGATTGTTGTTATCCTATCAACCGTCTTCTTGGCTGAGAGGTGTCCACCAACAATTGATTCGTGTGCCAGGCTCATCACACGTCTTCTATGCTTTGTTGGGACAACTACTTGTTTGACGTCAGTTGAACCAGAGCCCTTGCTCTCTGTGAACAACCTATACAGAACATCCTTCTGTACCTCATATCTATAGCTGTTCCCACCCCTTGTGGTCAGCGTACTCTTGTCTCGGGCATAAGACCACAACTTTTGCAAAGATGTGTCTTCAGTCTGAGCCTTCCTGAGCTCATCAATAGTAACCTCATCCCCAGGAGGGTTTGGAACACTTAATGCCCTGAGAGGTCTCTCTTCCTTCTTGGTCTGAGCTTGTGTCATGACAGCTGCCGAAACTCTAGCTTCGGGGTTCTGTGCTTCATGACCCATGGTTTCGAACCAGTCCTGATTTGGGGTGTTTGAAACTCCAGGTATATTCCCCAACACCAGATCACATATGAGTGAGCTCAACACCATGGCTTCAACAGTGCCAGTGTAATATGGTGTATCAACCTGAACCAATGCTGCTGGTACTATCTTGGCCCCGCCATCGATAGTTATCATAATATATCTCTTGTCCAGCATCTGGTCGTCTCGCACCAGGTTCTTTCGTATGGCCGCCAACTCACAGCCAGTATCTCTCAAAACCTTGACTGATCGACCATCAACTAACCCTGGTTGCAAATTCAAATTTCTCTCGCCTTCAAGCGATTCAACGGTACAGCCACCGGCTATGATCGGCACAGACTGTCCGTTAGCTAAGCATAGCTCTTCATCTCTGATACATTCTTGTATGTGACTCTGGTTGCACGAGACCGACATACACAGAGCAGATATTTTCTGCTTGTCTGGAGACTGGTGTTGACTCTGATAACGCCTATGCTTGAAATCTTTGTTGTATGTCTGAGCACCATGCTGCTGCTGTCCAGAGTCTTCATAACACATTGCTCCAGCACTTACTTTCTTCGGGCCATTCTGGCGACAGTCTCTGGCGAAATGCCCCTCTTTCCTGCATATGAAACAGGCCTTTTTCTGAGGTTCAGACCGCGGTGTTGGGCTAGCTCTGAGGTTAGTATTTGGCCTCTGATGTTGCCTGTTTGCTGATGAGTTGAGCTTAGCATGCTTGCTCGAGCATATGGAGCCACCATGAGCCTCTATGTATTGCTCAGCTAGCTTCGTCACATCATCAACCGACTTCGGGACTCTCTCTTTCAAGAACAAAGCAAGTTCGGGCGAACAGGTTTGTATAAACTGCTCTCGAACCACCAAGTCCATTAAACCTTCATACGATTTCTCAACCTCAGCCATCTCTGTCCATCTACTAAAATACCTTATCAACCTAGCCATAAACTGAAAAACAGTCTCCCCATGCTCGGGTCGACTTTCTCTAAACTTCTGCCTGAAACCTTCTTCTGTCAACTTATATCGTCTGAGCACAGCCTTTTTCAGAGCCTTGTAATCATGAGCATGTTCTGGAGGCATGCTGGTATATACCTCAAGACCCTTGCCTGTCAAAAGCGAGCTCAAACTAACTGCCCATGTCTTCTCTTCCCAGCCCTGGCTCTGAGCAAAGCGCTCGAACCGTTCTATATATGAGTCCATATCATCTTTCTGCTCATCAAACTTCGGCAATTTTGGTCTGGGAGCCTTACTGCTTGTTTCGGACGTATGTCCCCTGAAGCCTGTCTCAGCCCTTAACTTGACCAGCGCGATCTCACGCTCCTGTTCTTCACGCTTCATCTTGGCTTTTCTCTCAAACTGCTCATGCTCAAGCTTCTGTCGCTCATCTTCTCGTCTCGACATACGCTCTTCCCTATCTAAATATTCTTTCTCTTTCTTCTCAGCATAGTCCCTGAGGTCTGGCCCAGCCAACCCTAAACGTACACCAGCCGATATCCATTTATCTATGTCCATGATCACCAAACTAATGCTTCAACCCTATGTAGCTTCAGCTATAAAAACCTTCTGAGAACTATCCCGGACGAGCCCCCAAATTGTCAGGATGCTGGGTGATGCCCCAATGACAAGACCCAGCTTCAGACCTTTTTAAATATTTCGGGCGTTCCGTGAGGTGACAATGTCTTGAGCCAAACACAGCACAAGGCTTGAAACTATAAAATTGATGTGGCTGGGCTATGCTAGCCGATGATGATAGTATGGTGTTCTGAGGCTACTTTGCCTGAGACGAACACTATGAAAACATGAAATTATATACAAAAACCTATGTTATGGTGATCAACAATACCTCAGCTTTGGGGCCAACAATTAAACAATGAACTATAACTGTGAACAACTACTACAGCCCCAAGCCAGCGAGACGGCTGGTCGATGCCTCAACTTCAAAATGGTGCTTGGAACAAAATCCTCAAGCTATGTCATGAAACTGTATAAATGTGAGCTATATAACCATAGACTATGCGAGATGAGACCCTAAGCATCAAACCCTGTTGAAACCTGTGGTTTGAAGCTATTTCAACACTACTGTGACTTCAAACCTACGTATCAGACCCTATGTCTCAAAGCATGTATGTAACCTTATGCTCTGAAACCTATCTTGAGCAGTGTATGAAACCTGCTTCAAGAAGCTTATAAAACTAACGCTTTGAAGCCTGCATGCAGTATGTTCCGAGCCCGGCTCGAAAACACTGCCTCAAAAAGACGGCGTAAAAAGACAGCCTCAAAATGACGGCTTCAAAAGTATAGCCTCAAAAAGACGGCCTCAGGCAGACGGTTCAGCAACGCTCCGAACCCTGAGCACGGTCTTCAGCAAACCTGCTTCAAACCGAATATAACCCCAGGCTATATCAGTCTGAGCAACACTATCTCAATGCCTCAGCTACTCCGAGACCGCTATGAAATAGCCGTATAATATTATTAAAGGCTGGTTGGACAGTCTTAAACGTGCAATTTTCATGCCCAAAGAGAGAACTCAGAGGACAGTTACTTAGCCCATTCAAAGAACAGGTAACTGCACAATTACGTTGCCCAAGCAGACAACATATTCGCCAGTCTTTAACCTTAATGAGTGCAATACTCTATCAGTCAAAAACCAACGATATAGCTTCTATACATAAGTATATAAAGCCGTCACTTTCTATGAATATTCAGTGCCCTGATCACAAAATAACCAGCAGTGATCGTTGAATAAGCTTGCGCCAGTCTCAGCATTTGTATACAGCTTCCATTAGTTTGAGGTACTTCAGAAAACTAGCATATAAACATTTTATTCATATTAATTATTTCGATTGACCAACCGCCTCACTCATTGAATATATACACAGTACTAATTTTTATAAGGTATAAAACAAACAAAATGAAGTTTAAAAGTGAACTTACTTTTATAAACAACAAATCAATGAAATCTAACTAACATTAAAAAAGGGAGATAATCCTGTATATACAAAACTACAGTTAACTCAAATCGCTTATACAGGTTTTCTTGACATAGGGGAAGGGTTAAAAGAATACGTGGCGTTAGTTTTATTGTAAGCTATTAATTTATTGAGCCCAACAGAGCTGCAGATAAAGGTGCGTATCGAAATACTAAAATCGTCAGTTCGTCACCAAACCCTATACTGTGACCTTTCTTTAGAAACGTCTCTTCCAAGACGATTCTAAAGAGTGTTCACAGTATAGGGTTTGGTGGAGGAATAAAGAAGCTATTCTTGAAAATGTTTAACTTTACGCATCTTATCTGGAACTCTGTTCCAAGCTCACCTTCTTCTGTTGGCTTTGTTGTTGTTGTCGTTGTTGGCACGGGTGTTCGTGTTGGCACTGTTGAGCGAGTGGTTCCTGTCGATGGTGTGGGCGTGGTCGAAGGCGTGGGCGTGGTTGAGGGTGTGGGCCTGGGTGTTGTTGGAATGGGTCCATCATGGCATGTCTCGCAGCAACCAGCTCTGGTATCAGGTTCATAGAACTGGCAGGATTGCTTTCTGCAACCCAGAAGTTTGTCACCGAATTCACAGCCTGCAATGTGCAAAATATACTATAAGTTTGGCAAAGTCAGTTTGTTTAACTCTTTTGGCGCCAAATTTAAAAGTGCCGTCTGCAATAATAATTTCATATTAAATATAATTCTAAACTAAATAATAAAGGTATATTAGTAAAAACGTGTATGCTTGAGCTAAAATAATACAGAAAACAGTGAAGTCACAGGTCAGATGCCGCCTTGAAAAAGTGGCATCTGACCTGGGACTGCACTGTTTTCAATGGTGCCAACAGGCGACATTGGCGCCGAAAGAGTTAACCGTGTCCCTCATATAAATACATTTTTCACGCATTTGCAAACAGAGCAGATCCAGATTAGACGGCTCGTGTGAGCCGTCTGATCAGGGTCTGCTCTGTTTGCTTTTGACATGATAAAGATCGGATTCTACAGTTTTTATCAACGCAAAAAAATATCTTGAAAAGTTTACATTATAAAAACTCTACTAAATAAATATTCATGACGTCATTATTTCTCACACAAATAACCCTTTACTCCCTGAATATTCATGTAAGCAATAATGGCATCATAAATTAGACTAATTGTCACCATAGCATAAGAACACTTGCTATTCACGTCAATATACGTATCAGTAAATAGTGAAGACCCATATGAGACAGCTCCTGCAGGAGCTGTCTCATCAGGGTCTGCACTATTTACAAGTTGATTGTGCAACAAGTGCACTCCACAGCAGTGATTGTACAGCGAAATACGTGTACACAGAGAAGACATATGTAATTATACAACAGGGCATGTATAAAGAAGGAGAAATGTATTTTAAAATTCAGCAAGCGAAGGGTTAATTGTCACCATAGCACAAGAACACGGGGTTGTTTGGCCATGGCAGAAACTGTAGAATCATATCTATATTTTATCATAAGGAAACAGCAGATCCCGATCAGACAGCTCATATAGGAACCTCTGAACTGGTTCTACTCTGTTTGCAAGGGAGTGGAAAAAAGCGTATTGGCCTTGTCAGTCACCAGCGTGTATGCAACAGACGTGGGAAATCACCTTCTTAAATCTTCGTTCGCGAAGCCAAGACATGATGATGATGAGAAAAACGTATTTATGGAGTCAAAATGTAAACTCTTTGGACACTAGTGGCAAATTCTTTATTACAAATGCAAGCAGTCTGGGTCCAGATGAGACGCTGAGTAACCCGGCATCTGGTCAGTATCCAAACTGTGTGTTACTTTAACTCTATGTTTGAAGAGAAATGAAAGAAAACATATTTTTTAGAATTGTGACAGGTGACGACAAATATTACCTAGCACGGCAAAGGTTAACCTTTGTAATTTTTGTCGACTATGCTAAACAATGTGTCGTGTGGGTGATTCAAACACAGGTGAATGCTCTTTGGGGCTTCCTGGTTCTCCAACTTGACCAGCGTATAGAATATACAGATGAACCTTGATATCTCGAACTCGGATAATTCAAACCCTTGGATAAATCGAACTAAAAGTTCGGTCCTTCCAAAATTTGCAATACAGAATTGTTCTGAAATATATCACTACTGCACTACACATATCTAATCTAGAAACACACGTGACAGTTTTATGCAGGTCTACAGTAATGCTGAAAGCTCCAGCAGGAGCTTTTAGCATTACTTTAGACCTGCATTAAGCTGTGAATATGAGATATTGGTCAGAATATTAATCGGATGATTCGAACCTCTGTTATCTCGAACTAATTTGTTTGGTCCCTTGAAGTTCGAGATATTGAAGTTCAATGGTAACCCCTTTACCTCGTGAATGTTAATGGCACCGTGAATACTTATTAGCTGATTTTATAACTGCAGTTAACCATTCGCTTGCTATTCACGTCAATATACCTACCTGTAAATAGTGAAGACCCAGATGAGCCAGCTCCTGCAGGAGCTGTCTCATCAGGGTCTGCACTATTTACAAGTTGATTGTGCAACCAGCACACTCCACAGCAGTGATTTCACAGCGAAATACTTGTACACAGTGAAGATATATGTAATTATACACCAGGGCATGGGTAAAGAAGGAGAAATGTATCTTAAAATTCAGCAAGAGAAGGGTTAAATAAATTTTGTTTTGGTGTTCGCAAAACTTATTGAACTAAATCTATATAAATTCATAAGCAAACAGGACATGTTTTCATATATCATTATAAAACTTCAGCTAATAAATATTCATGATGCCAACATGTTTACTTGAATATTCATTAGATAAAGAATTAACTAGTGTTCAAGAACTAACTGAAGATGAAAGATAGGGGGACAATCATCAAATCATCAAAGATCCTGGAAGCTAATAATGAAGACTCAATTGAGCTAACTACAGCTGAACTTCGATAACTCGAACTTCAAGGGACCATACACATTAGTTCGAGATAACAGAAGGTCGAGTTATCCGATTTCTAATCTGAATAATTTCTCGAGTTCACAGCTTAATACAGGTCTAAAGTAACGCTGAAAGCTCCTGTATGAGTTTTCAGCATTACTTTAGACCTGTATTAAGCTGCAACATGTGTTTCTAGATATCTGTAGCGATACAGTTTAGAGCAATCGTGTATTGTAAGTTTTGGAAGGGCTAAATGTTTTGTTCGAGTTATCCCAAAGTTCGAGTTATCCGAGTTCGAGATATCGAAGTTCAACCGTAGTTAAGAAAACCATAGTCAAGTTAAAAGGGAAAACTTACCGGCAAAGGCTGGATTTTTTAATGGTATGCACGTGCCGCAACAATATTGTTCGTTTATATAGCAGTTTATACGACCAGCTTCAGTGCAGAAAGTATTGTTGCGATCTCCGAACCGACAGCCTGCATTGAAATCAACACATAGTCAGAAGTTAAACACAGAACTACAATATAAAATTAAAACAGAGTACCTGATAAAGGTGAGTATTCAAATAAACTGAAATCATTGCAACATGGGGTTTGTGAACCAAATGTCTTGGACAGTTTCTGAGACATGAACCTTAACATAAAACTTAAACAACAATGAAAGTTTTAAGTCGAAATAGGGGCATAACTATGGCAAAATTAATTTTAGGGTTACCTATCCTTGTGAAATTGGTTTCCCTTGTAATAGTAAATATGCAAATGTGAACCAAATATCTTTTATGGTTTCTGAGAAATGGACCTTAACAAAAAGGTTAACCAACGCCTACGCTGACGCCGACGCCGACGCCGACGAAAGGGTCATGACAATACCCCCACCTTTTGAAAAAGTGGAGCTAAAAAGACATCAAAGAAAGCACTTCATTAACACCTTCCCTGTTAAAAATCCATCTAGCTTAAGCTCTAGGAGCTTTCTGCATTACGTTTGTCCTGCATTAAGCAACCTCCTGCTTATAAAGACACCCATATTTATTCATTAAGTGGTCGCATTAGAGGGGTTCTACTGTATACCCAGATCAGACGGCCCCTTTAGGGGTTATCTGATAAGGGTCTGCTCTCATTGCTAATGAACTGAAAATGAATCTCTATACTTTCTACCAAAGCCAATCCCTCCTGTATACATATGCCATTATAAAAATTCTGCCAATTAATATGCATGATGTCATTAGTTTTTACATGAATATTAAACAGGGAAAACTTTATCAAGCAGAAGAAAACCCCTTTAAGCCGGATGTCAAATTTAGTATAAAATATAGGTCTTGGAGACAGGTGGCAGCTTGATACAGGATGAATGTAGGAGCTTTCTGCATTACTTTCACCATGCAATTAGCAGACACCTGCTTAAAAGTATCCAAAATTTCTTTGCTAGAATTCCGGTTTGAAGGGGTTTTACTAGTGAAGGTTAAAATCGTACTTGGATAATTCGTTGCTACAGCATCACAACTTTCACAGCAGTCCTTCTCGATATTCTGGTTATAGCAGACGGCGGACCGTTCCCTGACCGCCTCCAAACAAGTATTCCCATTATTAACGATGCCTGGGCGATTGCCGAGCGGACAACTGTCAGAAACGCTTGGAGCGTTTGGTGACGCTACACACACGCCCATCTCGCACCACTGAAAGACGGATGAGCCATTTCCTTCATATAAACCCCTTTTCACGTATTTGCAAAGAAAGAAGACCCAGATAAGAAGACGGCTTTCATAGGAGCCGTCTGATAAGGGTCTGCTCTGTTTGTTTATGATATAGATACGATTTTACATTTTCTATAATGGCCAACAATTTTTGTGTCCATGTACTATTATAAAAAGTAATCTAATTAATATTCATGACGTCATTATTTCTTACATGAATATTTATAGAGTAAAGGGTTACATCGAATGTTACTCCATTAATAAACATTTGATAACTCGAACTTAAAGGGACCATCCAAATTAGTCTGCTATTAGATCCAAATCGGCGTCTCATCTGGATCCAAACTGTTTGCATGTGATATCATAGACCCCGTCATTGTGGCACGGAAGGGGTTAAGCAACTGCATGCTTTTACAAAGTTCCGTAACCAAAATGACCAACCATAGTTTTTTCATCAATATACAACGGAACATTGATGCAATTAAGTTCGGGAGATTAAAGTTCCATTGTACATATTGTTTTTACCACCCTGTATATTATTCTATTTTTTAAAACGCGTTTAACTGGAAAGATTGATATATTTAATGATTCTATGTAACGCTCTAACTGATATCTCGAATTTCGATATCTCGAACTTCGAGGGACTATACAAATTAGTTCGAGATAGTAGAGATTCGAGTCAACCGACTAATAATGTGACTAATATATCGAGTTCACAGCTTAATGCAGGTCTAAAGTAATCCAGAAAGCTCCTGTAGGAGCTTTCAGCATTACTTTAGACCTGCATTAAGCTGTTGCATGTGTTTCTAGATATGTGTAGTGATAGATTTTAGAACAATTCTGTTTTGTAAATTTTGGAAGGACCGAACATTTAGTTCGAGTTATCCGGAAGTTCGGGTTATCCGAGTACGAGAGATCGAAGTTCAACTTTATATATTCATGAAAGAAATGATTATGAATGAATCTTAACCCTTTCGCTGCCAAACTCTGTCATCTGCTAACTTTGTCGTCTGCTACAAATTTTCATTCTTTTGATTTTCTTCATTTTTATTTCAAAAACATAGTAGCAGTAACAAACAGTTTGGACCCTGATGAGACGCCGAGTTACTCGGCGTCTCATCTGGATCAAAACTGTTTGCATAGGTAATCACAGATCCGGCATTGGCAGTGAAAGGGTTAATTGGCTAAAGTTTTAAAACAAAATGTCTTGTCCATTCTCTTATTAATTCCATTATAAAGTTTCAGCTACTTAATACTGATACTGTCATTAATTTTTATATGAATATTCATGAGGTAAAGGGTTTAACCCTTTCCCTCGTATAAACACTTTTCACACGCCTTTGCAAACAGAGTAGACCAAGATTAAATTAAACCTGTATGAGCCGTCTGACCAGGTTCTGCTCTATTTGCTTATAGAAAAATACAGATCTGATTCTACAGTTTCTGTCAAGATAAAAGAATTCCGTGGTCACTGAACCATTATAAAAATTAATCTAATCAATATTTGTGACGTCATTATTCTTACAACGTCATTATTCTTACAGTTTAAGTTTGAACTGGGTCTGATTACCTTTCCATTCCCGCAGGATGTCTTCTCTGCTGGTAAGACACTATAACAGAGACTGGATCCTGGCTCGCTACAGAACATCGATGCGCAGATACTGGTATAGTCCGTAACCAACGACTGAAAGACAACAAACATTGTGTCATAGCATATAAGGTTTCAACAGACTCCACAACTTATAACTCATAACAAATTGTTAACCCGTTGACACCACGAATACGCCTCTCAACGGTTTTGCAAACATAGTAGACCCAGATCAGACGGCTCCTATAGGAGCCGTCTGCTCAGGGTCTGCTCTGTTTGCTTATGGAATGATATAAATATGATTGCACAGTTTATGCCAAGGCACAAAATTCCTTTGTTCATATACTATTATAACAATAAATCTAATTAATATTCATGACGTCATTAATTCATACATGAATATTCTTTGAAAAAAATGGTTAGTAACGTTTTCCAATTTTTCTTTTTTAAAAAAGAGTAGTTGCCTAAATTTGTAAAAATGAATCATTAAATTCAGAATAATTAATTTCCCTACCTTTCTATTACAATGACATAGTAGCAAATAGTGTGGATCCTGATCAAACGGCTCATTCAAGATTTGTTTGATCTTGGTCTGCTTTGTTTGCCTAAGTTTATCTTTCCGAATCGTGCTTAGGGTATTACATAGGTTGTTAGGTGAGGATGGGGTACCCACAAACCTGGTTTAAACCCCTAGTAGGTCTTTTTGGCTACTGGCCGTGCCAAGGTGGTATTTCTACTTTAACCCGATAGTATAGGTTGTGTGATATGGTAATGTTTTATGTCATTTTGTGAGTTTCGTTGCGTTTTTTCTTGTAATTGTGTTGTTTTATGTTTAATTATGTTTTGCTGACGTGCGCTTTTGTGTGTGGCGCTAGCTGTTGGACTGTTTTTCCACTTTTACATGTATTATACAAATGTACCATATACTCTTTAATAAACATTCCCGTTATATTTTTTCAAAGGAGCCTCTGGCATTTAGCACACATGTGTTTGCTTAATGCAGAGTGAAAACAATGCATGCAGCTCCCAGGGGAGCTTTCTGCATTGCTTTCACTCAGTATTCAGCTACAACCTGTTTTCTAAAAACACTATATTTCTTTATTCATTGGTTAGTATATACAGTAAAACCCCTTTAATGCGACCACTTAATGGACAAACATGGCTGTCTTCATAAGCAGGTGGTTGTTTAATGTAGGACGAGAGTTATACAGAACGCTCCTATAGGAGCTTTCTGCATAACTTTCGTCCTGCATTAAGCTACCACCTGCCTTTGCCACTGTGAATTATGCCCCTTTTTGCTGGTCACATTAGATGGGTTTTACTGTATATTTTTATACACATGTATAATTCATTTATGATACAATTACTTTCCTATATGAATATTGAAAGAGTTATTAGATTTAAAAATGAAGGAAATAGAACAAATAAATATGAGATTAGAACCTAAAGACTTTTTGGGGTGTGGGGTGGGTGGGTGTGGGGGTTAGGGTTAGGGTGGAGAGCAGAGACCATGTGCACACAACAATAGACTGCTTGGTACTCAAGTGTGGACAACTGCAATAACTATACCATACCCTGCAGACATACGATCCCTCTCCTTGAACATAGCGGCACGTGTCATCCGGTCCATACACCTGAGCCATTGGCACATCTATGGCACCCGGCGCCGACCCAGCACTCTCCGCTAGCATACAGTTTTTGCCATCGCTGAAATGGGATACAAATTTGAATATAAGATTCCCAGACATTTTAGCTTATCTATTTTGGTTTGTTGTTGTTGTTGTTTTTGTTGTTGTTGTTTTTGTTTTGGTTTTTTTAAAAAAAAAAAATATCGAGATATTGTCGGAACTCCAGCTTCTGCATTGTTATTGTCATCATTGTCGTCGTCCGAAAAACTCAACGTTGGCTATTACAGTGAACCCTCGTTACAACGGAGGTGTTTGTTTCCAGACATTTTGCGAGGTTGCCACTATAATCAGTTTAAATATGAAAGGAACCATTTGACCAGTTTTAAACTAGTACCAACAGGTGAACGCTTAATGCAGAACACAAGAAGTGCAAAAAGCTCCCTCTTGCACTTCTTGAGTTCTGCATTGAGCGATCACCTGTCTTATTGGCATTGCACCTATTTATTCAGTGGTTGGTTCATCAAAGACTTTACGGTAATTTTGTTTCAATGCATACTGCCGGTATAACGAGGGTGCCATTGTAACGAATGCCGGTATAACGAGGGTGCCATTGTAACGAATGTCGGTATAACGAGGGTGCCATTGTAACGAATGCCGGTATAACGAGGGTGCCGTTGTAACGAATGCCGGTATAACGAGGGTGCCATTGTAACGAATGTCGGTATAACGAGGGTGCCATTGTAACGAATGCCGGTATAACGAGGGTGCCGTTGTAACGAATGCCGGTATAACGAGGGTGCCATTGTAACTAATGCCGGTATAACGAGGGTGCCATTGTAACGAATGCCGGTATAACGAGGGTGCCATTGTAACGAATGCCGGTATAACGAGGGTGCCATTGTAACGAATGTCGGTATAACGAGGGTGCCATTGTAACGAATGCCGGTATAACGAGGGTGCCATTGTAACGAATGCCGGTATAACGAGGGTGCCATTGTAACGAATGCCGGTATAACGAGGGTGCCATTGTAACGAATGCCGGTATAACGAGGGTGTCATTGTAACGAATCCCGGTATAACGAGGGTGTCATTGTAACGAATGCCGGTATAACGAGGGTGTCATTGTAACTAATGCCGGTATAACGAGGGTGCCATTGTAACGAATGCCGGTATAACGAGGGTGCCATTGTAACGAATGCCGGTATAACGAGGGTGCCATTGTAACGAATGTCGGTATAACGAGGGTGCCATTGTAACGAATGCCGGTATAACGAGGGTGCCATTGTAACGAATGCCGGTATAACGAGGGTGTCATTGTAACGAATCCCGGTATAACGAGGGTGTCATTGTAACGAATGCCGGTATAACGAGGGTTCACTGTACTTCTTTACTATTCATGCAAATACATGTATTATGAAACTTTACACACTTGCTCGCCATCACAGGGCCTACAGCCTGACCAAAACTCTATTAACCCTTCGCTTGCTGAATTTTAAAATACATTTCTCCTTCTTTACCCATGCCCTGTTGTATAATTACATATATCTTCACTGTGTATTTCGCTGTGAAATCACTGCTGTGAAGTGCACTGGTTGCACAATTAACTTGTAAATAGTACAGACCCTGATGAGACAGCTCCTGCAGGAGCTGTCTCATTAGGGTCTGCACTATTTACAAGTTAATTGTGCAACCAGTGCACTTCACAGCAGTGATTGCACAGCGAAATACACAGTGAAGATATATATAAATATACAGCAGGGCATGGGTAAAGAAGGAGAAATGTATTTTAAAATTCAGCAAGAGAAGGGTTAAGTTGTATTTTGCTTACCGGTCTAGTTCATTGATGTACTCTTGAAAATCCTGCAAGGAACATCCTGAGAAGATCCACAAGTTTCTGCCGACACTCTGGTCTACACGGTTGGAAAATGCCATGATAAAGTTGTCGTTAGAAGAGCACTGGTTGCCTGATCCATCATGGGCAGCTCCAACACTAGACGATATATAATAATTAGAGTTACAGATAAAGGTTAAGTGTTCACTTACTACAATCGTCCTTTCTCCAGGATGTCATGTGTTGTGAACACTCTTTAGAATCGTCTCATCGGTTTGGTGGAGAAATAAAGCTGTTATTCCTGAAAATGGTCTCTTGGACACTTTGTAATAGCATCTCTTTTAACCCTGTCGCTGCCAATGCGGGATCTGTGATTACCTATGCAAACCGTTTGGATCCAGATGAGACGCCGAGTAACTCGGCGTTTCATCAGGATCCAAACTGTTTGTTACTGTTACTATGTTTTTGAAACAAAAATGAAGAAAATCAAAAGAATGAAATTTTGTAGCAGACGACAGAGTTTGTCAGCGAAATGGTTATATACTGTCCTAATAGATATTCATGTATGAGATAATGACGTCATGAATATTTATCGGCTAACAGGTGAAAGTTGATGAGTTGAATGAGGCGGGAAAAGGAGGTGAGAATCAAGATGAAGAATAGAACATGAGGATGATGATAAGAAAAAGGAGGAAGAAAGGAAATATGAGAAAGATGTGGTGAATAAAAGGAGCAGGAGAAGGAAGAAGAAGGAATAAGAACGGTGAAGGAGGAAGAGGACAATGAGGAAGATGAGAAGAGGAGAAGGACGAAGAAGAATACAAAAAAGAAGATGAGGTGAAGGGGGAAGAAGAGAAAGGATATAAGGAAAATAAGGGAGCAGAAGGTGAGAAGGAGGAAGAGGAAGAGAAGGAAGATGAAGAATAGAAGAAAGAGAAGAAGAAGTAAGATGGATATATATATAGAAGAAGAGAAAAGAAAGAGGGAAAGGAAGCGAAGAAATATATTCAGAAGTATGGCGAATAGCAGGAGCAGTAGGAGGAGACAAAGAAGATGGTGAAGGAGACAGAGGAAATTGAAAAGAAGGAGGCAGAGTAAAAGGAAGAATATCGGACAGAGGAAGATGAGGAGAAGGAAGATGGATAGTGAAATTGGAAGCGGGAGAACAGCGGAAAAGTAGGATGAGATAGAACGAGGATAATGAAAATGTTAACACTTTACTTCATGACAATTCAAGTAAGAAATAATGGCATCATGAATATTAATTAAGTTAATTGTCTTTAGAACATGGACACTGGAACGTTTGGCAAAGGCAAACCATGTAGAATGATATCTATATTCTTGCACAAAACGTGCTGTTGTAGTACCGCTAGACCATGTATTAACAATGCGATTCTCGTGCTCATGCGCTGTTGTTGACCGGTTTTATTATTATACATATTCGGGGCATAAGGTAAACAATGGACACGAATGCTATAGCGTTTTGGTCTAAGCTAGATGAACGGTGCGACTATTTCAGAGGCACCGACAATGAACTGTTTTTAGTGATATACATATTGAATGAAATTCTGTGTAAACGGTATTGGATACAATCAAGAATTGACATCAGAAAGAAAAACAGTGGACCGAAAACAGCATAAATCGAACGAAGTGTCAAAGATGTGTATAGTTTTGCTGCCGTAGTTTTGCTTGTACGTGTATTTGGAAGAATTAAATTGATGCAGGAAAGCAGAAAATTGTTTTTTTTTAATGCAAGAATAGCGTTAATACACGTTTGTTTTCGGGCAATAACATCTGCAGTGTCCCTCTGGAACACTGCAGATGTTATTGCCCGAAAAAACGTGTATTAACCCTCTATTGTATCATAAGCAAACAGAGCAGACCCTATTCAGACGGATCCTACTGCAGCCGTCTTAGCTGTGTCTTCTCTGTTTGAAAAGTTGAAGAGTGGTGTATTTATGGAGTAAAGCGTTCAGGAAGAGAGTTGATATTCGTTTTATTACTCCTGCCTATAGAATAAAGTAAATATGTTTTCATTATTCATACCTGTGGAATAATGTATATATGTTTCATTACTCTTAACTGTGGAATAATGTAAATACATGTATGTGTCATTACTGTTACCTGTGGAATAAAGTAAATATGTTTTCATTACTCCTACCTGTGGAATAATGTAAATATGTTTCATTACTCTTAACTGTGGAATAAAGTAAATATCTATTTCATTACTCCTACCTGTGCCCTAGCTCGTGAGTTGCTGTTGTTATGGCGAGGAAATCAAACCCATCCTCAACAATGGAGACACTTGAGGGTGTGCACAAAGCACCCGTAAATGCTATACCTGGAACAATGGGAAATGTGTCATGAATATTCATGTTAGAAACAATGACACAAAGAAAATTCATGAGATTAGTTTAGTTTGTCTAATGGTCTATGAACACATGCTTTTTCACCATAGCAGAAACTTTTGAATAAGATCTAAATAATTCAATAAGCAAATAGAGCAGACCTTGACTGGACAGCTCATTTATAACCGGAAATGGTGTCAAAGTCACATTATGCTCGCCTGTTTAAAAGTTAAGTCTAAAACGTTGTCATATTGAACAAGTAAAAACCATTCATTTTTTTAATTTAAACTTAACTGCATCAATATCAGAACCAAAATGCGACCAAATACCAATTTCCAGCAACTTAAAAAGATCATCAAACAAGAAAGATACATACCAAGTATGGAAGCCCTTGGTCTATTGGTTCCAATGTAACAGGCAGTTAAAGAATTTTGCAAAAGTAGGTCAAAGGTGAAGGTCAGAAGGGCAAAAACGTTGGCATGGTCATACCAAGTATAGAGGTCATATGCCCAGCACGTTCAATATTATAGGCATTTAAAGATTTTTGCAAAAGTACGTCAAAGGTCAAAGTCAAGGTCACATGGATAAAAACATCGGTATGGTTGGAATGTTTTAAGACAGAAAAAAGACATACCAAGTATGGAAGCCCTATGCCTACTGGTTCCAATGTTGTATGCATTTTAAAACTTTGGCAAAAGTAGCTTAAAGTTTGAGGTCAATGTCAGAAGGGCAAATATGTTGGCATGGTCATACCAAATAAGGATGACCAAGGGATATTGGTTCCAATGTTATAGGCACTAAAAGAGTTTTGCAAAAGTAGGTCAAAGGTCAAGGTCACATGGTTAAACAAATTGATATGTTTAAAATAGTCTTAAAAAGGAAAAGATATGGACCAAGTATGGACGTTCCGGCATAAAGATTTAAAGAATTTTGCAAAAGTAGGTCAAAGGTCAAGATCAATGACGGAAATGCAAACATATTGGTATTGTCATACCAAGTATGGAAGCCCTATGCGTATTTCTGCAATGCTATAAGCATTTAAAGATTTTTGCAAATGTAGGTCAACGGTCAAGGTCAAATTGCAAAAACAATGGCATGGTTGGAAAAATATTAAGACAAGAAAGTCGCATACCATGTATGTAAGCCCTTGGCCTACTGGTTCAAATTTTTATAGGCATTTAAAGAATTTTGCAAAATTAGAACAAAGGTCAAAGTAACATGGCCAAAACAGTGATATTGTTGGAAAGGCCTCAACACAAGACAGTTGCGTACCAAGTATGGAAGCCCTTGGCCCATTGGTTAAAATGTTATAGGCATTCAAAGATTTTTGCAATAAAATAGGATTTTTTTGCAAAAGTAGGTCAAGGGTCAAGGCCAATGTCAGAAGGACAAACAATGATATTGTTGGAGACGTCAAAACACAAGACAGTTCCAAGTATAAAAACCGTAGATCCAATGGTTCAAATGTTATAGGCATTTAAATATTTTTGCAAAAGTAGGTCAGAAGGGCGAAATTGTTGGTATGGTCATACAAGTATGGAAGCCTTATGCCTATTGGTCCCAATGATATAGGCATATGAAGATTTGTTGCAAAAGTTGGTCAAAGGTCAAGGTCAGAAGGGCAAAAATGTTGGCATGGTCGGAAAGGTCTTGACAATATAAACCTTCTGACCAAATTTCAGCATCATAGCACAAATATTAAGCATTATACCAACCCGTCCCAAAAACTTTAACCTAGTGATTTTTGGCCAAAAAACTAAGTCGAAAATTGAATGAAACTTAAAAACATGTTTAATGTTTAACTTCATAACAGTTTGATCCCAATGAACCCCCATCTGATCCCAAATGAACCTCCATACAAAATTTCAGCATCCTAGCTCAATTATGAAGTTTTAAAACAACCCGTCCAAAAAACTTTACCCTGATATTTGACGCCGAAAGAACTAAGTCCAAAACATGTCAAAAATTTATAAAATTGAAAAATATTTTTAACGTTTAACTTCATAACAACAATATTTGACCCCAAATGAACTTCCATACGAAATTCCAACATCCTAGTACAAATATTAATTCTTATTCTAATTAAAACAACCCGTCAAAAAACTTTAACCTTTGCTCACACGCACGCTCACGCTCAAACACACGCTGAAGCTCACGCCATGGGTATAGCATAAGCTCTGCTGTTCTACGAAGTGTTATAATTATACAGTGAAACCCACATACACCGTAATTTTAGTAGGAGCTTTCTGCGTGACTTTCAACCTACATTAACCCTTGTGGCGCCAAATTTCTAATTGCCGTCTGCGATTCAATTTTGTTAAATCATTCGGTACAATAAGGAAATGAGATAAATAAATGAAACTTTTACAGGAATAAAGCACAGATATAGAAATAGAGATTGAGACAAAAAGTGAAGTCCCTGATCAGACGCCGCCTTGAAAAGGCGGCGTCTGATCAGGGACTGCACTATTTGTCGTGGTGCATTTAAGCAATATCGGCAGTGAAAGGGTTAAGCTGTCATCTGTCTTAAAGACCGGCACTGACACTTATTTGCATGTCTGGTTTATAGGGGTCTTACTCTACTGAACAAGCGAGGATTTGCCTAAGAATTTAACATCACTCACCAGCACTGTCTGAGACAATTCTACCTCCTACCACGGTGCCGACATTGTAGCTGAAAGAATAACAAAATAACCACATTATTATGACTTAACATAATGGCCCTAAGTATTTGGACATCCTAAGTACCCTAAGTATTCAAGCACAATAAGTATCTTAAATATTCAGATATCCTAATTACCCTCAGATATCCTAATTACCCTAAGTATACAAGCACAATGATTATCCTAAATACTTATTACCCTAAGTATTCTGACATCTGAATAACCTACGCATGTAGACATCCAGATTATTCTTAGTATCCAGTCACCATTAATTACCCTAAGTATTCAGACACCCTAATTACCTGAAGTTTTCAGACATCCTAATTACCCAAGGATATTCTAATTATATAGACGTTATAACTATCCTGCGTATTTGGACATCCCAATTGACCTAAATATTCAGACATCCTAATTACCATACGTATTCATTTCACCGCCAATTATTATGTCACAAAAATGCGCCACGACAAATAGTGTAGTCCCAGGTTAGACACCTTCACTTTTTGTCTCAAAGTCTATTTCTATAGATGTGCTTTGTTCCTTTGAAATGTGCATTTATTTATTTCATTTCATTATTCAACCGAATGATTTGAGAAAATTGGTTTGCAGACGACAATTAGAAAGTTGGCCCCGAAATTATTAAACATGTAATACCGATGATAATGATGGTGGCTATGATGATTGGTGGTAATAATGGGGAGAATGAGATGAAGTGGATGAAAAGGAGAAGAACGATAATAGTAGAGAGGCGGTATGGAGTAAAACGATAAAGAGGAAATGGATATGGAGGAAGGAAAAACTAGGAGGGGAAGGGATAGTAGAAAGAGGAAGAATGGAATGAGGTGGAAGAAAAAGATGAGAAGGAAATGGAGGAGGAAGATAATATAAAGGAGGAGTTGATATTGATGAGGGAATGTGGAGAAGGCAGGGGAGAGGAGAAGTATGAGGTTGTTGGTTGTGTTGATTGACCCTTTCGGCGCCAAATTTCTAATTGTCGTCTGCAATTCAATTTTGTTAAATCATTCCGTAAAATAAGGAAATATGATAAATAGATGCAAATTTCAAAGGAATAAAGCACAGGTATAGAAGTAGAGTTTGAGACAAAACGTGAAGTCCCTGATCAGACGTTGCCTTGAAAAGGTGGCGTCTGATCTTGGACTGCACTATTTGTCGAGGTGCATTTATGCGACATTGGCGGTGAAAGGGTTACTTTCCGTTTCTACCAACTATGGGCTAATTGGACGCCCCTGAGAGAAGTAGGAGAAAGAGAACAAGGAAGGTAAAAATGAGAAGGAAGAGGGTGGGATGAAAATGATGATGTGGGGGAGGTGCATGAAAAGCGATGGGACATCATGAGGCAAACTAGAGGTTTGTTTTTGTCACAAAAACAGATGTCTCCCCCTCCCATCCTGTTTCCAATTCACAATTTCAATGTCTGTAACTCCAAACTTATCAGGATCTAATTTTTAAGTCATCAGGGGCAATAACTCCAACATTGTCAGGGGGAGACAATTCAAAAGCCCCGGATACACAAAAATACATGCTAGTCAACATTCTTGTAAAGATTGATGACTCTAGAACTAGTGGTTTCAGAGATAATGTGACACAAAGTAAAGTTTCTCTTATTTTAAGTCATAAAGGGCAGTAACTCCAAAGTTATCGGGGGAGACAGTTAAAAAACCCAGATGCACAAACACTCATGCTGGTGAACATTCCTGTGAAGTTTGGTGACTATAGCCCTACTGGTTTCAGAGATACGTGCAGCACAAAGTTTCTCTAATTTTAAGTTCATATCAGGGGCAGTAACTCAAGAATTATCAGGGGGAGAGAATTAAAAAAAGCCAAGGTGCACAACAACTCATGCTGGTCAACATTCCTGTGAAGTTTGGTGACTCTAACCCTAGTGGTTTTAAAGATATGCATGACACAAAGTTTCTCTAATTTTAAGTAATCATATCAGGGGCAATAACTCCAAAGTTATCAAGGGGAGACAATTCAAAAATCCCAGGTGCACAACAAAACATGCTGGTGAACATTCCTGTGAAGTTTGGTGACTCTAGCCCCAGTGGTTTCAGAGATATGCACGACACTAAGTAAAGTTTGTCTAATTTTAAGTCATCAGGGGCAGTAACTCCAAAGTTAACAGGGTCAACAATTAAAAAACCCAAGAGCAAAACAACTCATGCTAGTGAACAATCCTGTGAAGTTTTGTGACTCTAGCCATACTGGTTTCAAAGATACGCGTGACACAAAGTTTGTATAAATTTAAGCATTCATATCAGGGGCAATAACTCAAGAATTATCAGGGGAAGACAATTCAAAAACCATAGGTGCACAACAACTCATGCTGGTGAACATTCCTGTGAAGTTTGGTGACTCTAGTACTAGCGGTTTCAGAGATACGCGCGACACAAAGTTTTTCTAATTTTAAGTCATCAGGGGCAATAACTCCTAAGTTATCAGGGGGAGACAATTCAAAAAACCCAGGTGCACAACAACTCATGCTGGTGAACATTGCTGTGAAGTTTGGTGACTCTATCCCAACTGGTTTCAGAGATACGCGCGACACAAGTTTGTGACGGACAGACAGACAGACAGACAGACAGACAGACGGACGGACAGACAGACAACTCTGGCAAAAACAATATATATCCCCATAAATGGGGGAGACATAATAATATGACTTATAATTGTCAGTGTAGCAGCTTCTCGTCATCTACATCTTTTATACAGAATGAAGGTAAGATTATTTTATGTGTATCCCAGGGACATCTTATAATAAACTAGTAATCAAATGGATTAACTCGTTTTACTTCATGAGTATTCATGTCAGGAATAATGACGTCATGAACCCTTTCACCGCCGCAGTCGAGTAAATGCACCACGACAAATAGTGCAGTCCCAGTTCCGACGCCGCCTTTTCAAGGCGGCGTCTGATTAGGGACTTCACTATTTGTCTCAATCTCTATTTCTATATATGTGCTTTATTCCTTTGAAATTTGCATTTATTTATCTCATTTCCTTATTTTACTGAATGATTTACCAAACTTGGATTGCAGACGACAATTAGAAATTCGGCGCCGAAAGGGTTAATTACATTAATTGTTATAAATGCACATGGGCACAGGAGCTTCTGGCAATGGCTGTAGACTCATACCTATATTATATCATAAGCAAACAGAACAGACCCTGATCAGATGGCTCCTATAGGAAAGCGTTTAGATGAAGGAAATGGTTAACCGTTCTCTTCATAGATATGCCTTTTCACCCCTATGTAAACAGAGTAGACCCAGATCGGATAGTTCTTGTAGAAGCAGTCTCATCAGGGTCGCTTTGTTTGCTTATGAAAATATAACAGATATGACTCTACAGTTCCTTCCAATACCAAAATGTCGCATGTGCATATGCCGTCATAATAATTCAGTTAATGAATTTCCATGATGCCATTATTCCTTACATGAATATTCAACGTTAAAAGGTAAAAGGTCGACAGTTCAGTCACTCACCCCGTAAACCCTATCACGTGGTCATTTGGTGGAAAATTTGTCTGGCCCTGAACCCATGTCCGGAAACGGTCCAGAATTATGTCACTGTCAACAGCTCCGTTGACTTCAACCAGCTCTGACCATGGTGACGCTGAAGCAGTCTGGGAACAAATGAAAGGACATGTGTGTTAAACTACAAGTACTTTGAAACCTCTCAATAACGGCCACTAAATTACATCTAGTATTATTGTTAAAATCAGGTGGTTGCTTAAAGCAAAGTGAAAGTTAAACAGAATGCTCCTATACGTTCTGGTTTACTGGTTTACTTTCATCTTGCTTTATGTAGCCACCTGTCCTAAATACCAACTAATTAACACAAATTAGTGGCCGTTAAAGAGAGGTTTTACTGTACAATGAAATATGGAATTCGCCAGAAGGAAGCCTAATTCTCAGAATTTTAGACAAGAATTCTGTATTAGCTCTTTCAGTGCCGAAAAATGTTCGTCGGTAACCCTTTACTCACTAAATAGAACATTTCTACACCTTTGGAAACAGAGAAGACCCAGATCAGACGGCTCCTATAGGAGCCGTCTGAACAGGGTCTGCTCTGTTGGCTTATGAAATAATATAAATCCGATACTACAGTTCCTGCAATAGGAAAATAATCTTGCGTTAATGAGCTATTTTAAATATTCATCTAATTAATATTCATGATGTCTTTATTTCATACATAAGTGTTCATAAGTGTCGAGTCAAACAGTTTGGATCTAGATGAGATGCCAAGTTACTTGGCGTCTCATCTGGATCCAAACAGAAAAGCTAGTTACGGATTCCCCCGATCCAGCTAGGCGTGCGGGTCACTTTTAGCAGTGAGACATAAGAAGCTACTTGCGTTGACCCCATATCTCATGAATAATCATTAAGAATTAATTATTGGTTTAAATATAAACCACTTTAACATTTTACTTAATGAATAAAAGAGAATATTAATTAAAGAGACTATTAAGAATAGGTAAAATTAGAGAGAATATGTAGATTTAAAACTTACAGTTGCAGGCAATATTCCGGCAAGCCAGACATCTATAACGAAGTTCATTCCGGATATTGACTTGTACCGTAAGTCCATCTGCAAAGTACATGTATATACATTAAAACCCTCTCCAAACCGGAACTATAGTACAGACCATTTTTGATACTTTTAAGCAAGTGACTGCTTAATGCAGGGTGAGAGTCAGGCAGAAAGCTCCTAGATGAGCTTTCTGTATGACTTTCATCCCGCATTAAGCTGCCACCTGTCTCCAAGACCGTTATTTATACCAAATTTAACGTCCGGTTTAGAGAGGTTTTACTATATATGGATACAGTGATTAGTGATATACTGAAGTATTCAAAGCTCCTGATAAGATGGGGAGATTAAAATATGTTTAAGAATAACTTCTTTATTTCTCCATCAAAACCTATGTTGTGACCACTCTTTAGAATCGTTTCGGAGAGATAGGTTTTGGTGGAGAAAGGACAGTTTTAGTATTTGAGTATGCATATCGATATCCGTTGCTCTGGTAATACATGTACAAGTAGTATTTCCGACAAAATGCATTTTTTTCGTACAAGTGCTATGAGCCCTTCACCTGTTCAATAAACATGTAAGAAATAATGATGGTTTTTTTTGTATTGGTAGATATTGTAGAGTGAGATAGATTATAATTTTATAAACAAATCTTAGTAGAACTTGAGCTGGCTCTACTCTATTTGCAAAAGGCGTAAAAAGCCATTTATAAGCACCAGATTAACCCTTTCACCGCAGAAGTCGCATAAATGCGCCACGACAAATAGTGCAGTCCAAGATCAGACACCGCCTTTTTAAGGCGGCGTCTGATCAGGGACTTCACTTTTTGTCTCAATCTCTATTTCCATATATGTGCTTTATTCTTTTGAAATTTGCATTTATTCATCTCATTTCCTTATTGTTCCGAATGATTTAACAAAATTTGGATTGCAGACGACAATTAGAAATTTGGCGCCGAAAGGGTTAAGACACTCAAAATCTGACCAATTAAATACTTGAGAATGAAATTAGACTCAAATTAAGAAAGTTAAATCAATTTATTATATCAGTCTGCATTTCAGCTGATCAGATATAATAATTCCCCTTGTACATCGAAATGTTATAACTGTTGCTATAGTAACCATACTTACGCCATTAACAGTGTATGCATAGTAACGACGTAACATTGAAAGTGCCTGGGCTTGTCTGTTAGATCCTGACGTCAGTCCGTACCAACTGGAAAATAAACCAAATCGCTTAGTTAGATCAATGATAGATTCTAAATATTTCTTACAAAACTAATATTTCAATCAAATCATATCAGCCCTTATCACGTTCCTCCATAGGTTATTTTTAAACCCAGCCTATTTGAATAAATCTACCGAAAAGGAGCATTTACTAGACAATGGCAAACTTTTTATAATTATGTAACTTTGAAACCATTGTGACAAGGAGAGCATTTGCTCCTATGGAGCAAATGCTCTATTTATCCCGATGGTTTTAAAAAGTGACTTTTACAGAGGTGTTAAAAGGCGTCAATATAGGGGAATGAGTTACAAATCTAAGTTCGACCTGATTTGCATCGGGAAACAACTTGGACCCTAGATGAAATGTCAGATTTATCTTGGTAGACAAACTCTTTCAGTCTAAATAACTGCTCTCTGCAAACTATATTGCCTATTTCGAATTCTCATTCTTTTACTCCGGGAATATTAACCCATTTGCTCCAAGTGGATTCTTCCATGTTTAATTATTGGAGTAGTCCATTTTTTATTTAAGGGTGCCTGGTATAAATTTTCAATTTCGTTTTGTTTTATATTGAAAGTCCTATCAGCAAACAGTGTATACTCTGATCAGACGCCGCATTATGCGGCTTCTGATCAGATACTACACTGTTTGCCTCTGTCCCATTTATGGGATCGTGGAAACAAATGGGTTAATGTAAGATATAATAACATCATGAATATTAATTATTGTTTTATAAAAAATAAAAGCACATAGATACAGGAATTATTGGCTGTTGCAGAATATCCGAAGCAAATAAAGCAGACACTGGGCCAAGACTGTTCGCACGTGATCAATAATTAACTATACTGTAGGAGCCGTCTGATCTGGGTCTACTCTGTTTGCAAAGGCGACAAAGATGCCTATATCTGGTAAAGTGTGAAGCTTGAGATGATGCATGTTGGGATTGGGATCCTGACTAGAATCCAAATATACAGTTGAACTTCGATAGCTCGAGCTTCAAGGGACCATATAAATTACTTCGAGATTATAGAATTTCGACACGGCCTATTTCTAATCTGGACAATTTCCCAAAGTTCACAGCTTAATGCTGGTCAAAAGAAATGCTGAAAGCTCCTACAGGAGCTTTCAGCATTAAGTTCGACCTGCATTAAACTGTCAAATGTGTTTCTATATATACTGAATGATACGTTTTAGAGCAAATTTGGAAGGACTGAACTTTAAGTTCGAGTTATCTCGAAGTTCGAGTTATCCGAGTTCGAGATATCGAGGTTCCACTCTACATGTACTTACAATTGATAGATCTTATAATCTGTAACAAACAATGTTTCTATTACGTAACGGTTGCTCTGGCGTCGATGCCTTCTGTGAGGACTGGACCACTGTCCCTGTGTGTTCTCACTGTGTGCCGCAGCTGAAGAAAAAAATATGATATAACACTAAAATCTTCAACATGCTGTTAACACGTTTATCTCTAAGATGCAAAACCAAAATATGGACAGACGGACATGTAAATGTATAATTATGTTGATATACATGTACATTCTTTATGGGGAATAAAAGGAATATTTCACTTACGTGTCGGGAGTGCATGTTCAAAGAGTAACGTCTTGTCAGGCATACGGGATACAACGTGGGTAGCACGTGATTTTGCGTCGCTGACGTCATCGTTAGGCTGAACACAATAGTGGCGGGAATCAATGGAGAAAGAACCGAACTGGAAACAAAAAAACATAAAGAATTATATTTAAAATATCCTTTACTCCATGATTACGCCTATCTACGCCTTTGCAAACAGAGTAGATCCAGATCACTCGGTTCCTATAGGTGTCGTCTGGTCAGGGTCTGCGCTGTTTGCTTGTGATATAATATTGATATTATTCTACAGTATTCATGATAGATCTATCATTATTTCTTACATGAATATTTATGGAGTAAAGTGTTAAGAGTCACTGTTACTTAAAACCAGGGGACAGTGATGCCAAGGGAGGTAACTGCATTCATCTTTGTTCTGTATTACACCTTTCGGTGCCAGCATTGTCGTCTGCTAGACACATTTCGCCTGCTTTAATGTTAGATTGGGCGTTTCTTGAATTCTTTATTAAAAAAAAGATGAGCAGAGGGTCAAACAGCTTGGATCCCGATGAGACGCCGAGTTACTCGGCGTCTTATCTGGATTCAAACTGTTTGTCATTTTATAGCACAGACCCGTCTTCATGGCGATGACGGGGTTAACCCTTTCCCTCATATTGACGACTTTTGACGACTCTGTAAAAGTCACTTTAGGAAACCATTGTGATAAATAGAGCATTTGCTCCTAGAGGAGCAAATGCTCTATTTATCACAATGGTTTCAAACTACAAAATTCTAAAATTTTCCTTTTCTCTAGTTAATGCTCCTTTTCGGTAGATTAATTCAAAGAGGTTGTATCTAAAAATATCCTATGAGGTAATGGGTTAAGCACATTGTTTCGAGTAGTCGTGTGACCCGAAACCCCATAAATATTAAATATAATGAACATTTATTAGCTGAATTTTGATGGTGTCATATTAAGACTCTTCTTATCATGACTGTAAATAACTGTATATAACCAAATCTATGTTATTGTATAAACAGGCAGACCAGACACTAGATCCTACAGAAGCCGTCTGATCTGGATTTGCTCTGTATGCAAATACGTTAAAAGACGTATAAATAAAGAAAGCACGTCATGCCCTGCATCCTTCAGTAGCCGTTTGGTTGGGTCTGCTTTGTTTGCCAATGTATTAAAAGACGTATAAATGAAGGAAGCAGACCATACCCTGGATTCTTCAGTAGCCATTTGATCTGGGACTACTCTGTTTGCCAAAGTGTTAAAAGACATATATAATAGATGGAGTAAGTTGTGATCTGACTGGTGTTTACAAACAGATTGGATCCACGTATAACTGATTGGACCCACGTATAACTGATTGGACCCACGTGTAACTGATTGGACCCACGTATAACTGATTGGACCCATGTATAACTGATTGGACACACGTATAACTGATTGGACCCACGTATAACTGATTGGACCCACGTATAACTGATTGGACCCACGTATAACTGATTGGACCCACGTGTAACTGATTGGACCCACGTATAACTGATTGGACCCATGTATAACTGATTGGACACACGTATAACTGATTGGACCCACGTATAACTGATTGGACCCACGTATAACTGATTGGACCCACGTATAACTGATTGGATCCACGTATAACTGATTGGACCAAGTATAACTGATTGGACCCACGTGTAACTGATTGGACACATGTATAACTGATTGGACCCTCGTATAACTGATTGGACCCACGTGTAACTGATTGGACCCACGTGTAACTGATTGGACCCACGTATAACTGATTGGACCCACGTATAACTGATTGGACCCATGTGTAACTGATTGGACCCGCGTATAACTGATTGGACCCACGTATAACTGATTGGACCCACGTGTAACTCCATGTCTCATTAATCAAGTCCCTCATATTGGCGCCTTTTCATGCCTCTGTAAAAGTCACTTTTTAAAACCATTGTGATAAAAAGAGCGTTTGCTCCACGGGACCAAATGCTCTTTTTATCACAATTGTTTTAAAACTAAGCCGTTCAAAATTACCCTTTTCCTAACAAATGCTCATTTTCAGTAGATTTATTTAAAGAGGTTGGGTCTAAAACTGCTTTAGATCAGGACTTGAGTTTGAAGGAACAATCTTCTACACAGAGGTTCAGATAAGATGCGTAAATTAAAATATCGTCAAGATAACCTCTTCATTTCTCCACTCCACCAAACCCTATGTTGTGTCATTTCTCCACCAAACCCTATGTTGTGACCACTCTTTAGAATCGTCTCGATGAGACGATTCTAAAGAGTGGCCACAACATAGGGTTTGGTGGAGAAATAACGATTTTAGTATTTGAACACGCAACTTTATCTGTTGATATGTAATACAGTTCAAATATTAAGTGAACTTTATCCTCACTTACACATCACATATTTTGTTAAGTTTCTCTTTCTTAATGTTCATCAGCCCTCTATAATGCCCCCTGGCTACGTCTTTTGACAAATACCAACAGGCTTGAAAAGTTTCCTATAGCGTATCTCTAAGATATATTGACATCTTTGAAACTTCAACTCTATAATCCTATACATGTATAATGAAATTAGCTTAACCCTTTCGCTGCCAAGTTCTGTCGTCTGCTAACTTTGTCGTCTGCTACAAAATTTCATTGTTTTCAGTTTCTTCATTTTTGTTTCAAAAACATAGTAACAATAACAAACAGTTTGGATCCTGATGAGACGCCGAGTTACTCGGCGTCTCATCCGGATCCAAACTGTTTGCATAGGTAATCACAGATCCGGCATTGGCAGCGAAAGGGTTAACCTATCGCCATCACTTATTCCGTGAAATTAAGCAACGTTATGGTTCACTTATTCGTAAAATTACGCATTTAGATAGATCAAAATTTCTTGATAATTGCTAAACACCAGATGTAAATGGGTTCTATTTTCGTTGGTGTCGTTGGGTTTTTTGTAATTGAAAGGAAAGATTTATCCAAGTTTTGCATTCGTGTGCAGCCATTTGAAAAGCATTAAACCAGTCGGTAAAAAACCTTGATTACTTCATCCGTAAATATAAAAACTCTGTCTACAGCAACCATCAAAATCAAGTATATTTCTGGATTCTTTAGACATGCGGTAGCTTAACGCAGGCCGATAGTTAAACAGTAAGCTCCTCTAAGAGCTTTCTGCACTACTTTCGTTATGTGTTGACCCTTTCCCTGTTTAACCCATTCCCTCATATTGACGACTTTTGACGACTCTGTAAGAGTCACTTTGTGAAACCATTGTGATAAATAGAGCATTTGCTTCTATAGGAGCAAATGCTCTATTCATCACAAATGTTTCAAGCTACAAAATACTAAATTGTTCCTTTTCTCTAGTCAATGCTCATTTTCGGTAGATTTATTCAAAGAGGTTGGATCTAAAAAATAGCCTATGTGGTAATGGGTTAATATAGTAAGAAATAATGACATCATGAATATTCATTGGCTGAATTTTATAATGGTATACATGGCGGTTTGATATTGGTAGAAATAGCAGAGTCAGATCTATTGCAGTTTCATGTGCAAACGGAGCAGACCCAGATCAGACGGCTCCTACAGGAGCCGTCTGATCTGGGTCTACTCTGTTTGTAAATGCGTGAAAATGTGCTTTTATAATGGAAAGGGTCTTATAGACGCCAATGTCTGTTACGTGGTTGCTATACGCACGTTCCATTGCACTCAAACCGAACAGAGAATAATCTCCCTAAATAGGGGCTACATACATAACTTCCGTTCTGTTCTGTGCATCCGCCCACCTGCTTTTTATCCTTTGAATGCGGGGAACTATTGTACTTTCATTTGCAAACAGTGTATACACAGGTCAGAGGGTTCCTGGAGAAAATCCTCTCGCAAATTAAATGTAACCGGGTGTTCTTATAAAGAAACATGCCCGCTCAGACCCGGGATCGAACCCGGGTCGCCAGGTTCGCGGTCATGCACTCTACCACGTAACGCCATAAAAGCGCGTTTGTACAGCAAGGCCGTACAAGTGAAGATAAACCTACACACTGTGACATTAACATGACCTGCCTTAACATTTTCCTTCATATGGACGTTTCTACAAGCACTTGCAAACAGACTAGACCCAGAGGAGGCCGCTCCTGTAGGAGTCGTCTGGTCATAAAATTATAATAGATCTGACTCTTCTACCAATACCAAACAATCTTGTGTACATACAGTAAAACCTCTCTAATACGACCACTAAATTGTGTTAATTAGTTGGTATTTAGGGTAGGTGGCTGCTTAAAGCAAGGTGAACGTAAAACAGAACGCTCCTATAGGAGCGTTCTATTTTACGTTAACCTTGCTTTAAGCAACCGCCTGCTTTTAACACAAAATATGTCTTTTCAGGCAGGTGGCTGCTTAATGCAGAGTGAAAGTCATGTAGAAAGTTCCATTCATCCTGCATTAAACTGCCACATGTCTGAAATACCGTCACTGATTCTAATTTCCGGTTTAGAAGGGCTTTACTGTACAATTTACCAATTATAAAAATATCCCCCAAACTACCAAATACTAGCCTTACAATTCATTGAAACGGGATATTAATGATCTTTCAGATGGCTGAACTATAAGTATTTATCTTTCAGAAATAGCTTACATAACCCTTACATAGTTGTGTTATGTGTTATGAAAGGACGTACAGAGGAGTCTGTCTTAGGCGACCTAATTGACTGGACGCAGGAATCTTAAAAAGCAAGTTGGGAGCTTAATGAAGGGAAAGAGCAATGCAGAAATTCCATGTAGGAGCTTTCTGCAATACGTTTGACCTGCATTAACCCTTTCCTCCATAAATACGCCTTTCTACGCCTCTGTAAAAGTAACCTGTTGAAACCATTGTTATAAATAGAGCATTTGCTCCTATAGGAACAAATGCTCTATTTATCACAATGGTTTCAAACTACAAAATTCTAAAATTTTACTTTTCTCTAGTAAATGTTCCTTTTGGGTATATTCATTCAAAGAGGTAACGGTCTAAAATAGCCTATGGAGGAATGGGTTATGATGCCTTACATACCCTTAATGGTTCGCCGTTTTAAGTCGTGTACAGTAAAATAGGGTGTAATCGACCTTTTATTAATTGAATATAGAAGCCTTAACAATCAGATGGGGATTCTTAATGCAGGGCAAAAGTGAGCTAGAAATCGTTTATAGGAGCTTTCTGCATTACTTTCAACCGCCATAAAACTATCACCCAAACAACGAAATTGTCACCATGGCAGAAACTGTAGAATCAAATCTTTATTTTTCAATATGCAAACAGAGCAGATCCTAATCAGGCGGTTTCTATAGGAGATGACTGATCTTGGTCTACTCTGCTTACAAATGCGACAAAAGGCGTCCTTGTCAAGTACAATATTATGCCAACAGACCTTAATGTATTTTAGAGTACATGTACACTATTGACAAATTATATTCGCAAGCCAGTTTCAATGATATCTTATCGTTAAGCACTGAATACATTGAAACGTGTTCATTCTTCATGGACACTTCATGCGACTACAATGAAACTCATTTAAAACGACCAGTTTAGGAATAAATATAGTTGCCTTGAAAAGCAGGTGGTTGCTTAATGTAGGATGAAATTTATGCTTTATACTTTCGTCCTGCATTAAGCTAAGGCCCAGAATTATACTTTTTAGAAGGGGTCGTATCGGAGAGGTCTTACTGTACATTGCAAAAGCTCATGAATGGTAGTTGCTTTAACTATTGGATATATATGCTTCCTTTGACAATCCATGCAATGCACATATATTGTTAGGAGAGGGTTACACCTATAACAGTAGACCCTGTCTTAAGCGACCATTAATTAATTGAAAATAGAAATCTTAAAATGAAGATGATTGCTTAATGCATGACAAATCTAATACAGAAATCTCCCATAAGAGATTTCTGCATTTCTTTTGCCATGGATTAAACTACCTTTCGCTGCCAAACTCTGTCGTCTGCTAACTCTGTCGTCTGCTAACTTAGTCGTCTGCTACAAATTTTCATTCTTTTGATTTTCTTCATTTTTGTTTCAAAAACATAGTAACAGTAACAAACAGTTTTGATCCTGATGAGACGCCGAGTTACTCGGCGTCTCATCTGGATCCAAACTGTTTGCATGTAATATCATAAACCCGCCATTGTGGCACGGAAGGGGTTAAACGCCCATAATAAGACCTCTTTTTTGATGATCGTTTAAGACGATTCGACTGTATTCAATGTTTTGCATGACCAGTTTTTTTTAACACTTAAGTTAACTCTTTTGGCGCCAAATCATTTTCGTCTGCAAACAGTATCGTCTGCTTTAACCCCAAACCTGATGAATATTTAAATCTGACTCCTCCCTTTATGCATATTAATTAACCAAAACATTGTATCAATATTTATCACTGAAGAAAATATTTTATGACATATAGTGCAGACCCAGATTCAAGGGTATCGGTCACTATCCCGTGGGAGCAGTCTGATCCAGGTCTACTCTGTTTGTAAAGGCATCAAAGTATGTATAGAGTAAAGAGTTAACAAATGATGCCGCTTAACCCATTACCTCATAGGCTATTTTTAGATACAACCTCTTTGAATAAAACTACCAAAACTGAGCATTAACTAGAGAAAAGGAAATTTTTAGAATTTTGTGGTTTGAAACCATTGTGATAAATAGAGCATTTGCTCCTATAGGAGCAAACGCTCTATTTATCACAATGGTTTCACAAAGTGACTTTTACAGAGTCGTCAAAGGTCGTCAATATGAGCGAAAGGGTTAATGAAGAACAAAAGTCATTCATGCATTAAGCTACCACTTATACTGAATGCACAGAATTAGATCCATATAGCTATTAATTTTCACAGTCGATAACGAAATCTGTGATACCTACGTCAACAGATTGGATCCAGATCAGACGCTGGGTAACTCGGTGTCTCATAAGATTTCAAATTGGTCGATGCTGTGATTATCAATTTAAAAAATAAATTGCGAGAAAATTGGAAAAAATGAAGCAGACGACAAGTTTTGCAGGCGACAATTTCTGGTACCGAAAGCGTTCGAGTGGCTATTCTAGAAGGATATCCTGCAGTTTTTTTTATAAATACTTGTTATGTTTGGTATGATCCAGCTGAATGGCATTGTTTAACTCTTTCCTCCATAACTACGCTTTTCTACGCCTCTGTAATAACCACTTCATGAAACCATTGTGATAAATAGAGCATTTGCTCCTATAGGAGCAAATGCTCTATTTATCACAATGGTTTCAAACTACAAAATTCTAAAATTCTACTTTTCTCTAGTAAATGTCCCTTTTGGGTAGATTCATTAAAAGAGGTTGGGTCTAAAATTAGCCTATGGAGGAAAGGGTTAACCCTTTCGACGCCAACTAATGTTCATCTGCTAAGAGTATCGTCTGCTTCTGGGTCCAGTTTGTTCTCAAGCTTTTGATTGGTCAAATTTGAGCCAAAGACTCAAATCTGACCAATCAAAAACTTGAGAACGAACTCAGACTCAACTAAAAAGTTTTATAAGCATGGAACCAGGTGTCAAAGTTGAGTCTTCTTTCATTTCTTTATTTTAGAAAAATATAATTTCAGACAGTTTGAAGCCTGATGAGACGCCGAGTTACTCGGCATCTCATCTGGATCCAAACTGTTTACAAATGTTATAAAGGGTTATCTATGGCGGAGAAAGAGTTAAGAAACATTTGTATGCAAGTCATATAATATCCTGTTTTTTCTTTGGGTGTTTCATTTTCATTTAAAATATTTACCATTATATAGGATCTTTTCAAATTTCACAAAACCACCCGGGTAATTTGACGAGGTTTCCATGGAGATGATTAATTAGCTAGATTTATAGATATCCATCCATGCAAAACTATTTGCCATGGCAAAAAATTACCAAGTCATCTAATCTGAAACAGAACTTTTACACCTTGCAATCTCGACATTTGCGAAGCACTAGAACTTTACGATCTAACTGACGTTTTATTAGTTGCATATAGCTTGGATCCAGATGAAACGCCGAGTAACTCGGCGTCTCATCTGGATCCAAGCTGATTGACATTCGGCCAATAGGTTCGCAAAAGCTTGAACAAATCTGAAGTGACAGATCTGAGATTAACTCTTTCCCTGTTCAATATTCATGTAAGAAAAATCACACCAGTCTTAATATTAAATACAGTAAAACCTCTCTATAACGGACACACTAATTTGTGTTAATTATTTGGTATTTGAGGCAGGTGGCCGCTTAAAGCAATGTGAAAGTAAAACAGAACGCTCCTATAGGAGCGTTCTGTTTTACTTTCACATTGCTTTAAGCAGCCACCTGCCTTTAACACAAAATACTTGATGTAATTTAGTGGTCGTTATAGAGAGGTTTTACTGTATGTTATATTTTATAATGGCATATTATATGAACACAGGAAATTGCCTTAGACATATTTGATCTATATTATTCTATATATAGACAAAAAGAGCAGACCCTTGCATGGGTCTTCCCTGTTTGCAAATGTGTGAAAATGCGTTTATATGAAAGTGTTTAGCGGATGTCATTTTCATAGCAGGCAAAGGGTTAAAATCGCTTCATCATGAAACGCTGTTTTAATTTTGTGTCATCATGACCTAAGAATTAATCCACAGGTATCTGTTTCGAACTGATTTTGTGACGTAATATTTATGGTCAAAACTTTTACACGACTCTGTACAATCTGCAAAATTTATATACATGTAGGTCTACCGAAACCGTCTGATTTATTGACTTGAAATAATCTCCCGGTTGTCGATTGTGAATCGCTTACATTTCGTTGATTTTTACGTGTCTAACTCAACAATTAGTAGAGACAGGAGTTAAAACACATTAAGTCCACAGGTATATATACATTACGAAACCAGTCAAGTACTGTCTGCACAATTTGTCGTCTGCTTCAATTTTTATCTTAATTACTCTTTCATCTTTTGAATTTAAGTTAACCCTTCTCTTGCTGAATTTTCTCCTTCTTTACCCATGCCCTGTTGTATAATTACATATATCTTCATTGTGTACAAGTATTTCGCTGTGCAATCACTGCTGTGGAGTTCACTGGTTGCACAATAAACTTGTAAATAGTGCAGACCCAGATGAGACAGCTCCTGCAGGATCTGTCTCATCTGGGTCTTCACTATTTACAGGTAGGTATATTGACGTGAATAGCAAGCGAAGGGTTAAGTGTTAGCCAACCACAAACACGGGTTTATAACGTTGCCTCGACATTGTACAAGATAAAAACAAGTAAAAAATTGCTGTAAATTTACAGCAAAGGGAAGAAGGGCTGCGCCAGAAAAAAGCTGGTCATAATCTGATTGGAAAGGAATTGGGAGATATAACAAACTAATGTGGAATTATATAAAAGTTTTAAAGTGTAATGAACAAAAGAGTATATACAGTAAAACCCCTCTGTTAGCCCCTTCCCTCATAGAAACGTGTTGTCACGCATTTGCAAACAGAGTAGACCCAGATCAGACGGCTCCTAGAGGAGCCGTCTGATCAGGGTCTGCTCTGTTTGCTTATGAAATTAAATAGATCTGTTTCTTTACTTTGTAAAATGGCTACAATGTTCTACCTTACATATTTCATTATAACAATTTTGGCCATGAATATTCAGTACGTATTAAAATTTGAAATAAACTTAGAACAGGGAAAGGCTTAAGACTACTTAACAAAGGCTAAGTGATTGTGAGAAAGAGACGTGGCAGCTTAACTCAATGAGCAAGTAAAACAGAAAGCTACTGAAGGAGCTCTCCGGTTTTCTTTATGCTTGTTTTAAGCAGTCACCTTTCTTAAACATCCAATAATTAATGCAACTGATTGGTCATAATAGAGGATTTTAGATGTAAATTACATGATAGAAACATTGGTGGCATTATAACAAACATTGTAATGAACAAAAGAGTATATACAGTATAAACCTCTGTTAAGACCACTTAAACTGTAAATTACATGATAGAAACATTGGTGGCATTATAACAAACATATTAAAATAGCATACATGTGGGTGAAAGTTTGCCGGCTCTAAAACATTATGAGGTAGTAAGTTGTTCAATGGGGGGAGAAGGAGTACGAAAAGTTAAAATGGCTCTAAAACGCTCACCTGGGTAGACCATGAGGAACAGTGAATCTGAGGGCATATGGAAAGACAGAAAGTGTTATTTTGAGTGGAGAAAACATTTTTCTGTGATAAACCTGAAGTAGTAATAAAACCGGTATGCTTTCATCAAACCCTATGTTGGGACCACTCAGTAGAAGCATAGTAAAGCAAATATTCTAATGAGTAGACACTACATAGGGTTTGATGGAGCATTTTAAACACACGGCAGAAAAAATGTGTTTACACACTCTTATCTGGAGCTCTGTTGTTGGGACCGGACAACAGTGGCAATCATTATTGTAAAGTCGGTGCACTATAGTACAGAAAATAATAATACACGAGCAACAATATCAGTGAACGAGGAAGCACAGCAACAACTGAAATGCACACCTCTGTTAAGCATTAACCTGCTACGACTTTCTCGTCTGTTGCATTTTAAACTGTATCCCATTTCATTAAAATTTTGCTAATCTTTTACCGACTATCTGACGAAATATTTCCGAGACAGTGTCAAGTTAAGTGATTCAAACTATTTTCTATCAATGGTGTATGTTGGCAGGATAAGGCTCATCTGCTGCACTGTCAAATCTAATCGTCCATTAAAACCCCCAAAAATAAGTCGTTTGCATCAATATTTTGAATATTCTTCCTGTTGGTTTCAAAATCATATTCATAAAGTCAAACAATTTTGGATTCTGATGAGGAGCCGAGTTACTCGGCGTCTTATCTGGGACCAAACGGTTTGCATGTGTAATCACAGATTCGCCACTGGCACTAAACCAGTTAGGAACAGTTGAGAAATTTGAAAGTCAAGGTCACGCTATTCCACTCCTATACCAATCAGAACTGTAAACAAAATGCACGAGCCCTTGTCTAACAAATAGCATAATTGGCGGTTGTCAAATTGATCGCTTGCCACAAAAAGGTGGATTTCAAACGACCAGGGTCTCGAGCGAGTTGGATCCTGATGAAAATCGTCGCTAACTCACAAAGAGCTATACAAAACGAAACGTCTACCTGTTTAGCAATTATCTGGTATCATTTAGCACTCTTCTGGGGACTGTGTGCATGGTAACCTTTTCAAACAGTTTGGATCCAGATGGGACGTCGAGAAACTCGGGTGCTCATCGGGATCCAAACCGTTTTGTCACACTGACACCGTTTTTAGGGGAAGACAAAATACTTTCAGAACTGAGGCAGGCGGCAATATTTGCAGACGACAATTGCTCAGAGTACAGACGGTTAATTTAAATTAACAAACTAATAACAAGAAACGTCGGCGAGTTTCTAAGTTCCCCGGTAGGTTAACCCATTTTTCCTGTTTAATATTCATGTACGAAACATCAAATATATTTTATCGAATAGATTTTTAAAATAGAATATGAACACATTAAATTTTGGCCATGACAGATATTGTAGAATCAAATGTATAGTATTCCACAAGGAAACAGAGCAGACCCTGATTAGACAACGCTTATATGAGCCGTCTGATCTAGGTCTATTCTGTTTGCAAAAGCGTGAAAAGGCGTTTCTATGAAGGAAAGGGTTAAGAAGTATTTTGCACATTGATCTTACAATCCTGTGAAGCCCTTAGTGTAAACCATAGGGAGAATATATTACTATTTCGAACATCTGTGACTGGTGGTGCTTATAGGGATATACATGTAGGCAAACAGTATATACCAATATAAGATGGGTTAGGGTCGCGCTCAGCATCAAAAGGGCTAATATGAATCACACATCTATGACAAGGGTGTTAGTTAACATTTTCCGTCGACAAATACTTTCTTACGACACACCTACAAGTGCCCAAGGGATTTCCCCATTTTTCTGTCGCAGATCTACCATAGTTACGAACGCTTGCAACTGTTTCCAACCACATACTTGCTACTAGTCTTATATTATACTTGATCGCTTATCCCTTTACTCCATTAATATTCATGTAAGAAATAATGACAGCATTCATATTGATAAGATTAATTTTTTTAACAGAGGTACATGAGCACAGGATATTCTGGCTCATGCAGAAACTGTATAATCAGACTGTTTCATCGTATGTGTACTTTATAAGCAAAGAGAGCAGACCTTGATCAGACCAATCCTACAGGAGCTGCATGATCTGGGTACTAAGAGTGCGTAATTCTATGTGAACCTTATATAAGCCTCAAATCTAGTCTACGTGTTTTTTTCGCTACAAAAACACACGGCTATTGAAACCAGTCCTGCGTTCTGTTAACAGTAACCAACTGTTCCCAAATTGTGCGATTACTGCTTTCAGTTAACAACATCCGTTACAGTTTCAAGCAATTCATGAATTTTAAGTCCGAAACATCCACTGTAATCGCAACATAACGGTATAAACATTTGCGAACTGTTGCATAAATGTGTAACAACTACCGTTAACTGAACCCAGGGCAGTTGTATGTCATATGAGACACATACTTTTGAATTTAGTTCTAGGTATGTACTTTTTAAGGTTTAACCTGAAAATATGCAAGGGGATTGTCTCTTTTTGCCAAACCTCCTATTTAGGTTACTATTGTTTTGCCCACCACGTCGGTAATTTACAGTTCTTATTTTCGGGTACGAAACTAAACAACAGCATTTGTTATAAGCAGCCATTCATTTATTAATTGCGGGAGTATTAAAAAGTAGATCCCTGTATTAAGTAACCACCTGCCTTACAAACACATAATAACCATTATCTTGCTGAATTTTAAAACACATTTCTCCTTTTTAACCCATGTCCCGTTGTATAATTACATATATCTTCACTGAGTATTTCGCTGTGCAATCACTGCTGTGGAGTGCACTGGTTGCACAATCAACTTGTAAATAGTGCAGACCCTGATGAGACAGCTCCTGCAGGATCTGTCTCATCTGGGTCTTCACTATTTACAGGTAGGTATATTGACGTGAACAGCAAGCGAAGGGTAAAAAAGCAATGTGTTACAATTTCCCTGGGTGCTTTGAAATAGTGATCGAGGTAATACAGATTTTGCAATCACTTTCTTTACCCGTGAAAACTCAGTTTAGGTTAAATCTGACCGATCAGAGAACGTGAGAATGAGCTGACCCAAGGTCAAATGTTTCTCGAGATATTTTCTTACCACTTCGGTGTGAGTTTCTAGCTGACCATCCCCTCTCTGTAACAACAAGGAAGCTCCTGTATCCAGATCTTGATATAAGCCAGCTCCCTGAAATGCAATCAATGAAAAATCAAAACCTAAATATAACATGTTACTTATTAACTTTACTCTTAACATTTTCCCCTCATATAAACCCCTTTTCACGCATTTGTAAACAGAGTAGACGCAGATCAGACGGCTCCTATAGGAGCCGTCTGATCTGGGTCTGCTCTGTTTGCTTATGGTATAATAATATAGATCTGATTCCACAGTTTCTGTCTGTTCCAAAACACCATGTGTGTATATGCCTCCATAAATATCAACTAATAAATATGCATGACGTTATTATTCATTTCATGAATATTAAACAGGGAATTGTAAATTAACTTTTGTCGGGAAATACAAAAATTAAAAATGATTGAGGCAGATAATTATTGGTGTATCTATGGGGTAAGGGATTATACTGTATTCATGTTTCTAATGGAGATGGTGTCCATGTCGAATCACAGTTTAAATGTTAGCTTTCGTGTTGCTGTCATGTAGTTTTTTCCGTTGTTATAACCCTGTGGACATACGTGTACATTAACCAAATACTCCATATACAGTAAAAAAAAACCTCTAAACGTAACGTTAAATTTAGTATCTGTCTTGGCGACAGGTGACAGCTTAATGCAGGGCAAACGTCATGCAGAAAGCTCCTCTGGGAGCGTTCTGCGTGGCTTTCACCCTACATTAAGCAGCTACCTGCCTAAAAGTTTCTAAATAATTCTCTGCTAGAATTCCGGTTTAGAGGGGATTTACTGTATACGCTTATAGACGTCTCACAGACACAGTAAACCCAGATCTTACGGCTCAAGTCGGAGCCATCTGACCAGGGTCTACGCTGTTTGCTTATGCAATAATAGAGACCTGACTATACAGTTGTTTGATAAACAGTTCCCTTGTGTATAGTGCTCCTGTTTTTATTTATCTTCATTGTAAATGTGTGCTTCTGTTTTAATTTCTATTCAAGTATGTATGTATTATATTAATTCCCGTTTAGGAAATTTATCTTTATAGTACTATTGCAAAGCAATAGTTAATTAATAGTCATAGGGTGTCAGTATTTCTTTAGCGTCGCAGTGCCGTAAAACCAAACTCGCTGATTTGGTATTTCTTACATGAATATTTATAATGTAACGAGTAAAGCTGCGGGGGTAGTAGGTCAACATGGTTTGCACGCTATACCGGGCAATCCAGTATCATTAGCTCTTTACCTCATGAATATTTAGTAAGAAACAGCGACATCATGAATATTAATTAGTTGGAATTTTATAATGACATATGAACACAATCATGACTGCAACTGTAAAACCAAATATATTATTATTTTATAAGCAACAGAGCAGACCCAGATCAGACAGCTCCTGACAGCCTACTCTATTTGCAAAGGCAATAAGCGCATCTATGAAGTAAAGGCTTTAAGCCTTTCCTCCATAAATACGCCTTTCTACGCCTCTGTAAAAGTCACCTGTTGAAACCATTGTGATAAATAGAGCATTTGCTCCTATATGAGCAAATGCTCTATTTATCACAATGGTTTCAAGTTACAAAATTCTAAAAATTTCCTTTTCTCTAGTTAATGCTCCTTTTCGGTAGATTTATTCAAAGAGGTTTGATCTAAAAATAGCCTATGAGGGAATGGGTTAAAGGATCTTTACCTGAATGTCTTCGATCTCCACCTTTTGAAATTCTCCATTTACTTTCGTGTAAATTGGAATGTTAACATCGATGTCAGGATTTCTTTGCAGATTTATTCGTACATCCTCTCCCTTTATTTGAAGTGTTATATTGACTCGATCCGGAAGATAATTTGGAGATCGTTTGTGTCGAAGATGAGATGAGGCGAGTTCTTCGGATAAGTCGACGAAGGAGTGTTCTGAAAATAAAATGAAAATAAAAAATGTTCCTTTTCCGATAAGCATGTATAGTAAGACATGTAATCCGTACGGGGACAAATCACCTGAATCATATAGTGTAGACCCTTATCGAACAACTCCATAATGAACCCTTTGATTTACCACTTCCCTAATCAATATTCATGTCAGGAATAATGATATCATGAATATTTATTAGCTGATTTTATGATAGCACATGTACACATGCTGTTTTGGCTCAGGTAGAAACTGTATAATCAGATCTATATTATACCTTAAGCAAACGGAATAGACCCTGATCAGACGGCTCCTATAGGAGCCGCCTGATCTGGGTCTACTCTGTTTGCAAATGCGTGAAAATGCGTTTATATGAAGGAATGGGTTAAGATATACCCTATTTGCTAGTATGCCAGTCTTATTCAAAGTTATTAAACTGGTGCCAAAGTGATATATTCAGCTTTGCAAACCAGTGGATAGGGAAGATTGAATGTCACCCAACCCTCGATATCAATCAAAAATATATAGTAAAACTTCGATTATCCGAACACTAAAATACGTATCATTATCGCTCTTTAAGACAGGTGGCAGCTTAATGCATGGTGAATGTCATGCATTAAGCAGCCAACTGCCTAAAAGGATCTAAATTCTTCTATAACGAAAATTCGAATAATCGAGGTTTTACTGTATATCGAAATGCCCTGTGCTCACATGTAAGAGTAAATTATCAAATAACAAGCAAGGTTTTACGCAAGCGTAAAATGGCTGCGTAACGTCTTTAAGCAGGATAGAAGAAAAAGAGGGAGCAATGTTGTTTAGTAGTTTAAATTAACAGATACATTGGGAAAACATGACTGTAATGTATAAATTAACAGCAGAAACGGGGGAATGTTTTAAGGAGCCATGATGCATAATACCTGTGTATGACACCAATAATACACATTACCACGAAGTAAATACAGATCAATGGTATTCATGCACACTTGTGAAATATTCAAAACGGTCAACAAAACCACGAGTAAAAGGTCTGAGCTAAATAACTTTACCAAAGACAAAATTCAAACAAAGGACTTATACTTTTACAATATTTGTGTACAGAATTGTTTTTAAACCAAAAGCACGTAAACTAAGGGTGCTAACAAAAAAAAATGAGAGAAAACAAATATGCTTCCGCCGAGGATCGAACCCGCGACCTCACATTTCCTAGGCCACCGTTATAACCCCTCGACTACGCTGACTGCTACAAGTGGTGCGTGCTTTTAAATGATTTATACGCAATACACTAGCATTTTCAATGGCAGAAAAGAAGTAAATAACCTCGACAAAAATATTTGTCCCCGCTAACAAAAAATGTATGAATCAAAATAAATAAAATAAATGAATGTATATAAATAAAAGCTTGTGTCACAGTAACCCATAATTATTAAAAAAGATTGGATTTTATAGAAACACAGGAACGCAGAAACGCATGGTCAAAATTCAAAGCCGTATAATTGTGGGCTGCTTTCAGCAGCCCAATACGATTTATTTATTTCTTACATGATTATCAGTGAAGTAACGGTTGATCATCTTATATTTCTAGACGCGTTTAATAAAAATTAATATCACATGACCACCCGTGTCATATCCTATATATCACACTGTATATCATTATATACAGTCATGACGTGTTGCTGACTCATCTATTAAATTAATTAGTCTTTTTCCCAATTATTTCCGTTTATATTTTCCTCATTCGTGTCTTGTTTTATTCTTGTCACTGCAGATTTGACAGGTGTATTGTGTATTACAGACCACAATGTTTATCACCCCGAGGCTTCTCAACACATGGTCAGAATAAATGGGTAGGTTACTAGGATAGGAGAAAGGTCGCCATTAGCAGCCACCAGCATCACCGTAGTCATCAGCTTAACGCTCACCAAGCAGAAAAAAACAACATTTGCTCAAATTCTGTTCTTCTGAATTATTCTTTTTACTTAATCCTTTAATTCATATAAACGCATTTTCATGGATTTGCGAACAAAGTAGACCAAGATCAGACGGCTCCTATCAGTGTCTGCTCTGTTTGCTTTTGACATGATAACGTTTTGTCAAAGCAAAATAATTCCTTGAAAAGTTTACGTTTCAGCTAATAAATATTCATTATGGCATAATATTGAACAGGATAAGGACTCTTTCCGATTGGTCAAGCTTTCGAGAAAGTATTGTCCGGATGTCAAGCAGTCTGGATCCTGATGCAATGCGACGTTTACCTTTATCAGCGTTATACAATAGAACCTGTCTTTAGTGGTCATTTATTTATTGAAAATAGGAGTCTTAACCCATGTGCTCCCAGTGGATTCCTCCATACTTATATATTGGATTAGTCTATCTTTTATCTAAGGGACGTCTGGTCTAAATTTTATTTTTTTGTTTGTTTTATATTGAATTTTCTATCAGCAAACAGTGTAGACTCTGGTCTGACGCCGCATTATGCGGCGTCTGTTCAGAGTCTACACTGTTTGCCTAAGTCCCATATATGGGATCGTGGGAGCAAATGGGTTAAAAAGCAGATGGTTGCCATGGCAAAAATAATACAGAAAGCCCCTATAGTAACTGTCTGCATTACCTTTGACCTGCATTAAGCTACCACCTGCCTTACATGGCCTCTTTTTGATGGCTACTTTAGACAGGTTCTATGTACTGTGTGTGTGTATGACATTATTTATGTTGCTGTACCTTTGTGTACTAAACACATACCAAATCCGAGTGCAATATTTAACCCTTTAGCTATTCAATATTCGTGTAAGAAATAGTGTAATGGTAGATGAAACAAAACAAATACCCTGGTATGATCTGTAAAGTCACATCTATATAATTCCAAAAGCAAACAGAGCAGACCCTGATCAGACGGCTCCAATAGGAGCCGTCTGATCTGGGTCTACTCTGTTTGCATAGGCATAAAAAGACGTTTATTTGAAGTAAACGGTTAACGCTTTCGTTGCCGTTGACGATTTCGTGATAACATTTGCAAACAGTATGGATCCAGATGAGAAGCCGAGTTGCTCGGCCGAGTTGCTCGGCCGAGTTGCTCGGCGTCTCGCCTGGATCCAATCTGTTTGCAAATGCTAGTTGTTGTGATCTGCCGACGCTGATCATACGAACTCTCCCTGGTCTGGATCTACACTGTCTAACTCTGTCACTACGGACATAACCTAAATTAGTTATTTCAAATATAGTAAAACCTCTTTATCCCACTTCCTCATATTGGCGCCTTCTTTTGACGCTTCTGTCACCTGTTGAAACCATTGTGGTAAATAGAGCATTTGTCCCTATAGGAGAAAATGCTCTATTTATCACAATTGTTTCAAACTACAAAATTCTAAAAAAAAATCCTTTTCTCTAGTTAATGCTCTTTTTCGGTAGATTTTTTAAAACTGGTTGAATCGAAACATAGCCTATGAGGTAATGGGTTATATATACAAATGTACATGTAGGCTAAACCACAAATTGACGTTTAAACATTTACCTCATGAATATTCATGTAAGAAATAATGACATAATGAATATTGATTAACTTATTTTTTGTGTTATACACTATACAAATAAGAGAAGTTTATATAAGTACTGTCAGATCTATATTATGTCATAAGCAAATAGAGCAGACCCTGATCAGACGGTTGCTATAGGGACCGTCTGATCTAGGTCTACTATGTTCGCACAAGCAATAAAAGGTGTATTTTATGTGGTAAAGGATTAATTCTAGGTGGTGGGTAGTTTAATACAGACAGCTTCCGTATGAGAATGTTCTCTACATTGAGCAGACACTTGAACTATCATGTGTTTTCATAAGGCGGTTGCTAAGGAGATATTGTAGTGTATTCATAACCCTAGGCCCTTTGTTTCAAACCAACCCGAATGCATTTCTCGATCTTATCATCGTCGTCTTGATCACCCGACTTTGCGCTCTTGGCCAAATATTATGACAGGCATACCAAAACATTTAGTATACCTGAAACATATCTGCATACCAAGTGGCCCCTAAGGGTCAAATTTTAGCGGTATCATTGATCTGCAAAGGGTCATTTGAGTAGCAAATCTGATATATTGACCACGTGTATTGGTCAAGTTAAAACCACTAAGGACACACTAAATATGCCTCATTACTTATGAATTGGGAGCCCATATCACGGTTGTTGCTTATTTTCTTTACTTCCTTTGAGTTGTCTGTTTGCCGACAGCTACAGCGATATATCGCGATAGTTATCGATAAAAATGACAGGGAACGTGACGCGATAATTGCAATCTCTGTTTAAAGCAATGCATTATAGTAAGTCGTCACCTTCGGTTTTCAAAATAGATTTTCTTTTTATCTACCACATGATAAAGGTGACATGCAATTTCATTACGATAATGTTCTTGTTATTTTTATTATTATCATTAAAAAAATAGTGTTGTTGTTGTTGCTGTTGTTATTATCATTTATAACTAATTTATCATTATTATTATTATTATTATTATTATTATTACGTGTATTTTATTATTATTATTATTATGGTTGTTGTTATTTAATGACCTTGACTTCAACTGTTGACCTTTATACAACACTTAAGGTACTTGAGCCGAATTGAATCAAACTGCAAATCAATATTTAAGTCTGGAGACACTGAATGTTACCGGATAGAAGTCATCACTGGAGTCAAGTACAGTTGACCATATCAACAACGACCAATAAAAACGGTCTATTTCTAGAGCTTAACCTTATACATGTACTCCATAAATACGCCTTTCTACGCCTTGGCAAACAGAGTAGACTCAGATCAGACGGCTCCTATAGGAGCCGTCTGATCAGGATCTGCTCTGATTGCTTGTGGAATAATGTAGATCTGATTCTATAGCTTCTGCTATGACAAATATTTCATATGTTAATATGCCATTTTGAAAAATATAATATAATTAATATTCATGATGTCATCATTTTTAACATGAATATCCATGGAGTAAATGCTCAAAGCTTACTGCAGTGCGAAAGTAATGCAGAAAGCACATTCAGGGGTCTACTGCATTACTATAGCCCTGCATTAAGCAACCATCTGCTTTTATAGACCCCCATGCTTATTCCTTAAGCGTCGAGAGAGTCAACTAAACTTATGGATATGAGATGGTAAGATATTTATCAAGGGGTTAACGGAAAACTACTGCAACAACAATCCACAGGCCGAGCTTTTAAAACAGTTTGGATCCAGATGAGATACCAAGTAACTCAACGTTTTATCAGGATCCAAATTGTTTGACACTCTGTCCATATTTTACAGAGAACTGATAGAAATTTTATTCTAAGAATTGTAGCAGACGAAAAGTGTTGCAGACGAAAGATTATTTTGCGTTCAAAGAGGTAAAGAAAGTAGTTAAAAGAGTTTTTTTTCACTGGGTCGTCTATTTGCATTCATTTTTTATTAACAGGGTTTGCGTTTCATCGTTTAGTATTTACTATATCGAGCGAGGAAGAAGTGTCAAGTTCACCAGTAAACACCCTGAATAGCCCTATTCATTTTCACACCCTGTACTTCATAAATATACATGTAAGAAATAAAGACATCATAAGTACCATTTAGATGATATTTATGATGGCATATGTATCCCATTCCCTCAGATTGAGGCATTTTTACGCTTCTTTAAAGGCCACTGTTTGAAACCATGCATTTGCTACATAGGAGTAAATGCTCTATATATCACAATGTTTCCAAACTACATAATTCTAAAATCTACGTTTTGCTAGTAAATGCTCCTTTTCGGTAGATTTATTCACAGAGATTGAGTATTTTGGCCATGGTAGAATATGTAGTACCGGTATCAGATCTAAATTATTGCTCCAAAAGCAAACAGACATGACACTGACCTGGGTCGTCTCTGTTTTTATTGGCGCAAAATGGGGTCTTGGTCAGGTAAAGGTTTTAACGTTTGTATTTGCCTTTAACACTCTATACATTGTTTGCTCCTTACCTATAATAATATATACAATGTTTGCACCCTACCTATTACACTATATACAATGTTTGTTCCCTACCCATAACAATATATACACTGTTTGCTCGCTACCTATAACATTGTGTACAATGTTTGCTCCCTGTCTATAACAATATATACAATGTTTGCACCCTATCTATAACACTGTATACAGTATTTGCTCTCTACCTATAACATTGTATAGAGTATTTGTATACAGTATTTGCTCTCTACCTATAACACTGTATACAGTATTTGCTCTCTACCTATAACACTGTATACAAATATTTACTCCCTGTCTACAACACTGTATACAATGTTTGCTCCCTACCTATAACACTGTATACAATGTTTGCTCCCTGTCTATAACACTTTATACAATGTTTGATCTCTACCTATAACACTATATACAATGTTTGCTCCCTGCTTATAACGCTGTATACAATGTTTGCACCCTATCTATAACACTTATACAATGTTTGCTCCCTACCTATAACACTGTATACAGTATTTGCTCTCTACCTATAACACTGTATGCAATGTTTGCGTCCTGTCTACAACACTGTATACAATGTTTGCTCCCTACCTATAACACTGTATACAATGTTTGCTCCCTGTCTATAACACTATATACAATGTTTGCTCCCTACCAATAACACTATGTATATAAAGTTTACTCCCTACCTATAACACTATATACAATGTTTGCTCCCTGCCTATAACACTGTATACAATGTTTGCTCCCTACCTATAACACTGTATACAATGTTTGCTCCCTACCTATAACACTGTATACAATGTTTGCTCCCTATCTATAACACTGTATACAATGTTTGCTCCCTGCCTATAACACTATATACAATGTTTGCTCCCTGCCTATAACACTATGTAAATGTTTGCTCCCTACCTATAACACTATATACAATGTTTGCTCCCTGCCTATTTTACTGTATGCAATGTTTGCTCCCTACCTACAATACCATCGTATACAATGTTTACTCCCTTCCTATAACACACATAATGGAAGTAGAATAATGAAAGACGGTTTAACAAATCTCGTATTTGAAAATATTAGTAAAACGATATTTCTTTTGGAGAGTGTGTTCTAGCTTGCATCAAATTTCTCTACTTTGTGTCAATTGTGGGCATCCGGTGTACACGGTTTTATTTTGGAGGACCATACATAAACAATGTCAATAGAAAACCGCCTTAAAACGCTAAAAACTTTGCAGCCATATAACCAGGCTGTCAGCCATGTTATTTAAACCTTTACGACACACAGACGCATTTTGGCACATATGCAAACAGAGTAGACCCAGATCAGATCAACGTCATCATCATCATCATCAGACCCTCGATTCCTTTGTCCACAGGAGTTTGGCTCATGAAATAAAAACGTATGTCTAAAATAAGTTAAATTGTCCATTAATGTGCGATTTGTAACATTTGGAGCCGAAAACATAAAGTTTGGTTGGTTGTTTTTTTGTTGTTTTTTTTTGGGGGGGGGTGTTGTTTTTTTTAAGGGGGGGGGGTGAGACAAAGCTGAAATTTCGTCCCCAAACGCCCCAAACTTTATTTTTTCGGCTCCAAATGTTACAAATCGTCAATTTAGGGACATTTTAAACTTATTTCAGACATATATGTATTTCATGAGCCAAATTCCTGTGGGTTTGTCTGAAGGGCGCATGAGAAGAGCTTCCCTACAGTCAGCTTTTTGTGTAGTCTTTCAGAGCAGATATGGCATTTCCAAGGCAGCCAACTCCCAAGTATTAGGCCACCGCTTTCTTTATTTTACACTTTACTCCATGAATGATAAATAGATGCCTTTTCTTAATAGTAGATGAACATACCAAGTTTTGGCCATGACAGAAACTGTAGACTTAGATATACGTGTATATTATTTCATTAGCAACCAGAGCAGACCCTGAACAGACGGCTCCTACAGGAGTCGTCTGATCTGGGTCTACTCTGTTTGCAAAGGCGTAAAAGGCGTATTTATTGAGAAAAGGATTAACAGTTCGCCGTCTTCAATATATTCTGAAAGTGGGAGATCCTGCGAAAGCAAAAGTAGAAATGCAAAAAGAGAGAATTGCAGACTCGGTTTTATTGAGTCTGTTCATGAGTAGTAATTTAAAGTCCAACACTATTCACGCCCCCTAGCACCGGCTTAAGCAGTATTCAATTTTCAAAACTAATAACATCAAAACAAATGATCCAGAAGGACCAGAAGATAAAACAACACTGAGAATAAAGTACGGGCGACTTTTTTACGGCCGCCACACAAGCACTTAACACCTGCTGTTGTGAAGTACATATATTCTGAAAGCAAAAGCAGCAATGCAAAAAAGAGAAAATTGCAGACTCGGGTTTTATAGAGTGACGCCCTTGTAGATTATATAGAGCCTGGACTTAGCACAAGCGCTGAATTTTTTCTTAAGTTTTTTCTGCAAGTATCAGTGCACATGTCGAGGGCTTGGTGCAAAACTATTCTAACTCCTTCACTTTGTGAAGGAGTTAGAATAGTTTTGCACCAAGCCCTCGATGTACAATGTAACAATGTCTATTTGAATACGCATTTATTCCCTAATGAACCCATCAAGTACAGGTTATGTCATTAAGTATTTAAAACTGAAAACGGCTTCAAGTAAATTCTCATTAACCCATTTATCTCATGAATATTTATGTAAGAAATAACTGTACCATACATACATATTTATTAACTCTTTCGGCGCCAATGTCGCCTGTTGGCACCATTGAAAACAGTACAGTCCCAGATCAAATGCTGCCTTTTCAAGGCGGCATCTGACCTGGGACTTCACTGTTTTCTATATATTTTTAGCCCAAGCATACAGGTTTTTAAAAACAAATGTTTTACTAATATACCTTTATTATTTAGTTTAGAATTATATTTAATATGAAATTATTATTGCAGATGACACTTTTAAATTTGGCGCCATTTTAAAATGGAATATGGACACATAATATTTTGGCTATGTAAGAGACTGCACGATTAGATCTATAATATATCTACTCGTATAATAATTTTATTTCATTAGTATATAAAGCAGACCCTGGTGAGATTGCTCATGTAGGAGCCGTCTGATCTTGATCTACCCTGTTTGCAGTGTGATAGTAGCACATTTTGCTCCTAAGGACCTGCATTAAGCTGTCGCGTCGAGAAAGTTTCCAAGTTCGAAATAGGCTGACTCGAACTCCCGTTATCTCGAAGTAATTGCCGTCTGATCAGTGTGTGCTCTGTTTGCTTATGATACATCATAGACTTAACCCTACAGTGGTAAAAATGTAATTTTATAATTTATAAAAATTAATCTAATTGATATTCATGATGTCATTATTTCTTATCTGAATATGCGTGGAGTAAAGGGTTAAAGTTCGATATATCGAGGTTCCGCTTTATCCGAATTCGCAAAAAAAGAATTAATCATTTCCCTTTTCAATATTCTGTCCAAATTTAAATACTTTGAACTTGGATATTCATGGACAAAATAGTTATAATGAAATATGGAAGGAGGAACATTGTAGCCAATTTTTTTAGAAACTTAAGAAACAGGTCTATTAAGTTCCATTAGCAAACAGAGCAGACCCTGATCAGACGGTCCCTCTAGGGGCCATCTGATATGGGTCTTCACTGTTTGCAGATGCTGAAAAGGTGTTAATATGAAGTAAAAGGTTAACCCTTTATCAGGCCCCGCTTTCACAATCGATCTCAAACTCGACTCATGCTCAAAAAGTGAGATTTTGCTCAAACTCGGTCTCCTGAGATGAGAATTTTCTCATGTCGGCTTTCACTAACAAATTTGAGCAAAGTCTCATCTCAATAATTGAGATTTTGCTCAAAAATCTTGAGTCAGCATAGTAGTTGTCTCAAATCCAAAATGGCGATACTCAGAAGATTTGTCGTCCGAAGGCAAAGGAGGGGTCGTCGGTATATTCGCCGACGATTCGACATATCATCATATGACACAATGACACACCTGCAAACAAAGTAGACCCAGATCCAATGGCTCCTGTAGGAGCTGTCTTATCAGTGTCCTTTCTGTTTTGTTTATGAGACAACATGTATACAGGTCTGATTCGATAGTTTCTGCCATGGCCAAAAAAAACCCAGTGTTCACGAATAAGTATATAATTTAAGCTAACAAATATTAACTATGTCTTTATTTCCGACGTGAATATTCGCCCATGTGGTATTTGGGCGTGTCTGATTGGCTAAATAATGGGTACCGCTGTTCTCCCTTTGAACTACGATCAACTACTAGGAGTTTACCGTAAACTGGAGTTTCTGCATCTCTGAGTCCCCGGCAGTAATTTAGCACTTAATGAATATTCATTGGCTGATTTTCTTTATCCCTTTACTCCATAAATACGCCTGTCTACGTCATTGCAAACAGAGTAGACCCAGATCAGACGGCTCCTATAGGAGCCGTCTGATCAGGGTCTGCTCTGTTTGCTTATGATATACATGTGCATGTAATACAGATCTAATTCTAATTCTACAGTTTCTGTCTGAACCGAGATGTCCTGTTTATATGCCATTATGAAAAAATCTAATCAATATTCATGATTTCGTTAATTTTTACATGAATATTCATGGAGGAAATTGTTAAATAATGGTGCATACACAAGACACACTTGTGGACATAGCATTCACATTAGAATCAGCTATACATATTTACAGTTCTATAAGCAAACAGAGCAGACCCTGATCAGACAGCTCCTCCAAGAGCTGTCTGATCTGGGTCTATTCTGTTCGCGCAGCCGTAAAATGCGTCACTAAGGTCTAAAAGATTAAGTAGTTATATTGTGATCTGGAAAAAGGGAAGAAAAGTCTTACATCTTATCAGGCGGACAATACCGCCAAAGTCAACAAACTTAGTAGGGTCAAATGATCTCGTTTGTCAACCACTGGTAACACAGTCCATAACCTTTAACCTTTTACCCCATAAGTACGCCTTTTACCCGCACAAATACGCCTTTTACCCCACAACTACATCTATGCCTTTGCAAACAGAGTAGACCCAGATCAGACGGCTCATATAGGAGCCGTCTGATCAGGGTCTACTCTGTTTGCTTGTGATATCATATAGATATTATTCTACAGTTTCTGCCATGGCAAAAAATGCATGTGGCCATGAGAAATTATAACAAATTAATCTAATTAATATTCATGTTGTCATTATTTTATACATTAATTATCATGGAGGAAAGAGTCAAAGTAGGGTTAAATGATCTCGCTTGTCAAACACTGGTAACATGGCCCCTAACCCTTAACCCATTCCCTCATATGCTATTTTTAGATCCAACCTCATTGAATAAATGTACTGAAATGGAGCATTAACTAGAGAAAAGGAAAATTTTATTTTTAATTTTTTTTGTAGTTTAAAACCATTGTGATAAATTCTCTAATTCTCTATTTATCACAATGGTTTCAACAGGTCACTTTTGCAGGGACGTCAAAAGGCGTCAATATGAGGGAATGGGTTAAAGTAGGTTCAAATGATCTCGTTTGTCAAACAGTGGTATTCTAGCCCCTAACCCCAGTTATTGTCAAGAGTCCCATAACCCTAGTCTGCTGAAAATAATGATCTCCACCCAAATTATGGTATGCTGCAATTTTAGATTTATTGACATTGTTTCAGAAAATAATAATCGAGGGTAAAACAGCTTACTGGCTCCAGATGAGATACCGAGTTAGTCGGTATCTCATCTGGGTCAAAGGTTTTTGCAAATGTGAGCCAGGTCGTGCTCTATCAGCCCTGAGAATCTTCAATTCATTGCCTTTTTTATTATTATTTATCAGCTCTTTACTTTTAACGATTCTTAAACAGAGTTGACCAAACCAGAGACATATATACATATATGTATGTACAGTGGGATCTCGATATCTCGAACTCGGATAACTCGAACTTCGGGATAACTCGAACAAAAAGTTAGGTCCTTCCAAACCTTACAATACAGAATTACTCTAATATGTATCTCTACAGATGTCTAGAAACACATGTGACAGCTTAATACAGGTCTAAAGTAATGCTGAAAGCTCCTACAGGAGCTTTCAGCATTACTTTAGACCTGTATTAAGTTGTGATCTTGAGAAATTGTTCACATTAGAAATTGGATGACTCGAACTTCTGTTGTCTCGATTTAATGTATATGGTCCATTGAAGTTCGAGTTATCGAAGTTCAACTGCATATGTCTCTGACCAAACTCAGACGGCACCTATATGATCTGATGTGCTTGCTTATGAACTAATATTAGATCCAAAGACTTGCAAATGTAATTTTAAGATAAGGGAAACAACGAGGTTAGCCCTTTCCTTCATATAAACGTGTTTTCATGCATTTGCAAACAGAGTAGACACCTAGAGGAGCCGTCTGATCAGGGTCTGCTCTGTTTGCTATTGGAATTCGATAGATCTGTTTCTTAACTTCCTAAAATTGCTACAATATTTCGCATTCAATATTTCATTGTTACTACATGTATTTTCTCCATGAATATTCAGTAGGTATTGAAATTTGAATTAAACATTGAACAGTGAAAGGGTTAATACAACAACTTTTAATAAGTGAAAGACAAGCAACCTGTCTCCAATGTGACATGCAGCAGACGATAAAATTTGCAGCAACAAAAAAGTCCCTTTCAAGTAACTTAACATTTAGCCTGTTATAAAAGAAATTGTCTGCTTACATTCCAATATGTTGCAATTTTGAATTTTCGCTTATTTCCGATTCGATGTAGCTTTTGAGAAACTTTTGACCGAGTGTCAAACAGCTTGGACCCCGATAAGGAGCCGAGTTACTCGACCGGCGTCTCATAAGGATCAAATCAAAGCTGTTTGTAAATGCAAGTCAGGTCGAGAAGCAGGCAAAGGGTTAAAATTGTCGTCTGGTGCAATACAGTAAACCCTCTCTAAAATCGGATGTTAAATTTAGCATAAATATCGATCGTGGAGACAGGTGTCAGCTTAATGCAGGGTGAAAGTCATGCAGAAAGCTCCTCTAGGAGCTGTCTGCATGACTTTCACCCTGCATTAAGCAGCCACCTGCCTAAAAGTATCTAAAATCATCTCTACTAGAATTCCAGTATAAAGAGGTTTTACTGTATTCATATTTAGTTTTCATCCATATCTTTTCAAATACTTTACTAACGTACCGAGGTGAATTGTTTTGTGCGAAACTGTTTCCAGGGAGTATTACGGGCTGTTCTAATGGTATAGAAAGGGTTAAAACTTTACTCCATGAATATTCATGTTAGAAATAATGACATTATGAATATCGAATAGATTAATTTGTTATAATAGCACATGAAGACATGAATTTTTGACTATGACAGAAACTATAAGATCATATCTACATGTATATCATACCAATATCAAACAGAGCAGACCCTGATCAGATGGCTCCTATAGGAGCCGTCTGATCTGGGTCTACTCTGTTTGCAAAGACGTAGAAACACTTTAACACGTATGGTGTAATGGAGTAATGGAGTAAAGGGTTAACAGTCCAACGGCTGACTGTGGTACTAAAATGGGCGAAATTTGTCAACTTTCTAAAGGTTAAATGCTGAACTCCGTGATATTTTATCCCTGTAAAACTTTGCCCAAACTCTCATCTGCTGCATATGTAAATATGATTTCGATTTACATATTTCTTTTCATTTATAATATTATTTATTTCTTCAAGAACCGTCGACTCTATAGCAAACAGCTTGGGTTCTGGTAATACGTTAATCTGACGTCACCTCTGGATCCAAACTGTTTACACCTGTCAATCAATTGGCACGTGACAGGATAAAGATAAACATGTTCATTTCATGTTCATGTCTTTTTGTCTCCATCCTGTTGTCAGGTGAGAGACTCATAGGTCACATGACCACGTGAAAATGAACTCATCAACCATTTTCCTCATTACATTTATTAGCTGAATTTTTATGATGATATATAAAGACCGGATCTTTAATCAGATCAATATATTATTTCACAATTAAACAGAGCAGACCCTGGTCAGAAGGCTCCTAAAGGACTCGTCTGATTTGGGTCTACTCTGTTTGCAAAGGCGTTAAAATGCATATCTATGGAGTAAACGATTCATGTCATGTACATGCATATATTCTAGAGCTCTATTGTTGTCGTCTGCTATAAATACAAAGTCGTCTGCTTCAAAATTCCTGCCTGCTACTAATGTCTCAAATGAGACTGTGATAAATGCGCTCTTTCTTTGGAAAACAATGTCAATAACAAAAAGTGTCGTCTGCTTAGAAAGGGTATGTTAATTAAAAAGTGTTGTCTTTTGCAATCGTGTCGTCTGCTACAAACTTAGAATCTTTCTATTTTATTTTATAGATAATTAGATATTAGCTACAAAATTCACCAACAGGTGATCAAAATGACCAAAAAACGACGTTTGATCTGAATCAATACTATCTAAAGTGCTTCAGCTGTGACGTGCAAATCACCAGGATGTACTTTGCACGTGAGATTTGGACTTTTCGTCTGATTCATAGCCACAGACCAATACTTTTTAATCTTCACGAGGCCATGTGTCAAAATTCAATGGTGTATACGCATTTGATTAAACCCTTTATTTAATTTGCATATATGCATATAGTAATCACTGCGTGAATATTCATTAACCCATTCCCTCATAGCGACACCTTTTGACGCCTCTGTAAAAATCACTTTTTGAAACCATTGTGATAAATAGAGCATTTGCTCCTATAGGAGCAAATGCTCTATTTATCACAATGGTTTCAAACTACAAAATTATAAACATTTCCTTTTCTTTAGCTAATGCTCCTTTTCGGTAGATTAAAAATAGCCTATGGAGGAATGGGTTAAATTATAAACATTTCAAGAGAGGTTTTGGTTAAACAAACACTGTAAGATCAGATTTATATCATTCCATAAGCAAACAGAGCAGACCCAAACAGAGCAGACCCTGATCAGACAGCTCCTACAGGAACGCATTAAAAGGATATCAGACAAAGATTCTTTTAGTTTAAGCATGTACTATTCATTAGCAAACAGAGAAGATCCTGATCAGACGGCTCAAAGAGGATCCGTTTGATTTGGTTCTACGTCCGCTGCAAAGGCGTGAAAACAAGTGGTTACGTTTTAACGTCTCCATGTGAATATATATAATATTTAGGTTAATATTAGGTTTTTGATTGGGATCAAAACTGACTTAATCTCCGAGAATGCTTTTAAAATACAAGATGAAGACACGCCCACTTTGAAATCTAAAGCTGACGAAGGCTATTTGGTGGCAAAAGGGTTAACTCTTGTCTCCATAAATACGTCCCTTTTCAACGCCTTTGCCTTTGCAAGCAGAGTAGATCCAGAGCCGTCTGATCAAGGTGTGCTTTGTTTGCTTATGGGATTATAAAATACCTTATTATAGTCTTTGCTCTCAGGCCGTCAGTGTCAAACATTTCTTGTTCGTGTGACATTATAATTATGAAACTTATTATCCCTTTACTCCATGATATTCATGTAAGAAATAATAACATCATGAATATTAACCTTTTCACCGCCGCAGTCGCATAAATGCACCACGACAAATAGTGCAGTCCGAGATCAGACGCCGCCTTCACTATATGTCTCAATCTCTATATATGTGTTTTATTCCTTTGAAATGTGCATTTATTGATCTTATTTCCTTATTTTACTGAATTATTTAACAAACTTTGATTGCAGACGACAATTTGAAATTTAACGCCGAAAGGATTAATTAGATTAACTGTAGAAATGGAGTTTTGGTAGTGGCAGAAACTGTAGAATCATATCTATATTAAATCATAAGCAAACAGAGCAGACCCTGGTCAGACGACTCCTATAGGAGCCGTCTGATCTTGGTCTTCTCTGTTAGTAAAGGCATAGAAAGGCGTATTTATGGAGTAAATGGTTCATATGCATGCATGGATTATTTCTTACTTGATAAGGTTAAAAATCAGTACTTACCTGATTCATACGTGTCTGCTAGTGGAATCCTTAATCCCATACAAAGTGAGATCGATCCTAGCACGAATATACAAAACACTCTTGATACATCCATGATGCAGTTCACAATAATGTCATCCTACGAAAATCCAATCTCTAAGCTTATGTTTATTTGTTGTTATTGTTGTAAGTATCGAGCGTAGAAAGTATTACATCAAATGGATATTTGTCAGCAGCTCGCTATCAGCACTTGGGACTAATTGTCAGTTGTCACTTAAGTAAATTCCGGTTTAAATGATGCACTCGATAAGATCAGCTAGACTTTGTTCAGTTGCCGCACGTCGCAATTTTGCGGAGTAAATACACGAAACAGCTGATCTTCTAAAATCTGAGCCTTGTATAACGTTTCTTTGTCAACTGTATTTCACAGGACTATATCCAGCTTTGTTATATAAGTTATATTGTGTATGAAATACTAAACACATCTATCAGCTGTTAGGAATATATCCCACCTGTATCGTTTCCGTCTTCCTTATAAGGTTTAATTTTGTGGTTTTAAAAACAGTTCATCGTCACTTCAATTACGAAATTTCCAATAATTGTTAAAATCGTGATCTGAAAACCTTAGTCACGACGAGTTAATTCGAATCATGATAATATATTCTGTTTTACACAAGCAACCTTCAGCGGAGCGTGACCAGTTGGTCTAATATTGCCTACCTGTTCATTCCTAACGAATACACTGAATAAGATAAACATACCGGGTATGTGCCATGTGGCTAAATATAGTAACACATAGTAATGTATTGTAAAACCGGTCATCCGTGACTCGAGGCTATCCAGTTTACCAATAAGTACCGCCTCTGGCCTCGTGAGACTCTTTGTATTTATACTTTCATCACAAGGAAACTTTAGCCCACAAAAAGCAATACAAAATGCAATCTGCTTCATTTTAAATGTCAGAGTATAAAAAGTAGCACCTTTAATTTAACCATTTACTATATATACGTCTTTCTACCCATTTGCAAACAGAGTAGACCCAGATCAGGATCTGCTGTGTTTGCTTATGATACAATATAAATCTATATGATTCTACAGTTTCTGTCATGGCCAAAATGTCCTGTGTCCATATGTTATTGTAATAATCAATTATCTAATTAGCATTCATGATGTCATTATTTCTCACATGAATATTCATGGAGTAAAGGGTTAAACTGTCTTCTGAAGTTTTCACGAATCTAAACCTACGTTCTTAATCCTTCGCTTGCTATTCACGTCAATATACCTACCTGTAAATAGTGAAGACCCAGATGAGACAGCTCCTGCAGGAGCTGTATCATCAGGGTCTGCACTATTTACAAGTTGATTGTGCAACCAGTGCACTCCACAGCAGTGATTGCACAGCGAAATACCTGTACACAGTGAAGATATATGTAATTATACAACAGGGCATGGGTAAAGAAGAAGAAATGTATTTCAAAATTCAGCAAGCGAAGGGTTAAAAGGGAGGTCCCTACAATGATCGCATATTTTCAATAATAGCATAAAACTTGGTATTTGTTATGCTCTATCATTATTATGAAGGTTCCCAATTTGAACATATATCGAACAAGATGTGTTTGTGAAACACTATGCCCCCTCATATATTTGACCTCTGACCTTGAAGGATGACCTTGACCTTGACATGGCACCCCTCAAAATGTGCAGCCTCATGAGATACACAAGCATGCCAAATATCAAGTCTCTATCTCTACTGGTCCAAAAGTTATGGCCAATGTTAAAGTCGGCGATTTGACCCATATATTTGACCTCTGACCTTGAAGGATGACCTTGACCTTGACACGTCACCCCTCAAAATGTGCGGCTTTATGGGATACATGTACATATGTATGCCAAATATCAAGTCTCCATCTATACTGGCTCAAAAGTTATGACCAATGTTAAAGTTGCTGACAAACAAACAGACACACAGACAGACATGGCAAAAACAATATGCCCCCCGACTATCGTCAATGGGGGGCATAAAAATGCCCATGTGATACAAACACATGTGTCATCTGCTCGCAGCTCACACGAAAACTGTTAATATGCTGGAGTGAAATCAGGACAAAGGGGAATAACTCAAAAAGTATTGTATGCAGAGTGATGGCCCATGGTTACATCTATGGTCCTCAATGAGAGGAAGACACGAGTGAAATTTGAAAGCTCTATAATGATTAGTTTAGAAATGACAGTAGAAAAAAGAAAGTGTGAACAAAGAGGAATAACTCAAAACGTATTTATGCGGAGTAATGGACCATAATTACATCCATGATCCTCAATGAGAGGAAGACATGTGTGAAATTTGTAAGCTCTATAATGATTAGTTTAGAAATGACAGCCAAAAAAAGAAAAAAAGTGTGATGGACAGACACACAGACGGACAGACAGACACAGACGGACATGCAGACGACGGAAAAGTGGCCCCTAAGTGGCGCAATGCCTCACGACAGGTGCCACAAAAAGCAGGGCGATTCCTTAATGCAACAGTAATTGAGAAAGCTCATATGTAGGAGCTTTCTGCATTACTTTTAACCTGCATTAATCTACCTTCTGCCTTACAGACCCATAAAATTAAATCTCTTTTTGACTGCTTAAGACAGGCGCTACTGTACTTAGATACTAAAATCATCATCATTTCTCCACCAAACTCTATGGTGTGAGCTCTACTGTACTCGGATACTAACAGAATCATCATTTCTCCACCAAACTCTATGTTGCGAGCTCTACTGTACATCATCATTTCTCCACCAAACTCTATGTTGTGAGCTCTACTGGACTTAGATACTAAAAGCATCATCATTTCTCCACCAAACTCTATTTTGTGAGCTCTACTGTACATCATCATTTCTCCACCAAACTCTATGTTGTGAGTTCTACTGTACTTAGATACTAAAAGCATCATCATTTCTCCACCAAACTCTATTTTGTGAGCTCTACTGTACATCATCATTTCTCCACCAAACTCTATGTTGTGAGCTCTACTGTACATCATCATTTCTCCACCAAACTCTATTTTGTGAGCTCTACTGTACATCATCATTTCTCCACCAAACTCTATGTTGTGAGCTCTACTGTACTTAGATTGCTCCACCAAACTCTATGTTGTGAGCTCTACTGTACATCATCATTTCTCCACCAAACTCTATGTTGTGAGCTCTACTGTACATCATCATTTCTCCACCAAACTCTATTTTGTGAGCTCTACTGTACATCATCATTTCTCCACCAAACTCTATGTTGTGAGCTCTACTGTACTTAGATACTAAAAGCATCATCATTGCTCCACCAAACTCTATGTTGTGACCACTCATTCTTCCAGACGATTCTAAAGAGTGATCACAGCATATATGTTTCAATGAGAAACTCCAAATCGTTTCTGAGATATGAGACTGGGATGGATGGACGGATACACGGACGAATGGACACCGCTAAAATTATATCACTCCGCCTATGGTGGAAGATAATTAGGGTTATGGCCACGTGACACATCCATACTAAAAATGATACTGAAACAAATAAATAAAATCTCACAAGTTTGTACTTTTATTTCGCCAAACTTTGTGTAATTAAACGACAAGAGCAAAAACAATAAACATCCATACATGTGTACAGACTGATTGAAAAACAATTCTTAAAATGGTAATTCGAAGGTTTAGCACAAAACCAGGTCAACTACAATCCATAACTCCTCACCTAATGAATATTCATGTAAGAAGTAATGACATAATGAATATTAATTCAATTACTTTTTGTTAACCCTTTCCCTCATATTGACGACTGTAAAACTCACTTTGTGAAACCATTGTGATAAATGCTCTATTTATCACAATGGTTACATAATTTCTGACACAGACTAAAACTGCAATTATTGTGCTACTATAGTTAAACAAATAGGTCTGACGTGTCAAAGGTCAGCCGAGTCCATTTTTTTAGGAAGATCAGCATTCCACATGATCTCGGGCCATTTTTTAAACAAACGAGTTTAGTATATAAGATAAAATGAAGACGGAGTTGGTGTCAGCAGTTTAGCGCAGTGGGTAAAGTCTAGGTAAACAGAAGACATTGCGAAAGTAACTTTTATTGAGCGTGGGTTCGAATCCCGTGTCGACCTTAAACTTTTTTTTCATTCTGAATGAATAGTAGAGTATTATTTTATGTCATATTGTATAATTGTCATGGCCATTTATACACATGGTCGTCAATGTTAGGGAAGGGTGTCTTTGTTTGAGTTCGAGTCCTATATTAGCCATATTTTCAATAATAAATCGATGCTAAAATATGAATATCAATATAAGTTTTAGCAAATGTCTAGTACAAGTGGCTTATTAATGCACAACATAACTAATGCTGTTAAGGGGACTTTCTTTAATATTTTTAGTAAAAAAAAATTATTAAGTTGATGCGAGACTCGAACCTGTGCCTAATAAAATGTTCGCCGATCATATACTTCTTTATGGCCCTACGACTTATCCACTACGCTATATGCCCGATGACTAATGAGCTAATTCTTTATACCTATAACTAAACATTTTCTTTTATAAATGGCACGTGGATATCCGAAATGCTGATCTCCCTTATAAATGGACTCGGCGAACCCGTGACCCGTCAGACCTAGTTGTTTGACTATACCATGCATGTACAGTACAACTTCTCTCTAACGGCCACTAAATTACATCAATTATTTTAAGTTATAGGCAAGTGGCTGCTTAAAGCAATGTGAACGTTCACCTTTCACCTTGCTTTAAGCAACCACCTGCCCTAAATACCAACTAATTAACACAATTTAGTGGCCGTTATTGGGAGGTTTATACTGTAATGTAAGAATACAGCAAATTAATATGTATGATGTCATCATTTTATACATTTTTTTATTTATTGAGCAAAAGGTTAACACGAAGAAGAAATTGCTAATTGTTCATTTTTCCAATATCGAATACATGATTCAAAGTGTACAAAACTTTAGGATACCTGATGGTCTGGATCCACACTATTTGTATGGGATATCTGGAATTTGAGCGGTAGAATGTTGCTTCAACCGGTATGCGATAAACTCAAGTAACTCCGAAAAAACAATAAACCCTTTGAAATGCTGAATTTTCAAAGAAGAATGGTCAATTAACCCTTTCCTCCATAAATACGCCTTTGTAACAGTCACTTCTTGAAACCATTGTGATAAATAGAGCATTTGCTCCATAGGAGTAAATGCTTTATTTATCACAATGGTTTCAATACTACACAATTCCAACATTTTCCTTTTCTCTAATAAATGATATTTTCTGTACATTTATTCAAAGAGGTTGGGTCTAAAAATAGCTTATGAGGGAATGGGTTAATGTTTTTCGACAGAGGCCAGTCAATATGAAAGGGCAAAACTTGCTCGAGGATTTTGAATGACGAACACTGCAGTTCCTGATCAGTACCCATGCTTATAAAACTTTTAGTTGAGTCTGAGTTCGTTCTCAAGTTTTTGATTGGTCAGATTTGAGCCATTGGCTCAAATCTGACCAATCAAAACCTTGAGAACTCAAATCTGACCAATCAAAAGCTTGAGAACGAACACAGACTCAACTAAAAAGTTTTCTAAGCATGGACCCAGAAGGCTTCTCTAGGACCCATCTGATCTGGGTCTACACTGTTTTCAAATGTCAGCACACTCATTTAGCATATACAAAGGGTTAATGAGATATGCCCTCCAACTAGAAGTGAACAACCAACAGTGACAAACAAAACAAGAGGGCCAGAATGGCCCTGAAGCGCTCACCAGAAACCAGAGGAGAAGACTTTCAAAGTTTTCACTATATGTTTCTATAGAAAACTAGCCGGCCCTGGGGCAGGCCAATTTTGACCCCAGGGGAATAATTTAGAAAAACTTGTAGGGGACCTGAACATGATGCTATGTGCCAAATATGAAAGCTGAGACTAACCTTCCAGTTTCAGAGAAGAAGATTTTCAAAGTTTTCTCAATATGTTTCTATTGAAAACTGCCCATCCCTGTGGCAGGGCCAATTTTGACCCTAGGGCCCTAATTTATACAACTTTTGTAGAGGACCTGAACATGAAGCTCTGTGCCAAATATGAAAGCTGAGAGCCTTCCAGTTTAAGCGAAGAAGATTTTCAAAGATTTCACTATTTGTTTTTATTGAAAACTGCCCACCCCTGGGGCGGGGCCAATTTTAACCCCAGGGCCATAATTTATATAACTTTTGTAGAGGACCTAAACATGATACTATGTGCCAAATATGAAAGCTGAGAGCCTTCCAGTTTCAGAGAAGAAGATATTCAAAGATTTCATTATTTGTTTCTATTGAAAACTGCCCACCTCTGGGGCGGGGCCAATTTTGACCCCGGGGCCATACATTATATAACTTTTGTAGAGGACCTGAACCTGATGCTATGTGCCAAATATGAAAGCTGAGAACCTTCCAGTTTCAGAGAAGATTTTCAAAGATTTCATTATTTGTTTCTATTGAAAACTGCCCACCCCTGGGGCGGGGCCAATTTTGACCCCAGGGCTATTATTTATATAACTTTTGTAGAGGACCTGAACATGATGCTATGTGCCAAATATGAAAGCCGAGAACCTTCCATTTTCAGAGAAGAAGATTTTCAAAGATTTCACTATTTGTTTCTATTGAAAACTGTCCATCCCTGGGGCGGGGCCAATTTTGACCCTGGGGCCATAATTTATATAACTTTTGTAGAGGACCTGAACATGATGCTATGTGCCAAATATGAAAGCTGAGAGCCTTCCAGTTTCAGAGAAGAAGATTTTCAAAGATTTCACTATTTGTTTCTATTGAAAACTGCCCACCCCTGGGGCGGGGCCAATTTTGACCCCGGGGCCATAAATAATATAACTTATGTAGAGGACCTGAACATGATGCTATGTGCCAAATATGAAAGCTGAGAACCTTCCAGTTTCAGAGGAGAAGATTTTCAAAGTTTGCACTATATGATTCTATTGAAAACTGCCCACCCCTGGGGCGTGGCCATTTTTGACCCCAGGGCCATAATTTATATAACTTTTGTAGAGCACCTGAACATGATGCTATGTGCCAATTCTGAAAGCTGAGAACCTTCTGGTTTCAGAGAAGAAGATTTTCAAAGTTTTACTATATGTTTCTATTGAAAACAAGGCACCCCTGGGGCGGGGTCAATTTTGACCCCAGGGGCATAATTTATATAACTTTTGCAGAGGACCTGAATATGATGCTATGTGCCAAAGATGAAAGTTGAGATCCTTGTAGATTCAGAGGAGAAGATTTTTAAAGGTTCAAATTGTTGACGACGGACGACGAACGACGGACGACGCACGCCGACGGACAACAGGCGATCACAAAAGCTCACCCTGAGCACTTTGTGCTCTGGTGAGCTAAAAAACAACCTCCTTATTCCATAGCTTTACTACAAGAATTAGTTAACCCTTTAATCCATGAGAATTCATACAAGATATAATATTTTATAATTGTACAGTAACACCTCTCTATAACGACCACTAAATTGTGTTAATTAGTTGGTATATAGGATAGGTGGCTGCTTAAAGCAAGGTGAAAGTAAAACAGAAAGCTCCTATAGGAGCGTTCTGTTTAACTTTCACCTTGCTTTAAGCAACCACCTGCCTTTAACACAAAATACTTGATGTAATTAAGTGGCCGTAATAGAGAGGTGTTACTGTACATTAACATAAAATTTTGTGGTCATGGCAGAAACTGTAGAATCGTATGTACATTGTATATATCATATCAAAAACAAACACAGCAGACCCTGATAAAACGGCCCCTACTGGAGCAGAGCTGTCTGATCTGGGTCTACTCTGCAAAGATGTATTTATGGAGCAAAGGTTTAATATTCATGATAAACAATCTTACATGAATATTCATAAAGTTAAAGGTGTTATAACAAAGGTAAATGTTGAATTAATCCATTACACCATATAATATTAACCCTTTCCTCCATAAATACACCTTTCTACGCCTCTCTAAAAGTCACTTAATGAAACCATTGTGATAAATAGAGCATTTGCTCCTTATAGGATCAAATGCTCTATTTACCACAATGGTTTCAAACTACAAAATTCTAAAATATTACTTTTCTCTAGTAAATGCTCCCTTTGGGTAGATTCATTCAAAGAGGTTGGGTCTAAAAATAGCCTATGGAGGAAAGGGTTAAAGATTTTTCATGCCTTTATAAACAGAATAGACCCATTATTAGACGGCTCTTACTTGCCTGCTCCATTTGCTTACAGAATACTATAGATGTGATTCTAAAGTTTCTGTCATTGCAAACAATTCCATTATTAACCCATTACCTCATAGGCTATTTTTAGATCCATTACCTCTTAAGCTATTTTTAGATCCAACCCCTTTAAATAAATCTACCGAAAAGGAGCATTAATTAGAGAAAAGGAATTATTTTTAGGACTTTATAGTTCTGAAACCATTGTGATAAATAGAGCATTTGCTCCCTAGGAGCAAATGCTCTATTTATCACAAAGGTTTCAAAAAGTGACTTTTACAGAGGCGTAGAAAGGCGTATTTATGGAGGAAAGGGTTAATATGCCACTTTAGAAATTAATCTAATTAATATTCATGACGTAATTAGATTTTAAATGAATATTCATAGGGTAAAGGGTTAATAATTGTTACAGACTTGCATGAATAATCATCATGTAAAAGATGTTAAGATATAACTAAGGTAAAAAGTTGCGTCAGAGCAACAGATAAAGATGCGTACTCAAATACTAAAATCGTCATTTCTCCACCAAACCCTATGTTATGACCACTCTTTAGAATCGTCTCTTCGAGACGATTCTAAAGAGTGGTCACAACATAGGGTTTGGTGGAGAAATAAAGAAGTTATCTTCAAAATGTTTTAATTTACGCGTCTTATCTGGACCTCCGTTGAGTCTATAAACAAAGGTAAAAGGTTTTGTATGTTAGGGTTTAAACTAACGTCTTCTTTCAAATAATAGACATGCAAAATATTCAAATACATATGTAAGGGGTTCTCACTCATTCCACTTTTCTTCTTTGAAATAACACCAAACAAACCAAACGAACCTGTTTTAAAAAGTTACAGAATAAAAATAGGATTCTTAAAAAGCAGAAGGCAATTCAATGAGGAATAGAATTAATACTAAAAACCCCAACAGATTTGGGAGCTTTCTGTATTAACCCATTCCCGCATATTGACGCCTCTGTAAAAGTCACTTTATGAAACCGTTGTGATAAATAGAGCATTTTCTCTACAGGAGCAAATGCTCTATTTATCACAATGGTTTCAAAACTACACAATCCTGGAAATTTCCTTTTCTCTAGTTTATGCTCCTTTTTGGTAGATTTAATCAAAGAGGTTAGGTCTAAAAATAGCCTAAGTGGGAATGGGTTAATGTCTTACAGTTACCAAAGGGAAGTAACTCTTACAAACTGACAACTAAGACAATGGCCTGCAGTCACATTGCCTCCCTTGCTTGACACCATGTTATACGATTCACTTTTATGCACTTGACTTTACTCCAGAGACGTCGTTTGTCACTTTTGCAAACAGAGTAGACCCGAACATGTAGATGTCGTCTGATCAGGGTTTACTGTTTGCTTATGAAAGTACATATATCCATAGAAACACATGTTCTTGCCCGTGCAAACATAGCAGACACAGAAGGCTCCTCTAGGAGCTGGCTCATCAGGGTCTACTCTGTTTATGTTTGGATTACAGTAAAACCCCTTTAATGCGACCACCTAATGAAAAAAACATTTCCATTTTTGTAAGCAGGTGGCTGCTTAATGCAGGCCTCTGCAAAAATCACCTATTATATTACTATTGTAATAAATAGAGCATTTGCTCCTATAGGAGCAAAATTAGTGCTCTATTTATCACAATGGTAAGCAAACAGAACAGATCATTATCAGTTGGCTCTTAACCCATTCCCTCATAGGCTATTTTTAGATCCAACCTCTTTGAATGAATCTACTGGAAAGGAGCATTAACTAGTGAAAAGGAAACTTTTTGGTATGTTGTAGTTTTGAAACAATTGTGATAAATAGAGCATTTGCTCCTATGGAGCAAATGCTCTATTTATCACAATGGATTAAAAAACTGACGTTTACAGAGGCGTCAAAAGGTGTCAATATGAGGGAATGGGTTAAAGGAGTGAGTCATCTGATCTGGGTCTTTGCATAGGTGTTAAAACTTAAAAGCACGGAGTAAAGCGTTAATTGTTAACATACAGCATTCAGAGTGGCTGAACTTGTCATTTAATACTGAAACTTCACATTCTGTAAGTATTCTGGCTACAATGAAAGTGGATAGTCCTTATAATAAAAAAAATATTATCACTAACATTATAAAACTTGGTATTTGTTATGGTCAATCATTATTATGAGGATTCTCAATTTAAACTTAAATCGAAAAATGCCCCTTGTGATACAAAATAAACTACTTCATCGATTTTTGTTCTACAACAAATATTATTGGCCTATGTTGAACAATCAACGAAACTACTATGTGACCCGTATAAATACTACCGTAAATTGCTAAATAAAATTGGGTCTTCCATATCAAACACATGAACATTTTTTATTCTTCAGCTTTTATTCGACTGGTTTTCTTGCAATGTACTTCTTTTCAGCATATAAACAAATGATTTATGTAGTGTTTAGGCATTGTTAAAACTAGGGATGGCAACGAATACCAAAATCACCATCCGAATATTCGAACCCAAACTATTCGAATATCCGAATATATTCGTTTGATTTTTATCTGATGCATGAACATTATGTACAATCAGACTCCGTCCACCCATAATTTCACGAAGTCATTACAAGTCAGTGTAATAATAATTTGAGTGGCCTACAGACCTAGACAAGTGAGTTGCTTATCATGTGGAAACTGTTTTCCCTACAAAACCTTGTCCTATAAGATATATCATTTGAGGGTTGAGACATGTTTATCAATGCAGAGAAGTGAAAGCAAACATTGTGCATGAGTCTGACTTCCGGTCTAGCTAAAACACGGACGTGTTTGCTAAGTAAGCACTTCAGTATATGGGTAAATTCAAATGACATTTTCAGTATTTTAAATTTAATAGCATTTGGTTTGAAATCTCATAGAGCTGAGTGGAACAATTCAAGTCATATGAAAATGTTTACCAGAGCCATTATGCAGGCTGTTCGAAACACACATGCCTGATCAATAGGCGTGTTGTGAAGAAAGTGGGTGGGGGATATTCTGATCGGTTGAGTTTGTAGTTAGCCAGGTGGGTTGATATTTTTTCACACCTTACACAATGGGTAATTATAATGGACCAATAAGCAGTAGAGATTGTCGATGCGTATTTACACATAACCAATCTGTCTATTATGACCCTTAACATCGATTAAACAGGACCACCTGTGGATTAAAAGAGCATCGCTCAAACTGACACTTGGGTCGATTGCGCAACTACTGTACCCCTAACTGCGTAAGTGTCACGGCCTGCCTAGTTGGCTTATCAACTAGCGATTTTTAAGGACTGGAGAAAATTATGCACTACAATTTCAATTCATTTAGTTTTTTTTGGTTTGTTTTTTTGCTATTCGAATAGCCAAATGACATTCGGATATCCGTTTGGTATCCGAATATTCGAATATCCGAATAACCGTTGCCATCCCTAGTTAAAACACATTGCAAGTAGTGACTATCATTTGAAACTCTAATTATGCAATTCTATATTATACCCTGCAGTAATATAAATTACGTGTAAAAAAAACCTTTACTCAATAGAGACACCTTTTAACCCTTTCCCTGTTCTGTATTTAGGCCAAATTTCAATACCTACCGAATATTCATTAACAAATTAGTTATAAAGATATATGAAAGGTGGAACACTGTAGACATTTTAGAAAGCAAAATAAACAGATCTATCAAATTCTGTAAGCAAACAGAGCAGACCCTGATCAGACGGCTCCTCAAGGAGCCGTCTGATCTGGGTCTACTCTGTTTGCAAATGCGTGAAAACACGTCTATATGAGGGAAAGGGTTAACCCTTTCCCTGTTCAACATTCATGTAAGAAATCATAACATCATTGACAGTATGACTTTTTGCTTTGGTAAAAACTGTAGATCAGATCCATATCATGTCAAAAGCAAACAGAGCAGACCCTGATCAGACGGCTCCAACAGGAGCCGTCTGATCTGGGTCTTCTCTGTTTGCAAATGCGGAAAAAAGGTGTATCTATGAGGCAAGGGATTAAACAATGCTAATGCTTGTCTGTTGGCAAAAGTTTTTCAAAATGTATCAGAAGGACCGTCCTCTACTAAAACAGTAAAACGACCATCAAACAGAGGTATAAGTATGGGTCTGTAGGAGTGTAGGGCAGGTGGTAGCTTAATGCAGGACAAAAGTAATACAGAAAGCTCCTGTAGGAGCTTTCTGCATTACTTTTGCCCTGCATTAACCCATTCCCTCATAATGACGACTTTTGACGACTCTGTAAAAGTCACTTTGTGAAACCATTGTGATAAATAGAGCATTTGTTCCTATAGGAACAAATGTTCTATTTATCACAATGGTTTCAAACTACAAAATTCTAAAAATTTCCTTTTCTCTAGTTAATGCTCCTTTTCGGTAGATTTATTCAAAGAGGTTGTATCTAAAATAGCCTATGAGGGAATGGGTTAAGCAAACCACCTGCTTTTCAAGATTTCTGCTCTCCGTCAATTCAAAGTCACTTAAGACAGGTTCTACTGAATACATAATGAAGTTATAGACTGGTATTTGTTTGAATCAAGCAATATACTATGTGGAAAAAAATTGGACTGGTGCTGCAATCAAACAATATACTACATGTATGAGGAAAAACAATGGACCGGTGTAGCAATAAAATAATATACTATGCGAACTACAGCATTCATCCCTCTATCTCATGAATATTCAGGTAAGAAATAATGATATCATGAATATTAATTAGATAAATCTTAACCCTTTCCTCCATAAACACGCCTTTCTATGCCTCTATAAAAAGTCACTTTTTGAAACCATTGTGATAAATAGAGCATTTGCTCCTATAGGAGCAAATGCTCTATTTATCACAATGGTTTCAAACTACAAAATTCTAAAAAATTAATTAATGCTCTATTTATAACAATGGTTTCATAACTACACAATTGTAAAGTTTTCCTTTTCTCTAGTTAATGCTCCTTTTCGGTAGAATTATTCAAAGTTGTTGGATCTAAAAATAGCCTATGGAGGAAAGGGCTATTAATGTTGTATGAAAACAGCAATGTTTTACTTTGACAGGAACTGTAGAATCAGATTTAAATAATTATATTTAGTAAACAGAGCAGACCCTGATCAGATGGCTCCTATAGCATTCATCTGATCTGGGTCTACTCTGTATACAAAAGGTGTTTCAATGTGTTTCATATCTATGCCGTAAAGAGTTCATCTTCACTTCATAAATGTGCATTTCTACACCTTTGCAAACAGAGTAGACCTAGATCAGATGGCTCCTGAAAAAGCTATCTGATAAGAGTCTGCTCTGTTTGCTTATAGTATAATATAGATCTGATTCGACAATTTCTGCCTGAGCCAGACTATTCCTGTGTTCGTATGCTCGTATGTTCGTTTAACCCTTTCCCTGTTCTATGTTTAGTCCAAATTTTAATATCCGTTGAATATTCATGAACAAAACACTTATAATCAAATCTGGAAGGTGGTACATTGTAGCTATTTTAGAAAGTAAAGACACAGATCTATCAAATTCCATAAGCAAACAGAGCAGCCCTGATCAGACGGCTCCTCTAGGAGCCGTCTGATCTGGGTCTACTCTGTTTGCAAATGCGTGAAAACACGTTTCTATGATTCTATATTTTCTTCCATGGCCAAATATTCCAATGTCCACGTGCTATTATAACAATTCATCTAATTAATATTCATGATATCATTATTTCTTACATGAATATTCATGGAGAAATGGGTTAAAAGAATACCCTGTGGAAATATGCCGGTAATGACGCAGCTGTCAGTCATGTACAAGTCAAATCATGACAGATCAAGAGTACTCTTATGTTTAAAACATTGGAATACCATGCTTAACCCATTCTGTTGAATGTTCATGTGAGAACCTAGAACTAATGGTCGCTTAACCCTTTCCTCCATAAATACACTTTTCTATGCCTCTGTAAAAGTCACTTTTTGAAACCATTGTGATAAATAGAGCATTTGCTCCTAAGGAGCAAATGCTCTATTTATCACATTGGTTTCAGATCTACCAAATTCTAAAATTTTCCTTTTCTCTAGTTAATGCTCCTTTTTGGTAGATTAATTCAAAGAGGTTGGATCTAAAAATAGCCTATGAGGGAAAAGGTTAAGACAGGTTCTACTGTATTTAATATTTTTACCCTGTGATACTGTGCTGTATTCTTACAGCAGGTCGTAATTATATGGAATGCTCAAAGGAAGAATGGAATAAATTATAGAAGCAGGAGGGTCCTGACTCGCTCATCTGGGTCACAAGGTTACCATATGAAAATAATATAAAGAAATTCGATAGATGATCAACCATGAATTTTTTTTGTAAAATAATTTTAATCAGAACCTTAGTTTCTGAGATTTTTTGAAAGGAATAATAATATATCAAAATCTAGCCCCACCGAAGCTATGTTTTACCAAATGGAAAAATATAAAGGAATTTAGTAGACCAAATACCATAGCAGAAACTGTAGAATCAGATATATATTACAACTTTGCAAAACAGAGCAAACCCTGATTAGATGGCTTCTACAGGAGCTGTCTGATCTGGGTCTACTATGTTTGCAAAGTTGCCAAAAGTTGTCTCCATGGGGTAAAAGTGTTAAAATAATTGTTGACAATGGACGACGACGGACACAGAGTCAATGGATTCTTTACTCAAAAAACAGACACAGTACTATGCCAATGGCTCACCTTGGAACATTGTGCCAGGTGACCAAAATAATTCTAATCTGCTATGACACTACAATGTGTGTATCTACATTAAAAGAAAATAAACTATATCTGTAATCAAAACTAAAAGGAAAAATGATAAAATTACAGTAAAACCTCTCTATAACGGCCACTAAATTACATCAAGTATTTTGTGTTAATGTCAGGTGGCTGATTAAAGCAAGGTGAAAGTAAATCAGAACGCTCCTATAGGAGCGTTCTGTTTTACTTTCACCTTGCTTTAAGCGGCCATCTGCCCTAAATAGCAAATAATTAACACAGTTTAGTGGCCGTTATAGAGAGGTTTTACTGTACATACTTTGTGAACAAATTTACAAGTTACCCAGAGCAACTGGTAAATGTGCATACATGTATACACGTACTAAAATCGTCATTTCTCCACCAAACCTTAAGTTGTGACTGCTCTTTAGAAGTGTGTCTTTGAGGTGATTCCAATGAGTGGTCAAAACATAGGGTTTGGTGGAGAAATAAAGAAGTTATTCTTGAAAATGTTTAAATTTACACATCTTATCTTAATTGACTTCTGCTACTTCTTTAACTGTTTCACCGCCGATGTCACATAAATGCACCACGACAAAATAGTGCAGTCCCAGATCAGACGCCGCATTTTTAAGGCGACGGCTGATCAGGCACTTCACTTTTTGTCTCAATCTCTATTTCTGTGCTTTATTCCTTTGAAATTTGCATTTATTTATCTCATTCACTTATATTACCGAATAGTTTAACAAAACTGAATAGCAGACGACAATTAGAAATTTGGCGCTGAAAGCTTTAAGCAATACCAGTATATTAGTAATAACCTTGTATAGAGTTTGGATCAGAATGAAAGGATGTTAAACTTTGTGCCTCATCCGGATCCAATCTGATATATGTTTCTTTAACCCTTTCCCTGTTGAATATTCATGCAAGAACTAATGACATCATGAATAAAAATTAGCTGAATTTTTATAATAGCATATGTAGACATGATTATTTTGGTGTTGGTAGAAACTGTAGAGTCTGATCTGGGTCCATCCTGTTTGCAAATGCGTGAAAACGTGTTTATATGAAGGAAAGGGTTAACCCTTTCCCTCATATAAATGTGTTCATGCATTTGAAAACAGAGTAGACCCAGCTCAGACGGCTCCTAGAGGAGCCGTCTGATCAGGGTCTGCTCTGTTTGCTAATAGAATTTGATAGATCTGTTTCCTTGCTTTCTAAATTGTCTACAATGTTCCATCTTCCATATTTCTTTTATAACTTTTTTGTGGAATCCATATTATGGTTCCATTATTTTTATCACAATGGTTTCAAAACTACATAATTTTAATTTTTTCCTTTTCTCTATTAAATGCTCTATTTTGGTATATATATTCAAAGGGGTTGGATCTAAAAATAGCCTATATGGGAATGGGTTAACTTGATAATCCAAACTTTTGACGTCTTAGCGATTAGAGAACGCCCAACTCAGACAGCTCACAATAAGAATCATAATATCTGTCTGACATGGGCTTGATTGTATGTTTTTGCAATGATTATCTACTGCATTAGCAATAAAGTACCATACCTTATATTTCTACTACAAGAATTAACAGTGTACTCCATAATTATGCCTTTCCAAACAGTGTAGACCCAGATCAGACGGCTCCTATAGAAGCCGTCTGATCCGGGTCTGCTCTGTTTGCTTATGATATAATATAGATATGATTCTAGAGTTTCTGCCATGGCCAAAACTTTCTGCGTCAATGGGCTTTTGTAACAATTCATCTAATTAATATTCATGATGTCATAATTTCTTACATGAATATTCACAGGGTACAGAGTTAAATCAATATTCAGACTGGCTCATGAATAGTCATTGAGTAAAGAGCATAACAATAAATAATACACTTGACACAAAACACAACTTTTAAAAACACAAAATAAAACATTCATTTTAAAATTGTGAAAACATGAAAAACATCTAGAGATACAGATTGTACAAAGGAAACAAACAATGTTAAACCCTTTCCTCCATAAATACGCCTTTCTACCCCTCTGTAAAAGTCACTTCTTGAAACCATTGTGATAAATAGAGCATTTGCTCCATAGGAGCAAATGTTCTATTTATCACAATGGTTTCTATACTACACAATTATAACATTTTTCTTTTCTCTAGTAAATGCTCCTTTTCGGTAGATTCATTCCATGAGATTGGGTCTAAAAACAGCATATGGAGGAAAGGTTTAATTCAATACTCTAGATACACCTAATGCCCTTTACAGACAGAGTAGACCCAATTAAGAAGACTCCTGTAGGAGCCATCTGAGCAGGGTCTGCTCAATTCCCTCTAGAATATTTATATAAGAGACAATAACCTTATGAATATAAAGCCATTCCCTCATAGGCTATTTTTAGATCCAGCCTCTTTGAATAAATGTACTGAAAAGGAGCATTTACTATTAAAAGAAAAAAAAGTGAACTGTGTAGTTTTGAAAACCAATGTGATAAATAGAGCATTTACTCCTATGGTGCAAATGCTCTATTTGTCATGAAAGTGTCAAAAAGTGACTTTTACAGTGGTGTCAAAAGGCATTAAAATGAGGGAATGGGTTAATATGATGAATTTTTCATAATGACATGCAAACACGTGGCATTTTGGCAGTGGCAGAAACTGTAGAATCACTAAATAATTCCATAAGCGAAAAGAGCAGATCATGATCAGTATCTATGCTTATAAAGCTTTTTAGTTGAGTCTTAGTGTTTGTTCTCAAGCTTTTGATTGGTCAGATTTGATCCAAAGGCTCAAATCTGACCAATCAAAAACTTGAGAACTAATTCAGACTCAACTAAAATGTTTTATAAGCTTGGATACTGACCGCTCCTATGAAAGCAATCTGATCTGTGTCTACTCTGTTTGCCAGGGGTTGAAAGGTGGATCTACGCAGTAAAGGGCTTAAACACTGGCACTCTGCATTGTAAAGAACACACAAACTTAGCTTCACTAGCAGTCTAGAATTGAGCAAAAAAAGGCAAAGCGTTGCCAAGGTAACAAAGGTCAAGGTGAACTAAAATCAGCTGTAAAATTATCTGTATTATCTTTAATAAACACCCCCAGGGTCACAGGGTCATTACATTTTTAACAAGAGCACAGCAAGACGGGGCAATATACGCCCGAAGGCTGTTCTATAAAATTATGTTGAAAAATAAAGGAGGAGTTAGTTGCACAAGAAACTGCTACCCGAAACTATCAAAGGGCAATAACTCCAGAATGAAAAATGATATGAGAGTTATCTCACTGATATGCACAACTACACATCAATATCTATCATTCCTGAAAGTTTGAAGAAATTATGTTGAAAAATAAAGGAGGAGTTAGTTGCACAAGAAATTGCTACCCGAAACTATCAAAGGGCAATAACTCCAGAATGAAAAATGATATGAGAGTTATCTCACTGATATGCACAACTACACATCAGTATCTATCATTCCTGAAAGTTTGAAGAAATTATGTTGAAAAATAAAGGAGGAGTTAGTTGCACAAGAAATTGCTACCCGAAACTATCAAAGGGCAATAACTCCAGAATGAAAAATGATAATTATGAGAGTTATCTCACTGATATGCACAACTACACATCAATATCTATCATTCCTGAAAGTTTGAAGAAATTATGTTGAAAAATAAAGGAGGAGTTAGTTGCACAAGAAATTGCTACCCGAAACTATCAAAGGGCAATAACTCCAGAATGAAAAATGATATGAGAGTTATCTCACTGATATGCACAACTACACATCAGTATCTATCACTCCTGAAAGTTTGAAGAAATTATGTTGAAAAATAAAGAAGGAGTTAGTTGCACAAGAAATTGCTACCCGAAACTATCAAAGGGCAATAACTCCAGAATGAAAAATGATATGAGAGTTATCTCACTGATATGCACAACTACACATCAGTATCTATCATTCCTGAAAGTTTGAAGAAATTATGTTGAAAAATAAAGGAGGAGTTAGTTGCACAAGAAATTGCTACCCGAAACTATCAAAGGGCAATAACTCCAGAATGAAAAATGATATGAGAGTTATCTCACTGATATGCACAACTACACATCAATATCTATCATTCCTGAAAGTTTGAAGAAATTATGTTGAAAAATAAAGGAGGAGTTAGTTGCACAAGAAATTGCTACCCAAAACTATCAAAGGGCAATAACTCCAGAATGAAAAATGATATGAGAGTTATCTCACTGATATGCACAACTACACATCAGTATCTATCATTCCTGAAAGTTTGAAGAAATTATGTTGAAAAATAAAGGAGGAGTTAGTTGCACAAGAAATTGCTTCCCGAAACTATCAAAGGGCAATAACTCCAGAATGAAAAATGATATGAGAGTTATCTCACTGATATGCACAACTACACATCAGTATCTATCATTCCTGAAAGTTTGAAGAAATTATGTTGAATAATAAAGGAGGAGTTAGTTGCACAAGAAATTGCTAACGGACGGACGGACAGACGGACGGACATACTAACAAATGGGTAGTTGTGTGACTTTTTCCTTTGATCTTTTCTTGTGTGACTAGTCCCACAAGAAAAACTATTTTTGGCTCTAACTTTGGAAAAGAATGATCTGGAAGCTAACCCTAACCCTAACCCTATGTCCCACAACTGGCCAGGTTAATGTCACAAGAAATGGCCAGGTTAATGTCACAAGAGATGGCCAGGTTAATGATTTTACTTGTGGGACTAGTTAGAAAAAGTCACACAACTACCCTTTGGTGAGTGCGGACGGACGGACAGACGGACAGACGGACAGACGGACGGACGGACGACATGCGCCATACCATAATACGTCCCTTCGGGCGTATAAAAAGGAGTTCCTTGCATTTTGTACACATGTGGTTGCTTAATGCAGAATGAAAGCAATGCAGAAAGCTCCTCCAAGAGCTCCTGTTATATAGAGTCTCAGTTTTTATATTAACCCCCCACACACACACACCTGAATCATGGGTTTATATCCCTTTATGTCATGACTATTCATGTAAGAAGTTATTATACATCATGCATATTAATTAGCTGTGTTTGTAACATAACACATGAACACGTAATGTTTAACCAAGGAAGAAGGTGTATAATCAAATCTATATTATGTAATAAGCAAACAGAGCAGAGTCAGCAGACCCTGATCAGACGGGTCCTACAGGAGCCGTCTGACCTGGGTCTACTCTGTTTGCAAATGTGTAGAAAAGCGTACGGTATTTATCGAGTAAAGGGTTATTACTATGGGGGTGTTTATTACGGATAACAGGGATTATATTACATTTCATTTTACTTTATAGCCCTGCTTGTGCCCTACTTGTGCAGTTTGACAAAAAATAAATTAAAAACATAAAAATCCTGGATAACGGAGGTAAAAAAAAAAAGTCATGAGAAAAGTCAAAGTTCAAAAGCTTTACAAGCAGGTTTGGCTGTATCAACAAACAGCATCACATCTACAGCATCTATTCAGTATCTACACTGCTTGACACCCATAAGAGAGAATATTTCAAAATATATTGCTACAATCATTTTTTTTCTTTTCTCTATAAAGCTCTTTGTTGTAACGATAATTTTTAATTTGAAAAGTTAAGCTTAACCCTTAACCTTTTCCCTTAGACTCATTACCTCAGGCTATTTTTAGACAAATTACCTCATAGGCTATTTTTAAAATCCATACTTTTTTAATAAATCTGCTGAATAAGAGCTTTTACTAGATATAAGAATAATTCTAGGATTGTGTACTTTTGAAATTACTGTGATAAGTAGAGCATTTGCTCTCATGGAGTAAATGCCCTATTTATCAAAAAGTGGCTACATTTATTACATCAAGGTGTGTCAAGATGAGGGAATGGGTTAACCCATTCCCTCACATTGATGACTTTTGACGACTCTGCAAAAGTCACTTTGTGAAACCATTGTGATAAATAGTGAATTTGCTCCTATAGGAGCAAATGCTCTATTTATCACAATGGTTTCAAACTACTAATTTCTAAAATTTTCCTTTTCTCTAGTTAATGCTCCTTTTCGGTAGATTTGTTCAAAGTAGTTGGATCTAAAAATAGCCTACGAGGTAATGGGTTAAAGGGCGAGAACCGAGTGTATAAAACCTTTGTAAACGATGTAGACTCAGATCAGAGACCTCACCCAGGAGCCCCTTTGATCAGTGTCTGCTCTGTTTGTCATAAAAATTATTTTCAATCTCTTGTAAAACTAGCCAATAAAACACATTCTGACAAATATCAATCTGGTATTTTGTTGTTCCATTTACACTGTACAAATATCTAACAAAGTAACATACAACGTATCTTTTTTAATTTCACCCTTTAATGTACCTTAATATATATGCCTTTTAATGCCTTTGCAAACAGAGTAGACACAGATCAGACAATTCCTATGGGAGCTGTCTGATCAGGGTCTACTCTGACTGCTTATGGTATAATTCAGATCTGATTCCACCATTTCTGCAATGACAAAAAATTCCCTGTGCTTCTGAAAACAAAATAGACCTAGCTCAGACAGCTCCTACAGGAGCTGTTTGACAAGGGTCTGCTCTGTTTGCAAAGGCGTAGAAAGGCATATTTATGTAGTAAAGGGAGAAACTGTGGCCAGACTAAAACTATTTATTAATACTAAAAGTGAGGTTTAGAGAGGTCAAAGTCCAGTTCAAAGGGCTTGAACAGTACCGTATATGCATTTGGATTGAAAGGTACACCCACATCAGGGGACTCAAGGGGTCTGCAACATTTTGTAAACAGACACACAAACCCATAATAATTGTCATTAAAAATCTTACACTTAAAAACAGATATTATTTGAATACATGTATGTGTATGGGTATGGTCCATCATAGTAAACCAAGAATGAAAATAATTCAGCGAAAAATAAAAACAGAGCATCTGATAACTGTGTGTACTCTAAGTACAGTGAACCCTCGTTCAACGGAGGTGTTTGTTTCCAGACATTTTGCTGGTATAATGAGGTTGCCGTTATAACGAGTTTAAATATGAAAGGAACCATATGGCCAGTGTTAAACAAATACCAACAGGTGAACGCTTAATGCAGAACACAAGAAGTGCAAAAAGCTCCCTTTGGTAATAATGATAATTTTGTTTCAATGCATACTGCCAGTATAACGAGGGCGCCATTGTAAAGAATGCCGTATAATGAGGGCTCACTGTATTAAAATCGTCATTTCTCCACCAAACTCTATGTTGTGACCACTCTTTAGAATTGTCTCGAAGAGACGATTCTAAAGAGTGGTCACAACATAGGGTTTGGTGGAGAAATAAAGAAGTTATTCTTGAAAACGTTTTAATTTACGTTTCTTATCTGGACCTCTGATAATGAAAAATGTCACACTGTATTGTTACACACTTGTCTATAAATAGAAACTGCTATAAACAGAAACTGCATCATAGCTCTAGATAAGAAGAGTATTTCAGAAATCTCCTTTTCACGCATTTGCAAAAAGAGCTGACGCAGATCAGACAGTTGTTTGATCAGGGTCTGCTTTGTTTGCTTTTCACATAATATAGATCGTCGTGTAAAAGCTTTCGTAGGATTCCACGACGTATAGATACAGATACAGATATAATTGTACAATTTCTCTCAAAGTAAAAATTCCCTTGGAATAAATATTCATGATGTCAAAATTTCTTTCATGAATATTCATTGAGTAAAGGGTTAATTACATATCTTAAATACGTTTCTTATTTACAACTCTGCTGGTTCCTTCTTCAGTGAGGTAAAAGTGTAGCCATTGTTTGTTCATTCTCCTGTCTATCAACTGGCTGTAGATAACGGTGTACAGAGAAACCTCTCTATAACGACCACTTAATTACATCAAGTATTTTGTGTTAAAGGCAGGTGGATGCTTAAAGCAAGGTGAAAGTAAAACAGAACGCTCCTATAGGAGCGTTCTGTTTTACTTTCACCTTGCTTTAAGCAACCACCTGCCCAAATACCAACTTATTAACACAAAAATTTAGTGGCCATTATAGAGAGGTTTTACTGTAGTTTGATCTATCAAAATTTTGTATATTTTCCATCAAACCCCATCTTACTGCAACATAAAAGAATCACCTGGGAAAGGGTTTACCCTTTCCTCCATAAATAAGCCTTTCTGCGCCCTTGTAAACAGAGTAGACCCAGATCAGACGGCTCCTACAGGAGATGCCTGATCTGGGTCTACTCTGTTTGCAAATGAGTGAAAAAGCAATAACAGGTATATGAAGGAAAGAGTTAATTGGTTGCCATAGCAATAACTTATAATAATAATAATAGAAAGGGTTAAAAGAAGAGATTCTAATGAATTTGGTGAAAAAATATGAAAAAAATAATCACTTCTAATATCTTAAGAACACGCCACGTATACAACTGAACAGCCCTATCTGCCTACAGCAATGCCTATTATCACTGGAAGTGTCACTAAAGGTCCCTGCTGCACCAACAAACAACACACAAAATTTGAAAAAATCCTAGCCACCTGGTGATCACTATGTTAAGTGCCTATCAGGACTGGAGGGACAGGAATTAGAACAGTCTAAAGCCTCCTCTTTTACTTCTAGCTCTGCAAAAAACTGAAACAGAAAAAAGACGACAATAACGATAAAAACTTTTATCAGCACATTACTCCATGAATTCCCTCTTTTATACCTGCAGAGTAGACCCAGATCAGACAGCTCCTGCAACAGTTGTCTGATCAGGGTCTGCTGTTTAAAACTGCAGTAAAGCCCCGCTAATGCGACCACCTAAAAGAGGTATAATTCTGGGTGCTAGATGCAGGTGGTAGCTTAATGTAGGAACAAGATGTGTTTGTGAAACACTATGCCCCCTCATATATTTGACCTCTGACCTTGACCTCTGACCTTGACATGTCACCCCTCAAAATGTGCAGCCTCATGAGATACACAAGCATGCCAAATATCAAGTCTCTATCTCTACTGGTCCAAAAGTTATGGCCAATGTTAAAGTCGGCGATTTGACCCATATATTTGACCTCTGACCTTGAAGGATGACCTTGACCTTGACACGTCACCCCTCAAAATGTGCGGCTTCATGAGATACATATGTATGCCAAATATCAAGTCTCTATCTATACTGGCTCAAAAGTTATGACCAATGTTAAAGTTGCTGACAGACAAACAGACAAACAGACAGACAGGGCAAAAACAATATGCCCCCGACTATCGTCTATGGGGGCATAAAAAGGTAATGCAGAAAGCTCCTACAGGAGCTTTCTACATTACTTTTGTCCTGCATTAAGCAACCACCTGTTTATAAAGATAGGTATACTTATCAAGTAACCTTAGGACAACTTAAGGAAAAATTTTCTGTCTACATTTACAGCAAAACTTTTGAGTAATTTTTTATTCAATGATTTCTAGTATATAAATTTTGGTTAAATATACATTTTATATATACATGTAGCTTTATTTCTCTTAAATATCTTTTACTAGTATTGATTTTATAAGCTTATGGATTATTCAAGAAATTATGGAATTTTCTTACGTTTCTCCTTTATGTATATGAGCCCAGATCCTTATCTATATATATATAACTCTGAACATACCTGTATTAAGTTGTCCAAACCAAATAACAACCCGTCTTCCCTATTCCCGTTCTGCCAGGGTGACCTGTGATCTAGTTCACATCCTTCGTCTACTGGTGATGTCTTGGAAAAGTCTATCAGCCAGGTCCCGCACTTCTCAGTTCTGTCGTAGATGATTAATATTGAGCTACCTATAACCTGAAAAGAGATGAAATAAGATGTTAGAGCTACAGTAAGAATTAACCCATTCCCTCATACATACCATATTATATGCTATTTTTAGATCCAATCTTTTTGAATAAATCTACTGAAAAGGAGCATTTACTAGAGCAAATGCTCTATTAAATCACAATGGTTTAAAAACATGGCTTTAACCCTTTCCCTGTTCTTTATTTAGGCCATTTTTCAGTACCTACTGAATATTCATTAACAAAATAATTATAAAGAAATATGGAAGGTAGAAAGTAAAGAAACAGATCTATCAAATTCCATTAGCAAACAGAGTAGACCCTGATCAGATGAGCCGTCTGATCTGGGTCTACTCTGTTTGCAAATGCGTGAAAACACGTCTATATGAGGGAAAGGGTTAATAGAGGTGTCAATATGAGGGAATGGGTTAACCCTATCCCTTTTGAATATTTATGTAAGAAATAATGACATCATTAGGTGAATTTCTATAATGACATATGTACACAAAAATAATAAACAAACCCAGGAATGTTTATTAGAGACAGCATCTTATTAAGTGAGAAGCCTGAATGAATTCAATACTTAGGTTTCAATGCATTGAGCATAAGGTAGATAACTCTTGTCAAGAAAGTTAATTGAACATGGAGTTCTGTCCCATTAATTCATATAACCCTTTCCCTCATATAAACGTGTATTCACGCATTTGCAAACAGAGTAGACCCAGATCAGACGGCTCCTAGGAGCCGTCTGATCAGGGTCTACTCTGTTTGCTAATAGAAATTGATAGATCTGTTTCTTTGCTTTCTGAAATGTATACAATGTTCCACTATTGTGTCCATGAATATTCAGTAGGTATTGAAATTTGAAATAAACATAGAACAGGGAAAGGGATAATCTAAAGAGAGAAAATAACTGACAAGAGGTGAACCATATCAAAGGAAGTGCAAACCCATGAAGGAAAATCTACACAATGTCTCTGTTTTACGTCTATTACTAACCAAAGTTTGTGATTAACCCTTTCCCACATATAAACGTGTTTTCACGCATTTGCAAACAGAGTAGACCCAGATCAGATGGCTCCAGTAGGAGCCGTCTGATCAGGGTCTGCTCTGTTTGCTAATGGAATTTCAATGATCTGTTTTATTTTCTAAAACGGCTAAAATGTTACATCTTCCATATTTCGTTATAACTATTTTGTCCATGAATATTCAGTAGGTAATGAAATTTTTAGATAAACATAGAACAGGGAAAGGGTTAAACTCCAGCTACCATGAAAATTTACATTCCTCGTTGTTGTATTGATCTGAGAGGAAAGAACAACTTGCGTCACTGGTTAAATTTAATTTGTAACTAATTAGTGTCTTTTAGTTTATGATATCCATAATTATCTTAACCCAATACCTCATAGACTATTTTTAGATCCAACCTATTTGAATAAATCTACCGAAAAGGAGCATTAAAAAAAGAAAAGGAAACTTTAGAATTTTGTAGTTTGAAACCATTGTGATAAATAGAGCATTTGCTTCTATAGGAGCAAATGCTCTATTTATCACAATGGTTTCAAGGACTGACTATTACAGAGGCGTAGAAAGGCGTATTTATGGGGGTAAGGGTTAAGTATTCCCCTGACAAACCTCGGTAAAATAGTGCAGACCCAGATCAAAGGGCTCCTGAAGAAGGGCCTACAGGTGCACTCTGATCTGGTTCTACTCTATCTGCAATGGCGGTACAAGCTGTATTTATGGAGTAAAGGTTTAACCCTTTCCCTTATATAACACATTTTCATGCATTTGCAAATAGAGTAGACCCAGATCAGTCGGTTCCTACAGGGTCTGCTCTGTTTGCTTTTGACATGATACAGATCTGATTCTACAGTTTTTGTCAAAACAGAAACATCCCTTGAAAGGTTTACATTATAAAACTTTAGCTAATAAATATGCATGATGTCCTAATTTCTTACATACATACTGAACAAGGAAAGGGTTAATAGGCATATTTATGCAGTAAAGGTTTAATTAAACTGAAAATAGGAAAAATTAAATTTTTGATAATTTATAAATTATGTGTCGCTCCATCAAATTCTTTGAAAAATTATGAGGTTGTGAAATAAACACAGAAGTATTGAGCAAGTATATCAATAACACTTTCCTTCATAAAACCCTTTCCTTTTTTAAACATAAATTTTGCAAACAGAGAAGACCCAGATCAGACGGCTCCTATAGGAGCCGTCTGATCAGGGTCTGCTCTGTTTGCTTATGACATGATACAGATTTTGTCAAAGCAAATACTTCCCTTGAAAATTTCACATCATAAAAGTTCAGCCAATAAATGTTTTGTATTGTGTTATGTTAATATATGTACTATAGGCTGGAGGCCTGACAAAGTATCAATAAACATTGTATTGTATTGTATTGTAAATATTCATGATATCATTATTTCTTACATGAATATTGAACAGGTAAAGGGACAACACACCTTTGATCTTTCTAGTCTTTTGAAATGGCCGAATAGGTACAGGTGTGACTGTTTAACCCTTTCCTCCATAGGCTATTTTTAGACCCAACCTCTTTGAATGAATCTACCCAAAAGAAGCATTTACTAGAGAAAAGTAAAAGTTTAGAATTTCGTAGTTTGAAACCATTGTGATAAATAGAGCATTTGCTCCTATAGGAGCAAATGCTCTATTTATCACAATGGTTTCAAGAAGTTACTATTACAGAGGTGTAGAAAAGAAAATTTATGGGGGAAAGGGTTAACTAACAGTCAAAATAGATGACATCACATATATAACACGTTAACCCTTTCCATATTGAATATTCATGTAGATTATAATATGACATCATGAATATTTATTAGCTGAATTTTTATATTGCCATATGTACACATGAACTTTTGGTATTGGTAAAAACTGTAGTTCGATCTAATTTAATTTCATAAGCAAAAAGAACAGACCCTGATCAGACTGCTCCTATAGGAGTTGTCTGATCATGGCCTGCTCTTTTTGCTTATCGAATCCTACAGTTTTTGTCCAAGTCAAATTGCCTTGAATATATGACCTGATAAAAAATATGTAAAAATTTCAAAAAGTGACAAATTCATGCATGTACATGTATGTTGATTAAGGAAAGGGTTTAACATTGATGGGATATCTTACTTTGAATAATTGGCATTTAACCCTAACCATTTCCTCCATAGGCTATTTTTAGACACAACCTCTGAATCAATCTACCGAAAAGGAGCATTTACTAGAGAAAAGGGAAAGTTTAGAATTATGTAGTATTCAAACAATTGTGATAAATAGAGTGTTTGCTCCTATAGGAGCAAATGCTCTATTTATCACAATGGTTTCATAAAGTTACTATTACAGAGGCCTAGAAAGGTGTATTAATGGAGGAAAGGGTTAACCCTTTTCTTCATATAAACATCTTTTCATGCATTTACAAGCAGGTTAGACCAAGATCACACTGCTACTATAGGGTCTAGCCTGTTTGCTCATGGAATTTTGTTTCTTTACTTTCTAAAGTGGTTCCAATGTTCCACCTTCCATATTTCATAATAAATATTTTTTCTCATGAATATTCAGTAGGTATTGAAATTTGGAATAAACATAGAACAGAGAAAGGTTTAAGTAGTTCTAGTACAAATATCTAATTTCTTTTCTGTTTACCCTTTCCTTCATATAAACACTTTCTCACACCTTTGCAAACAGAGTAGACCCTGATCAGATGGCTCCTATAGGAGCGGTCTGATCAGTCTGATCAGGGTCTGCTCCATTTGTGATGACATGATAATAGATCTAAATCTTCAGTTTTTTGTCAGAGCAAAAAGTTCCATTGAAAAATTTACATTATAAAAATTCCGCTAGTAAATACAGTGAACCCTCATTATACCGGCATTCATTACAATGGCACCCTCGTTATACCAGCAGTATGCATTGAAACAAAATTACCGTTAAGTATTTTAAACAACCCCTGAATAAATAGGTACAATGCCAATAAGACAGGTGATCGTTTAATGCAGAACACAACAAGTGCAAAATGCTCCCAAAGCCTTTTGCACTTATTGGATTCTGCATTTAGCGTTCACCTGTTGGTACTAGTTTAAAACTGGCCATATGGTTCCTTTCATAATTTAAACTCGTTATAACGGCAACCTCGTTATACCAGCAAAATGTCTGGAAACAAACACCTCCGTTGTAACGACGGTTCACTGTATTCACAATGTTATTTTTTCTTACATGAATACATATTGAACAGGGAAAAGGTTAAACCTTTACTCCATGAATATTCATGTAAGAAGTAATGACATCATGCATATTTATTAGCTGTATTGTTAAAATAACACATGATTACATGAAAAATTAACCAAAAAAGAAAATTAGATCTGTATCATGTTGTAAGCAAATAGAGCAGACTCTGTTCAGTCCTTTAATCTGAGTCTAGTCTGTTTACAAAGGCATAGAAAAAGCGTACAGTAAAACCTCCCTATAATGGCCACTAAATTATGCTAACTAGTTGGTATTTCAGGCTGGTGGCTGCTTAAAGCAAGGTTAAAGTAAAACAGAACACTCCTATAGGAGCATTCTGTTTTACTTTCACATTGCTTCACCTTACTTTAAGCAGCCACCTGGCTTCAACACAAAATACTTGATGTTATTTAGTGGCTGTCATAGAGAGGTTCTACTGTATTTATGAAGTAAAGGGTTATCAGGCATGTTCATTAAACTCGAAAAAAATCAAAATTTACCTCATGGGTCAAGAAGAAATGTGACCCTTCTAAAGCTTTCTTCATGGACACAAGCCGGTTCACTAACTGGCTCTGGACGTTACGGTTGTTCTCTATAAACCGGGCAAACACTTCTCGTATCTGTTCTTTAGTTTTCACCTTCTTCAAGTTAGTGTTTGGGGGCTCCCCTGAGGTCTGAAAGAATAAATGATAGAGGTCTAGATTAAATGCATTAATTAAAGCACATTTTCAAGAATAACTCCTTTGTTTTTTCACACAAAACCTATGTTGTGAGAGAACTTGTGACACTCTTTAGAATCATCTCAAAAAGACGATTCTGCAGTGTGTTCACAACATAGGGTTTGGTGGAGAAATGACAATTTTAGTATCTGAGTACGCACATTTATCTATTACTCTGATCGAGTGACTAATAAGCTGGTTGTTGCAATATTGCTGAAATACTGTTATCCTATTCACTCATATTGACAACTTTTGATGCCTCTGTGAAAATCACCAATGTGATAAATAGAGCATTTGATCCTATGGAGCAAATGCTCTATTTATAACAATGGTTTCAAGACAACACAATTTTCTAAAAGTTTTCTGGTGAATGCTCCTTTTCAGTAGATTCAAATAGGTTGGGTCCAAAAAACACAGGAGGGAATGGGTTAAATCGACATAAAACCAAGATACATGTACAATCAAAGCTTAATTCAGGATGAAAGTCCCACAGAAAGTAGCCCTATGTTTATTCATTAAGTTGTCACTATAGGCAGATTCGACTGTATCAGGGCTGAGACAAGCTAGAGGGTGATTTGGGAGAAAAAGTCTTCCTAACTCCGCTGACTTCTCCCTATTTTGAGCTGAGGGAGAAGTTTGAATATATAGAACATATTAGAAGATACACAATCATGACCAGAATTTTTCCCTGAATCCCACTAAACTTCTCCCAAGTTGAGAGCTCCAGCTTGAGCCCTCTGTATAGCTTACTATGGCAGAAGCAAAAGAATCCGAGCTATATAATTCCATAAGCAAACAGAGCAGACGGCTTCTACACAAGCCGTCTGATCTGGGTCTAGGCTGAGCCTACTCTGTTTTGCAAAGGCATAGAAAGGCATATAATTATATGGAATAAATGGTTAATTAGCTACTTTTTTTTACTTTTTTTGCATCATGAACAAAGGAGTATATTACCATGGCACAAACAGAGCAGATCCAGATCAGACGGTTCATACAAAAACCATCTGATCTGGGTCTACCTTGTTTGCAAAGGTGTAAAATAGATATATCTATCAGGAAAGGGCTAAAAGTCTGCAACTATAGTATAGTTAAATTTTCTCCACTTCATACTCTCAATATTTATAGCTTGGAAAATTTGACCTGATCCCTAACCTATTTACAGTAAAATCTCTATAACGGCCACTAAATTGAGTTGGTATTTAGTGCAGGTGGCTGCTTAAAGCAAGGTGAAAGTAAAACAGAATGCTCCTATAGGAGCGTTCTGTTTTACTTTCACCTTGCTTTAAGCAACCACCTGCCTTTAACACAAAATACTTGATGTAATTTAGTGGCCGTTATAGAGAGGTTTTACTGTATCCTCGGCATGCGTCCCAGTTGTGATTGTATGTTTTACTTAACCCTTTCCCTGTTCGATATTTATTCCCAAATTTAATACCTACTGAATATTCATGGGCAAAATAGTTATAATGAAATAAAGAAGATGGAACATTGTACCCATTTTAGAAAGTAAAGATACAGGTCTATCAAATTCTATTAGCAAACAGAGTAGACCCTGATTAGATGGCTCCTCTAGGAGTTGTCTGATCTGGGACTACTCTGTTTGCAAATGCGTGAAAACACGTTTATATGAGAGAAAGGGTTAAGCACGGGTTATTGCTGTTCCATAATTTCAGCGAGAGAAGACTTCACGATTTACATGCTGAGTTTAATTTATACAGCATCATCTCTCTCATTATGCATTCTGCATAATTACGGGCCAGGATTCAGGCCAAATTTACGGGCCAGGATTCAGGCCAAATTTTCAAAGCTATACTGACCTTCATGATGGTTTTCAAAGTAACATTATGCAAATTTACTGATTTAAATTTGTGTACTCAAACTATTGAAGTTTCTTGTGATCACAAGAATTATAATGTACATAACAATATAACCATTCAACAAACTTTATCCCTTTCCTCCATAGGCTATTTTTAGACCAAACCTCTTTGAATCAATCTACCGAAAAGGAGAATTTACTAGAGAAAAGGAAAAGTTTGGAATTGGTGTAGTTTTGAAACAGAGCATTTGTCCTATAGTAGCAAATGCTCTATTTATCACAATGGTTTCATAAAGTGACTATTACAGAGGCGTAGAAAGGCGTATTTATGGAGGAAAGGGTTAAAAGAAGCTTTTTTATCCTTTACTCAATAAATACACATTTGTACGCCTTTGCAAACAGACTAGAACCAAGTCAGATGGGCTCCTGATCTGGGTCAAGTCTGTTTGCAATAGGTTAAAAGGGGTTTATACGAAGGACAGGGTTAATGATCAATATATATCATTTAACCCATTCCCTCATAGGCTATTTTTAGATCCAACAACTTTAAATAAATCTACCGAAAAGGAGTATTTTATAACTTGAGAAAAGGATTTTTATTTAGAATTTTGTAGTTCTGAAACCATTGTGATAAATAGAGCATTTGCTCCTTAGGAGCAAATGCTCTATTTATCACAATGGTTTCAAAAAGTAACTTTTACAGAGGCGTAGAAAGGCATGTTTATGGAGGAAAGGGTTAACTTATTCTATTTCACTCGAAGTAAAGTGGGGATTTATTGGAGTTGGGATGTTTACTAGGGAGAATATGGTACATGATATCATAAGTAAACAGAGCAGACCCTGATCAGACAGCACCTACAGGAGCCCTCTGATATGGGTCTACTCTGTGTGCAAGGGCGTATGTGTATTTATGAAGTAAAGCATCAACTTATGAACTAAAGGGAGACAATTCATGCTGATCAACCATCTTTTTAATTAAAAAAAACAACAACAAAAATTGAACTGGCAACAAAACATAGAGAATATTCTGACAAACTTTAATGAGAGACAGTGTAGATTTTGATCAGAATGTGATGGTTGATCTGGGTCTACACTGTCTGTAATCTGTCAGCAAATTCACCTGGAGCCTGTCTACTGGACGTGGATTCATCATCTGCTTAAATTCAAAATGACTCTACGAGTATTAAACCTTTCCTCCATAGGCTATTTTTAGACCCAGCGTCTTTGAATTAATCTACCAAAAAGGAGCATTTACTAGGGAAAAGGCAAATTTGAGACATGTGTAGTATTTAAACCATTGTGATAAATAGAGCATTTGCTCCTAAGGAGCAAATGCTCTATTTATCACAATGGTTTCAAAAAGTGACTTTTACAGAGACGTACATAGAAAGGCGTATTTATGGAGGAAAGTGTTAAACCTTTACTCCAGTATATTCATGAAATATATAAATATATCACGAATATTAATAAGCTGAAATTTTAATACAACATAATTATGAAATAAAGATTTTCTGGCAAAGGCAGAAACTGTGTAGAATCAGATATACATTATTTCATAAGCAAAAAGAGCAGACTCCTATCAGACGGCTCCTAGAGGATATCAAAATGTACATAGCGTCATTGGGTTGCCACAAACCAAAGGAATCATAATTCCCTGACATAATTTCATATTTCCCTGACACATTACATTGCGAAACTTGGTGTTTCCATCATAATTTCTGTAATACATTATGCAAATTTAAAATATATTACCTTCATTCTCATGTTTTTTCAAAATTCCTTGACAATTCCATGACATTTGCCTATATTTTCAAATTTCCCTGACAGTTCTCAAAATTCCCTGACCTTGAAAAAATTTCAATTTCCCTGACTTTTTCCTGGCAACCCTGGTCAAAGCTATAACCCTTTACTCAATAATTACAGCTTTGAATGCCTTTGCAAACATAGTAGACCCAGATGAAACAGCTCCTGTACCTGTCTGATCTAGTTCTGCTCTGTTTGCTAATAAAGTAAAATACATATAATTCTAGTTTCCTCAATGGCCAAACCTTCTCTGGTTCATGATTATGTCACTAAAGAAATTTACCCTTTCCCTGTTGAATATTCATGTAAAAAATAATGACACCGTATCAGCATTCTATGCATTAGCTGATTTTTTATAATGGCATAATTTTATTATGTGAACAGGAGTTTTTGGTACTGGAAGAACCTGTAAAATCAGATCCCATGCTTATAAATCTTTTTAGTTGAGCCTGAGTTTGTTCTCAAGTTTTTGATTGGTCAGAGTTGAGCCTTTGGCTCAACTCTGACCAATCAAAAGCTTGAGAACGAACTCAGACTCAACTAAAAAGCTTTATAAGCATGGACCAATGATCTATCATAGTTTCACCAAACAGAGCATACCGTGATCAGACAGCTCCAACAGGAGTCTACTCTGGGTCTACTCTGTTTGCAAAAAGCATTTAGTTTATATGAGGGAAAGATCGAGTTCATATTCAGTCATCATTTTTTACATGAATATTCATAGAGTAAAGGGGCTTTTCTTTGCAAGTTGGGGGGTTTAGATAGGAGGAAGTTTTTGATACACAACCATGGTATCATCCAATCTGCAAACATCGTCCTAATTACACTTGGTGTTCGTAAACCCAATCTCCCATGTCCACGGGTTTGTAAAGATGAATGAGTCAAACTGGCACCATTTTGAAAAACGTCAAATTAGAATGAGAACAAAGCAAATAGCGTAGACCCTGATCAAACTGCTCAATCAGGAGTAGTTTGATCTGGGTCTGCACTGTTTGCCGAAGTTTGTCTGTCTGACCTAATAAAGGGTAATCAGGGTAAATATTAATCCTTTGAATGTGGGGGCATTCATGCACAGTCATTTGCAAACAGTGTAGACCCAGATCAGAGGGCTCCTAGAGGAGCCCTCTGATCAGGGTCTGCACTGGTTGTTATTCAAAATCCTCTAGCAAGTTTTAAGCCTTTAAAACTGAGTGGACTCTATAGTTAACCCTTCGCTTGCTGAATTTTAAAATACATTTCTCCTTCTTTACCCATGCCCTGTTGTATAATTACATATATCTTCACTGTGTACAAGTATTTCGCTGTGCAATCACTGCTGTGGAGTGCACTGGTTGCACAATCAACTTGTAAATAGTGCAGACCCTGATGAGACAGCTCCGGCAGGAGCTGTCTCATCTGGGTCTTCACTATTTACAGGTAGGTATATTGACGGGAATAGCAAGCGAAGAGTTAAACACTGATTGGCTATTCCATTCTCAAAATTCAGTATTGAAAAGATTAACCCTTTCCATCATAAAAAAACATCTTTTCACGCCTTTGCAAACAGAGTAGACCCAGATCAGATGGCTCCTATAGTTTGCTTATGGAAATAAATAGGTCTAATTATACTGGTTCTACAACAATGAAAAAAAAATCCCTTTTCCATTTTATTGATTCTGTTCATGAATATTAATGAGGTTAAGACATTTTAACCATTTCCTCCATAAATACGCCTTTCTACGCCTCTGTAAATGTCACCTGTTCAAACCATTGTGATAAATAGAACATTTCTCCTATAGGAGCAAATGCTCTATTTATCACAATGGTTTCAAACTACAAAATTCTAAAGTTTTCCTGTTTCTCTAGTTAATGCTCCTTTTTGGTAGATTCATTCAAAGTGGTTGGATCTAAAACTAGCCAATGAGGGAATGGGTTAAATAAATCTTAAAGAGGGAAGGGGTGAAATCAACCATAACACATTTATTACTTTTTGCACTCAGTGTATTATTGTAAAACCTCTCACGCGGAAGAGGAAGAAGAAGATTAGAGCAAGAATCGGAAGAAAGAATAATAACAAATAATAAGAAACGGAGTAAACACAATAATTTTATGTCCCCCCCACACACACTTTGTTTGGGGGACATAATGATTTTACAGCGAAAATATGTGAGGCATTTTCAACCCTTTACTATATACAGTAAAGCCCCTCTAATGGGACCACCAAAAAGGGGCACAATTCTGGGTGGCAGAGGCAGGTGGCAGCTTAATGTTCCTATAGGAGCTTTCTGCATCACTTTTGTCCTGCATTAAGCAACCACCTGCTTATAAAGAAAGCTATGGTTATTTATCAAGTGGTCGCATTAGAGGGGTTCTGCTGTATATAGCACTTTTAATGTCTTTGTATAGAACCTGTCTCATCAGAGTCTGCACTGTTTGCTTGTGAAATAATACAGGTAAGATTTTACAGTTTCTGTAATGACCAAAAATGCTCTTATTCATGCGCCATTTAAAGGGGATGTCCCTACATTTGACGCGTTTCAAAAACACTTAAAATATACAAAACTCATATGTTTATATGCTGAAAAGTAGTATATCGCACGAAAACCCATTCAATTAGCGTTTATAATGATAAAACATCCATGTGTTTCATATTGCCGATCCCGATTTTACTCCCCGATGTTTCAGTTTTATTCGGGTTGGGTTTTAGTTTCGTAACTGTTCGCCCTATTCGCGATTCTCCGACCCCTTCCAAAAAAGCTATTACGTAAACAATGGAGGGATCGGGTGATCATCGGCAAAAAGCGGAAGAATTTAACGGAAAAGGCCGATGATATTGTGTTGTAGAACAAAAATTATCAGTATTGATGACATCGGTTTATTTCACAGGGGCATTTTTCGATATAAGTTCAAATTGGGAACCTTCATGATAATGATGGAGCATAACAAATACAGTAAAACCCCGCTAATGCGACCACCTAAAAGAGGTATAATTCTGGGTGCTAGATGCAGGTGTTAGCTTAATGCAGGACAAAAGTAATGCAGAAAGCTCCTAGAGGAGCTTTCTGCATTACTTTTGTCCTCCATTAAGAAACCACCTGCTTATAAAGACACCTATTTTTATTCATTAAGTGGTCGCATTAGAGGGGTTTTACTGCATCAAGTTTTATGATATTATTGAAACTATGCGATCATTGTAGGGACTTCCTCTTTAAAAAAAATAACTACATGCACATGTAATTAACATGTATGTAAGAATATTCATGAAGTAAAGTGTTAAAAATACAGGGGATTTAGAAACATTATACTGAGCTATCAATTGCATGATATTTTAGTGCACGCAAACCTTTAACAATTTCCCCAATGAACATTTATGCATGAATTAATCTCTTCATGAATGAATATTCTTTAGCTCAATCTTCTATAAAGTAAAATTTTCGAGGGAATTTTTGCTTAGACAAAAACTGAAGAATCAGATTTAAATGACTCCATTTATAAGCAAACAGAGCAGACCTTGATCAGACAGCTCCAAATCTTATCTGGGTCTACTTTGTTTGCAAAAGCTTTTGTTTGAAGGAAAGGGTTAACCAAGATGGGACTACAATGCCTGTTGAAAATTCTTCATATAGTCGGGCGCGTAATATCTAAATAATGTGATGTAAGAGTGCAACATGACGTACCCGTAATGCTTCTATCCGGAAACCGAATTCTGAGGTCGAACTCTCATGTTCCCTGAACTGAAATAAAAGCACAGAAACATGTTACCCAAAATATTCAGATACCTAATCTCCACCAGTTTGTAAAGGTACACAACCCTTTCCCTGTTTAACATTCATTCAAGGTTGTGTAATCTCATTAATATTCATGAACAGAATGGAACATGGAAAAGGGAGTTTCATTACCAACCAGATCAGACCCTGATCGCTGTCAGATCTGGGTCTACTCTGTTTGCAAATGCGTGAAAAGGCATTTATCCCTTTCCTCCATAGGCTATTTTTAGACCAAACCTCTACCCAAAAGGAGCATTTACTAGAGAAAAGTAAAATTTTAGAATTTTTTAGTTTGAAACCATTGTGATAAATTGAGCATTTGCTCCTATAGGAGCAAATGCTCTATTCATCACAATGGTTTCGTATAGTGACTTTTACAGAGGCGTAGAAAGGCGCATTTATGGAGGAAAGGGTTATATGAGGGAATGGGATACTCGTACAGGAGTCGTCTGGTCTGTGTCTACTCTGTTTGCAAAGGTGTAGAAAGTCGTATTTAGGGAGTAAAGTGTTAATGCAGGACAAAAGTACTGCAGAAAGCTCTTACAAGAGCTTTTTGCATATATCTTTGCTCCTGCAATAAGCACCCTCTATGATCCGAATAAGACCTCTTTAAACCCATTCCTGCGTAAAAGTCACTTTTTGAAATCATTCTGATAAATAGAGCATTTGCTCCATAGGAGCAAATGCTCTATTTATCAGAATGATTTCAACACTACACCATTCTAAATATTTTCTCTTCTCTAGTAAATGCTCCTTTAGGTTAGGTCTAAAAATAGCTTAAGTGGGAATGGGTTAACAGGTAGTATAAGACGGGTTTTACTGTATGCCTTCATATAAATACCTTTTCACATATTTGAAAACAGAGTAGATCCAGATCAGACTGCTCTGATCAGGGTCTGCTCTGCTTGCTTTTGATATGATATAGATCTGACTCTACAGTTTTTGTCAAAGCAAAACATATCCCTTGAAACTTCAGCTAATAAATGATATGATAATTTCTTACATGAATATTGAACAGAGAAAGGGTTAACCCATTCCCTCATGGGCTATTTTTAGATCCAACCACTTTGAATAAATCTACCAAAAAGGAGCATTGACTAGAGAAAAGGAAAACTTTAGAATTTTGAAGTTTGAAACCATTGTGATCAATAGAACATTTTGCTCCTATAGGAGCAAAATGTTCTATTTATCACAATGGTTTTAATAAGTGACTTTAAGAGGCGTATTTATGCAGGAAAGGGTTAAAGTCTTTACAAAAGGGTAAATTCATGTTCAACTATGCATACAGATAATATATCCGGATGAGACACTGGAGAAATCGGCCTCTCATCAGGATCCAAACTGTTTCACCCTTTCTTTCATAAAAACACCTTTTCATGCATTTGCAAACAGAGAAGATACAGATCAGATTGCTCCTATATGTATAAGATCAGGGTCTGCTCTGTTCGCTTATGAAATTATAAAAGATCTGAATCTCTAGTTTCTACCAACAACAAACATCTTGTATGTATACATAAACCATTATACCGTTCCCTCATAGGCTATTTTTAGACTCAACCTCTTTGTATGAATCTACTGAAAAGGAGCATTAAATAGAGAAAAGGATTTTTTTTTTAGAATTTTGTAGTTTGAAACCATTGTGATAAATAGAGCATTTGCTCCTATAGGAGCAAATGCTCTATTTATCACAATGGTTTCAATAGGTGATTTTTACAGAGGCGTAGAAAGGCGTATTTATGGAGGAAAGGGTTAAAAAAGATCAGCTAATAAATATTTATGAAATCATTATTTTTTACATGAATATAAAACAGGGACAGGGCTAACACTGATCATGGTTATCACTTTGCAGCAGACGACAATTCTTGCAGACGACATTAGTATTGCATGCAAAAAGCTAATTAGTAAATAAAGATGTCACGTGTAGGCTTATAGTAAATTAGAAACAGAAGCTTTCCACTGGCCCTGATCTAATTAGGTTTCTCCTTTGATCCTCAGACTTGACAAAGTCACGTGAATGTTGTTGACGATGAAACGTGCAATCCTTCCGCATTTCTGAATACTATAACCATCTGAATGCATAAAACCCATTAAACCCGTGTTTTACATATTTTCCAAGCCGTTGTTAAACCATTGTGATAAATAGAGCATTTGCTCCTATAGGAGCAAATGCTCTATTTATCACAATGGTTTCAAACTACAAAATTCTAAAATTTTCCTTTTCACTAGTTAATGCTCCTTTTCGGTAGATTTATTGAAAGATGTTGTACCTAAAAATAGCCTATGAGGGAATGGGTTAACAGAGTAGACCAAGATTAGACACATTACTTCCTGCAGTACTTTTGTCCAGCATCATGCAAGCAAGCAACTATTTTTAAAATCTCTGTTTACTCTAATTTCATTACAATATTGATTAACCTATTACCTCATCGACTATATTTAGATACAACTTCTTTGTATAAATCTACCAAAAAGGAGTATTAACTAGAGAAAAGGATTTTTTTTTAGAATTTTATAGCTTGAAACCATTGTGATAAATAGAGCATTTGCTCCTATAGGAGCAAATGCTCTATTGATCACGATGGTTTCACAAAATGACTTTTACAGAGTCGTCAAAAGTCGTCAATATCAGGGAATAGGTTAACCCTACATCTCATAGTTTGGTCTTTGCAAACAGAGGAGACCCAGATCCGATGGCTTCCAGAGGAGCCATTTGATCAGGGTCTGCTCTGTTTGCTTTTGGATTTTATCACGGTCTGCTGCTTACTAAATAAATAATAATATACAGCAGAACTTCGATATCTCAAACTCAGATAACCCGAACTTTGGGATAACTCGAACAAAAAGTTCAGTCCTTCCAAAACGTACAATACAGAATTGCTCTAAAATGTATCACTACAGATATCTAGAAACACATGTTACAGCTTAATACAGGTCTAAAGTAATGCTGAAGGTCAGCATTACTTTAGACCTGTATTAAACTGTGGCCTTGAGAAATGGTTCAGGTTAGATATCTGAACTCTAATATCTGATATCTAACTCGAACTTCTGTTATCTCAAACTTATTTGTATGGTCCCTTGAAGTTTGAGTTATCGAAGTTCAACTGTATATCAGATTCTTCAGTCTCTGTCGTGTTCGAAATTCATTTATTCGAAATAATATTATAAAATTTCAGCAAATGAATATTCCTGATCTCAGTATTATTTACATGAATATTCATGAGGTAAAGGATTAAAAATTAGGTTTCAAATTACAACCTTACCTGCATATATCGTAATTTGGTGACACTCTGATTTTTACGCTCCTCTGCTGTGGGTGCAGAGGGATCCAGAGCGATCATTTTCTCGTACAGATCTTTCCGCAAGGTCGTGTTCTTCACTTCTGATTCTAAAAATGTTCTGCAACAAATAATTACCCTTGTTACTTTAAAGTGAAAGTCTCTATTTGCAACCTGTTTATAAATCATTTGTTTATAAGTTAAAAAGAAGTACAGTGCTCCCTCTCTACAACAACACCCTTTGGGATACGAAGATTGTATGTGTTGTTCAGAGGGAGTTGTTATAGGGAGGGAAAATCAAACATAGTTAGCTTGTTTGCATATCCCCAGATAAGGTGTATTTCGAGACCTAAAACCGTTATGCCTCGATCAAACCCTATGTTGACGATTCTAAAGAGTGACGATTCTGAAGAGTGGTCACAACATAGGGTTTGATGGAGGCATAAAGAAAATACGATGGAAAAAGTTGTTTCTGGAGCCTTGTTGTTTCGGAAACAGTGACATGCGTTGTTTTAAGGAGGGAATCGTTATTGAGAGGGCCACTGTAGGGAGGGAGCACTGTATATCGCAAGAAAACCAATCGAATAAAGAAGACAAAACTTTCATTATATTGATATCGAAGACCCGGTGTTATTGGGAAATGTATTAGTATTTATTCATTAACTGTAGAAACACTAACCAGGTACAAAAATTTTTCAACATAATACTTCCACATATAAATTCACCTCTGGATTTCATTATCAATATTGGTCTGTCTCCTAAAACAGAACATGATAAATTACATTAAATGGTTATGAATGAAAATCGTTTTCATTCATAACCATGCAAAGCAATTACCATGTTAAAATTGTATTCTGCTTCAATTCTCAAAGCAGATATTTTTATCATTTCTTATTAGCAAATACTTTTTATGCCTTAGAAACAGAGTAGACCCAGATCAGAAAGCTCATGTAGGAGCCCTCTAATCAGGGTCGGCTCTGCTTTCCTGTTTTCATGTGTTTTAAAATAATCTAATCGAAATCCATGATGTCGTAATTTCTAACATGAATATTCATTGAGGAAAGGAACCCTTTTCCTGTGGCATATATATTTATGTTAGAAATAACAACATAATAAGTATTAAATAAATTATCATTTATAATAGCATAAAAGAACACAGGACAAATTATTTGGCTCAGGCAGAAATTGTAGAATCAAATCCATAATAAGCAAACAGAGCAGACCCTGATCAGACAGCTCCTACACGAGCTGTCTGATCTGGGTCTACTCTGTTTTTAAAAGTGTTTAATAGCGTTAAATAGCGCTGAATTTACAAATGGGCAATTTCAAAGTTCAAATAGGTCAAGCTAATGGTAAATATTCAGGGATTCTTTTAAAATAAAAGTGTTACGTACATGACAAACAGTACAGGCCCTGATGAGAGGGTTCCTCTTAATAGGAGCCCTCTCATATGGGTCTACACTGTTTGCAAAGGACATTAGTGACTCGATCTCTCATTGTAAGGGTTTATGAACTCACCTGATTCCCATTTTAATATCCATGATACAGGGGTCTGTAAAATGCTGTAGCAGGTCTTCAATTTCTATAAAATCTGATCATTTGTTAAAGAAAGCTGTAACGGATAGCTGTAGGTTGACACAACACTGAAAATAAGCAGTAAACTCATCTATTAACCCTTTCCTCCATAGGCTATTTTTAGATCCAACCTCTTTGGATGCATCTACCAAAAAGGAGCATTAACTAGAGAAAAGGAAATTTTCAGATTTTTTTAATTTGAAACCATTGTGATAAATAGAGCATTTGCTCCTATAGGAGCAAATGCTCTATTCATCACAATGGTTTCAACAGGTGACTTTTGCAGAGGTGTCAAAAGGCATCAGTATGAGGGAATAGGTTAAATAGTCTTATTTTTCAGGTAAACCCTATTTTTATTCTTACTCATTAGAATCAATTCTGATAGGCTATTCTAATGCAGAGGTACGGAATGATAAGGTGAGTAAATTTTATGATTTTTAAGAATAACTCCTTTATTTCTCTATCAAACCCTTTACTGTGACCACTCTTTAGAATCGTCTCAAAGAGATGATTCTAGAGAGTGGTCACAGTATAGGGTTTGGTGGAGAAATGACGAATTTTGTATTTGCGTACGTATCTTTATCTGTAGCTATTCTAATAAGTAACTGCAAGATTTAATGGAGAATAATAATAATAAAATTATCTCAAATTTCCTAAAGACTGATCCTAAAGACTCATCTTATCTAGACATCTAATTATAAGGGCAGCATTTAAATAGATATTAACCCTTTACTCCATAGATACGCTTTTCTATGCCTTTGCAAACAGAGGTCTACTCTGTTTGCTTATGAAACAATATATTACAGTTTCTGCCATGGACAAATATTCCTATGTTCATGTATCATTATAAAATTAATCTAATTAATATTAATACATTACCCCCTAGTGACGCATTTTTGCGCCTCTATAAAATTCACATTGTGAAACCATTGTGATAAATAGAGCATTTGCTCCTATAGGAGAAAATGCTCTATTAAAAATATCACAATCATCATGTTTCAAACTACAAAATTCTAAAAAAATTCCTTTTCTCTAGTTAATGCTCCTTTTTGGTAGATTGATTAAAATGGTTGGGTCTAAAAATAGCCTAGGAGAGAATGAGTTAATGATGTCATTATTTCTTACATGAATATTCATGGAGTAAATGGTTAAGTGTAGAAAACTAGAAAGATGAAATCAACGGTGTAGTCCCACCATTGATTTCATCAGACGGATTTTTGAGGTTGAATATATCCTGAGCTGGATCCACTTTAACCAAACTATTACAAATTTCAATACTGAAATACTTGCTACTGAATATTCATGGACAAAATAGTTATAATAAAATGTGCAATGTGGAACATTGTAGCTATTTTAGAAAGTAAAGAAACAGATCTATCAAATTCTACTAGCAAACAGAGCAGACCCAGACCAGACGGCTCCTCAGGAGCCATCTGATCTGGGTCTACTCTGTTTGCAAATGTGTGAATATGAGGAAAAGGGTTAAAAAGAGATTGTTTGGAGGAATACGTGTGTCACCTGCTAGAAGAAAGGCACAGAAAAAAGTGACTCTAAAAGCGTGACAAACAGACAGATGGACAGACACACAGATGGATGAACAGATGATAGAGAAATGATCCCTAAGAGTACTAGTCATCCTGTTAAAGCAGATAATCTAGAAGCAATATTGGATTCCAAAAATTTGGCAATCCTTAACTCGTTACTGCATAAATACGCCTTTCTATGCCTTTGCAAACAGAGTAGATCAAGATCGGACTGCTCCAGACAGGGTATTCTGTTTGGTTATGAAATATGTTAAAACCTCTCTGTAATGGACACTATAATTATTACATTGATTAGTTGGTATTTAGGGCAGGTGGATGCTTAAAGCAAGGTGAAAGTAAAACAGAACGCTCGTGTAGGAGCGTTCTGTTTTACTTTCACCTTGCTTTAAGCAACCACCTGCCTTTTACACAAAATACTTGATGTAATTTAGTGGCCATTATAGAGAGGTTTTACTGTAATATAGATAATTAGATATCATTCTACAGTTTCTGCCATGGTCAAAACTGTCTGTATGCATGTGCAGAATGCTTTTGAGTATTATAACAATGAATCTAATATATATTCATGGTGTCATTATTCCTTTTATATATAAATATTCATGGAGAAAATGGTTCAGGCGTCCTCTGATCTGGATCTGCACTGTTGGCAAAAAAACTTGTTTGTCTATCAAAAGGTTACAAGTAGTCAATACAGACCCGTTCCTCCATAGGCTATTTTTAGACCCAACCTCTTTGAATGAATCTACCCAAAAGGAGCATTCAAGAGAAAAGTTTGAAACCATTGTGATAAATAGAGCATTTGCTCCTATAGCAGCAAATGCTCTATTTATCACAATGGTTTCAAGAAGTGGTTATTACAGAGGCGTAGAAAGGCGTATTTATGGAGGAAAGGGTTAATGTTGAACTTCCATACCTCAAACAGAGATAACTTCGGGATAAACTCAATTAAAGTTCGGTCCTTCTCAAATTTACAATTCTGTATTGTTCTAAAATGTATCACTACATATGTGACCGATAAATGCAGGTTGAAAGTAATGCTGAAAGCTCCTTCAGGAGCTTTTAGCATTGCTTTAGATCTGAATTAATCTCTGAACTTGAGAAGTTGTTTGGATTAGAAATCGAGTGACTCGAACCTCTGTTATCAGAAAGTTATTTGTACTGTCCCTTAAAGTTCGAGATATCAAAATTCAACTGTAGTTTAATTCAGGACAAATTTAAGGTAATGCAGACAAGCTCGTATAGGAGCTTTCTGTATAACTTTCATCCTGCATTAAGGTATCATCCTTCTCTAATTATACTCAGATTTAAACGTCTTTATTATACAGCAGAAAGACATAATTTTGCCATGGCATCATGTTACGTTGCCATGACATCCAGCAAAAGCATCATCTTCGATTCCTAGAAAAACTTTCTTACACAAAACTGAATACATGGTCATATATCAGATGTGAACAATAATGACAAGCATCGCAGAAAATTAATGTAAAAAAAAATGAAGGAAGAATGTTTGAAAATAATCTGATTTGCCCAATTATAGAATAGAATACATTGAGAACACATTGAACATAAAGTAGAATACATGTACTAGCTTATAATGGACTGTATTATCTCTAATAAATGCCCCCTCTCCTCTCTAATTAACCCTTTTCCTGTTTTTAATATTGATGTAAGAAATAATGACATCATGAATATTTATTAGCTGAATTTGATAACGGCATATGTACACAGGATTTTTTTATATTGGTACAGACTGTTGTGTCAGCTCTGTTGTGTCAGCTCTATTATAATTTCATAAGCAAACAGACCAGACCCTGATGATACGTCTCCTAAAGGATCTGGGTCTACCCTGTTTGTAAATATATGGTAAAGGCATTGATATGAAGTAATGGGTTAAGTATGAAGGCTTAAATATTCTAGAAGATTTTGAAAGACAATACAGTGCTCCCTCTCTACAATGACACCCTTTGAGATACGAGGATTGTATGTGTTGTTCAGAGGGAGTTGTTATAGGGAGGGAAAATCAAACATAATTAGCTTGTTTGCAGATTCCCAGATAAAGTGTATTTCGAGAACTAAAACAGTTATGCCTCTAACAAACCCTATGTTGTGACCACTCTTTAGAATCGTCACAAAGTGACGATTCTAAAGAGTGGTCACAACATAGGGTTTGATTGAGGCATAAAGAAAATACGATGGACAAAGGTTGTTTCTGGAACCTTGTTGTTTCGGAAACAGTGACATGCCTTGTTGTAAGGAGGGAATCGTTATTGAGAGGGCCATTGTAGGGAGGGAGCACTGTAGTTTGGATTCTGAGCAGATGACTCCTCTAAAAGCTGTCTTTTCTGGGTCTACACTGTTTGCAAATGTGTGAAAAGGCATTATATGAAGGAAAGGGTTAAGAAAAAATTGATTTCAGAACTGCAGCAGACGACGAGTTTTGCAGATGAGAAGAATCATGGATAGAGTCAACAGGCATCACAAAGACAAATGACAAAAGGACATGATAGTAAAACACATAATTAGACCCGCTGACAGCTGATGCCAATATTCATAGTGAAATGACACATCAGATATTAACCATTTCCATGTTCTATGTTTATTACAAAGGCGCAGGTTCATGAACTATAGAATCCAGCCTCGTATATGACCGATTTTTAAACAACAGTTAATGGCAGTTTGAAACATATGTGTGGTACAAGTACACTTTGTACTTTCATATGCATGTTTAAATTTATTTAAACTGGTTTCCACTTTAACTGATTTTAAACAAAAAATAACCTTCGTTTTGTCCTTTTTACGCGAATCCACGTAAAAAAATCCATTTAAAAGAGCATTTTTTCTTGGGCGCCAACCCTCGACCAATTTCAAACAAGAGGGCCATGAGGCCCTGAAGCGCTCACCTGAGATACCCCAGGGGCAGGGTCATCATTTGTACAACCTTGGTAGAGAACCACAAGGCTAAGCAGTATTCCATTAATTAAAGGTCTAAGCCTTATGGCTTCAGAGAAAAATAATATATTTTTCCCATGAAAAACTGATAAGCCAGGGCCAAGTTTCGCCCAGAGGTCATGGTCGTAAGTTGAACAATCTTTGTAGAGGACCATTAGATCATGCTACATGCCAAATATCAAAGGTCTAGGCCTTACAGTTTCAGAGAAGAAGAATGTTAAAGATTTTCCTATGAAAAACTGATAAGCCCTTGGGCGGGGCCATTTTTGGCCCGGGGGTCATAATTTGAACAATCTTTGTAGAGGACCATTAGATCATGCTACATGCCAAATATCAAAGGTCTAGGCCTTACAGTTTCAGAGAAGAAGAATGTTAAAGATTTTCCTATGAAAAACTGATTGTTAAAGATTTTCCTATGAAAAACTGATAAGCCCTTGGGCGGGGCCATTTTTGGCCCGGGGGGTCCTAATTTGAACAATCTTTGTAGAGGACCATAAGATCATGCTACATGCCAAATATCAAAGATCTAGGCCTTACAGTTTCAGAGAAGAAGATTTTTAAAGATTTTCCTATGAAAAACTGATAAGCCCTTGGGCGGGGCCATTTTTGGCCCGGCGGTCATAATTTGAACAATCTTTGTAGAGGACCATTAAATCATGCTACATGCCAAATATCAAAGATCTAGGCCTTACAGTTTCAGAGAAGAAGAATGTTAAAGATTTTCCTATGAAAAACTGATAAGCCCTTGGGCGGGGCCATTTTTGGCCCGGGGGTCATAATTTGAACAATCTTTGTAGAGGACCATTAGATCATGCTACATGCCAAATATCAAAGGTCTAGGCCTTACAGTTTCAGAAAAGAAGATTTTTAAAGATTTTCCTTTGAAAAACTGATAAGCCCTGGGGCGGGGCCATTTTTGGCCCGGGGGTCATAATGTGAACAACGTTTCGTTCCCCCTAACCACTGATGCTTCTGACAAAATTTAGTTAAAATCGGGTCAGTAGTTTCAGAGGAGATGTCGTTTGAAAATGTGGACGGACGCCGGATGACAGACGCCCGACTGACGCCGACGCCGGACAAATAGCGGTCACAATAGCTCATCCTGAGCCTTTGGCTCAGGTGAGCTAAAAATATGAATTAGAATCTTGAATACCTACTGAATATTAATGGTCAAAATAGTTAAATAATGACATATGGAAGATGGAACATTGTAGCCATTTTAGAAAGTATAGAAACAGATCTATCAAATTCTATTAGCAAAGAGAGCAGACCCTGATCAGACGGCTCCCATAGGATCGGGGTCTACTCTGTTTGCAAATGCGTGAAAAGGCGTTTACATGAGGGAAAGGGTTAAAATACATAATTAACCATTTCCTCCATAAATACGCCTTTCTCGTAACGCCTCTGTAAAAGTCACTTTTTGAAACCATTGTGATAAATAGAGCATTAATTTTGTTCCTAATGCCAATAGTTTGGACCCTGAGCAGATGACTCATCGAGAAGCTCTCTAATTTGGGTCTAAACTGTTTGCAAATGTCAGTACACCGATTTAACCCTTTCCCTCATACAAACACTTTTTCTCGCATTTGCAAACAGAGTAGAGCCCGATCAGATGGCTCCTATAGGAGCCATCTGATCAGGGTCTGCTCTGTTTGTCTTTTAACATCATATACATGTAGTTCTGATTCTACAGTTTTGTCAAAGCAAAAACTGTCATTGAAAAGTTTACATTATACAAATTGAGCTAATAATGCATTCGTTTGTCATTATTTCTAACATTAATACAGAGCAGGGAAAGGGTTAAACGGATAATTATATCTAACAGCAGCTGATGCTAAGTTATTACCGGCAGCACGTGACTTTCTATTCCATGTGACTTTCAAACAAGAACATTCTAGGGAACATAATTGTGTGCCAGAATTGTGACAGTAATGGCATGATGAAAGATAGTGTGATGATAAAAGCGTGACAAGGAGATGGATAGACAGACAGATGGAAAGATGCGCAGAGGAGCTTTCTGCATGGCATTCACCCTGCATTCAGTTGCCTGGCCTGCCATTACCCATTCCATCATATTGACGCCTTCTGACGCCTCTGTAAAAGTCCCTTTCTGAAACCATTGCGAAAGGAGCAAATGCTCTATTTATCACAATGGTTTCAACATTACACAATTCTGAAAAATTCCTCTCCTCTAGTAAATACTCCTTTTCAGTAGATTTATTCAAAGGGGCAGGATCTAAAAATAGCTTACGAGGGAATGGGTTAAAGACTGATAATGATACTTGTTTTAGTCTTCTAATTACATATATCGGGTTTTACTGTATCTAAATTGGGAAAATAAATTTATTGAAAAGATACACTCTGAGTTGTATTCCACCTCACGATAAAACATGGGTACAATGGAGTTGGCTGAGTCGTCCATCAGCATCTCGTAGGCGAGAGTTTCGCTGTTGTCCTTTGTATGCCTCTTCTTCCATATTGTGTTGGGCCCAGCAGGAGCAAAACCACCTGGGACAGTAGAGAAACGATAGATATACACACAGAGCAGTAGATAAAGGTGCACATAATAAAACCCCTCTAAACCGGACCTGCACATAATAAAACCCCTCTAAACCAGACATGCACATAATAGAACCCCTCTAAACCGGACATGCACATAATAAAACCCCTCTAAACCAGACAAATAAAACCCCTCCAAACCGGACATGCACATAATAAAACCCCTCCAAACTGGACGTGCACATAGTAAAACGCCTCTAAACTGGACCTGCACATAGTAAAACCCCTCTAAACCGG